>CM072528.1:12850000-14050000 GCA_036898165.1 Silybum marianum
ATGCAGAATGAAAATGGAAACAAAGGGGAAACCATAATGACTAAAAAAGAAGTTTTAAAGACTAGGGGTGGAAATCATTATAAACCTCAAACCACAAGGATGAAAATCGTAGTTTACTCTTTTCTTTTGGTCCTAGGTTCAATCCCTCCTTTAAGCACCCTCGTTATTATTTTTATATTCAGTAAAAGTGAATATAGTGGGTCCCACCAGAGCAATCGACCAGAAACTTGAACAATAAAACTATGGCGAGATCTTCGGCTTAGCTCCCAAAGGTAATCCACCCGGCCCTTCCCCAACAACCATAACTGCCCTTTTTGAAGCTTTTAAGCTTAAAATTAATTCGATATTGACTCTTTCTTTTTTGTTCTTTTTGCACGAACCATTGTTAACATTTTAGCCAACATTCTGACATAAATAATACAAGATTTCACCACAAAATAAGTTTCATTTTCTCATTTAAAGTTTAGGTTTCAAGAACTAAAACTCAACGACTTGAATATCGGTTTGCCCCATGAAAACACAAATGTGAGATAAGAGGCAATGGGGTTCGACAGATGTCTTAAAAACGAAGCCATGGACATTAGGACATAAAAATAAGAAGATTTGGTTAAGAACTGAACTTGAACCAACGAAAAACCGAAAAATATAACTCCAAAATTCAAACTCAGAAATCTTTCTCCAAACTCCATTATTTTAGCAACCATTTCACCCAAAACGTTCATGGATCAGTGATCTAGACTTATACACAAAGGATATGGCTTATTAGTTGACGAAGAGAGCCAATTGCAAGCTCCTAAGGTCTTCTGTCGTCGGGTCGCCATCAACAAGTCCGAGACCAAAACAATTCTATCCTTTTGACTGAACATGCCCTCTAACTTTACAAAAAATATTACAGTCCCCCCGCTTAACTTTATGTCTGACACATTCCATCTCCTTCTCTCATATTGTTTTAACATTTTTGGTCCAACACGAAAGTAAACCCATTTATTCATAAACCACTTTCTTTATATGGCAAAATTGGTCCCTTTCAACTCTTTTCCTTATATTTTTTATTCAATAATTTTTTTTTTAAATTTCACTTTCCGCTTTTCTTTTCTCAAATTATTTATTTACCAAATTTTGGGATGCATGTTTATATAAAACTTACATCCGATGCAAACCCAAAACAAATATGACATTTCAAAACCCAAATAAATCTCACCAAAACTTCCATTCCACTAATGCTCTCCCCTATTCTTAAAACATAGCGTGAAGCCATCCAAGAACCGAACCAACTTAAATCAAAAGGAGGAATATTCTAATTATGCTAAAAATGATACTTCAGGTATGCCCCACCCCATATATTAATGTCATTAGCGGAAATTGCTTTTTGAACATAAACTCAACTCTGATGGCACCTTGGAGTGATACTAATTATATAAGCTCATTAGGTGGTTTGTCGAAGCTAATCTGGTGGTTTGTTGTCTTAATTAAAAATCCATACTGGACTTTATTGAGACTTTGAGTCTTTTCATAATACTTGTCGATGCCAAAAATTGACTTAGCAAAAGTCAACTTGAGGTGCTTGTGGACCTGATCGATCAAAGAAAAGATTCTCTCAACGAACGTAAATAAAAACGAAAAGTAAATAAAGACAAGAGATTTGGTGACGCGGAAAAACCCTTGGATGAGGGAAAAAACCGCGGACGTTAGGCTAATATTGTCGATGCACTATGGAAAATGACGCCTAACAGGGGCGTCGTCCTTTAGAACTGTAGTCGTACGGTTACAAGCGAAAAAACGTATATAAAGACTAGCCTAGCATATGAATTTTAGAGAGCTATTGTATGTTCTATGATTTCGAGAATATAGAGAAAAGTTCATGTGTCCTCTTCGATGATTTTTACGTTGTATATATAGTTTCCCTTGCTTTGTAACAGTTGATTGATATTGATTTCCTTCATAAATGCTCTTGATGACGTTTGAACGTAACCGTCCAACGATCCTGCTAAGAAAGACAACAGTTAGCTCAAAATGAACCTAAAGTAACGGCCTACGTTGAGCGTTCGTAGGTCGGTCGTGCGTCGTGGACTTTGCTTGGAGCTTTTGGTCGACCGTTAATACGTGACGTTTTAACCGACGTAAGATATTGTTGGTCGAATGTTTGCATCTGTCGTCGAACGATTTATTCGACCATTACTCTTTGGATCTCTAGCTAATATTCGGGGATCGTGGGAAGTCTTTGGTCGGGTGTTTCAGTCTACGATCGAGGGTTTGAGTTTTTCGCCCAAACAATACCCATTTTCATCCAAACTATCATCTATATTATTCTCTCAAGTTAAAGGCCAACACACCAACTTGATGTGACAAATGCTTTCTGGTATTACAACTTTTCTAAAACTAATATTTTGTGAGGAATCCTCACTTTTTATTGAACCTTCCAACACTAAATGAGTTTATCACCTAAAGAAGGTATTGTACGGACTCAAACAAGCTCCCCAACTTGGTTTTACCGATTTTTTACCCATACCACCTCTATGATAGTATTGCATTTGTTTTATTATATGTTGGTAATATTTTTATTATTGTTTATTCACATCTTTATTCTCTAACACTACAAAATTAAAGATTTTCAACAACGAAAAAAATCCATCGTTGAAAGTTGGATGCCTCAGTGATTTGTCGGACAAAACATGGTGGGTAAGCTTACCTTTCAACATTAGGAACCCCAAAGACTAAAGAAGACTCTAGTATTATTCACTATCACTTCGAAGAGTTTCAAAATATGAAATCGTAGATTCAAGAATCGTTAAAATTCGATAAGAAATGAAGAAGTTATGACCAAAATGAGGAAACTCTTAAAAACTCAATCTTTAACCCCTGCAGGCCTTATGCGACTCTTGATTGCGACCCTAGGGTCGCATGCCAGGTTCGCTCGTGTTCAAAATACCCCATTCGATACATAAAGTGAGACCCTAGTTCGTGGTGCAAGGGTCGATGTTCCTAGGGTCACGAAACACCCCTTTTCCACGTTTTGAGCCTTTCATGCGTATTTTCGTCATTCGACCGAAGCTCTACACTCCAAGTACTTAACCTATTCATTTCGATGATAAAGAACATATGAAACTTGAATTCATTCATACCAATATTTCGGGTGTTACAGAAAGGATCTACTAAGTTCTTACTGGATCATATGAAAATAATGGTGATCACCCCATCATTTATTAACCGATTGACTTTTCTATGCCTAAGTCCAATATGTGTGGACTTACCTATACACTTGATTGTATGATCTTGATAGTGTGGCCTCACTGTCACAATGTATAGAAATTGACGGCATTTGATTTGGCGATAAAGGTATGTTAATTAACAAGTCCCATAACTATTTCACTTCTTTGCAACAAGAATCTAAAGCAATAAATTCCGCTGCCATGTTAGCATCTATTATGCAACTTTGATTTTTTGGTCCCCAAGATACTACACACCCCAAAGTGTGGATGCGTACTCTTCTTGATCATTTATCCTATTTGTATCAGTGTATCCTTCCAATACTGAAGGATATCCATTTGTACTCAAAAACATAATTCATGGTTTTCTTCAAGTACTTGAGTACTCGATTTATAGAATCTCAATGTACTTCCAAGTTTACTAGTGTGTCTACTTAATGTTCCTATGACATATGGGATATTAGGTCTAGTACAAGTCATATCATACATTAAACTACCAATAACTTTATCATATTCATTTTGAGCTAATATCCTATCGGTATTAGTTTTCAATCTAGAACCTACTTCGAATAGTGTGATGATAGACAAACAATAAAATTTATTAGAACGATAAGAAAAAGTATTGGAATCTACACATTGATTCTTTTTTTTTTGAACCGTATGCGTCAAAAGGCGCCTGTTAATATCATTTTGATATAATGAGATTGGGATAACATTAGTTTATTGTTATTTATAAGAACTTCTATTGTCAAGGCTGTTCCATGCAACCCCTTATGTGAATCATCGTGACTGTTAATGAATAGGTGTCACTATATGTGAACTATCGCGTTTGTTCTATAATAAACCTATCAACTGTCACAACCGTCTAAGGCTGTCACTAATGGACCTATTGAAAATAAAATTTGCGCCTCAAAGCGGCTTGCAGTGATGCGTGTAGTGCAAAGTGTCATCAAAGCGCCACATTGTGCCCACGTACACGGTCGCGCTTGTGCAAGTGTTGTTGCACCCTTTTGGATCCCCACCATTTCTAATATAAATTAATACATGAAAAATGGTGCCACTTATATATCCACTTTTGTTTCACTCCTTCACCTTTCTGAGACAAGGTGGAAACCCCCACAACTAACCTTCTTTTCTTGCTAAGACTCAGACCCCAAAACATTAAGTTTATTTACTATTTTTAAAATGTTTTCTCAACATATATCAGTTATGTTCAACTACTACATATTGGTAACAGATTTGAAGCCGTGGGAAACAGTTTGAGTTAACATCATAAATAACTACATGGGAGAAAATATTTTACTCTTTAACCACCTCCAAACATTTTCTTATAAAATAGTCAACAAACAACAAGTCAACACCGCAAGACACTTTTTCTTGCAATGCCTCATGGCCCAAGCTGCGACATGTTCTTGCTATGCTGCTAGTGGTGGCCTTAGCTTGCTTTTTGTGGTCGATGCATGTTATTGCGGTGTCGCAACTTATTTTTGCGATGGACTCATTTTCATGTGGGTGCGTAAGAAATGTTATAAACCGCAAGAAAAAGTGCCTTGTAGCATTGATTTGCGGTTTCTGGGCTATTTTATGAGAAAAAGTTTAGAGATGGCGGATCCAGAAACTTTTTCCCAATGAGGTGGTCAGTGGCGGATCCAGAAACTTAGGTTACTGGGGTATTAGGTATAAAAAAATCTGAAACCGAATATCTCACTCAAATTAAAATGGTTTCAGGTTATTTCGTTTTGCGAGTTGAAAGCTTCGTCTAACCAAATAGGTAAATTTCGATTTCGGTTTTTTTATCATATCGGTTAACTGAATAACAAATTATATTATTATTTAATTTCCTTCAAAATGAATTGGTTTGAACATATATAAAACTAAAACCACAAGTAATTGAATATATTTAACAAAATCTTCAACCAACGTTTATATTGTAACATGATTGCAAGAACTAGTGGTACCAATATATGGGGAGAACAACTTCAAGCAAGAGAGTGAGGGGTTTCGTTAAATTGGACTATGTCATTTGGGGGGGGGGGGGTTGTTGAAAATGATTGGGGGAACTATGTATATAAGAGTAAAAAAGACAAAATTTTACCTACAAAATTGTAACAAATTTATATTTGAGTGAGGGCCTTTCCCCCACCTTTAATAAGGCGGATCTGCCCCTAGACGTGGTTATTTTTTATGATAACCGAAACAACTTACTATTATTTTCTTCGACTCGATCTTTTTTTGAAAGTCAAACTAACACAAACACACACACACACACTTTCCCGGGGTATCCGGACTCCCACTTAAGAGTACCACCCGACTAATCCCCGTCGATCTCAGCCCTCCCCTATTAAGGGTACCACAAAGTGGCAAACCCAAGATCTGGATATCTCCACATGTGCACCGCGGGGTTCGAACCCGAGTAGTCAACGATACCATCCACTGACCCCCAGGATGTTACCTTACCACTTGGTTATACATGTTTTGATTTCTTCGACTCGATCTAATTAGATGATAAGGTTAGTTTTCAATTTTGTGCTGTGTTCTTAAGTTTTATTTACGAAACAAAGGAAAGGAAAATGAAGGAAAGTAGGAGGAAAAGAAAATTTGTTGTGTTCTCAAGTTTTTTTAAGGAGGGAAGGGGAAAGATAGAGAAGGAAAATTATGTTGATTTTCCTCCCAAACTTTCCTCCCAAATGTGGGAGGCAAAAAAAGGAAAGGAAAGAAAGAAAAATTATAACAATTAAAAATTAGGCATCTACCCATCAATTATATTCTAGTACAAAATAAGTAAGAATATATTTGTAAAATGACATATTTCCTTTCTTTTCTCTCTTCCTCAAGAACATGAAAAAATATTTTCTTTTTCTTCCTTTTTTTTCATTTCCATTCACTCTCAAAAACACAAATAATTTTTTTTATTTCTTATCTTATCTTTTCTCTTCCTTCTCTTTCTTTTCTTTTCTTTCTTTCCTAAACTTGAGAACATAGCGTTGATGTCTATTGGTGGCAATGATTCATATCCAACCATATTCTTGTCTTCTTTTCTACAAGTTTCTAAAAGAGGAAAAGTAAACAATTAATATCACCTTAACACAACAACTTAACTGCTTTTCAAACGGTAACAAGGAGGATATTTACCAAAGGGCCTCTGGCCTAGTGGCATCGGGGTTTTACAACATCCTCAAGGTCTCGGGTTCTAGCCTTGGGAGTGGTGGTTTCCCCTAAAATGGTGGAGGTATTATTCCTCATAGGTGATGTGGCTCTGTGAAGGTGCGAAGGTTCGATCCCGTGCTGCCCCAGGGGTTGGAATTTAACTCGTTACTAACATAATCACTAACACTAACGCTGTCGTTCAAAAAAAACAAGGAGGATATTTACAAGCAAGAGCGAATTAAGCTTAGGCTCGTTCTTGGGGGAGGGCGACACGGGCATGTGCCTAGGGCCCAAAAACATCAGGAGACCAATTTTTTTAAAGTATATAGTTGTAGTCCAAAAAAATAATGAGTTATGACGTGTTTCATGGTTTTATATTATTGTTTGATATTATATTATTGTTTGACGATTTATCTATTGTTATTATGAGTTGTGACGTGTTTCAAGGTTTTGTGATTAATCAATAAATTTTCCCTACTAAAAGTATTCAGTAATGCCTCTGATTTTATTATAGCAAGAAAAGAAAGAAGAGAAAATTCAAATATTTTCTTCAATTGTTTGATTTCTTCATCTTTCATTGGGATTCCGCTATACATCACAAGATTTTATTTAAGTTTTAAAGCAACCACGCGTTGTATTTTTTTCATTATTTAATTATTCTTGTGGAATCTTTACAAATCATTTTTTCTTCCATAGTCTTATTAATCCTCATTTGTCTATCGGTATAGATTTTAGAAAACCTTGATAATCTTTCGTATCATTAATCTCTGGTTGACTCTCTTGATTACTTCTTTCTCACAAGTTCTCTTCTTATATCAAAATAACACATATTTCTTATTATATACCAAGAAAATTTCCATATTTTAAAAACATATCAACTATAGTAGATGGTCAAACTCATATCTGTATTTTAGGACTCAAAATTATTTTTATCTTTTTACACACTATACTATTGGTTTCTAATTACCTGATAATTAAGGAGTATGTAAATCTCAAGTACATTGTTATCTAGAATAAAAAAGATTTTTTTTCTTCCTACAGGGAATTATTAACATATATTATATATTCAATTTTTTACTAATGAAAAATATGTATTAATTTTGTTTCCGTACTTATCGAGGAACTATAATTTTACATTCATTCAGGACCTATATAATATCATGATCTAATCACGCTCCACACATATTTGGTAAAGAAAAGCAAAGATTAAAATATAGAACCGTCCACCGACCATGATGGCTCATTTGAAACATTTGCTAATGGATTTGTTGTCCAAACACAAAAAAGGAATAAATATAAATAATCAAGGAGGACAACAGTTTTGTTAGTTAAGATTGGAGTGAGAAGTAGTATTTTAGTTTTTGCTAATTACAATTAATTAATGAAATCATTTCGTATACACCATTTAATTTGTCTATATCAAATAATATGATAAACCAAAACAAATCTCGAAAATAGGGTGTGAGGGTGAGATTTACACAAACATGTCATTATAAAATAAATGATTTTTATCAACACAAATTATACAGGGTAATTTTCTTAGGTGATTACCTATGGATCATCCACTAAATACTAATTGTTTGGTAAAATTCAATGTTTTTCAAGAAACTACCAATGGATCACCCCAGAAAATCTCTGGGTAATCTGTTTAATTACCCACCAACTTTTGTTACAGTTTTGTGAGGAATCACCCTTTAACAACAAATTTTCTAGAAAAAAGTCTGTAAGTAAAAAATCTTTTATTTAGTAGTGTGTCTTACACTTTATATGGTAGAGTATTGTTTTCGTAAATACCCTCTTGATAGAAACTATTAAAAAAAATTACAGCAAGAAAACCACAAATTTATTGTAACACCAAAAGAGCTAGCCAAAGTCTGGAATTATAAAGATGAAAAAGAACAATCCATCAGAGTTCCACCTATTTAATTATGTTATCCAGCTTGTGAATTTTCTTTTTCTTGAAACACAGAGTAAGTTTATTTGTCAATTAAGGGGCCGTTTACCAATTCTTATCCGGGCAAACGCTTATTAAGTCATATTACCTTACCGGATGAGTATGACAAGGACCAAAAATCTTATCTGGTAAGAGTGAGGGAAGAACTGATAGTCTTAACCGGGAAGCGCGGGCAACGACTCTTACCATGGTTAACGCCTACCGGGTAAATTGTTACATGCTATGCCGTTTTTGTTGACTAAAATCATTCCCCGTAAGTAAATGATAGTGTTAAGTTGTTACGACTCTTACCATGGTTAAATTTTATATGGACGCGACCCCTAAATTTATAACTTTCCAAAAGGGTTTTTTTGGGATTGATACCAGGTTCCACATCTTCTCATACAATGTAGAGATTATTAACCACAAGACTGGTGCCTCAATGAATAGAGTTTGGCTCCAAAGGTCAAAAGTCAATACTAAACAAAAAGACTTTTGCCTACGGATCTTTCTTTGGGAAATCTATCGCTAAAGAGTGATTCTTCATAAAACCGTCACAAAAATTGGTGGCTAAATTGCTGGTGGGTAATTCAGATTAGTGATAGATTACCCAGAGATTTATGGGTGATCCGTGGGTTAGGTATCCAAATTAATAAAAAAAAACATTGAGAGATCACCTGAGCAGCTAGATTTTATAAAATTAAAGCATCAAGGCGTATGATCATTCTTACACAACTAATTAACACGACGTGTTGGTGTATTTTTTTTGGGGGGGGGGGGGGTGGGGTTATAATAGTGTCCATGAAGATAAGAGTTTTTGATGTGGCAGGTAAAACTTCATCTTTTTGCATGGAGGGTCCATCAATTGTTACTCTTTTATTCGACATGGTGATGAGAATTGGGTCTACTTGTGTGAAGGGCCTTCCTATGATTGTGCTCAAGTCCCATAATCCAAAACATGTTTGAGACATGTTTCTTACTACAAATGTGTAAATCACTAACAACAGAAACAATATCTTGAGTGCGTCACCTCCCCCCTCTGGATTTCAAAATGAGAATTTGCCTTTCCTTCTCTCTCTTATATCTCCATGTATACACACACACACATAAAACGTAATTTATGGCTGACTTTTAGATTAAATGTGATCAAGGGTCTAGACCTCTACTTACATTTCTCACCTAATTAACTCTCAATTCACACCAGACAGTTGGCGGATCCAAATTTTTGATAACGGGGATCGGAATTTAAGTAATGGTCACGTGTCCACGTGGTTAATAATGTCCTCTACTTAAATAGCTTCGTCATATTTATCTGTTTGATTAAGTTGATACTCCATAACAAAATTCTTTCGAGTGGATTCAAGGAAGAACATTTAAATTAACAATTACACATCATCTAATAGTGGCGGGTTCATGCGAGAACGGTAACAATTTACGAGAATACGAGAACAATCCTCATCAAATCATTTTGTACATGAAATTTTTTAAGATTTTGTTCTGAAGCTGACCCCAAATATATATACATATATATAGGGTTGGTTTCCGGTAAAAAGTGTATTGGATGCATATTAGGATGAGATGCACCGAGATGACATACATTGAGATGCACCGAATCAATTCTCGTATCAAGCGCGATTCATGAATGGTTTTGAGATTAAAAGTGATCAAGGGTCAAGATCTTCTTATGCGTCTCACCTTGACTTCAATTCTCACATGATCCCATGATATATATATATGTATGTATATATATAGGGTCAGGTTTAAGGTAAACACAAAAAAAGAGAAAACTAAAGAACACCCTAAGAGCCCTCCATCTGGACGGTATGCACTAATGCATACCGGTAATTTATAACATGCATTTGTGCATATGCACTAATGCATGAATATGCATTGGTGCATAGACCAAAAAAACAGCTTTAAGAGCTTGTATACATTAGTGCATATCGTGGAGGGTTTCCAGGGTGTTTTTCAATTTTCTCTTTTTTAGTGTATTCCCTTGAACCTCCCTATATATATATATATATATATATAGAGAGAGAGAGAGAGAGAGAGAGATCTAGAGAGAGAAGTTCAAATACAAACTCAAATTTGGTTGTGAACGTGAGGACAAATGAGAGCGCGACACGTGTCTGAATGTAGTATTAATCAGACTGAATAATGAAGGAAATAGTCAGACTGAATAATACTATTATTCGGTCTGAATATTTCCTTAATTATTCAGTCTGAGTATGACATGTGTCGCGCTCTCATTTAAACTCACGTTCACAACCAAATTTGAATTCGCATTTGAACCCGCCCTTATATATATGTATATGGGCAGGTTCAAACGAAAATATTACTTATTTAACAAAACAAGAAAACTTTTTTCATGTAGAAAATCATATATGATTCACATACAAAATCATATATGATTAGCCGCGACTTTTACCGCGACTTAACCCGCGGCAAAAGTCGTCCATGTATATTTTTTCATGTTAGTACAAAATCATATGTGATTTTATACATGAAAAAAGGTTTTCTTGTTTTCTTAAATACTTAGCGTTTTCGTTTGAAGCTCCCTATATATATATATATATATATAGAGAGAGAGAGAGAGAGAGAGGAAGGTTCAAGGGAAAACGCTAAAAAAAGAGAAAACTGAAAAACACACTGGGAGGCTTCCATGTGGACGGTATGCACTAATGCATACAAGCGTTTTTTGTTCCTATGCATCAATGCATCTATCATTACAGATGCATTGATGAATATTCACTAATCAAATGTTACAGATTACCGGTATGCATTAGTGCATACCATCCAGATAGAAGCCTCCCAGGGTGTTATTCGGTTTTCTCTTTCTTAACGTTTTCCCTTGAACCTCCCTCTATATATATAGGGACGGGTTCAAATGAGATCTCAAATTTGGTTGTGAACGTGTGGATAAATGAGAGCGCGACACGTGAGGGTTCAAACGAGAACTCAAATTTGGTTGTGAACGTGATGACAAATTAGAGCACGGCATGTGTCATATTCAGAATGAATAATGAAGAAAAATATTCAGATTGAATGTAGTATTATTCAGACCGAATAAAACTACATTCAGGACTGAATGTAGTGTTATCCAGTCTGAATAACACTACATTCAGTTTGAATATTTTACTTTATTATTCAGTTTGAATATAACACATGTCGCACTCTCATTTGTTCTCACGTTCACAACAAAATTTGAGTTCGCATTTGAACTCCCCCCCCCTCTCTCTCTCTCTATATATATATATATATATATAGACCACATATGATGTGGATCCACACAATATAAAATCATATATGATTCAATGGTGGGCCCCATTGAATCAAATATGATTTTATATTGTGTGGGACCCACATTATATGTGGTCCTAAATGTGTTCCTTTTTTTATTTAAATGAGGGGTGTTCTTCTATGATCCCTCCCCTATATATAAGGTTTAGGGAAAACCGCAAAAAATGAAAAACTAAGGAAGATTTTGGTAACCTTTTATCTAGACGGTATGCACATGTGCATACACATAATCGAAGCAGTTTCTTGCTTTTTATGCACGTGTGCATGTTATGCACATGTGCATACTTGATAAATTTCTTACAGATTACTTATATGCAGATGTACACAATTTCTAGATGAATGGCTACGAGGGTGTCCTGCATTTTTTTTTTTTTTACCAGTTTATATACATGCTTTTCTCTTCAACTCAATCTCTATACGTACTCTACAAACATGATCTCACACACAACATCCCTCTTTTTTGACTTTACAGATAAAAGGGAGTCTCGTGGATTAAATTTCTAGGAATATGCATCTGACTGAAGTGTATTTAGATTTGGTAGAATCAATTTTCAGTGCGTAAAAGGATTCAAAAGCAAAGGCACTAAGCCGACCACTTACGTGGGTTGTTCCCCTATGTGATCCTACCACATGCCCTTTCCACAATTAAAGGATGCGACAAGAGAATAATTAGAGAATTTAGTGAATCTCTGTAGTGGGACTGTACCCAAAATACCTTCCAGATCCTTATGCACCAACTCTAATGTAAGAAATTAATTTGAAACAGTTAACAGAAATACTAATTAAGCAAGACTTTGAAATTAAGTTGATATTTCATATATAAATATGGATTTTCTTCCACATAAGCATAAAGATAGCATCTTCTTCTATCTATGTCCTTTTATAGATTTGTTTTAGGAATTAAAGCAACACTTAAAGAGAGTGCCAAATATATATACATACATATCTCACACGTCTGATGTCATAAAACTAAGGTATATTGTCATCTCCAACATACTTTGCAGGGTTTAAGTTATGATGAATGCCTTCTTTCATATCATGATGTGTTCTGACGAGGACGAGCGATTACATGAATTATTGTTATTATACCATCTTGCCCAGAAGATATAGTTGATGAAGTTGATCACACTAAGTCCTGCTAGAAACCAGTAGAAAAGGTCTAATCTGGCCTTATTTAGATCAATACCTCCGAGCCAGCCACCGTCTGATGATCTTGACGTTATCTTGTTTACCAACGAAACAAGTACCGAGCTTAGATAGAAACCAAAGGAGTATGAACAGTATGTCATAGCTGTCAAGAAAGACTGCATCCCTTTCAAATTCTGCTTGTAAAAAAACTCAATCAACCCCACAGCAGTAAACATTTCTGATAATCCAAAGATTAAGAACTGTGGGGCTATCCAAAAAATGGATAATCTTTGACCAGAACTTGTAAAGGATTCCCTTCTCTTTTTCTCTATTAAGCCAGCTGAGACCATTGAAAAAGTTGCAACGAATAAGCCAAACCCTATGCGATGTAAGGGGGCGATTCCAGAAACATGACCAGTGATTTTTCGAGCAAATGGGACGAAAAAGTAGTCATAAATAGGGACTACAAAGATTAGAAAGATGTAAGGGATGGCTTGGAGTGAGGCTGGTGGGACGTGGAACGATTTTGTGATTTGGTTGTTCATAGTACTTCCTTGGGAGACCGAGAAGGTTTGTAGCTGCGCTAAAATGGTGTTAAAGACGATTGTGCACGCGAAAATTGGAATGACAGAGATTAGTATCTTCACTTGCTCAACTTGGTCCAAAGTGCACAGCCTCCATGGGCTTTCCTTTGAATCTACATAGTTGTTGTCTCCTTGTTTCTTTATACAAGCTTTGTCTAAGAACCTGAAAGTTGTTTTACACTAATCAGGAAGAGGGAGACTGATTAATTATGATTATAAATTATAAGACCAACAAAGCAAGATGATAAACAAAGACCATATATATGCACAATTGTTGTTCAGGTCACTACATAACAAATGACTTTTACTCATAAAAATAACTCTGGAAAATGATGGATCACCAAAAAAATACAAATGGTTCGGTAAAATCTAAAGTTTTTTTTTTGTTGAGAAAATACCATTGGATCACCCAGAAAATATCTGGTAATCTGTCATTGTTTTGAATTACCCACCAACAATTTACCTACAAACTTCTGTGACGGTTTTGTGAGGAATCACTTTTAGCGATGGATTTTCTTGAGAAAAGTCCGTAGACACACTAGAAAATTGAGTATTTCAACGAAAATTTTCAACGGAAAATGTCGTTGAAAATTTTCTACGAATTTTAGAGGGATTATTGACAAAACATAAATTTTCTACAAATTTTCAACGAGTTTCCGTTGAAAATCTCTCACAAAATGCATTTTCAACCAAAAACTTTTTGACGAGACATTCCGTTGAAATTTTTTTGGTTGAAAATGCATATATGTTTGTGAGAGATTTTTAATAGAAATTCGTTGAAAATTCGCAGAAAATTTATGTTCTGTCAATAATCCTCTAAAATTCGTAGAAAATTTTCAACGACATTTTCCGTTGAAAATTAATTTCCGTTGAAAATACTCAATTTTCTAGTAGTGACAAAAGTCTTACGTTTAGTACTGGCTGTATTGCATAATATAGCTCCCGGCTGCTTTTTCGTGATATTTTTGTGGTAACTTACTTAAGCAGTTCCGATGACAGGTGATAATCGGTGTATATTATAAAATTTGAAAAACGTTCGATATTAAAAAATACCTGAACCTATCAGTATGATGAAGACTAGCAATGTCATTTGTCATGGAGGAATGACTATTTTGAAGCTCATATTGACTTCCATGAAGCATGTTGGGATTAGATGGGAAGACTTGACCCCTCTTCAAAACAGCAGCCACAAATACCTGCAAGAAGTACAACCAATAATACTCATGTAAAGAAAGAGATGGATATATTTGGTTTGATATTCATGTGTTGTCAATCTAAGGAACATAAAAGCTTAATTAGTTTTATTTTATTTTAAACCCACCAAAAGCAAACAAGATTGCATGCTTAAAAAATAAGGTCAGTGCACTAAAGAAATAAGGTCACAGAATATAGTTTAAGATTAAACAAATATATTGAACCAACCAATTAAAAGTCCATCATGAGGAGGTTTCATCCATACTTGAATGGGAAAAAGATTACATTGAACTCTTTTATCATATTCTCAAACACATATAGTTGGATGTTTCGAAATTTTTTGAAGTCATTTACCAAAAAAGTCATTTATAAAGTCTACTGTCAGTCCATGCACTACATATTAGAAGTAATTAACTGGATCTTACTTGTAAAATAGGGATTAAAATGCTTCCTTGAGGAGGCTTGTTCCTATAAAATAAGGTACCAGAAACCAAGCAGATTAAACCCATAGCCATGATGATGGCAGACACCCCAAACCCGATATCCATACCCGAATGGGTTTGGATATAAACAAGGAGGGTGAGAGCAATAAGTTCACCCATGGAAAAAGCAAAGTAGGCAGCATTGAAGTAGGTGGAGAGCTTCTTGGACTGCTTTGAGTCGCTTCGGCTGAATTGGTCAGCACCATGGGCAAGCATGTTTGGCTTCACACAGCCACTTCCTAATGCCACCAAGTAGAGAGCTACAAAGAATATTAAGGTCTTCATTCCTTTAGCTTCAATGCAATGGTCTCCGTCTGTTAACATGTTGCATTTTGGTGGCTTCAGCTGAGGGAGATGAGCTTGAACTGACAACATTATGAAACCCTACACAAAAAAAATAAAAATAAAAAATATAACATCTGAGTAAGACAGATTTTGGTGGTCCATTCCACTGCATGTTATAACTCTTAAGTTGGACTTTTCTTAATGAAAAAGGAATAATTAAGATGAGCATACAGAGAGTTCAATGAAGCCAAAGATGAGCATGGTCCAGAAACAACCGAGATACGAATCCGAGAGGTAGCCACCAAAGAGGGCGAGGATGAAGATGGTACCAATAAAGTTTGTCACTGTGTTTGCTGATTTTGATAGAGAAAAATGCATCTCATTTATCACATATGTTATAAGGTTGTTCCCAACTGCTGCTATAGCCATTATCTCAAATGATTGTACCCCTGCAAAATTCATACGGGAATATTTAATCATCAATTAAACAAGCATAATCAAATTTCTTTTTATAGAAAAATCTATATTTAGTCCAAACCCATATTGAAAATTTGAAGATATATATATATATATATATATAGTAGAAATAGAGAACAACAGACCAAGAACAAAGGCAGCAGCTCTCATTCCTCCATGCTTATTTGGATCAGATGGTCTGCCTCTCCAATCAATGGTTGACTCTTCTGACATGCTATCTCCTTTCTGATCTTGCCTTATTGATTCCATCTTTGTGTGTGTAAGTGTGTGCAAGATAGGGGGATAAACTACCAAACTAAACAAGTAGTTTGAAGAGGAAACAGTTGATTAATTAGTTTTTGCACAAGAGAACAAAAGCTGCACTCCTGTTCACATAATAAACATGTTGATTATAACAAGAAAGAGAAGATGAAGCGTGTGGGAGTTAAAAACTCTTTTGCTGAATATGAGGCTACCCTCCTCCCCATTTTATATGCTCCTCTTGGCCATCAAATATTTTATTTGGTGGTATCTCGTACATTCTATTGGTGACAATATTTAATTGAAGGTCATTAGTGGCCAATCTTTCTTTGCCATTTGCAAAATTCTTTAGAGATGATTCATGAATATTACAATTAATACATTCCCAATTGAGCTGTATGCTACTCAAATTATAGCAATACTATTAAACGGAATTCTTTTGCCTACAAAATTTTCCATGTGAAATTCGAAAGGGTAATATTTACGCTGAAAAGACTTTATCACTAATTTGAATTACTCATCAACAATATTTACCCACCAACTTTTGCATGATTTTGTGACCAAACACCCTTTAGTGACAAATTCTCAAAAAAAGTCTGTAAGTAAAAAGTCTTTCATTTTAGAAGTAGATTACTAAGAAAATTTCCACCTTACAAGAATTTGATAACATTGATTTAGATTAGCATGATTCTTTAATTTAAATTAACATGATTTCTTTATTTTATCATAATTTAGACAATTTAATTATAAACGGTTCTCAAACACTTTATCGACACATGTATCCAATCAAACATCAGAAAAGACTAATAAAATAAAGACAGAGAAAAGGAGACAGTAGAGTGCAACAAGTCAATACACAAATGAAGGCAACTTCCACTTTCTTGCGATATACTTGTGGTCCAATTTTTTTTTAGCTTGTAGTGTTCGGTGGGCTGACTGTTAAATTGTTCATTGCTGGTCCAATAAAATTGTGATTACTTCAATCTATATGGAGTTATGGACCTTGGAGAGAAAAGATTCTCTTTCACCTTTGATGGTTTTCGACCCATCTTTTTTTACCTTCACCAAGGAATACCACAATGTAAAATGTATCGAGACTTAATTTAAGTTGTTTTGTTGGTGATTTTAGTGTGATTGTGATTTACTTGAGATTGATTAGAGTGATAAGACAGCCATAAATGAGTTAAGAAGTGTGAAGTGCACACACTCATAAATGTTGCCCAATAATCTTAGATCGCTATAAGGCGGGGGTCAAGAGGGTTGCGCCCCTTGCAGGGTTTGAGGGCGTAGCGCCATCATCAAAAGGTGTTTGTTTTAGGTTTGAGTGTTAGCTATAATGATTTGTTTTGGATATTACGTCTTATCTATATTTTGGTGTTTTGGATAATGTAGCTTTATTCATGTTTTCGGTATTTGAATATTTAACTTTATTCACGTTTGAGTGGTATTGAGTTTTGAATATATATATATATAGGGGTGGTATCCGTTGCAAACTAATTGATTTTTGCAAAATGTGCAAACTCGTAGTGAACACAATGATAAAACACCAATTGGATATTCATGAATGTTGAAAGTGTTCACGAATGATGAAGGTGTATTCACGAATGGCAAAAGTATATTCATGAATGACGAAACATGCCGGAAAACTCGCCGGAGAAGACGAAGTCGTCGAAAGTGTGTTCCTGACAAGAAATTAGTAAATATTAATTAAAAATGGTTAAACTATAAAATGATGATGATACCCTCAATAAATTAATAAACTACTAAAAAAATTAATAAAATATTAACACATTAATATTATCCACATGACTTATTTCTATTGGATAATGGTGAGTTTGCAAGTTTGCAAATATTGAATAGTTTGCAACGTATACCACCCCTATATATATATATACAAAAGAAAGATCTAGCAAGAATGAGGTGTCACATTTTTAGGGTAGGATTCTTAGCTATGAATTTTGTGGTTTTATGAATTTTTAAAATATTAATTATGTTAAAGACTTTTATGCCCTGTATGAAAAAATGTATGGTTAATTACAAGGAGGCTACGTTGGTAATTTCGCACCACTTTAATTAACATTTAATACCCAAATCATCCACATTCCTATAAGCCTTTTAATCTCCCCCGCTCTTAAACCATTTTACTTTAAGCATCTATCTATATCTATACATAAAAAAGAACATAAAGAGAATTAATTATTTGTTTTATTGCAATTTATGTTAATTAATTGTTTGTTTCCAATTCTTTATGTTACGAACCATTCATTTTCTTTCATTTATTTTAATTAATCACTCATTTCCCCTTATTTAAGCACAAGTTTTTTTGTTAGATATGTTATTGGTATTTTTTTACTTCTTTGTCATATAATAACGTACATGTCATTCTCTCCTTCTAACATATTTTCTCTCACTAAAAGATTGATCTAGGGTATGGACTTTTGTTATAGTCAAGTTCTTTGTCATTGTGATGACTTCAAATGATATTTATGTTGTTTTTTTTGTAGTAAGTGACACAAGAAAAAACAAGTTTTAAAGATCGCCAAATATACGGAAGATCATCAAAGCTTCATCATCAAGGTACACATATACATATATATTAACTTATTTAAGCACAAGTTTTTTTTGTTGGATGTGTTATTGATTTTTTTACTTCTTTGTCATACAATAACGTACCTCTCATTCTCTCCTTCTAACATATTTTCTCTCACTAAAAGATTGATCTAAGCTATGAACTTTTGTTATAGTCAAGTTCTATGTCATTGTGATGACTTCATATGATCTTTATGTTGTTTTTTCTAGTAATTGACACAAGAAGAAACAAGCTCTAAAGATCGTCAAATATACGGAAGATCATCAAAGCTTCTCAAGGTACACATATACATTACTACATTTAAGTTTTTCATTCAACTACTCTTCAATTTCAGTTTATGCTTGATTTTGTCGATTATAACTTCATGATGTATTATTACCTTAGTTCTCATTTCTATTTTTTTTTTCTCAGAAGCATAATGCACAATGGTAAAAGAATATTTGTGTATTGTTTATTCAAATATTACATTGTTACTTGCAAAGAGGTCATAAACATATGTTTTTTTTCTCCAGTTATTGAATTGATACACATACTAATAAATATTTTTAGTGTCACATTTGAGAAATCGAAGTTTTATGAGAACGTAAATCAACATATTATTCAAAATTTATTTTATTGACCTTAGTGACTGAATCATGTTTAAAACTAGACTAATTTTCATTTAATAATTTAACTTTTTATTTCATATAACTTAAGAGTTTCAACCATGAAACTTTGCTACATGCAATCTAATGAGATCAATACCACTGTCAACAATGTTAATAAAGACTACCAATTTAGAAAATGAAACTGATTAATCACCTCCATACAACAAAAGTGAAAAAATTGAAAGTGTTTAATGTTATGTAATCGAGTTCAAGTAGCCGATGCATTAGTCCAAAATTTTACCTTATTGCAACAAAAAAAAGTTTTAAATACAATAAATTACTGATGAAAAAGAAAAAATATTAAAAGAAAATAACTCTACAACTAAACGAAAAAGTTTGTGGACACTAGATTTTTTATTTATTTAAATCAGATTTTACAGATTTCTAAAACTTTATTTTTATAAAAATAATAATTATTATGATAGATATAAACACTTTTATTACATTTTTTTAAAGACGATTAAAAAAATTATAATATATTTTTTTAATATGAAGATTATTTAAGTTATAAATTTTAATAATAATAATAATAATAATATAGTTTTATTAAGTAATTGTTGATATATTTTCTTTATCCATTGTTTCTATTTGTTCTAAATTTATATATTTATAAATTTCTTTTTGTGGTGTTGAGTTTTGTTTATTTTATGTTGGATGGTACTGATTTATTTTTTATATTTTTCTATTATTTTTGTATCTATATATTTTAGATAAAGTCAATTAATGTTATATATAAATATTTAGACTACGTTTATTATTAATAATTTTTATCACACATCCAACATATTTTATAACTATATTAATTGAGTATGCACAAAAGCAATAAATATTTAAAATAAAATAATATATATGGACTTGCAACTTATTCTATATATATTTAGAAATAGTTAATTAACATAAATTAAAATAGATATATGAAATTACTAAAAAATCCCTCACTCTTAATAAATATATAATTTACATATGGAGAATGAGAAGTTTTTTAACATATTCAACATTTTAAAAAATAAAAAAATTGAGAAAGAAAGATAAGAGATTCTAAATACTAGAAGATGCTACATAATTTCTTTAAAACCACTCTTATATATGAAAAT
Source organism: Silybum marianum (assembly GCA_036898165.1). Taxonomy (NCBI): domain Eukaryota; kingdom Viridiplantae; phylum Streptophyta; class Magnoliopsida; order Asterales; family Asteraceae; genus Silybum; species Silybum marianum. Next base: position 12,870,308 of record CM072528.1, read on the forward strand.
ACATAGATTTGAGATCATGTGAGGTAATATTTGTTTCTATGAGACCAGTGAGACCACCTAAATAACAATGAATCTTCACAGCAAAACACTGTGAAGATAAATATTCATATTGTTTTTCCTGTGAAGGTTCGGAGTATCTTTTTATTTTTACAATGTTTTGCTTAAAGTTTCAGTGTTATTTTATGTTCACACGGATCTCAAGAAAACGGGTTGCTGAAACGTGTACCTTATACATGCATATAGATTTATGAAAATAGTCAATGAAAATGATTTTTAAAATTTTGTTAACATTTATACTGATCATCGCGCAACGTGCGATATCAAACACTAGTTCATATTAAAATGGGTGTTTTGGGTTATTGAGTTCTCATCAAAAAAATGGTGAGTTTTGGGTTATTGAGTTCTCATAAAAAAATGGTGAGTTTTGGGGAAGATGGTGCGTTTATGGTAAGTACGTTTCATTTAAAAGTTGTGATTTAAATAGCATTCTTTTAGTTTTAACGTTTTATATTTGAGATAAAAATTGTTTGAACTCGGTAGCGTTAAACCTAATACTTTTCTTGTCAACATGTAACACCCGTGTTTTTAGTGACATTTGTCAAGAGTTGAGTGCTAGTTAGAGGCTCGTGAAGATTTAGCCTTTTGGGATGTCTTTTGTACTTTTGGAGATAGCAACTGTCATTGATACTTAATAATTCATGTCCCTATCTAGATATTGTTTTTGTAACGACTGTTTATAATTTGTTGGTGTTAAATGTTAAACTACCTTTATAGGAAATCCAATGATGTCCTTTAGAAAGGAAATTATACTCTATTTGATGCGTTATAACAAATTTAAATTAGTCATCTTGTTACATATTTTAGGGTGAAATAAGTTGATATTTAGATTTTAAGTTTGAAAGATTTAGGTATTAACTTAGAATGTCATGACTCAAACAAGCGTTTTTTAAGTACATTGACATTATGAATGTGTAACACCCGTGTTTTTCTAACTACTTTATATTTTGGAAATGTGGAAGTAACCGTTGGCTACGATGGTAAATTTTGAAAAATCGTTGTTTGGATACTAAAAGCTGATTTAGGGTCAATTTAGGTGCAATCTGGGTTTATTCTAGTGAAATTGGGCATTTAGGTGATCCAGATGACTTCCCAGGTGGCCTAATCCACGGGAAAGGTTCCAAAGCCACCGGAATGTGGTTGGGTTTGGAATGGTTTTTGAAAGTTTGGAAACAGTGGCCAAGGGGCCCGTAGGGCGGCTTAAGCCGCATGGAGAAAATGTTTGTACCCAGGCTGGCAAACATGTGTCTTGAGTTAGTGTGTGAAATCTGGGCCGAACGACTTAAGGGACGGGCGACCTATGCCGTCTCGAAATGGGCGTGACCAGCCTTGTGTGAACCTTGCCTCCTTTTGTTTTCCTTATCCACTTCTCATTCTCATCTTCCTTCATCTCTCTTAATTTATTTCTCTAAACTCTTCTATCTTGTTTCTCAAATAAATTCTCATGGAAATAGAAGCCAATTAAAGACTATTTAAGGAAGTTTCAAGACCTTAAGAGCATGTAGGTGGAATGTCAAGTGTGGAGTCAAAACATCAAGAACCCTCTAAAAAATCTAGGGTTTTGTTTGGTTTCTAGGTTTAGCCAATCTAGCATTGTGAGTTCATTCTAGCATTTTCTAAAACTATATACATGTCAAATTGATATATCTTAATCTCGATCTTAAGCTTCCATTTTATGTATTTCATGCTATGATGATGTTTGGACTATAATAACACCCTCAAATCTGGAAAGAGAGACTAATAATTTTTTTTCAATAATACATCAAACAAAAGATGAATCCCTTCCTATAAAATCAACACGTGAATTAGATTGAATAAGAAAACTAGATTTAACATCGACAATGGATAAATCAATTCTTACATCAAGAGTAAATCAATGTCGGATGTTACTAAAACTCAATAACATTTGCTATCTTCGAATGCGGAAGATGTCACCGAATATCTAGATCCTTCTCATGTCTAAATCTACCACTCAGATCATCATAATGTCGCTAGTACCAACCCTAACGAGGACTATGCACATGCCAACAATTAAAAATATTAGGCTTACGCCTAGCGATTCAAGCAATTTTCATCATAATTATAAGATGGTAAAAATGAAAGACTATTGATTTAAATGAATTTCGCAAATGAAATGTCTTTAGTGTAAAAGCAACATATTTCCGACACCCACCATTTATTTGATGAAAAGCTCTAAAAAAACTAGGGGTGGCAATTGTGTCGTGTTCGGGTTGACGGATCGCAGATTGGTGTGTCAGGAAAACTCAACCCGGACACGACCCATATAACTAATTGTCTAATTGAGTAGCGTTGATCAACCCTAACCAGTATACTCTTAACCCGTATACGACCCGTGCAACAGGTTGGCATGTCATAAACGGGTTCGCATGTCATCTTTGATTTGGCGGGTCAAATACTAATACAACCAAGTTCAAACGTCCAAATTCAAATACTAATACAACCAAGTTCAAATACTAATACAAATAAAAAGTTCAAATACAAGCAAATTCAAATCGTAATACAACTAAGTTCAAACATCAACTTAAAGTTTATTAGAACGACATCGATTAGAGTTTGGAGATCGATTGAGACTTGAGAGGGTTGGTGTGAGGATCACTACTAAATGAAAGAATTTTGCCTATGGACTTTTCCCTAGGAAAATCTATCGTTAAATGGTGATTCCTTACAAAACCATCACAAAAGTTGGTGGGTAAATTGTTGGTGGGTAAATTGTTGGTGGGTAATTCAAAATAATGACAAATTACCCAGAGATTCTCTGTGTGATTCGTTGGTATTTTCTCGAAAAACATCGAGTTTTACCGAACCATTGATATTTTCTGGATGATCCGTGAGTAATCACCCATAAAATTTTCCTGGGTAAATTTTGTAGGTAAAAGTAATTTGTTTTGTAGTTGATGTGAGGGAGAGAGATTGGAGTCTAGAGAATGGAGACAAGTCAGTGAACTGAGCGATTAGGTTAGGGCATATGGTATACGCATACGATATAAGATAAATAAATTTTATAAAATGAATTTTTTAAACCTAAAATGATAATCGGGTTGGCGGGTCAACTCACTGACCAATATATCATCCCGAACATGACTCGTATAATAAACGGGTTGGCGGGTCAGAAAATTCAACCCAAACCCTTTTATTTTCGTATCGGGTTCGTGTCGTTTTCCATGTCGTGTCGAGAACTGCCACCCCTAAAAAACACTGATGTAGATACAATGAAACCCAATAGACTCACAATCTAGAATAAAACTATAAACATTAAAACGGAAACATAGTTTTAAATCAAGTCTTTTACACAAGTAACTCACGCTTACCTTTGGGAAGGGCATAAAAAATCATAAGATGACATGGAAAACCCGATTTACCATTTGTTGTGAGAATGGCATGAGTAAGCCACAAACCAATGTTATATGAGCGCCACTTACAATTAAGCAAGCATCGACATAGTCTATACTCAATAATAAGATAATAAGCCCATTCACTTTGGAATTACATTATAATCACAGGCCTATTTCGGTGTTTCCAAGTTACAGATAGTGAAATATCCGCTCGTTCACTGTGAACTTACATAATAATCACGTTGCCTATTTTCCAGCTACAAAAGGGAAGTTTTATCCCTTACCTATTCCCAGAAAACCGACTTCTATGCCTATGGATCCATTGCATTCTAACCATAATGTTACATGACTCCAACTGAATGACCAACACATTCAAAACATGTAGTTTTCATAATAAATATTCCTTAATTGCATATAACTCCAAAAGCTTGATATAAAGCAATCCAAAAACCGGTCAAGTGTCCCCAAGGCTTATTAAAGTTGAAACCGAGCCAAAGGCTCGACAACCTAATTGACTATTTTATAAAAGTCATCAAAAACAATAAAACGTATTTGACTGACGTTTAAGAAAATACGTGCTCTAAAGGGACATGAGTAACTCCAAACACATAATTGGTTAGGACAAAATCATTTTCCAATAAAGTCGGACCATTTATATTTAAAAATTATCCCATAACACAATGAAATACATTTTCCAAACCCAATATACTAAAAATGCATTTACCCTCAATTACTCTCCATTTAAAAGATAAATCATTAAAGTAACTCATTTATGATTTATTTATCAAAATGCCCAAAAATCTAATTGTAAGTATTTTACATATTTATAAAATAAATATACCAAGTATGCAAAACTCATCAACTAACCCACACATTTGATAAATAGCAAGTAAAACATGTTAATACTTCAAAATGAACATTTTTTGGCATGTACACGGTTTTCACAAAGCAACTTGAACTTACCTCGATAGATTTAGGCTAAATCTAGGTTTTACCCCAATATTGAGCTCCCTTAGGTGAAGACTTTATATCTACAAACATCCATCACTAGAAGTTTCATCTATATCACAAACAAAACTCAAATACACCAAAATCAAACCCAAATCAGATCCATAAACCAAGCCCTAAATATGGTGCAAAACCACAAATACACCTTATTTGACTTTGCTCATTCATCGTTGACTACACCTAATTCATCCAAAAAGTTTTTGTGTTTCATATGGTGAATCCGGTGAATTAGTATGTGTTCTATAAAGAACGATCAACTATGTTTATTTTATGTAGTGAATAAGTATGTGTTTGATCTGGTGGATGAATATCTATGTTTCATCTAGTGAATCTTGTTACGACAATGACGTTTATGCCCTTTTTATTTAAAAACAACTATAATTAAAACCATATGATCAAGCCAAATTAAGCCTTAGATTGGTCCTCACGGTTTCAACCCATTTTTTGTCCTCATTTGATTTAACCCCTATATATATATATAGGGTTGGGTTCCGGTAAGCAAAAAAGTTATGGTGATAAGCGTAAGAAGAGATCTTGTGGATCTCGGCTTCATCAGGTAACGATTTAATTAACAAAACAATAGATTGAAACTCTCAAATCATGTGTATTGAATAATAATTCTCTCTAGATCTATTACAATGAATGCATTTAAGAGTTTATCAAAAACAAGCTATTACATGGTATTTATACTAAGAATAATTAGAATAAGTTGACAAATAAACCTTCCTAACAATTAAACCTTCCATATTGACTTTGATGACATTAATGACTTAGTTGATTTTACGCTTTGGCCCTTCATGTCTTCAAGAAGGGGTGATCTCGGATACAATAATTTCAAGCCTAACAATCCCCCTCTTTGTATTCGAGATAATAAATCAGTAAATCAACACTCTAAAATCTCCTTCTTTGAAGACAATCAAACTTTGTCAACAAATCATCATCTTGAAATCTTGAAAATTTTGCTCCCCCTACGAATATGATCACATGATAAGATATGTCACCCCCCCCCCCTTAACATTAGCATAAAGTTTAGTAATAGAATGTCGAAGGAGCCGTGATGTTGTAGGGTAAAATCTTTCAAGTAGAACATGTCGTGTCACATAGAGAAGATTGTCGCAGGATACCAGTGGTGGAAAAATCTCGCATCAAAGAGTATGTTGTCGCAAGTGTCTGATGTGAAATCTCACTTTGAGACGCGATGTCTTTGGGATGCTATAAACATCAAGTTGTCATGACCGTATGATGCGATAATCTGATGACTTTTCTTGTTTCTTCCTTTTTGATCTCTTCGCATGTGTTTTTGATACTCCGTTTCTCCCTTTCATAATTAGGAGAATCTTAAGAATTATGAACGAGCAAAGACAAAAAGCTTGCAGCTTTAAGGAACACAAATGTTAGAACAAACGGGAATCAACTAACATACAGAAGCACGTGTAGCAACTGTTATCACAACAATCAAAATAAATTCAATTGAGTGGTCTATATTCAGAGCTGGCAAATAGGAATCTCTAATAGGACTTCCAGTTATCATTGAAGTAAAGTTAAAAAAACTAAATTCTCAAACTGTTCCAACATAATCACAAAGATATGCTAGTGGAATCACAAAGACTTATAAGATCAGAATCACAATGACTGGTGAAAAGATGACAGATAACGAAACCCTTATGATGCGATAAACAAAAACATGCAGTTTTAAAGATCTGAACGTTTTTCAGGTAGTATGGAAAGAAGCAGATATGATATATTGAAAGAAGAAATCGAAGGTGCTTACCAAGTATTCCACCAAACTAATCCAAAACTATGATCTATAGCTCTGATACCATTCAAGTATTCAAAATGTCTTCTTATGAGGCCATGTCTATTGGATCCGATACTCATCCTCCCATACTATTTCGAAGCGAGTACGTACAATGGAAGGATTCCCTTGACTTCATCGACCGACACGAGTATGCTGGAGAGATAACGAAGTCTATAAATGAAGGTCCTCCTAGAGTGTTCTAGCAGGAATTTCTAGCATTACCCAGTAATGTTCCTCCCCTTCCTGCTCGACGAGAGATCAAACCAAAGTCAAAGTACGATGCTGAAGAAAAGCAAATAGCCAAGGGTGATCAACTAGCCAAATCCTTTTTGCTCCAAGATATCTAAATTAATGCTTGTCACGAAGGTGGGAACACAACTCAAAATCACAAATGCATTTCTCAATATGAAGAGTTCAAAGCAAAAGAGGGTGAAAACCTTTCGGATACATATGAGAAGTTTGTCAACCTACTAAACGAGCTTAGCAAGAATGACATCCAAAAGATGAAGATCGAAAACAACGTGAAACTAGTCAGCAGTCTTCAACCTGAATGCAGACGCTTTGCAAATCAAATTAAGCATATCAAATGCCTTGCTGAATTAGATCTTTACGAAGTATGTGAGACTCTGAAGCAAGATGAAGAAGAAATTCTTGAAGCCATGGCTGTAAAAAAGAAGAACACGAAACCTATAGTTGATCCTCTCACACTTGTTGCTGAAAAGAAAGATGGCCAAGATGATCGACGAATCTCCAGAAGCTCTCGATGTGAAGCTCCTCACGACGATCACTCTGAAGAAGAAGAAGAAGAAGAAGGAACCGAGACCGAAGCTGATCTGGAAATCGAACAATTGAAGCAATCCATGATCTTTCTGACTCAAGCCTTTTAAAAGATGTTTTATCGCAAACCTTCTTTGAACAATCAAAGATACTCATCATGCCCCAAGAATCACGAACACAAGGAGAAATTCAAAGGAAAGCCACGTTTCGAAGACAAGCATGTAATGATCAAAAGGCTTGAAAGAAATTCAGAGGCAAAATGAGTGGCTGCTACAACTGCGATAAATTTGACCATTATGCAAGAGAATGTAGGAAACCACTCGTAAAAGACTCAAATTACTACTCCTACAAGCTGATGCTTGCCAAGCAACAAGAAGCAGGAAAGGTCCTAATGGCGGAAGATGATCAAGCTCACTTCAGCTTGATGGCAAGATCTGATGATGCAGACCAGTCTGATCATGCTGATATAAAATCTTACTCTTTCGACACCGTATATGAGGTAACTGATTCTTCCTACTCTAAATTTGTTGATCAAATGCAAGATATGATGATCCAACTGCAAGTTATAGTCTAAACTGTTAACTGAGAAATCCTTTGTTTCCACTTTAGAAACACGATTAGATAACAATCATAACTTGCTAATAACAGTTTCAACCAAACTTGCTAAAACTAAATGCTGGTCCGATTCATTACAAAAGGAAAAAACCAAGCTGGAAGTTGAAAATGAGAGTCTAAAAAACAAAAATTCTGATCTTACAGAAAGACTCGCTCTATCTGAACAAAAATAATTGTGAAACAGATTAGAATTATGAGTCTGGGACTTTGAGGAATCATATGATTTGGAGTTGTTAGAATAACTGTTTGATTTAACATTTGAATAATAGTTATTCTTACATACACTCATTGGAGAAAGAAGATTCATCTTATGAATTGAATTTGAAGTAGTTTTATGTGAAAAATAGAATAAATATTAGTTGAATCATCGCATGGAGAAAGAACAGTAGTATTGGGACTTGGCTTTTCAAAATATTCAACTTTAACTGAATTCTCTTTATTGTGCTTTGAAATCGACATCTTCAATATCTCTGATTGTGCACAAAAGATGATCTCTTTCTTTATAAGACAAACTAAAATTTAAAATCGTTTTAACTTCAAGAACTTTTTTAAAGTTTCTTAAGTTTTTCATACAAAAAATCTTTTTCCTCCATAATCAAATTAAAATTTGTTTGAAATTCAGATCTCATTTTCGGCTCAGTCACACGATTTGTTTCTAAAACAGATAATGTATTTGAAAGTTTACAATTTCCTCTTTAAAATCTTTCGTCTCGCTTTCAAAATATTTTTCCAAACTATTGCTTTCATTAGATATTTCTTTGAAAACCAAAACATTTTTCTTCATTCATTCTTCTTATCACTCTCAAACATTTTTTTCATCTTCTACAATTTTCTGATGCTTAGAAATTCGCTTTGACAGCTCTATACTTTTTGCTTCAAAAGATTTTCTCTCTAAAATCACAACTAGCTCAAAATTTGACACTTGTTTTGGATGTTGCGAATGGTCGACTGGCAAGTTTTGACTTTGCTTTCAAAAGCTTTTCGCTCGATCTCAAGTTTGGTTTTCACATCAGAAAAAAGCTTTCTTTCTTTATGAAAAGTCGTTCTTTCAAAATTTAAAACATTTTCAAGTTCAAATATTTTACTTGAAAGTGTAACACTATTAGACTCAAAATCCGAATCTTTAATCTTCTCTAACTCAAAAATCTTGTCTTTCAGTTCAAAATTTATTTTTATCATCTTAAAGTTTTTTTTACAAAAATCTTCATACATCATATGATCATTAGGATTCCTTAAATGTTCATTCATTTGCTCTTCCAAAAACTCATTTTTATTGTTGAAAACTTTTCTTGTCTGTTTTGACTCACAAAGATGAGCTATATGATAAACATTTTCTTCTAAAAGGTCATTAAGCAGTTTCATGTTATTCGTATGTCTTGCTTCGAGTGCAGCAATCATCGCATTTAGCTCAGAAGTTTGTCTTTGAGAAGTCATCTTGAACTAAATCCTGTAGAACTCAAATACACACAATTAGTTCTTGTATATATGAAAAATATATGCATTTGTTACGTGTCGTAATGATCATAGATCAACGATTTAAATTAACTTTGAAAAAGTACTTTGTCGGACATAACTGTTCTCAGGTTCAAAGGATGCGAGAAACTAGGTTCTCAGGACAAAGCGATGCGAGGAACAAGGTTCTAGGGTCAAGGAAATTCAAGGAACTAAGTTCTCGGGACAAAGCGATGTGAGAAGCGAATGATGTTGAGTCAACAGAATGCGAGGAAAACGAACTTGTTGCGTGTTTAAGATGTGATACACAAAGTTATCAAATCTCTCAAAAGCTACGAATAACAATGTTAAGGAGTATTGAGAGATGGGATAATCTGAGTTATCGACTGAGGATAGCAACGTGAACAACGAACGAGTATAACAAGAAAGATGCTTATCACGTCAAAATATGCAATATACAAAGTTTTCTTGTCTAGAAGAAGTTGCGAGTAACAAAGTTATTGAGTTCTTCAAGGACGAGAAAAGCTAAGTTATCGGCTCCTAGATGCGATAAGTATGAGTTTGTTGCGTTTATGATGTGCGACAACTTACTGTGCAAGTAAAGTGTAATGCAATAAATATGAATATCGATCAAAAACTTGTCCAAAATCAACAAAGTTTTATATGATATTCACATACTGATTATAAGCAACTTTAAAACTGACACTTTTGTCTAATAACAAAAAAACATGTGATAAATTTGAATGTTGCGAGAAGTTACTATTCACATGCCTTTGGGACGCGACAAGTTACTGTTCACGGGTCTTCGGGACGCGAGGACTTTGAAAAATTCATCCAAATTTAATAAAATTTTAATATGTTGTTCGGAAGACACATACAAACAACTTTAAAGCTTGGAGTTTTTGGCGAAAAAACGTCAGAATCAATGCGAAAACTAGTGAAATAGTAACATCAGAAACCTTTAAAAATCAAAACTTTTGATGAAATCGATTTGATAGAGGAATAGAATCACACATATATGGATCAATATCAAAATAGAATATATCCAACACAGAAAAACGAAAAAAGTACCTTGAATAGTCCAAAATCGCAAAGCAAATGTGTGTACCTTTTCTTTAAGAAAACTTTACGAAATCAATCCAAATCGAAGGGATCTTTAGCTCTTTCTTTTTCCTCAAGAAATCGATGAACTAACCCAAATCTAATTGATCTTCAGCTATAATACCAATTGTGGATCGTAACGATGTCAATTAACAAGAACAATAGATTGGAACTTATTGATGCCAAAAATTAACTTAACAAAAGTCAACTTAAGGTGCTTGTGGACCTGATCGATCAAAGGAAGGATTCTTCCAATGAATGGAAATAAAAACGAAAGGTAAACAAAGACAAGAGATCTGGTGACGCGGAAAAACCCTTAGACGAATGAAAAACTGCGGACGATAGGCTGATATCGTCGATGCACGCCAAACAGGGGCGACGTCCTTTAAGAATAGAGGTCATACGATTACAAGCGAAAAATGTATATAAAAACTATGCTAGCGTATGGAATTTAGATAGCTATTAAGTGTACTTTAGTTTCGGGAGTGTTGATGTGATTGGTTCCAGGGGTCTTGTTTGATAGCTCGAGTGTTGCTTTTATACTCGTAGTGATTTGTAACAATTGAGTGACATTGATTTTCCTTCATAAATATTCTTGATGACGTCTGTTTGTAACCGTCCAACGGTCCTGCTAAGAAAGATAACGGTTAACTCATAAAAAACCCGAAAGTAACTGCCTATGTCGAGTATTTGCAGGTCTATTGTGCGTCGGAGACTTCGTTTGAAGCTTTTGGTCGATCGTTCATTCGTGATGTTTTATCCTGCGCGAAGCGTTCTTGGTCGAACGTTTACATCTGTCGTCGAACGTTTTACTCGACCATTGCTCTTTGGCTAGTATTCGGAGGTCATGAAAAGTCTTTGGTCGGGCGTTTCGGTCAACGGTCGAGGGTTTGAGATTTTTCCCAAATAATTTGCCCCCAAATTCAAATTTTAAGCGACGTCTTTATTTTTAATTTCGTCGAGACGTGTGTTGCAGGTTCGCTGAGGGGAACAGAGTCATTTGGTTTTAGGATTCTAACTTATCCAATTGGTCTGGGATGACGAGGCGAAGATAACCGTTTGGATAGTGACGGGTTTTGATGACGTCATGCGTACGTACGGACACGCGTGGCAGCTTTCACGGACAGGTGTCGTCCATCCGCCGATTGAATGCAGAGAGGCGCGGACATGTGTCGTCTCGGGGAGGCGGGAGGATGATTCTATACAGTCATAAAAGGAAACGATTGTCCTTTTCCTTTTTGTCTTCCTGATTCCTCGAAGATTGCTTCCTAAGATTTGCAACTTCTTTTTTCTTCTTCCAAAAAATGCCGAACCCTTTGAGCACCATTTCTACCGCCGAACTGTCTGCTTTTCGCGATCTCGGCTGGCTCCCGGATTATGTCATCCTGGAGTATCCCGGGGGTCTTACGGCTGAGGAATGCCCCAATGATCGTTTTGTACTGTACGAGTATCCCTTCAAGATAGGGTTTTCATGGTGCTTTTTTGCACTGGTCAGGGATTTTCTGGGCCGGTTTGGTATTCCTCCTAGGCAAATGAATCCCCAGTTTTGGAGAGTTATGATGATGATTGACCGGTTAACCCTTGACTGGGGTTCCCCTTTAGCCATCTACGAGCTTCTGTTGGCTCGGTGTTTAGTCCTGAGTCAGGGGACGAGGGAGATGATGATACTGAGGAGGACGATGACGTCGTCATTGTCGGGGATTCCGATCCCCCTCTTGGTTTGAGGGAAAGTGGTGAATGTTCTCGTGGGTCTTTCGTACTGATTTTCATCACTCTTCCCTGATTTTCTCTTGTGTTTGTTTTCAGAAGGAACTGCGGCCCTGTCCGACGGTCGTAGGATCCTTCCTGTTCAGCGGGGTTTGAATTGAAGGGGGTCGCTGGGGCCCGTCCTGAGGGAACCGTCTCCTAGAGCCGAGGGCTCCAAAAGGGAGAAGACGTCGAAGGGGGCTGCGCCTTCGTACGCGTCTGTTTTTCCTCCGTCGCAAGGCGAGGGGAAAAGATCAACGGATGGAGCTTTCGTTGGCAACCCATTCCAGGTATTTCTATCCAACATTTTGTCTGATGAGGTCATGACTTCCATTTATTTCGTGCGTCGTGCAACGTGCGTTCGAGCGATCGTGCGTTCTTGCGATACTGACGCTATGTGGTCTTTTTCAATCCATACAGGCGTTACTTGGCCAGGTCGTTTCCTTAGCCGCTAAAGTGGAGGAAGTCGTGCGAGAGAACGAATCTTCCCTACATGCGGAGGAGGAGGAAGCTCTGGCTAAAGCCGACGACTTCCGTCATTCGCTCGAGGAAGTTCGGGGCGAGCTTGCGTGTGAACGGGTCATTAGCTCTGATCTCAAGCGCCGTCAGGCGGAGGCCATGGAGAAAATAGGGGCATTGGAGGTTAAATTGGGGGTGGCCAGGGAGGCCCTGTTTGAGAAGACCAAGGAGGTCGATGATTTGTGGATCTGGTTGGATCGAGCCCAAGGGTTCGCTGGGTCATCTGCACAACCAGCGCCGCCCGGATTTCCGCCTCTCTAGTTTTTTGTTTTTTATTTTTTATTTTTGCTTATCAGGGCGACGTTCTGGGTCGCGCCTTGTTTTTGTAATCCGCCCGAGTTTTAATGAAAAGATTCACTTCGTAACGACTGACTATTTGTTCGATAGATAAATAAAATAAGCATAACTGTATAGTGCGAATTTTGCGAGAAAAGTGGCTTTATCTCCAGCGATCGAGCCGTTTAAAACGATTTGTTTCGGGGCCCGAAGGATCAAGCCTGTAACTTCCGGGTGAATGAGTCCCTAATGAGCGTCTCGGCGACGTTTTTGGTCGTGCGTTCCTGCGATAAAAATCATTAGGGGTGGTCGTTGGTTTGACCAACGATCATCCGATGCTCAAGTTAGTAAAGTAAAAAGAAAAGGCATAACGTGTGTAACAATTTAAAAGAAATACTTCTTTAAATGGGTTGCGTTCTAGTTGTGTGGGACGTTCTGACCATCCATGGTTTGTAACTGGTAGGCGCCCTTTCAGATGACCGAAGTGATTCGATATGGCCCCTCCCATTAGACCGATAACTTACCTACGTTCCATTCTTGGGTGTTTTGGAAGACGCGTCGTAAGTCGTAATCCCCTACCTTAAAGGCCTTTATCTGGATGTTTTTGTTGAAATATCGTGCGACGGATTGCTGTTGGGATGCCAATCGGACGTAAGCCGAGTCTCTTAGCTCTTTGAGTGCGTCCATGTCATAGCTATGGTCTACCAGGTTTTGCTCGACAGAGGCATGTCGCGCGGTTGGCAGGCCTGTTTTGATTGACAGGACAGCTTCACATCTATATACTAGCGAAAACGGTGTTTGTCCTGGTGAGGTACGAGGAGTCGTACGATTAGCCCATAAAACAGAGGGTAACTCGTCGACCCAACGTCCTTTGGCGGCTTTGAGTCTTTTTTGAGTGAGTTGATAATCGTTTTGTTGTTTGTCTCGGCGAGTCCGTTGGATTGTGGATAGCGAGGTGTGGAGGTCGGTGAGTTTTATACCGCATTCTTCACGGAATCTTCTTGTCTTATCACTTATGAACTGAGATCCGTTATCACACATAGTCTCGGAGGGAACGCCAAATCTGCAGATAATGTTAGTCCGGATAAAAGATATTACCCCTTTATCCCGTATTTGGGAAAAAGCGGCGGCTTCTACCCATTTCGGGAAGTAATCCGTAAGGACTAACAGATATACCTTTTGTCCGGGCGCCTGTGGCAATTTACCGACAATATCCATACCCCATCGCATGAAAGGCCAAGGGACAGGGATGAATGCAAGACTTCAGAGGGCTGGTGAGTCATACCTGAGTGGCGCTGGCAAGCGTCACATTTTTGTACGTATGCTACGGCGTCTTGTCGAAGAGTGGGCCAGTAGTAGCCTTGTCACGAGATTCTGTTTGCCAAGCTTCGTCCTCCAGAATGATTCCCACACTCCCCGTCGTGCATTTCTTGTAGTATTTTATGGGTTTCGCTGGGAATGAGGCAACGTAAGTTTAACCCGGTAGACGAACGTCTATAGAGTCTTCTCACGATCATGACATATCTGAAGGCCTTGAATCAGATATGTCGAGCCTTCATTTTGTCTTCTGGCAGACCGTCGTTCGATAAGTAATCCCGAATTTCCTTTGTCCAATCGTTTGACTCATCCAATACTACCACCCGATCGTGTTGATCATTTTCTGTCGACGGTCTTGTCAGGTGGATTATTGGTACCATGTTGAATGATGATTTTGCCAAGGAAGATCCTAGATGGCAAGCGTGTCGGCTCAAGCATTTTGTTCCCTGGGGATTTGTTGAATGCTGAATTTTTCGAATTTTTTCGACCGACCCAGGGCGATTTGCCAATATTCTATCATTCTTGAATCTTTCGTTGAAAATTCTCCTCTCATTTGGTTGACGACGAGTAGAGAGTTACTCATGACTTGAAGGTTCCTCGCCCCCAGGTCGTATGCTAGATCCATGCTTATGACTAGGGCTTCCGTTTCATTGTTGGTGGCTTTGAAATCACAGGATACGGAATAAACCATCATTCCCCCTTGTGGGGATCTCAAGACGATGCCTAATCCTGACCCACGCGATTTGGAGGACCCGTCAACGTGCAGTATCCAGGGTTGGTCATCTTGGATCGCCACAACGTTTACTTCCTCGACCGCCAATTTCTCCAACTCGGGATTGAAATCTGCAATAAAGTCGGCTAGAACTTGCGACTTAATCGTGGTCTTGGGTTTGAAGTTTATTTCGTAGTTGCTGAGGTAGATACTCCATTTCGCCAACCGCCCCGTCAGCTTTGGTTTCCTTAGGACGGATTTTAGCGGGAAGTTAGTGACGACGTGGATAACATGCGACTCGAAATAATGTCAGAGTTTTTTGGTCGCGGTGACTAACGACAGAAACAGCTTTTCCATTGAAGTATATCTTTTTTCTACGTCAAGTAAGGATTTACTGACATAGTATATCAGGAACTGTTGCCTGTATTCTTCTCGGACTAGAACGGCGCTGACGGAGTTTTCGCTTACGGCGAGATACAGCCGAAGCTCTTCCTCATTCTTGGGTTTTGATAGCAGGGGTGGCGATATCATATAGTCCTTCAAAGTCTGAAGCGCTGTTTCATGGTCGCTCGTCTAGTCAAAACCTTTGGTTTTTCTGAGGACATTGTAGAATAGATGACATTTGTCGGACGATCGAGAAATGAATCTATTGAGCGCGGCTATACGGCCCGTGAGTTTTTGGACGTCTTTGAAATTTTGAGGTGATTTTATTTCGCGAATCGTTCTGATCTGATCAGGGCTGGCTTCGATTCCTCGCTGGGTCACCATGTATCTGAGAAATCTTCCCACACGTACCCCAAAGGAACATTTTTCCGGATTCAGCTTCATTTGGTACTTCCTCAGTATCTCGAACGATTGGCGTAAGTGTTCTACGTGGTTTACCGCTCGCTTGGATTTGACCAGCATGTCGTTGATGTACACCTCCATTATGTCCCCCAGGTGTGGTTCGAACATTCGATTGATGAGTCGTTGATAGGTGGAGCCTGCGTTTTTAAGCCAAAGGGCATTACTTTATAGCAGTAAATCCTCCTGTCAGTCATGAAAGCCGTTTTTCCTGATCGTCCGGGTTGTATCCTGAATATGCATCCATGAAAGTCAACAATTCATGACCGGCAGTCGCATCGACCATGGCGTCGATGTGGAGCAACGGGAACGGGTCTTTAGGACAGGCTTTATTGAGGTCCGTGAAGTCTATACAGACCTGCCACTTCCCATTTTTCTTCTTGATGACCACGACGTTTGCTAGCCATTCCAGGTATTTTACCTCTCGAATTTTGCCAGATTTCAATAAGCTATCGACGTCGTCATTGATGATCTTGTTCTTCTCCTGGGCGAACTTTCGGCGCTTCTGTTTCACGGGTTTGAACGAGGGATCAATGGATAATTGATGTGATATGATGTTTGGGTCAATCCAGTCATATCTTCGTGCGACCATGCGTAGCAATCGGCGTTTGCTCGACGCAGTCGTCAGATCCAACTGACCCCCCCCCTATGGACTTTGCGTTCAGGGTAATTCGGATCCAGTACGACCTATGACAGTTGTAGATCGTCGCTTGAGTCTGTTGGGTCTTGAAGTTGGTTCACGTGCTGCTTTTGCGGCATGGTCGTTTTGTAGCATTCCCGCGCCATCTTCGGCTCACTTTTTATTTCCTGTATTCCCCACGGCGTCGGAAATTTTAGCACTTGATGATAGGTGGAAGGAACAGCTCTCATTTCGTGGATCCACGGTCGCCCCAAGATAATGTTGTATGTAGAGGGGCAATCGACGACGTTGAATCTGGTTGATTTGCTGATTCCTTTGGCATAGACCATTAGGCTGATTTCCCCGAGGGTGTGGGCGGCATTTCCGCTGAATCCCACCAGGATCGCTGTTTTCCGCGTGACCTCAGTTCCATTTACCCCCATCTCTTTTAGGGTGTCGAGAAATATTAATTTGACTGAGCTGCCTCCGTCCACGAGCGCTCTTTTCATCGAACAATTCCTAATTGGCAGCTGGATCACTAGTTCGTCGTGATGCCTCGGACGCAAACCACTCAAGTCGCGAGCGTCGAACATGACGTGAGCGTTTCTTGAATCGATGCCCGCCCTCTGTTTGCGTACCCGGGAGGCGACAGGATCATTAGGTTGATGTGGCACTTGTCCACTGGCGGTCGAATGGACGAGCCCGCAGACGTCCGCTCCACCTGTAACGCAATTCGCCGTTTTAGTGGCGTTCGGAGACGGGGGTTCGGGGACCATACTTGGGTTGTCGTTAAACGGGAGCTCTTGTAGATGTCCCATGGGTACGGCTTCTCCACGAGGAAATCTTAGAGCTTCCAGCTGTTGAATTCGCAGGTTCGCAGCGTCCAGCTCAGCCCTTAGGTTTGCTTCGGTGGGGTCAACTCCGTGGTATGCCATTGCGAAAACAAAATAAAATTGTTAGCAACACGGGGTTCGTTTAGACAATTCCTCTAATCGGGTCCCACGGATGGCGCAAAACTGTTGATGCCAAAAATTAACTTAATGAAAGTCAATTTAAGGTGCTTGTGGACCTGATCGATCAAAGGAAGGATTCTCCCAACGAATGTAAATAAAAACGAAAAGTAAACAAAGACAAGAGATTTAGTGACGCGGAAAAACCCTTGGACGAGGGAAAAAACCGCAGACGATAGGATGATATCGCCGATGCACTATGGAAAATGACGCCAAACAGGGGCGTCGTCCTTTAGAACAGAGGTCGTATGATTACAAGCGAAAAACGTATATAAAGACTATGCTAGCATATGGAATTTAGATAGCTATTATGTGTTCTTTGGTTTCGAGAGTGCTGATGTGATTGGTTCCATGGGTCTTGTTTGATAGCTCGAGTGTTGCTTTTATACTCGTAGCGATTTGTAACGGTTGAGTGACATTAATTTTCCTTCATAAATGATCTTGATGACGTCTATTTGTAACCGTCCAACGGTCCTGCTAAGAAAGATAACGGTTAACTCATAAAAACCCCGAAAGTAACTGCTTGTGTCGAGTATTTGCAGGTCTATTGTGCATCGGAGACTTCGTTTGAAGCTTTTGGTCGATCGTTCATTTGTGATGTTTTATCCAACGCGAAGCGTTCTTGGTCGAACGTTTACATCTGTCGTCGAACGTTTTACTCGACCATTGCTCTTTAGGTCTTTGGCTAGTATTCGGAGGTCATGAAAAGTCTTTGGTCGGGCGTTTCGGTCAAAGGTCGAGGGTTTGAGATTTTTGCCCAAACAGAACTCTCAAATCATATGTGTATTGAATAATAATTCTCTGTAGATCTATTGCAATGAATGCGTTTAAGAGCTTATGAAAAACTATTATTACATGGTATTTATATACTAAGAATAATTAGAATAGGGTAACAAATAGACTTCCTAACAATTAAACCTTTCATATTGAATTTGATGACTTTGTTGACTTTATACTTTGACCCTTCATGTCTCTATGAAGGGGTGATCTCAGATAAAATTTCAGGCCTAACAAATCTCCACCCATAAATTAATCCTAACTGAATGTCAACACTAATGAGGTACACCGAATTAATTCTCTTCTAATGATGATGACTTTAGATTAGGAAACAAAATAAACTGATATATTTATTTGACTAGATGAATGACTGCTGTAATTTGCAAAGTTTGCATTATAAGAGTAGTTTGTAAATGAAACCACCCCCCTCCTCTCTCTCTCTCTCTACATCTATATATATATATATATATATATATATATATATGGGAAGGCTAAATAAAATAAAAACCATAAAAATGTTACAAACTCGTGAAAATCGATGGAAAAATAATTTTTTTCATGATCTATTTTCATCAAATGCTAGGGTTGAAGATATTATTTCACATATATTTGTTTCATACTATGAAAATTTCATGTTTTACCATATAAATATTTTTTGCGCGTATTTTCCGTTTCACTAGGTGAATCAATTTTTTTTCCACATATAATTTTTTAATAAGGTGAACACAAATATATGTAAAACTATAGGTTTTATGGAAAAAATCATGTGAAAAAATATGTTTATATCGGTTTTCATGAATCTGTAACATTTTTATAGCTTTTATTTTATTATTGCACTATAAATATATTATAATAAAAAATAAAGTTTTATGTTAGTATAAAAATCCTTTGGATTTTTGCCCACACACTATTGTCACATGGTATCTGGTTGGAAAAGAAATAAAAAAGGGTGTGAAGGAGTCGAGGCGAGAGTTGAATAGTACGTTATCCGGCTCTGCTTTTAAAATATGATACCAGACTCGAGTTTGAATAGGTTTTTTTAAAGTAGGGTTTGCGTTCGATCTCCAATAATTTTTGAATTATCGAGTTTGGCTTGATGCTCGTTTGTGGAATCGAACTCTTGATCGGTTAATTTATTTATTACCTCGAACTAGATAATTCTTATATTTTTATTGTATGATTTGTGAACATATAAGCATGTTTGCCTCAAAAAAAGTGTATGCTAGAATGGATCAACTCGACTAGACTAGAATAAAAAAACTTAATTGTGCGAGTTTGCAAACGAGCCAAGTCAAACATTATTGGTGTTTTAAAGCTCTGCTCGTTAAGTTAAAAAAGTTTCTTCTTTGTTTGAGATCAACCTGAATTCGAGATATATTAAGCTCTAACTAGAGATAAATGAGCTCGAGCTCAAGTAGTTTGTTAAAAACATAAATCGTTTATGGTCCGTTTGGCAACTCCGGAACTCTCTAATCTTCAACAACAAGGGGGCCCTGTCCAACATCATCGTGTCCAAAGTGATTTCAACCTCTTTTCTGTGGGTTAATTAAAATAGAATTAGAAGGGGGGAGACCATTAATTGGAAGAAGTGGCAGTGTAATCCTTTAGATACGGTTTGATGTTTCCTTGTTCTCTTGTACTTCTAGTTTCTCGTTAGCTTGTTGTGTTGGTATAAATTATTGCCGTTAAAAAAAACGCAAATCGTTTACACCCTAAGTCACTCCTTAGGTCAATCCCTTGCCAAACTTTTGATTGTTGTCTTGTGTATTAGTTTGCCATCAAGCATTTAGCTTGGTAGTGTTGTGGATCCATTTTATATAGAAGATATCACATTCCTTGAAGATAGGGTTTGAAAAATATAAATCGTTCACTTGTTCCTTTACAAAACAGATGTAATAAATTTGTGGCAAAATTTTGTAATAACAAAAAGGAACATCTTTTTCTTTTTGACAAACTTGTAATTCAAGATTGTCTTTTCAGGCGTCAGTCGTCGCTACTTGTCATAAATATTGACAGGACCAACATTCGACTTCAGGATCGTGCTTATTTTGTCATAATCTAACAACAATAAAATGTATTTTAAAAATATTAGATATATAAAATATTTTGTTTATTAAAAGATATGAATAGTAACACAGAAAGTTGAATGGAAGTAATTTAATAATGGTGTAAATATGGGAAGTAAACCAAAGTCAAAAGATTGTCGGCAGGAATTTTGAAAAATACTTTTTAATTAAGCTCATTATAAGGTCTTTAATTGGATCTGATCAATCCACTCAGACCTGCTAAAATACTGCATGCCAAAAGTAATTAAAAACAAATTAATACAAAATTCATTATTACAAACAACAACTTATAAGCAAAAAAAAATTATTTGGTTCACGCTTTTGTAGCCGTGCCTACGTGTTTTCCAGAATCGCATATAAGGATAAAGGTTCTAGTCGGCATATGTATTATTGGTTCGTAGTATATCAAATGAAATATAAAAAGTATGCATTTAATTTGCGTCGACAATCAGATCAACACATTTTGTAGCCTTCGCATAAACTCACAAACACATACATGATAGAATCATTTAATTTAAGATTAAAACTTGTAAAAATAAATATAAAAATTATTTCTTTCATTATTTTTTTTTCATTAAATACTATATTTAAGATATTGTTTTACGTATGCTTGTTTTATATGTGAAACATCTTAAATCATAGCATTTAATGAAAAAAAATGTTGGGTTTCTAAGACATTCAAAATAGGTGTTGAGACAATCTCATGATCACTTGTTTTTTCATATGATGTTTTCGTAACAAATATTTTTTCGATAGGTCCGTGCCTAGTCTTAGTGTCATGTTCGATTTTATTATTGAGAATTCTTTTAGATGAATAATTTATAGGCGTAAAGGGAGTCGAAAAAGCTTCGTCGAGTGGAGTACGTTTCTTGTCTGTCTACCATGTAATTTTCATGAGTTTATAACATTGGGACAGTGCCGTCCCTGGGGGAGGGCGGGCCGGGCGTATGCCCAGGGCCTAAAAGAAATAGAGGCCCGATTTTTTCATGTATACTTTATAATATATAGTAGTAGTGAAAGAAATTAATAAATAAAAGAGACACAATGTTTTTACTATCTAATATGATCAAAAAAGAATGGATAAAAATCGCCTGTTCTAATTTCCCTATGCAATGCATGTCCACCAATTAAAAGCTGCCATCTTATTTTGATTTTAGTATTTAATTTTTTTTAAGATGGTTAATGCTCTTTATCCCACGCGCTATCCGTCCATTACTCTTTCTATCTCTAAATGTGAATTAAACTACGATTTTAGTCCCTATAATAGTTTATCAAATGTCTATACTTTAGTCCCTACTTTTATCAAATGTCTATACTATAGTCCCTACTTTTATCAAATTTTTCGATTTTTATGTTAAATTTATAGAAAATTTTCATTTATTTTTTCTAATTCTCTAACCTTTTCATTTTATAGTTTTACTATATTACATTGATTAATAATATTTTAACTAAGGTTCTAAATGACGTGAGATACGTCGTGACAACGAGGTTAAGCCTTAAGTCATGGCGAGTCGTTACGTTATTCAAGACATGTTTTATGCCGACAAATTTATATATCATACATAATATTAAACATATATAAATCTTTGTTCTCTATTATCATGCAACATGTTAATGATATTAAACTTTTAATTTATGTTATGTATTAAAAATAAAAAATAAGACACTAAAAACGTAAGAAAAATCAAATGTGGTGCTACAAAAATCACGCATTAGGTTATGACGTGCCATAAACATAACATGACATAAGACACAATCCTTAAGTCAAAGACGTGCCATGACGGTTGTCGCGACGAGTTTTTTAAAACATTGATTTTAACTAAAAATACATATTTAATTTTTCAAATTACACTATTAGAAAAAGTTAAAACAGATAAGATTTTTACAATTGGGAAAAAAATATATTTGACGATCAAAATTATCGGTTTAAAGTCTTAAATAGTGAAAGACAAGAAAAAAAATGTGTTAAAAGTTTTCAATTAGAACAATTATATTTTTTAATACAAATAAAACTAAGGTTTTTATAATTTAGAAACGTAAAACATATTTTTAATTTATTTTTAGTTAATTGTTAATTATTACAAAATGAAAAAGGTAAATAAAAGAAATCCTAGATTTTTGAAATTATTTGATATTCAAATCATTGTAAATACATAGACACTTTTAATCATATAAAATCTAGAGTAAACTACATACTTGGTCCCTAGGGTTTATTGGTTTTAACAGTCCGGGTCCCTAAAATGAAATATCTATGACTTGCATCCTTGTGGTTTCCATTTCATAACGTATTGGGTCCCTAAAACTAACTTTGTTAGACTTTTTCTGTTAAGTAGGTTAAGTAAGAGGGTCATTTTGGTCATTTTAAGTTTAGGGACCAAACATGTAATAAAAACCACAGGGACCAAACATGTAACTTACTCTATATATTATATATATATATATATATAATTATTAATTAATAATATATATATTTATATATTATATATAATTTATCACCATAATTTTCACAATTTTTTTTATAACATTGTTTTTTTTATTACAACAATATATTTTTAATTTTGTATTTTTATTATGGCATGATAGTTATATTTTTCTTTATTATAGCAACGTATATTCAAATTATTTTTTTATTATGGCATTATAGTTACATTTTTCTTTATTATAACAATATATTTTTAAATTATTTTTTTATTATAGTATTATAGTTACATTTTTCTTAATTATAGAAATATGTATTCAAACTATTTTTTTTATTATGTCGTTATAGTTACATATTTTTCTTTATTATACCAATATACTTTCAAATTGTTTTGTATTTAGCCATTGTACTTTTAATTTTTTTAATTAAATTGTAAGAAAATTATATATTTTAATGTAACATATATTTTAAACATATATGATTGTTTTTTTTCCTTTAAAACATATATTTTTTTAAATAAATTACGTGGCATAGATAAAATGGACCATCAATTTTTTAGATAGTTTCACTTTATCTTCCGATTATTCATACATTTTTAAAGGAATTCTTAAAAAATAGATGAAAAACATAATATAGGTGGTATATGAATAATCGGGAGAGAAAGCGATGAAGTTATTTAAAACGTGTTTTACATTTTTTGAATAACTTCATCGCTTTCTCGATTATTTATATACCACCTATATTATGTTTTTCATCTATTTTTTAAGAATTCCTTTAAAAATGTATGAATTATCGGAAGGTAAAGCGAGGAAACTATCTAAAAAATTGATGGTTCATTTTATCTATGCCACGTAATTTATTTAAAAATATATATATGTTTTTTAAGAAAAAAAAACAATCGTATATGTTTAAAATATATGTTTCATTAAAATATGTAACTTTCATACAATTTAATAAAAAAATTAAAAGTACAATGGCTAAATACAAAACAATTTGAAAGTATATTGATATAATAAAGAAAAATATGTAAATATAATGACATAATAAAAAAATAGTTTGAATACATATTGCTATAGTTAAGAAAAATATAACTATAATACCATAATTAAAAAATAATTTAAAAATATATAGCTATAATAAACAAAAATGTAACTATAATGCCATAATAAAAATAATAATTTGAATATATTTTGCTATAATAAAGAAAAATGTAACTATCATGCCATAATAAAAATACATAATTAAAAATATATTGTTGTAATAAAAAAAACAATGTTATAAAAAATTGTGAAAATTATGGTGATAAATTATATACAATATATATGTTATTAATTATTAATTATTAAGTATTAAGTATATATAAAATATATAGAGAGTAAGTTACATGTTTGGTCCCTATGGTTTTTATTACATGTTTGGTCCCTAAACTTAAAATGACCAAAATGTCCTTCTTACTTAACATACTTAACAGAAAAAGTCTAACAAAGTTAGTTTTAGGGACCCAATACGTTATAAAATGGAAACCACGAGGATGCAAGCCATAGATATTTCATTTTAGGGACCTAGACTGTTAAAACCAATAAACCTTAGGGACCAAGTATGTAGTTTACTCTAAAATCTAAAAAGTTAAATGTATTTTTAATTGCAACACATGAATAAAAGTTTAATAAATGATAAGGACTAAAGTATAGACATTTGAAAAACTATAGGGACTAAAATTGTAGTTTACTTTACATTTAGAGAGAGAAAGAATAGTGGACTAGCGCGTGGGATAGACTATAGAGAGCATTTTAACCATCTTAAAGAAAATTAAATACTAAAAATCAAAATGAGGTGGCAGCTATTGATTGGTGGACATGTATTACACAGGGTAAATAGAACAGAAGATTTTTATCCAAAAAGAATTTGTATTATATTAAATTCCCAACCATGTATTAATTTATGTATATATTTAGAATTTCAAAAATAAAAATGGTTTTTTCTTACATTATTGACTCTTTATTACCTAATATTAAATGCATAAATTTTAAGTATTCTCCTATCTCTAAAACAACAGGAAAATCTCAAACTATAACTTAGATATAGAGTTTTGATTCTAAGATTGAGGTTCCTAAAAAATTGTTTCAATCCTAAAAGTTTAAAATGGTAATGAAAACATTAACATGATGTGACGTGGAAACTCAACCGATTTATATTGCTTGACATAAAGTGTTACTTTCAATAATCAACAACTCAACATTGTGATCTCAAATGATGTCAATCTATATACTAAAAATATATCATAGAATATGTTTGGCAGTGGAACAGACTTACGATGTTATGTAATAATGAGATGCAAGATAATATTAATTTAGAAGTAATTATTTAATAATTTGCATATGAAAAATCTCAGAAAATGGTTTTATAAAAATTGTTAGTATTTTTTGAATTCAATGTTATTTCTGATGATAAAAACAATGGACAAAAAATCGTAATTAACAATGGCCCATTTTTACTTCTCGCACAGGGCCCATAAAATGTCAAGAACGAGCCTGCATTGGGATATTTTGTATTTGAAGATGTCTCTACATACATACATACACAGATACATACATATACACACACACACATATATATAGAGGAGGGATCATACGAGAACCACCAATCTTTAAGCGTGCATTTGGTACATGGGCAGGACGGGACGGGGCAGAACTGTCTGTCCCACGTTTGGTGCAGCATAGGACAGAACAAGAATTCACTGTCCCATGTTTCGCACGACATGGGACAGGGACAGGGACAGGATGGGACAACGTGGGACAAAAAAGGGGTTTTCTTGTTCCACCAAAATAGGTGGAACAACATGGGACAAAAATGAGACAGAAAATCAAATATAATTAATTTACCCTCATTTGATATATAAACTTAATATGATACTTGTTTTAATAGTCAACACCACTACCCACGACCGCCGGTACCGCCGACGACCACCGGTAGCCACAGTCAGCCACCAACCACCATCATCCATTGTAACTACCACCACCGTCATTGGCCACCTCCACCTTCTTCTCTAGAACAACAACCTCCTCCACTACCTCTACAACCAAAGTCGGCCACCAACCACCACCATTCATCGCTGCCACTACCACCGTGGCCACCTCACCTCCACCATAACCACTACCACTCCACCGTCACTGTTATCTACTATCTTCACCTCCTTCACAACCACCACCGTCCATCTCCACCACCGCCACCACCACCGTGGGCCACCTCACCTCCACCATAACCACCACCACCGCCACCGACCACCACCACTGTGGGCCATCTCACCTCCACAATAACCACCACCACTGCCTTTTTAAGTCATTTATAATCAATATCGGCCACCGATCACCACGGTCCATCGCCGCCACCAATACTACCATTAGAATGAAGCATAATTTATTATTTGTTTGAATTGGGTTTTTCAATCTATCATCAATTATAGCAAAATTCTCATTCAATTTTTTACTAATATGTATGTATGTATGTATTTATGTGTGTGTGTATAAATATATATATATATATACAAGTTGAGTAAAAATGTTTATAAATTAAATTTTTTGTTTTTTTGTTTTTTGTGTAATTATAACTGTTATACAATATATAAAATCGTGAAATAACTTATGTGACAACTTGTCTAGTTCTGTCATGTCTAGTCATGTCCTAGGTGTACCAAACACATACTTGTTCTGTCCAGTCCAGTCCAGTCCTCTCCCACCCTCTTGTTCTGTCCTGTCAGTTCTGTCTCATCCTGTTCTGTCCAATCATGTCTGCGTACCAAACACTACCTAAAGGAACAAATGGACACATTGTGGACCACATATGATGTGGGTCCCACATAATATTAAATCATTTCTGATTTAATATTAAATCAAAAATGATTTAGTATTATGTGGGACCCACATCATATGTGGTCCATAATGTGTCCCTTTGTTCCCTTAAAAATCAAAAGTTCTCATTTGAACCTTCCTCTGTATATATATATATACACACACACACACACACACATATATATATATATATATATAAAGAGATAGAGAGAGAGAGACCTGGATCATATGCGACTAGTCTGTTTTCATGAGACAGATGAGATCATTTTTTTACACTTGAAACTTTATAACAAAACACCGTGAAGGTAACATTTATAGTGTTTTTTTTGAAGATTCAAGTTTTTTACCTTTACAATATTTTACTTTAAAGTTGCAAGTGTAAAAATGTTGTCTCACAAAAATAGACTAGTCTCACGAGAACCCAACCAACCATACATGCATGCATACATACATACATACATACATACATACATACATACATACATACATAGACTTGGGATCTACTGAGATCATGTTGTTTTACTGAGACTTGTGAAACCATATTTTTTTTAAACGGCGGAGATTTTATAAAGAACTAGCAAGATGCTAAAAAAAAGATTACATGTAAGAAATAGCAAGGGGTTTTTGTAACCAACCCACTCAATTAATGATAGACTTACTATTATTTGTAACCCAGAAGAATGAATGGATCACAATACCATTCCACAACACCGCTTTTTTAGGCTTAGGAATCCTAAAAAGAATCCCATTCCAAAACGACCAAATAGCCCATAAATCTGTTAGACTTACCGCCTCTAGGCAAGGCGACTCCACTTTCTTCAACCGTAGAGATATCAACCACCCAACCCAATCCGAATTGGAATTAAACTCTGGAATATCCAAACCCCACCAACGACCAATTTGCTCCCAATATCCCAACCATTTGACAAGAAAAGAACAAATGACTCACCGAGTCAATCTCCAAGTCACAAACTTGACATAAAAGAGACTGTATGTCGATTCCTGTTTTATCAAGATTGTCTCGAGTTGGAATTTTCTTCAAGCGCAACCGCCAAACAAAAACATTAACCTTGATAGGGACAAGTTGATTCCATCTAGTAGAAGATTGGTCAATCACTAAAATTTTGGAGTATATGTAATTACGAGCAGAAGCTACCAAGAACTCACCAGAACCATTGAGAGACCAAACCCATCTATCTCTTTGATTACAGATTCTGACCGTATCTAGAAACTCTCGTAAAGATGACATCTACGACCTCCATGCCCCCTCTCGGCAATCTACGCAAAGCGTACCCCCAATCTCCTAGAACTAAAAGATCTTGGACCGATGCTGATTTGTCACGATCAAGCGCATATACCCTCGAAAATTGCGCTTTAAGAGAGATATCTCCCAACCAAACATCATCCCAGAAGATTGTAGACTTCCCATCACCCACTTTTTTCATACAAAAAGAAAAAAGATGTATACCATTATGTGAAACCACCTTTTTATATTTGAAACTTCATAGAAAATCACGGTGAAGGTAACCTTTACAATGTTTTTGTTGTGAAGGTTCAAGTTTGTTTTACCTTTACAATATGTTGCTGTGAAATTTCAAGTGTATAAATGTGGTCTCACAGGTGTCAGGAAAACAGTCTGGTCTCACATGACTCCAAGTATATATATGTAAGTATGTATGTACGTAGGACATGGGTTCATATGAGATAAACCTGTTTTTGTAAGATCCGTGAGACCACATTTTTACAATTGAAACTTCACAGCAAAACATTGTAACACCCTCAATTTTGGAAAAAACAACTAATTTAAAATTTTCATCAATAGAATAAATAAGGAATAAATCTTTCTCTTATAAATCAGAACTCAAATTCTCTCAATAAATATTCTAAATGAACCTCGACCAAAGTTAAACCAAGTCTTATACAAAGGTCTACATATGGTCGGGTGTTAATAAACAAATAAGAGTCGCTATCTCCGAATGTAGAAAAGTCATCCAAGCTAGATCTTTAACATGCTACTCTCTAGCACTCAAGTCAACACGTGTCGCTAGTATCAACCCCAACGAGAACCTGATGCACATGCCGACAAAGAAAAAGGTTAGACTTAACGCCTAGTGAGCTCAAGAGTTTATAACATATTTGTAATCGATATTGAAAGATTGCTTGATGAAATAATAATTTCTCAAATAAAATTTCATTATAAAAGCAACATCTTTCCCAAATTCATTATTTCCATAATAAAAGTTTTAAATCAAATAACCTAGAAATGGAAGCTTTAAAATAAAGATACTATCAAATACGAACTCCACTCCTCTTACTCACTCAAAACATGAATAAGTTTAAATGCTCCAAATACCAATGAATGGACAAAACTTCATAATCTAGAATACCCAAAATATGATTAAGTCTTAAATATCCAATAATATAAATTATGGATAATACTTCATACTATAAAAATGTCACCGAAAATAATAGGTAAAACTATAACCCAAAATGACAACAACTTCCAAAGACGGGGGAGACTCGTTTCCGTTGACAATGGCGAGATACAAAGTAAGCCATGTTTCAACGTTATCGAACTTCTATCAAAGTATATTGGTCATCAAGATCAACCACCCACAATCTATAGTTCGAGTCCTCCAATATCTAAGACTTGCTCCCTAGTTAGAAGCAACATACCACGGAACACACGGTCATCAAGATCAACCACCCACGGTCTATAGTTCGAGTCCTCCGGTGCTATAATCTCTGTGTCTAACTACAATGTGGAAATAACTATTCCCAACCAACAACTATAAAAATTGACTTATATGCCTATGGATCCCATGCAGCGGAATCTAATTTACATGACATCAAAATGAATGACCAATGCACTCAAAGCATGTAAAATAATATATCATTATACCACAATTGCGTATAACCCCAAAAGCTCGATGTATATCAATTTAGTTTGAACAAGTGTCCTCAAGGCTAATTTTAATCAAAAGTCGGGTTAAAGCATAATAATTCAACACTTATGCGATTACTCAAAACATTGGTTGAGACAAACTGTTTTCCCAAATGAAATCATATTCATATATTTCCAAAATGTCTCATAACGCACTAAACATGTATTTTCTAATGGTTTATAAATCCAACACTCTCAATATGCAAAAGACACCAAATGATCCTCATTTATAAAATAAAACATTTAAAACATCTCCTAATTATGTTTTATATATCAAAATGTCGATAACTCAAATATAAGCATTTCACAAGATTTATAAAACCATTTATACCAATTAATTCGCATATTATCAAAATAATCACACTTTTAACAAATAGCAAGCAAAACATGATAATATATCAAAATCGACATTTTTGGCATGTACACCATTTTAAAAAAGCAACTTGAACTCACCTTGCTAGATTTAGGCTAAATCTAGGGTTACCCTAAACTTGAGCTTTCTTTGATGATGACTTTAGATCCACCACTTTCCATCACCAACTCTATCTGTACACACGAAGATGTACTCCAAAAAGAACGCCTCTACCGGCATCTAGCTCAACTCAATCCCTTCGAGCCCCACTAGCACGATCCACTGATATTAGGGGTGGCAATCGTGTCGTGTTCGGGTTGGCGTGTCGCGGGTTGGCGGGTTGGCGTGTCATGGATGCTCAACCCTAACCCAGTCCGTTTAGCTAATCGTGTCGAGATACGCAACCCTAACTCACACACGTTCGTGTTGGCGGGTTGGCGGGTTAACCCGCGTGTTGGCGGGATGGTCGCGGGGTGGCAGGTTGGCGAGTCAACTTGCGTGTTGTCGGGTTGGCGTGTCGCGGGTTGGCGGGTTGGCAGGTCGTTCGCGGGTTGAGGGGTCATGAAATCTCTTGTTTCTAGGTAGAGCGCCATCGTAGCTGCTGTTGAGTATTCTGAGTTAGGGTTAAGGTGTTCGTGTTTCACATTTCTACGTTTGAGTTTTGACAGATGGGATTACAATTTACACAACAAAACGAAAGAAACTCTATTGATTAGACTTTTAGATTTTAAAATGTCGCCCTACGCGACTGGAGCTTCAAAAGGCGAAACTCTCGTCGTAGTTTGGCGACCATGTCGCTTCGATGCGCGCTAAGACAACCACTCATGTCTACTTCTAATGCGCACGAACCAGAGCTATCTCGAGAATTGAATATGGAAGAGAGCGAGAGCTCCTTCCTCCTAATCTAAAACATAAAATATATATTATTATTTTTAATAAATTTTGACGGGTTGGCGTGTCAACCCGTGACCCGTTCGTGTCAACCGGAACCTGACCCGTTTATTTGGCGGGTTGACGGGTTGGCGTGTCAAAAAGTTCAACCCTAACCCGTTTATTTTCGTGTCGGGTTCGTGTCGTGTTTCGTGTCGTGTCGAGAATTGCCACTCCTACCTGATATACATGTCATTTTAAGAAAAAGTGTTAGGCTTAAAGCCTAGTGAGAACAAACAGTTTAAAT
The DNA here is from genome assembly GCA_036898165.1 of Silybum marianum. NCBI lineage: Eukaryota > Viridiplantae > Streptophyta > Magnoliopsida > Asterales > Asteraceae > Silybum > Silybum marianum. The sequence goes on from CM072528.1 coordinate 12,901,094, forward strand.
ATGGAAAGCTAGTAAATAAACGAAAATGGTAAAATCAACATTTAACCAAAAAGCTTTTCCATTTAATTCCTTTTTCTTTTGCGCGCGATTTACACCTAAAAGAAACGCAATTGAGGGAAACATACGGGAGCAACCCGCAAATCGTACCGATAGAAATCAGTAAATCAGTAAGCTCGAACGGATAGAAATCTCCGGCTTACGGATAAAGAGTTCAACCCTAGACGTGGATTTATTACTCAATAGCCAACTGAACAAGCTCAACCCAAACTAGGATTTTTCACTTGCCCCATCCCCAAATATAGAACCGACTATTGTACCTATGGATCCATTACACTAGTCTAGACATTACATAGATTCATTCCAATGTACTAGTCAAATCTCAATACAAAATCTTTGTATGATAATTCCTTGTCTCCAAAACCTTATTCCCAAAATTAGGTCAAAATAACATTTAGTTTCAAACATCATAATTCTTGACATAAAACTCATAAGAGTGCTTTTAAAACCATTTCTTATACACATTTTCATCATTTCAAAGAGAAACCCTAGAGGACACATTTTGACCTAGTTGACCAAAATCCTTCAAGTATAGAAATACTTATATAAACATCATGTAGAGGGTAAAATACATCATTTTGACATGTATAAAGTTTTAGAAAGGTAAGAATGAACTCACAAGGCTAAGGTTAGGTAAACCCTAGAAATCTTCCTAAAATGGTGGAAGAAGACGAAGTGGTGAAGGATATGAACACTTGAAGCTTTAAATCCCAAAACTTCACTTGATTTCTTCTCTTTAATGTAACAATAAATTCCCTTTAGAGAAGTAGGTAGAGGAGATGGAACCCTAGAAATCGCCCCTTACTGCTCTGGTCTCAAAACCGCAACTGATATCTGATAAAATGAGACGGAGCTGAAAAATCGCGTCTTAATGGAGCCTCCTGGACCACACGGACGATACTGCCCATGCGATGGTGCCATGGCAGTATCGCTTGGCACACTAGTACACTATGTACCGTAACATGCTCAAAATGGCTCAAAATAGACCACGGGCGATGCTGCCCATGTTAGTGTGCCATGGCACCCTCGCCGTGTCACTCTAGCCCGCTATGTACCGAAACTCTCAAAGTAAATCAATTTCAAGCCTTGCGCGATGCTTCCCTGGCGATGCTGCCATGGCACCCTCGCCTGGCAGCATAGCCGGGGGTGTTCCGGTTGCGTTTTGCTTCGCTTATACGTTCGTTTTCCTCCACTTCCAAGTTACTCGACGTAATAATACTTGAAACCTTCCACTTAGCCATAAATTGGAATATTACAAAGCTATTTTCATAACCTTTTAAAACTACGAATTTTTCGGGTGTTACAATCCTCCCACCCTTGGAGTTGATTTCGTCCTCGAAATCCCAAACTACCCAAACAAATTCGGGTACCTTCTTTTCATGTCCTCTTCCGCTTCCCACGTCACGTTGGACCCTCTATGATGCTTCTATTGAACCTTAACCATGACGACTTCTTTGTGACGTAACTTCTTAGCCTTGCTTTCTAAGATTGCCTCCGGCTCTTCTACACATCGATTATGGTTATCAACCCGAATTTTCGTGAGAAGAATCACGCTTTCTTCCTCCGCCAAACACTTTCTTAAATAGCAAATATGGAATGTGTTGTGAATTCCGGCCATCTCGGGTGGCAGTTCCAATTTATATGCTTGACGCCCCACTCTATCAAGGATTTTGAATGGTCCAAGGAAACGTGGACTAAGCTTTCCGCGTGTTCCAAACCGAATGATACCTTTCCACGGAGATACCTTGAGCATAACTCGTTCACCCACTTGGAACTCCATGGGTCTCCTCTTCTTGTCGGCATAACTCTTTTGACGATCTTGTGCCACCTTTAATCGTTCTCGAATAATCTTCACCTTGTCTGTCGGTTCTTGTACAATCTCGGGTCCGGAGAATTGCTTCTCTCCCGCTTCCAGCCAACATACCGGTGTCCTACATTTTCGTCCATAAAGTGCCTCGAAAGGTGCCATTCCAATACTAGAATTGTAACTATTGTTGTATGAAAATTCTACCAACGGTAGATGCGAATCCCAGTTTCCACCGAAATCAATAACACATGACCTAAGCATGTTTTCAAGAGTCTGAATAGTCCTTTCACTTTGACCATCTATTTGGGGATGAAACGTCGTACTTAAGTGTATCTTGGTGCCTAACCCCTCTTGTAAACCATTCCAAAAGTGAGAAGTGAATCGACTATCCCGATCCGACACGATAGTCAAAGGCACACCATGCCTTGCCACTATCTCATCCACATACAACTTAGCCAGTTTGTCAACTGGGCCGGCTTCTAGCATTGCTAAGAAATGAGCACTTTTCGTCAATCTATCCACCACTACCCATATGGTACCGTGACCCCTCAAGGTCTTTGGTAGTTTCGTCACAAAGTCCATAGTGAGGTGCTCCCACTTCCATTCCGGAATTTCCAATGACTGAAGACTTCCATACGGTCGTTGATGCTCCGCCTTGACTTGTAAACAAGTCACACATCTTTCTACATAGTTAGCAACGTCCAACTTCATGACGGGCCACCAATAGGTTAACTTTAGATCCCTATACATCTTGGTACTACCCGGATGTATGGAGTACTTAGACTTATGAGCATCCTCCAATAGTAGTTTTCGGTTGCCCCCAATCTTAGGCACCAAAACACGACCTCAGAACAGTTTTAGTCCACGACTATCTTCTGTTAACATCAAGTGCTGCTTCACCATAACTTCACTTTTAAGTTTTTCTCAAGTAGTGCTTCCGCTTGAGAGGTCTTGATTCGGTCGATCAGACTCGACACTATGTCAATTCTCGTGATCACGGCTCGCGTCCCGCTACCATACTCCTTCCTACTTAAAGCATCTGCTACTACATTTGCTTTACTCGGATGGTATAGCAACTCACAATCATAATCCTTGAGCAACTCTAGCCAACGTCGTTGCCTCATGTTTAGCTACTTTTGATCGAAAATGTGCTTCAAACTCTTGTGATCGGTGTAAAGTGTACACTTGGTTCCATAAATATAATGTCTCCATAACTTTAATGCAAATACCACCGCCGCTAGTTCCAAATCATGGGTTGGGTAATTCTTTTCGTGCTCCTTGAGTTGCCTCGATGCATACGCAATCACCTTGCCCCTTTGCATTAGCACGCATCCCAAACCCATCTTTGACGCATCACTATAGACGACAAAATCTTCGGATCCTTCCGGCAAGGATAGAATTGGTGCCTCACACAATTTCTTTTGAAGAGTCCGGAAAGCCTCTTCTTGCTTGTCGGTCCAAATGAACTTCACATTCTTCCTTGTCAATGCTGTCAGAGACAATGCAACCTTTGAGAAGTCTTGAAAAAATCTCCGGTAGTAACCTGCCAATCCCAAGAAACTTCGGATTTCGGAAGAATTCTTAGGTGGCTCCCAATTCATCATTGCTTCTATCTTTGATGGATCCACCTTCACCCCATCTTGTGTGACCACATGCCCCAAAAACTGAACTTCTTTTAACCAAAAGTCACATTTAGAGAATTTGGCGTAAAGCTTTTCCTTTCTTAACACTTCGAGCACTTCTCGGAGATGTTGCTCGTGGTCTAACTCGTTCTTAGAGTAGACAAGAATATCATCAATAAACACTATTACCGATTGGTCTAGGAATGGTCGACACACCCGATTCATCAAATCCATAAACACTGTCGGCGCGTTTGTCAACCCAAACGGCATTACTAGGAATTCATAATGCTCGTACCGCGTTCTAAACGCCGTTTTTGCTACATCGTCCTCCTTCACTTTCACTTGGTGGTAACCCGAACGTAAGTCGATCTTTGAGAAGCATCCCGCTCCTTGTAGTTGATCAAAGAGGTCGTCGATCCTCGGGAGTGGATACTTGTTCTTCACGGTTACCTTGTTTAGCTCACGATAGTCAATGCACATTCTCATAGTGCCATCCTTCTTTTTCACAAACAAAATCGGAGCTCCCCACAGTGACGAGCTTGGTCTTACGAAACCCTTCTCAAGGAGATCTTTTAACTGCGTCATCATTTCTTGCATCTCGAACGGTGCTAATCGGTAGGGTGCTCTAGCAATCGAAGCGGCCCCCGGTACTAGATCTATTCGAAACTCCACTTGCCTATCGGGTGGCAAACCGGGCAAGTCTTCAGGAAAAACGTCTGGGAACTCACTAACAATTTGGACATCTTCTAGTTTCTTCTTTTCCAGCTTCGCATCTAAAACGTATGCTAAAAACGAATGACATCCTTTGGCTAGGCATCTACGTGCCTTGGCTAATGTCAACAATGCAACTTCACCCTTTCTTCTCTCCCCATAAACTACCACTTCACCCCCATTCGATAACGGAATCCGTATCAACTTTTTAGAACACAAAATTTCGGCTTGGTTCTCGGCCAACCAATCCATTTCGATCACTACATCAAACCTCCTATTGACATAGACATGAGGTTTACTTCAAACTTATTCCCTTCGATTTCTAGGACGCAACCCTTAAGAATATCCCGAACTAAGATTTGTTTACCATCGGCTATTTCCACAATATAGGCATCCTCCAAAGTACTAAGCGGTACAAGAAGACTCGGGTAGAAAGAAGTGGACACAAAAGAAAAAGTAGCACCGGAATCAAAAAGAACATGAGCGGGTACGGAATTAACAAGGAACGTGCCCGTCACCACGTCGGCCGATGCTTTCGCCTCATCCGCTGTCATCTTGAAGGCTCTTCCCACCGCCTTCGGAGTACTAGAAGCCTTTGCTTGAGAACTCACGAGCTTCAACTTCGGGCACTCATTCCGGTAGTGGCCCGACTCTTTGCATTCAAAACAGATGGGTGCTTTGGTTTGACAGTCCCGACTGAGGTGCCCAGTCTTTCCACACTTGTGACAGCTGCCGGAAAATGAGTTGCATGCTTCCAAGTGTGTGCTCCGGCATTTGCAACACCAACTAGCTTCCTTCCTAGAATCGATCCTTCGATTGTTGTTGTTGTTGGTGTTGTTGTAGTTGTAGTTCGACCTATTGGAAGGTGCCGCTTGCCCTTCCCACCTCCTCTTTTCCCCAACTGCCACTCTTTCTTCTTTGCTCAAGTTCTGAGCATCCTCATTATGTTGGGCTTCTTCGATCGCCTCCCTTAAAGTAGAGGGCTTTGAGACACGAACCATCTCCATCATGGTGGACGGTAAACCTTTGATATAGGCTTTTATCTTTTCCTTCTCGTTCGGGGCCACATGCCCCACCAAACTCAGCTTCTCCACAAACAACCATGTGTACTCCCTCACAGTCTTGCTCCCCTTCTTAAGAGCCAGAAATTCATCCACGATTCGGTCGACAGCCCTTTCATTACAGTATTCTTCCAAGATTTTCGCCTTGAACATCTCCCATGTCAACATAGCGACGATCATGGACCCAAGGGTAGCCATGGTAACGTCCCACCATGTTAGGGCGTCGCCCGTTAGCATTTGCGAAGCAAACTTCACCTTTTGTCTCTATTCACAATCACTCGAGCTAAACGCTTGCTCGATTTCCCGTAACCACCGGATGCATTTCACCGGGTCATCCGAACCAGAAAACTCGGGTGGTTTAGTACACATAAAGTCTTTGTATGAACAACTCCTTCCTGCACGTCTCACTTCTGTTGCACGCGTCTCTTCAGTAACCAATACGGCCCCAACCCCTCCGGAACCTCCTACTATATTCTCCGCAGATGCTTCGTGCCTTCGCTGACTGGCCTCCATTTCTTCGAACATTTTCAGCATCGTTTCATGCTGTTGAGCAAAAGCAGAATTCATGGCTTGGATCATACTGAGCCTAAGCTCATCTTGCGAGCCCGCTACTACCATTGCGGGGCCAATCCCGACATTAAGGTTCACTTCCGGCAATCGGTCAATTCGGGGTGGTGATCTCCTAACAACAGTAGGGATCAGAGGTGGTTGAGTAGTTTCCGCTGCCATTTCTTGATGGGTAACACTAGCCGCTGCTGTCTCGTGATCGTTTCGCGACCTCGTACGAGTGGTCACCATCTTAGTCTGTCAAGATGATAGAACGAAAATAAGACAATGCTAACATAAGTACGTATAACACGTTCACCAATCATTGCAATAGTAGTAAAATAAGCATACTCAGAATACAATGCACCCAAAATAGCATTAGCTACGTGATATCTTGGATATATCATATACACAAGAATCCCTATTACCAAGGTCACATTTCATGATTTGCGTATTTCCGTCAACTCTACCGTTCTCCAATCTCAAGAGTGTCTACCCATTCTCACAATACACCACTTAAAGTCTCAGCTTAAGTCTAGGCATCTTAGGTTCATACCTAGTTCACTTAAACTACAGCTCTGATACCAACTTGTAACACCCTAAAATTGGGAGTTAATTTAAACCAAAATAATGCGGAAATATTAAATGAATAGACATCACCCATAGAAATGGGGAGGAGTAAAAGAGTTTACAACATCACTGGATAATAGATGACAACCTATTAATCTATATAATTTACAAATACAGATTAAGTTCGGGTGTCTCTAATCCTCAAAATAAACTTTCTATGCAACTCTATCTGTACACACGAAGATGTACTCCAAAAAGAACGCCTCTACCGGCATCTAGCTCAACTCAATCCCTTCGAGCCCCACTAGCACGATCCCTTGATATACACGTCATTTTAAGAAAAAGTGTTAGGCTTAAAGCCTAGTGAGAACAAACAGTTTAAATATGGAAAGCTAGTAAATAAACGAAAATGGTAAAATCAACATTTAACCAAAAAGCTTTTCCATTTAAATCCTTTTTCTTTTGCGCGTGATTTACACCTAAAAAAACGCAATTGAGGGAAACATACGGGAGCGACCCGCAAATCATACCGATAGAAATCAGTAAATCAGTAAGCTCGAACGGATAGAAATCTCCGGCTTACGGATAAAGAGTTCAACCCTAGACGTGGATTTATTACTCAATACCCAACTGAACAAGCTCAACCCAAACTAGGATCTTTCACTTGCCCCATCCCCAAATATAGAACCGACTATTACGCCTATGGATCCATTACACTAGTCTAGACATTACATACATTCATTCCAATGTACTAGTCAAATCTCAATACAAAATCTTTGTATGATAATTTCCTTGTCTCCAAAACCTTATTCCCAAAATTAGGTCAAAATAACATTTAGTTTCAAACATCATAATTCTTGACATAAAACACATAAGAGTGCTTTTAAAACCATTTCTTATACACATTTTCATCATTTCAAAGAGAAACCCTAGATGACACATTTTGACCTAGTTGACCAAAATCCTTCAAGTATAGAAATACTTATATAAACATCATGTAGAGGGTAAAATACATCATTTTGACATGTATAAAGTTTTAGAAAGGTAAGAATGAACTCACAAGGCTAAGGTTAGGTAAACCCTAGAAATCTTCCTAAAATGGTGGAAGAAGACGAAGTGGTGAAGGATATGAACACTTGAAGCTTTAAATCCCAAAACTTCACTTGATTTCTTCTCTTTAATGTAACAATAAATGCCCTTTAGAGAAGTAGGTAGAGGAGATGGAACCCTAGAAATCGCCCCTTACTGCTCTGGTCTCAAAACCGCAACTGATATCTGATAAAATGAGACCGAGCTGAAAAATCGCGTCTTAATGGAGCCTCCTGGACCACACGGGCGATACTGCCCATGCGATGGTGCCATGGCAGTATCGCCTGGAACACTAGCACACCATGTACCGTAACATGCTCAAAATGGCTCAAAATAGACCACGGGCGATGCTGCCCATGCTAGTGTGCCATGGCACCCTCGCCGTGTCACTCTAGCCCGCTATGTACCGAAACTCTCAAAGTAAATCAATTTCAAGCATTGCGCGATGCTGCCCTGGCGATGCTGCCATGGCACCCTCGCCTGGCAGCATAGTCGGGGGTGTTCCGGTTGCGTTTTGCTTTGCTTACACGTTCGTTTTCCTCCACTTCCAAGTTACTCGACGTAATAATACTTGAAACCTTCCACTTAGCCATAAATTGGAATATTACAAAGCTATTTTCATAACCTTTTAAAACTACGAATTTTCCGGGTGTTACATTGGGAAACGGCCTGGTCGCGTGCCAAGTCGTGGGAGGTCGTTTCTTGCTCTTTTTTGCCGATTTGAATCCAAGACTTCCAACATGGTTTCTGTATGAAACTTTTCATATATTATCAACTTAAATACCCTTAGATGAAGAATTTACCATAATAAGAATTCCGAAATTGCGGGTGTTACAAACACTGTGAAGAGAAATACATTCAACTACTTTCTCAATTTGCATATATTTGTTCACATTTACAAAAGTAAATATAGATTTATATATAGAGATGGAGAAGTGGTTGTAAATATATGGGTACCTGATGGTACAATCGTCTATTTTACATATTAATAATAACTTAACAATCATACTAAATCCAAGAAAACAAAAGCATATCGGGTTCAGTTGGGTTCAAATGAACCCAACTCCAAACCAATATCTATGGTTTGAAAATTTTACAACTCTATTAGAAATCAGGTTGCTTCGGGTTGGGCTATTCACTTAGGATTGACCGGGTTGGTTGGGTTTTTGAGCACCCCTAGTGACACACAGTAACTAATACTTTGGCTATAAACTACTTATAGCTACATACATTTCATATTAACCGTAATCAATTCATGATATATGGTTACACTTAATTATTAGAACCGTGACTACTTTTTACCTTTCGATGACACGAAATAACTAAAACCGTGACATAAACTACTTATAGCCACACAAATCTTACATTAACCATGACCAACTCATGACAAATAGTTTTCTAGAATTTTTAGAACTGTTGCTATTAGTTAACTTATGGTAACACAAATAGAAATAACTAAACTGTGGCCATAAACTACGCGGTGTTATTCGGTCGGTTAAATCCGTTTTTGATTTATTCAGTTAGGGTTAATTGTTTTTCAACTTTTTTAAACTAACTGATATCCAAGCTAAAAAAATATTCAGTTTAATCGTTTTAGGCTATTCTGGATTATTTGGTTCGGTAACTGGTTAAAGTATTTTCCATTGGATACTTGCTCTAATTTTTTTCTAAATTCAATACCCATTGGTTCTAATATAATTGTGTCATATATTTATAATCAATAATTAACTTATATTAAATAAAAAAAATATCATCTACCAAAAACCAATACCCACTAAAACATACTATTTCTTCATCTGATGAATTACATCAAGCAAAAAAGATAATATAATAAAAACATTATATAGTCATAAAATATGTAAAACGAAAATATGTATTTGGTTTTATTTTTATAAAAATGAAATACTTAAAACATTAGTAGAATGTTTTATTGATTCAACTGAATTAGAAAATAAAAATAAAAAATTGAACCGAATAAGGATCCTTATCGTGCATTAAACCAATCTGCTTTAACCCGAAAACTGAATAACCTTAAATCGTTTAACCAAAATCTCATTCGGTTTGGGTGGGTTATTCAACTACGGTTATTTTTGACACCCCATACTTATAGTTACTTATAGTCACACAAATTTCATATTAACCATGGTTTATTGATGACATATGGTTATCCTGAATTGTTAGAACTGTGTCTATTGATTAACTTTTAGTTACACACATCAACTAAAACTGTGACCTTAAACTACTTATAGTCACACCATTTTTATACCAAATGCGCCAATTAATAGCTTATGGTTATTTTTCTAATTTGTTAATGTGTTACTAATTTACTATTGGTAACCTTTGGTCACACAAAAAAAATGAGACAAACTATTTACAACCACGACGTTTTTATAATAATCGTTGTCAATTTATAATGGCACATACATGGTTATACTGAATTGATAAAACTATGACTATTGATTATCTTTTGGCCACACAGAGTAAATAAAATCATGGACATTAATTACATTTTGGTCATAGGAAATTAATAACTAAATTCCTTTCCAATAACTACTTATGATTACGGTTTAAATTAAATAGACTATTTTGTAGGCACTGTTGCCCTTGACCATGATTATAATTAACCCATCCAAAAGCCGTCGCTGATATGCCTTATTACTTATGGGTTACCGACATTCCAAAAAAACTAATTTAATTCATTTAGAAGCACGTAAGTGGGTCATAATGAGTATCATTGACTCTTAATGGATCATAGTCGTACATATTGAGTTTTAATAAATCATATTCAGACTAGTTGGGTCATAAAGTATTATCTTGGGTATATGTGGGTCGTAGAGACCTTATTAACTCTTATTAGCCCTTAATGGATCATATTGAATCTAAAATGGTATTTAAAAACATCAAATGCTTTTATTCAAAAAAAAAACATCAAATGCTTTATGTGTATGCATACTTAGACACATTATATGTGTATACATAATTCCAACGATATTCATATTATACCCTATACAATATCATAATATGTAAAATATAACAAATCCCATGAAGGTATGTTAGGACCCGCTAGAACAGCAACGTTCATTCGAACCTATCAAAAATATCACTAAGAGCATCATAATGATGGAAATCCTCAAGAACCTAATTTATCATATTTTTTCATGTCACATCATTAACACATCAACAAATTAAAAACCTCCATAAAACTCTACAACTAAGATTCTTACAAAAACCTCACTTTGCTTATTTTTTTATTTATAAAATGTAATTGTATTATTAGACCATTATATAAGTTTAATATATTTATATATTTTTTAAAATTATAATAAAAACTTATTTATTTTACTTTTATGTATTAATTTTAATTTGTTAATTTATATATTTTGTTAACATGTTTGAAAAACAATAAAAACATAAACATAATTTTATACCGCAATTAAAAAATTTGCAAATTACAAAAACATTAACTTTTATAAAAAGTAACACTAAATAACGAATAATAATATAAATCACTTACAATCTTAATTCGACCAAATATGTTCAACCAATTCTAATCGGAGTGAATAATACAATGAGATAGTTAAAAAAAACTTGCATAAAATTTTACAAGAAATGAAAAATAAAAAAATTATTTTATAATAATTGTTTTATAGTTTTTTATATCAATTTTAACTTATATGTTTTATAAATTTATTAAATTAAATGATTAAAAAATAATTAAAATAATTACAGAAAAGGAAAGTATGGAAGAACCCGGGTTCTTGTTCAAGCACCTAGGTTCTTGTTCAAGTACCTGGATTCTAATAAGACCCTGTGTCTGGACAATAACCTATGTCTTACAGTGAAGGTTCTTGTAAAAATCCCAAGAGAAACCTCACTAATATAACAATATATGTAATATAACCTATGTCTTACAGTGAAGGTTCTTGGAGCATATTTTTATTATATAACAATATATGTAATATAATATTAACCCCCTATATCTCCCTCCTGTCTTCTTTCTTCGTCGGTTTCAATCCCTTGAGCCATGACCAGAGTTCACCCGTCACAATCCATACCTCTTAAGTCATCACTGTCTGCGTTTTTGTTGGTATCAACCATTTAATTTGATAATAAAAAAATACATTTTGATCCACTACTTAGAAATATTCTCGAAGTTATAACTACCATCTATTTGATAAGAAAAAAATTCAAATTTCTCCGTACATCCGAATTGGATCTCATCCTGACTTGACATACGAAAATAATATCCATACTTAATATCCAAAACAATCTTCTTGATTGTTATCCAAATCTATCATTCAAGTTTACTCTCGAGAATTGATATTTGGATTTGAGAATTTGAAATATGAGAGGATCCAAATTAACATCCATTTCATATTTCCAAATCCTTCATAAATCAAGTCTGTTGGAATCCAAGGTATAATTTATATTTTGGAGAGAGAAATAAAATAGGATTATGTTTGTATAAGTCCTATTAGTATCTATTGATCCAAATGTAAAATGCTATCAACAAAATCTAAGATTAGTTGAAGGGAAACCAAGATAGTCACTAAAGATGATTGGATCGTCATCTAGCCGATTGAATATCAAAACAAAATAAAGTAAAAAACAGTATGACAAATACTACTTTTGGCGAGCCATATTTTGAGTGCAAACTTAACATTGGCTCACCAACTAAACCAAAGCTTGTCATGGTGGGAACATGTTAATCATGCCAGGCTATGTAAGTTTAAAAGTACTATTTTATTAGAAGCCTACTTCTTTTACTGTTCCATCTACGTACAGAAGGATGTGTTGTGTTAATAAATGTCTATATCAATATCAATAGATTGAAATGAAGAGTACATACATGTACTAACAAGCAAATTAGATGAATACACGCGTTAAAGTTGGTTAACATCATTTAATGCAATGGGTCGGTATAAAAGGCTATTCTTATCCAATGTTGCGACTCTCCCGTTTTGATTGGAATTACTTAGTGATAGCTTCTTAGAAAAAATCGACCTCAACATTTGAAGACTATCTTAGTCTTTTAGATCGGAAAGAGTACTTCTTCCTTCACTTTTTTCAATATCTAGTAAATGTGTCACCAACTAGATTGTTTAATTAGGATCAGGTCTTACCTCCCTAACTTCCACAACAAACATGTAATTCTTTTGTTTAACATAAAGAATTAAAAAGTGCAATTATGTTGTTTTTTTGTATTCATCCCCCTTCTACAAACACTTTATGTGAAAATCATTATCCTTCCAGCACCAACCATTTCTCAATGCAAGTATTGTTCTGTGTGGACATAGGGTAAACCAATTTGTTAAGGGCTAGGGATGAAATAAGGATAAAGAAGGAGAGTTGTAAGTGATGTATAGTAATGGTGAACAGGAACTGGTAGGGGGTTCCACCGGAAAATAGGAAGGGGGCGATGGTACTCTACGATGTGGTTTGTAGATCAGCGAAATCATAGTGCATTCAAGGTCGTTCTATGTTGGTAGTCGGAAATGGCTCGTATAAAATCGAAACAAAAATGATTGTATCAGTGTGATGCTCATATATAAAAAATATATAACATATTTTGTCCTTGTTGTTATATGAAAGTTATGTATTGGGTCCCACAAAAAAAATTATATAATCATAGTCACCATGGTTTCATTTTTATTACGAATTGGATCCCTTGACCAAATCTGTTAACATTATCTCTATAAATTGACAGATAATATGGTCAATTTCATGTGTTAAATAAAATATTTTTATTGTACAAGGTTAGATGCTATTAGTACAAGCGTAAAGAGCATTTCATAGAGAAAGAAAAAACAAAAAACAAAAACAAAAACGTATAACTCATGCCCATTAGATGTACGACCTCCTCCCACTTCTCTAGCCACCACCGTCGCTGACCTTTTTCACCTTCTCCGACTGTCACTGTGTCTGGCCAATTGGCCAACTTCAGTTCTAAAGGAAACACTATAAACAAAATGGAAAAAATGGCATCCAACGACTATATTTCAAGCACCACCGAGCCCTACCCCATCATCTCTAGAAAACATGTTTTCATCATCAATATGAGATATCAAAGAAACTATTTCCTACTAAATATGCACACAAGCAAGTTTTTGATTCCAATCACATAAATATATTTTTATTCCAAACACATTAAATAGGTTTTTTGATTTTTTTTTCCTGCTCATTGTCACAACAAATTCAAGATCGTTATTGTGATGTGAGGAAGACAAAGGGGAACCGCCTTAGTTCGGTTCGGATCGGTTAGGTTTTGTGTAACTCGCGGTTCGGTTTCGGTTCGGGTAGCGGGGTATCCGCCTCATGTGGTTCGGTTCACGTTTTCCCTACTAACCGAACCTAACCGAATCGTGAACACCCCTAGTCAAGACTAAGAATCTTGCTCAAGTACGGTGGAGGAGATGAAAAACATTGAATGCTGATCGTAAAATATAGGAGTATCCCCGGAGATCTGAATAATTATTACATGATAGATCCGAAGGAGTATCACCGAAGATGGAGTGCACGATGGTGTTGCTCATTGGTTTACCCACTCTCAATCTTTGAGTTGCAGATCTGAATGGGGTGTCGATGTGATACTAAAATGGGATAGGAGGGAGAAGGAAGGGACAATGATATGCATGGTAGGAGGAGGGACATCAAAGAAGGTTGGCCCGTAGTGAAAAGAGGAAGATCGGAAAAAAACATGTATGTTTGTGTGTATATAGATATATATATGTAAAATATATTTTTTTTTGTCTATTTAAAGTAAATGTAAAATGACTAAAAGACCCCTGATTAATCGAACCTCAGTTAATGGAGTTAGAGGGAGGGACCTATTCCAGTGACCATGGCTGTAATGAGTTCGTTTGAGAGATCCAATCCAAAATTTTATATAACCACATAAACGAAATTTGTAATTTACTCTTAAATTTTTTTAAGGTTCTATTACACAAGTTGAACCAGGACAAAGATGAGAATTTTAGGAGGGAAAAACAACTTGTAGTATGTTTTTTTATGATGCAAACTTTAATTTTATTGAAATTGTTCTTCAATTCTTCATTAATTATTCTTCTATTACTCATCTCTTTTATTGAAATTGATCCCACTACTAGAATAATGAGTATTTTCGACAGAAATAGACGTCGAAAATTTCTGACCCTTTTTTGACATATTTTCAAGAGAAAATCGAATAATTTATTTTATAATATTTTAAATTGATTATCGAAGACACATGTGCTGACAAAAATCCATTGAAAACTTTAGATGGATTATCAATGGATAATCGATGAAGTATAGGTCCGTCTAAAATCCATCAAAATCATTTTAAAAATATATGGTTTTTTTATATTTAGGATTGCAGTCGAAAATCCGTTGAAGATGCCCGTCGAAAATATTCAAGAAATTAATAATTCTGGATTCACGTCAAAAATCCATTGAGTTCCGTCAAAATTCCGTCGAATCATAATTCAAGAAATTAATAGTTAATTTCTTGGATTTCCGTTTGAAAAACCGTCGAAATTCGTCAAAAATATTCAAGAAACTAATAATTAATTTTTTGACTTCCTATAAAAAATCTGTCAAAAAGTTCATTCCGTCAAAATTCCGTCGAAAAATAATTCAAGAAATTAATAATTAATTTTTTGGATTTCCTTCAAAAATCCATTGAAGAGTTTATTCTGTCAAAATCCCGTCGAAAATAATTCAAGAAAGTCATAATTAATTTTTTGGATTTCCGTTGATAGTCTGTGAAAGATTTCTGTCAAAATTCAGTCGAAAATCTTCAAAAAATTAATAACTAATTTTTTGGATTTCCGTCAAAAATTTGCTGAAGAATTCCATCAAAATTCCGTTGAAAAATAATTCAAGAAATAATTAATTTGTTGGATTTCTGCCGAAATTATGTCGAAGAGTTCCGTCAAAAATAATTCAAAAAATTAATAATTAATTTTTTGGATTTCCATCAAAAATCCGTCGAAGAGTTCCCGTCAAAAAATAATTCAAGAGCTATTGATAATTAGTTTTTTGGATTTCCGACTAAAATAAAAATAAGCAACTAGAGAGAGTCTAAAAATATGACTAGCAAAATAAAATAGTTAATTGGGTTTATTTTACTGGTTTTTTTTTTTCTAATTTCTACCAAAAGTGGATCGAATGAACCTTAACGGATCTAACTAATGCTTTAGAATGGATCTTATAGGTTGATGTGGCATTGATCTAAGTGGGTCTAAATGAGTTTTTTTGGACCTTAATTGGTCTAAGTGGGTCATGTTACATCTTAAGGTGTTTAAGTGTGTAATTAATGAAACGTTATACTCATTTTAGACGCAAACAACCCATTACTCATTATATGCACTTATACTAGAACAACCCATTAATGAGTCATTAGGACCAAGATGACCCGTATATCTTAGTCAGACCCTTTAAGGTCTATTCAAAATGACTGCGACCCTAATAAGACCATTATACCCACTCATACCAAACCGATAGATGAATGACCCACCAAAGTCCAATGAGAATGAATTTAACCCATTTATGGGATGTTTACTAAACACTTACTGGGTAAGCACTTACCGGCAAGAGTCACCACCCTCATTACCTTATCGTATAACATTTTCGCACATCAAAATGAATTGTTGGTAAACATCTTTTACTCGATAAGTGCTAACCGGGTAAGTCTTATCTCTTGCTTACCGGTAAGCATCCTTTACTCATTAAGAACCACCATGACCCATTATACATCTATTAGACCGACTAAAGTCCAATTAGAATTCTTATGACCCACTTAGACATGAGGAGAATAAGTCGACCCATTATATCTACTTTGAGAAGAAAGACCCATTGACGAGCCATTAATGACCACCATGACCCGTTATACCTTAATTAGACCCATCAAAGTCTAATCACACTCATTATGGCTCACGTAGTCACGTAGACCACTAAGACCCACTTTAGAGTCGTTGAGGATAACAAGACCCATTATATCTATTTCGACTTGTTAAGAATAATAAAACCATCGAAGTCTAAACATACTTCTTATTGTCTACTTAGACCACTATATGGAATAAGGAACAAGAACTATACTTGGATCAAGTTGATGTAGTTTCTTAAGCGATATTGCTTTAGTAATTTGAAAGATCTAATTTGGTCATATTAAGAGTGTTTATATCGTTTACTTTTTCTTTATTTATGTTTTTGTTTAATTAGCACCATCTATCCATGTTTTGTATTTTCTTGTATAGACATTCACTCATTGTTATCAATGTTGTTTCTGTTAGGAGAAGCTATAGATTAGAAAGGTTGAAGTTGACCATCCATTGGACAAATTGCTACACCATCATCAACACAAGGGCATTCCTTTTCTTCTTGCGTCATCTTTGTTACATGTCTTGCCTTTCCAATAAGTTGTTTTGTGGATAAATTTCGACACTAATGAACATTTGTAATAATATATGGTATTTGCTTGTAAAATTCATAGATTAGTTTGTGATATCTCTATTTGTAGTTGTTTAAGTACATCTACATGGTATATAGTAAAATATGTATTTTAAAACTTATCTTTTAAAAAATACTTAAACTTTCAACGATTTCAATAGAAATTCCGTCTAAAATCCCATAAAAGTCTGTTGAAGGGGGTCAACCACGATTAACCAAATTTTGTCAAAAATCCCTAAAAATCAATTCCGTTGAAATTCCCTTAAAAATCATTTCTGTCGAAAATCCATTGAAAATCATTTTGTCGAAATCCATCGAAAATCATTTCCTTCGAAAATCCCTTGAAAATTTCCCTCGAATTTCCGTCGAAGATTCCATCAAATGGTCAACAATATATAGTTGACCAAACTCCGTTGAAAATCCATCGAATGGTTCATGGATTTTTCGACAGTCTTTTTCCATTAAAAACTCTGTTGAAAATCCGGGAAAATATTATATTTCGGCCAATTTTTTTCGTGACGACTATATTTGTCGAAAATCCGTTGAAAAACCACTTTTTAACGGATTTTCAACGGAATATTCTGTCTAAAATACTTGTCTGTTTAGTAATTCAATTCTTCATCCCCTTTCTTCCTCTCTTCTATTTTACTTCTTCGTCCTAGACCCAACAACGTGAAATCCTTAAAGGTTTAAGAAACACTTATGTTCTTAAAATCTTCTTATATCTTCAAATGGCAAAAAGAAAAGAAATTAAAAAGTTAGCTTTTTCTTTTGATTAAAACCCTAATATAAAAGTTTTTGTTTTATTTTAATTTGGATTTGAGGGTTTGATGAATTTGTGGATAATTGAGTAAGAGAATTTGATATTAGCGTGATGGAAACAGAGGGTAATTGGGAGAATTCCCCATGGTTTAATTTTGAGCAGGTGGAGAATAGCCGGAGAACGGCGGAGGGTGAGAGGTAGGTAGACGGTCGTCTAGAGGGCGGGAAAAATAATAGAAGTAAAAAAAATGTAAAAATGACCAAAATATATTTTATTTGGAGACGAAAAAAAGGAAATGATTTTTTGGAATTTGGAGAAAAAAAAAGGAAATGATTATTTATTTATTTGTTCTCTTGAAAGAGAATGAAAAAGAATTGAAAGAAAGGAAAAGATAGAAATTAATTTTTCATGTTTTTTAACATGAATGAAAGAAAACGGAGTACGTCACTTTTTAATAATTTGACCTTTAATATTATATTATTTAGAAATAAATTGAGCTTGACCTTGTTGATGCTAAATGGACATTTGGCAACTTGAAAACAAGGATCTCTCTTTTTACTTATTGTTTTGTTTGGTTACCTTTTTTCCTGTACGTATTTGCCCTACATAGTTGTAGGTTGGACGTTATTGACATTTTGACATCAATCATGAGAAAACTACAGGGATCATTATGGGAGGACGTTATGGATTTAAAAGGAATTCCACTTGCTCTGAAACCCAATAAATTCTTTGAAGTCAACAGAAAAATCTGCTCTGGAATCCAATAACTTCTTGGAAGTCAACAGAAGAATCTTAAAAACTAATTATGGACTAATAAAATGGTTAAACTTTCATAATCAAACCAATAAAAAGAAGGAAGTGAGCTATTTTTATATATTTTTGGTTTGGCAGCTAGCCACTTATCACTATTTAGTATAATCATTTCCTTCTTAGCGACGTGTTCCTTTTTCTGTTTTCATTTTCATTAGAAAAGAAAAAGTTTGGCAGAAAAGGATCATCCCTAGTTCATGGCTGGCCCTTCTGTGGACTTCCGTAAAGAGCAAATTAAATCGCTCTTGATGTCCGCTCTCCCATTACATGGATGCAGTAGAAACGTTTTTGAAAAGTGACACAGTCCTATTACTATATAGGGCCATTATCATGCCATGGGTAAATGACAAAATGTTTGATTTTAGCATTTGAATTGTGTTGGGATTCCTTGGGTTTATTATATAAATAAACCCATGATGTTTTAGCCAAGAATCATCACGAAATTGGTAGAGAAATATCATATGAGAGGGTTATATAGCTTTAGCATCAAGAGTTATGAATCACAAACTGGATCGTTTTAATTTGTAATCCCCCTTTTGGTTTCCGGGTTTCCGTTTCTCTTTGCTTAATGATGAATTATAATTATTTCATGTTTGAACTTACATTACCTTACCTTTCGGTAGTGATGAACCATGTTAAATCCATGAACATTAATTCTTTGTGCGTTGATGTTTATATAAATAGGGGTGATATCCGTTGCAAACTAATCGATTTTTGCAAACTGTGCAAACTCGTAGTGAACCCAACGATAAAACACCAATTGATATTCATGAATGTTGAAAATGTATTCACGAATGACGAAAGTGTATTCATGAATGGCGAAACTTGCAGGAAAACTCGCTGGAGAAGACGAAATCGTCGGAAAGTGTGTTCATGGCAGGAAATTAATAAATATTAATTAAAATTGGTTAAACTATAAAATGACGATGATACATTCAATAAATTAATAAATTATTAATAAAATTAATAAAATATTAAAACAATATTATCCACATGGCTTATTTCTATTGGAAATGGTGAGTTTGCAAGTTTGCAAATATTGAATAGTTTGCAACGGAAACCACCCCATAAATATGGGGTGGTATCCATTGCAAACTAATCGATTTTTGCAAACTGTGCAAACTCGTAGTGAACCCAACGATAAAACACCAAGTGATATTCATGAATGTTGAAAATGTATTCACGGATGATGAAAGTGTATTTATGAATGGCGAAACTTGCAGGAAAACTCGCTGGAGAAGACGAAATCGTCGGAAAGTGTGTTCATGGCAGGAAATTAATAAATATTAATTAAAATTGGTTAAACTATAAAATGACAATGATACCTTCAATAAATTAATAAACTATTAATAAAATTAATAAAATATTAAAACAATATTATCCACATGGCTTATTTCTATTGGAAATGGTGAGTTTGCAAGTTTGCAAATATTGAATAGTTTGCAAGTTTTCATGTCGCCCCTATTACTTATTGTCGCCCTATTGATGTCGCTGCTATTACTCTTTTTTTTTACAATACTTTAGATAAAATAAAGATAATCCTTTTTATATAACCAGTTGCAACAATACTATCCAAAAAATATAAATAATCTGCATAATATATAAAACCCACAAACGATTACAAAATCCCGAATAGTTGGTTTAATTGTTGTTTGTTACACAAATACATCCTTTAACACTAAATGAAATTATAAAACATAAACTACTCGTCACCATTGTTATCATCGTTCTCTTCGTCCCTTTCGTTCCTTCTGTTCTCCGAACCGTTATCATTTTGGGAAGTTAATGATTGAAATATCTCTACGATTCTCGCTGTAAATGCCGGGTTACTAAGAATAGCTTCAAGCTCCGGCTACAAAATAAAGATGTACATTAATTAGTAAACATACAAGTCAAAACAACTAATTACCCATTCAAGTAAATACGACCCTTTACAAGTAAATATAACCCCTAATTACCCATCATGACCCGTTACAAGTAAATATAACCCATAATTACCTATTATAACCCGTTACAAGTAAATATAACCTATAATTACCCATTATGACCTGTTACAAGTAAATTATAATCCATATAGACCCGTCATGATTCCAATAAAGACTTACTACGGGTCGCTCAACATAAATCATCCATTTCAAGCAAATATGATCCATACCAACCCATGGATGCTTAATTACAACTTATTATGACCCATATTGACTAATTATAACTTGTTCAATCAAACTACCAAAGTATCAACATAAATCAAAATACCTGTACATGAGTATGCGGTGATGTGTGAGATTGTCCCTCGGAATACGCACTAGAACTCGTCCTTGCAGAAGGTTTGTGCCCAATACCTTTAATATGTCCTCGACGAGAACCCAAAACCTTTTCAAAAATAGCTGGTTCGTCCACAGGAGTTGGATTGCTCGAGGTGGCTGAGAGTTGAGTTTGTTCAGCAAGCTCACGCACTAAAGCATTCTGTATTTTACAAATAAGATAAAAGCAAATTAAAACATCAAAGATGATTCCAAATCAATATACTTTTAATTTTAAGCAATAAAAACTTACATATTGTTCTTCAGTTGTTGGGTTGTCGAATTGCCCATCTTGATTCACATGAGCATCATGAAAAGCTTGTATCCTACTCTTTTTCTGTTTAATTAACACTATAAATTAGATTATAGGAGTTCGTCCCTCCCGGATTATCGTAATTTACATCTATATATATATACCTTCTTGAAACAGGCGTTGCTGTATGAGCTTGTCCCTCCCCGATTCTTAATGACTTGCTTTGCACGATTTATTTTATTTTGCATAGAACGTTTATTTTGATGACCATATAATTGGATGTTGCCCCTAATGCCCAATGTCGCCCCTATTGCCACTATTTCTTGTAGTGTGTAACCTAATTTTAGACAACATTTGCACTTGGACATTTGATGTAGATTCTTGATTGGTTTTGAGCAAAGTTACATATGCGTGTACTAGTTAATGAGCATAAAAGGGTAGATGTCACCCTCTAAGACGCCCCCATCACAACGATTTCACAATCATCATTGGGGAGGTGATTAAATTAGCACATTCATCTCATTGGCAGTGCTTCACTCGTATGGATTACACCCACTCCTGTAAGGAAAGTATAACTGTTGAAGGATAGAACACTACCAAAAAGGTCACTTTCAGCGATTGGTTTTCCGCTGGAAATAACCTATCACTCATAGATTCCAAAAAAGTTGACTTTTCTCGGATATGTTAACCTGCATCGGTAATCCGCCAAAAAAATAAAATTTTTAAGTCAAAAAAATTAGCGACCAATTACGAGCAGATAATGAATTAATATTCGCCGGAATTTGTCGGAAATATTAAGTAAATTTTTTTATTTCTATAAATTTTTTGGAGAACTACTGATGGATTAATTAAAATTCATTGGTAATCCGCCGGAAAATTTAATTAGAATTTTTGTTTTTTTTCTATATTTTTTTGGACATAAATTAAATAATTATTTTAATTCTTTAATTTTTTTATCGTAATCCACAAATAATCTTTCTTTTGGTTCATTCTTTGAGTTTGGTAAGAAATTTGTATTCAACGTGCAGTGGAACATAAATTCCATGAGTTATACAAGAAATTCTATTCAATCACAGTATTTTTTAAGAAAAAACCCTATTATACTTTTATATTACTAGCTCCACTTCATTTCACCCTGTTAGTATGGATGTACCACCGCTGCCATTGCACCACCATTGTCGTCGAATTATCATGGTCGGAATTGTCAGGACTTTTAGTTAGAATTTTTAATTTCTTTAATTTTCCCGTGGAAACTAAATAATTATTTTAATTATTTAATGTCGTCTGTAATACGCTCGGAAAATTTAATCAGAAATTTTATTTCTATAAAATTTTCTTTGAATTGCTAGAGAAATTAAATAATTATTTAAATTTCGTAGGCAATCGATCGTAATATTTAATTACTGTTTTTACGAATTTTTCAACATAATTTAAATAATTATTTTAATTATGCCAATAATTTACCGAAAATTTAGATAAGAATTTTTTATATTCTTAATTTAAATCAATCACAAATTTTAATTGCTTTTTTATTTTCCAACATACTATCAACGTAGTTTCAATTCCCTCGTTGATTATCCGCCAGACTTTTTGTCACGGAATATTAATCCCCTAATCCTCCACCGATGGCATTTACATGCGAATAACTGACATTTTTCCTTCGGTAAAAACGTTCGGTTTTGTAGTGACAGTTAACCAAAATCCAAAAGGAATTGAAATATGAAAACCATTCATTTAAAATTAAACTATAAAATATTACAAGCAAAGGAAACAATGTAAGATCTAATAGAAATATTTAGGTGGGGTTTGTCTTGTTAGAATCCCACAGAATTTGAAAAATTGCAATCTTAAATTTTATTGGCCAAATTCCAATTTTGCTTTTGCTTTTTAGTTTTGGTTCGAAATTCCAATTCGACAGTAATTCCAATTCCTTTTTAGTTTTGGTTCGAAATTCCAATTCCACAGTAATTCCAATTCCCTTTTAGTTTTGGTTCGAAATTCCAATTCCACAGTAATTTAAAAAACCTATTGTACTATTATATTACATCATTCCATTTCTTCCCATCGGATATCACCAGTGCCGCATCGCACCACCACCGTTGGTTACCGTCGTTGAATTTATCGGAAATTTTAATTATAATTTTTTTTCTATAAACTTTCTAGCAAGTTACTACTGATATAACATAATTATTTTGATTGTTTAATTGTTGTCGATAATCTTCCTGAAAATTTAGTTAGTAACTTTTTATTTCTACGAAATTTCTGGTGAAATACCATCAGAATTTGAATAATTACTCAAATTTCTCTAGCATTCCATCATAAATTTAAATTACAATTTTTTTCTATGAATTTTATAAATAAGAACTTTATAATTTCTGTATTTAAATGACCGGTTGAATTTATTACTTGTTTACTTTTTTAATTCATAAATTTATCGGCGTACTACCTACAGATTTTTCAATTCCATTGGTGATCATCTTCCAGGCTTTATGCAACTGCGGTAATCCGCCACCGGTAGCTTTTACCAGACGATTATATAGTTTATTTAATTTAGTCACCGATTGATTTTATTTACTTTTTTATTTTTTTGATTCTTAAATTTACTACGGACTATCTACAGATTTTTCGATTCCTTCGGTGATTACCCGTCAGTGTTTTTGTGATTGTGATATTACACCGATAATCAACAACCAATGCCTTTTACCTGTGGATTATCAACGGATTTGTCCGTCGGTAAAGGTTTGTACTGAGAGTTAACAAAAATCCAACATGAAACACAGAAACCATTCATTTAAACTTTAAAATAAGGAAGTATTACAAACAAAAGAAACTATTTAAGATCTAATCCAAATACTTAAGGTTTTCATTAAATTGGACCTTAGATCTAAAAGTTACAACTTTAAATCTAGAAGCCCTAAATTCAATGACGATTGAAATGTTTTGATCTTTAACACATCGCCTTTGAATATTTGTGGATATGCAGAGTTGGTGGCAGTGCAGAAGGTGGTCTAAGTGGATCAAAAAAGATAGGGTGCTCAACCTTTAACTCCTGTACATGATATTCCCCTCGTTGGATCTTAACCAAAAGCCTCTCTTCAAAGGTCATTTTCCAATTTTTGCTTCACAATACATTAAAAGCGGGTTTTTAGGACGACACATATATCTATGTGGGTTGATAGAGTGATTTATACGACTTAAGAGTATATAAAAACAAACAATTATGTGTTCAATTTGAAAGCATTATAATATGTTTAGTACATGCTTAGATGCTTTTGGACATATTTTAAATAAATTTCTAAGCCATTTTAGACATAAGGTGTCCTATTAAATTTTTATACAAGACACTTTTGCAAAAATATGTTATAAACAGCTCTTTCTACATAACAATTGTTTTTGTAAGACATTTTTTGTAAAAAAATTAAAATGACTATTTATTTAAAGAATGTTCTGAGAAAATTGTTAAGACATACCAAAAAACGTCTTGTAATCTTATTGCAATAATTTACATAGGATGTATATCTACTTGGTCCTATAAGCATCTCTTATAAATTTATCTACCAAGACGTTTAGAGTTTTGTATTGTTTTATAAATGCAATTTTATTGTAGTTAGGTACAGGTGCCTCTTATATAGGAAAGTATAGGAGACTTATATTGTGTAAATTAAACTGATGCTTGTTTCGAGTTCCTTTGTCATGAAGCAAGAAAAGAAAAAAGGAAGAGGAATATATGGTCTACTGTAACCGTTGACTCACTAAGTGAATTATATCGTCATCGCACATTTTTTATGGCTTTTTCCTAATAAAATCCTTGTTTTTGCTACGTTTGTTTAATTTATTGCTTCACAACATCAACATGTGGCATAACAAACCCTTTTCATCATGAATTAATTTCACTGAAACAGTATGAGCACGTTCAAAATTGCCTCCCAAATTTAGAAGCAGATTGTTGTGTTCAATTTTCTTTATCGTACATCCCGCAATTTCTCATCTACCCACTATATGTAAAGTTACTTTATTATGTCACCTGCCACAAAGATCATTGAAAAGATTGCATATAACGATAGCTAAGAAACTGTAGAGCGGATTCAAACACTTCTCACTCTCAAAAGCTATTCCTTAAAATTCTCAAATCTCTGGATTTTTGACTAGTTGTTCAGCTTAAAAGCATTGGTCAAGAAAAAAGGTTAAATTAATGAATTATAACCCGTTTGAGTGATCAATTAATCATGGGGCAGAAGCATGTGTCATAACTTGAGTTTGCTGTGTTGTATATCAAATTTCGAATTTGTTAAGTGTTAATATGGTAGTTCGTCCAAATCAAAGATATGGATACGTGAAGTAAGCATCACTGCATTACTATATGAAAGAATTAAACTACTATTAGACGAGCTTTTTCACATTTTGCTTATTCACATCTGCTTGCAACTGCACAAACAACTTTTTTCTTATATACACATAGAGATAGAGAGAGGGAGGTTTAAGGGAAAACTTTAAAAAAATGGAAAAGTGTGGTAGCCTTTATCTAAACGGTATGCACCATGTCCATTCAAGTAAATCAAGTTGTTTTTTGGTTTTCCTGCACGTGTGTATATGAACTAACAACCTTTTTCACACATATATATAGGGCGAGACACATTTACATATGGTCTAATTCTAACAAACTATATATATAATATATATATACATGGTTGATTTCCGTTACACACCACGTCAATTCGTACAAACCGCATTCAACCAATTATTTTTTCAAAAAAAAATTCACTTTTTCTTAGTCATGAAATTTGATTAGTCAATAATATATGAAAAAAATTTCATCAAGAATATATGAGGGTTGATTAATCAAGAACATATTTCATCAAAATGAGAGTTTCATTAAACAATTTCATTTTCATGTAGAAACAAAAATAACTTAATGAAGAAAAAAATTATATTAAACAATTTCATCATATTAAACACTTTTATGAAACGATTTTATTCAATTGAATAATGAATCACAAGGTTTGTACGAATTAACGTGGTTTATATTTGAAATCTCCCCTATATATATGTATATATATATATATATTGCTGTTTTTCGTTCCATAGTATTAGTATAAAAAACTCTATCAAACATTAACTCTTTCTGACGACTTTATAGGATTTTTGACAGAACACCATGATCACTACATACGTTTTCCCGGACTTTGTGTGTCATATTTGATTAAAACGACGTTACAAGTATAATCTGATGTTACAAGTATAATGTCTAAGCATATTTTGGCAAAGAACTCTTTGTTGGTGGATAATATTTGATGTAACACGTTCAAGCACATAGAATATCTTTGCATTTTGCCAAAGATCATTTACTGTTCTTTTATTTCTATCAATCTCTCCATTTGGTGATTTCGATAAAGGTGGTGATTTCAAAGCTAGAGGGATTATTCCCTGAAACAATTCCACATGGGTGATTTCGATATTATTTAAATAAACCACCACTGAAACAACCCACCCAAACTTTTGCCTTCCCCACCTCACCAAACTTAACTTTGTTCATGAACCTTTTCTACCACTTTCTTATGAATTGACAATCACAGTTTCAAGGGTTTTTAGAGGCCAAGTTCATTGATGGTATAGTAAGACGACATCTTAGGAACTTTTGGTCAACAGTAGATTGATGTGCAACACGTGCGTAGAAAGGCGATGGACAAGAAAGTTAGAAACATCCAGAATACAAGATACATGGGTACCAACTAGTTGGTTCAATAATCATCAATTTCTATTACTTGTCACGGCCTTATGGACTTATCACAGTAGCTAGCGCGGTGGGGAAGGATTTATTTTTGGCATTCCTTCACTACTAAATAAAAAAAAAGACTTTAGCCGATGAACTTTTCACAGGAAAATCTGTCGCTAAAGGATGATTTGTCACAAAAGTTGGTGGATAATTCAAATCAGTGACAGATTACCCAAGGATTCTATGGGTGTTCTATTGGTATTTTCTTGAAAAACATCAGATTCTACCAAACCATTGTTATATTTTGGGTGATCCGTGGGGATCACCACGGAAATTTCCATACGTGATTTTTGTGGATAGTAAAATTTTGTTTTGTACGACACCGGTGCTGGTGCACCTCATTATTCTCCGCTATGCGAGCATAGAGGAGAGAAATCTTTATTCCAGTCCCTTCCTTGTCCTTCTGCAAAGAGCTTGCTTATGTGATTTGAACACATTACCTTTTAGTCGTAAACAAAGGCCGATCCAGAATTTTTTTCAAGCAGGGGGCATGCACTAAACTAAAATGATATACAAGTGGTTTTTTTACTTTATTTTTTTTTTGTATTATTGTTAATCACCATTAAAAAGGAGTCAGCAGGATTTGAACTTGCAACATCTAATTACACATATAATGACATTACCACTAATATCCAATCACTTTTGTGTAACTTAAATTAGAACACATCAAATTAAAGATGATACACTTCTAAAACTTCTGTTTTTTTCACCACCGTCGGCATGATAGAGTGGATGCATGTGCACCCCCTATAGCCTTCTTAATTAAATATGTCCCTGCATGAAGTGCTTCCGTATGCCCCCATTTAGGTCCGCCCATGGTCGTAAAGCAGCAACAATGCCAATTAGACTAAGTCCATTTGTATAAAATTACATTCAACAGGCAAAAGTCGATAGCTCTAAACAAAATGATATTGATTTCATCAATGGTATTATGGAGAAATATAATTCGTTGGTCTATGAAACACATACAGAATATTAGAGGAATTCAGTGTTTTCTCAGAATGCGCTAAACTTTTTCTTGCACACGGTATGTGGTGGAAATATGAACGAAAATCTTGCGTGCGCGCAGGAATAATCGTCCTCCTTACATGGCTTTATGTTTCCCACTAAAGCCTGTTAGTCTCCATTCCATATAATGCATCTCCTAAGTTTAATGCTTCCCCTGGACTTTAGCCAAATGTTTCTATCAAGTTTGAAGCACTTATTACTTCAAAGGCCGAAGGTGCACAAGTTTGAGTTGGTCTAGTTCTTAATGAGTTGGTCTGGTCTTAAGTTGGTTGTTTGTTTGTTTTGGTTTCTTGATAAGTCATTATCAGTCATTTTATTTCTACCGACATTCTTTTATTAAGAAGTTTATTTATTTAAATTAGTCCTAATTGTTCAGTTTGCCCTTAAGATGTCCTTTAAATAACTGTTATTAATTTGATATTCAATTAATAATAACTCTCGATTGTCTTCGGTATGTAGCTCAGTTGGCAAGGGGTTGCAACGACCTTGCTTGAATACAAGACAAGTCTGGATTGATTCTCAACAACCCCCCCACCCCCCCCCCCCCACCCCGGGGTTGGCCGCGAGCCAAAGAATGCCCCTTTCACATTGGTTTCCTTGAAACTGGAGGCCGATTTAAAGTTTACATAATCAACCTTTTGTCCAAATGATAACCCTCCATCGTGTAATTAAACTTTTGGCAAAATACTATGTTCCTTCTTGAGTACATGTTAATCACATAATGATTTACATTTATAAAATTTTGTTTTCTGTCTCTATTGCTATTTTGTTTTGGTTTATTTTCATAATCCTTTTTTTTCTGTTGATTATATTTTTGTTCCATTTTTAATTTTAGCAGTTTGTTATTTCTACATAGTATTTAAAATTTGTTTTTCATGTATTTTATTCTATTTAGCATGTTATTTTATTTTCCATATATCTTTGTATTGTATTATTAAAATAACTTTTCAGGTTTTATTATTTATGATTATGTAAGATCTCAATTTTGAATTGATTTCATGTGCTTCCCATGTAATACAAGATTTATTTGTAGAAGTCTCCTACTTAATTATATTTTGCAAAACATGCTTTCTCTAAAAGCCTTGCACTTCGCCTTTACAAAAGCAATGAGTAATGATGTTGGAACTTGACTTCAGTAAGGATCATTTGTACAGTATTCACTTGGTTGAATATCTTGTATTTTTTTACGCACCATCAACGAGGAATACTCAAGTATTTTAATTAAAGATATCTTATCCAGGCCTAAGCATGGAGGACGGACCATAATGTTTCTAAAGCCAATGACCAAGCTAGTAGAGGTGGTCGCGGTTTAGCTCACATAACTTTTGCTACATGTCTCCGTTTCGAAAGCTAAAAAACAAGGAGCGTAGCCTAGGTAGAACCCCGAGGTGCCTATGAGAATTTAGAGCCTAAAAACGTTGTTTTGACATGTTTAGAGATACTTTTTTATGTTTTGTCAATTTTCTCATTTCTCGTTTGGGGTTTTTTTTGTTTAACGCGTCACCTTTCAAGCCCATTACTTTTGACCTCCTTTTTATTTTGTATAGTATGTGGATGTTCACTTGATGAGAGCTATATGTTTTCTTCCCCATCCAAATTCCTGAGTTTTTGAACTCGAATTTGGGACTTAGTATTTTTGTAACCAACAAGTTTTAGAAAGACTTTCCTAGGTATTTGTGCAATTAATAGGACTAGTCTTTACTGGCGATTATCCTATGTTGCATCAATCATATATGCATATCAGCCCCATGTAACTTGTTTAGAGGCTTTATCATCTTTATGAAAGTGTTTTTTGATTGATAAGATTGATTTGGATTCTTGCTTTTCGTTCACCAAGCACTTTGTCATGGATTTGTCTTCACAAACTCACTTTTGGTCTTAGTTAACGAACTAAGTCACCAATCTACAAGGATACTGAATAATACGAACAAACAAGAATGCTAGTAAATTTAGGAGAACTCTACACTTCTATTTCTCAAGTTGTGGAATGTGGAGCATGATTTACAAATAAGAGACTATCTCTATTTGTACTACCTTATGAAACTATCTAGATAACACGATCTAGATATTTATGAGGAAGGTTCTAGTTACATAAGCACTAGAGGTGTATGGGATCCTTCCGAAATATGCTTTGTTCCTCTTGATTATTGTTTTGTAGTCCTTGATCTTTCTCCAAGCTTCTTCCAATCTCTTGGTTGATCCGGAATGTCCGTCTAGCACGACATGACATCCTTCACCACCTAATCTCATGAGATCCTTGTCGCATCCTCGTTGTGCCTTAGTTGGGTGTCTTTGTTCTCCCTTAGTTGTGCTTTCTTGGTTCTTTGGTCTCGATGTGTCATATGTTGGTTTTCTGAGCTAATCTCTTCCTTTGTCCTTTCACCTTCGCTTAGGACTCTTTCCCTTGAGAATATTCGCTCCAATATCCAAGCTCTTGGATTGATGTGTTGTTTTGCTTGTTTCGAGGCTTCTTGCCTCTTTTCTTCATTGCAATCATCCTCAAGGTTGAGGCCTCTTTCCTTTTCCACAAGTTGCATGAGAGATAAAGACTTGACCATGCGACGTTTTATGGTATTCATCAATAAAGACCTACGTCCATCTAAAATAGCCGAACGGGAGAATGGTATGCGAAAAAGGCTTGTACATCGCTGAAGAAATCCATCCCAAGCATGGGTTGGAACGTCATTCATCAACATACTGTTAGATCGACAGTACCGCTCCAACTACGATCCCAATCCTACTCTTTTCACAATTCTTCAGATAGGTTGGGCCTTCGAGTTAACGGCCTTTATGAAGCCATTTCATTCATAATACATATGCCAAGTTAATTATAGGTTTCACTATTATGACCTTAATGAACTAATCGCTTGCTCTTGCTCCATTCTCCCTTAAAGCTATGGAATACCTTACTTACACAAGGAACCATTCAACATCCTAAATAGAACTCTTTAGAACTCAACAATAAAACTATGGGTGGTGTTTTTACCGAAAAGTGTGCAATTTAAATTAAGGTTGGATCGTGAAGCTATCAACTACATATTGAACTATTGAGATAGTAAATAAAATAAAAATAGAGGCACAAATAATTAGTGACACGGACAACCCTATCGAGGGTAAAAACTGCGAACGATCGTATTTATCGTCAATGCACTATATAGGGACGCAAATAAGGATGCCATCCTTTAAAAAGTTGTAGTTATTATAGAATGTCGATGATAACTTTAATCGAAAGTGTAACACCTGGAAAATTTGGAAAAGGCTTGAATCAAGTAAGAAACTCCTATTTTATTTAAAATCTTGGTTGGAAAGAAATTAGGTTGTTTATGGAGTAATATAAAGTCTTAAATTGAGTTTTAGTGTGGAAAAGCGTTTAGTATAATGAGGGGGGGGGGGGGTTTTGAAAATTTGGAGCTTAACTTGGAAAAAGATCTCACAAGAGCCGAAATTGATCCCGCGCGACGTGCCACGCGGGCATAGGTCGCGTACAAACTCGCGTAACTCATTGTTTGTGGTCACTGTCTCGCTTGCGCGACCTTTCACGCGACTTGGGGTCGCGGCCCAAGTCACGGGAGTGCAGATTTTGGGTTGGCTGGACCCTACAAGTCACTTTGGCGGCCCTCATTCCGAACATAACTTTACACCCAATTTTCTTTCACTTCCTTCTCACCAACCACAAACTTATGAGCCTTTACTCCATACTTCTACCATTTCTAAGGCATTAACTCTTCATCCAAGCCAAGGATTTAAGGTTTTAGCATCAAGGGTTTTGTGTTCTTCTTCAAGTCTCCATCTTCTTCACCAAGCTCTCACCATCTTCATCTTTTGGGATTTTCCAGGGTTTAAACTTGTGAGTTCATTCTTACACTTTTATTACACATGTCAAAATGATGTATCTTACTTATAATACAAGTTTATAATTCAAATATTTATGCATTTGGTTGAGTTTGGATAATCTAGGTCAAAATGAGATATTTGGGGATTTTGGTATTGGTTATAAAATGAGCATAATAAATGGTTTTATTTGCTTGGAAATGTCTTGCGATGAAGGAATCTTGATTTTAGAACTCACACTATTTGTACTTTTTTTTTATAAAAGTTCATATCTCAATATGTCTTAGTTGATGTATTCGATTTATAGGCTAGAATGTAATGGATCCATAGGCATAAAAGTCAGTTTTTATTTGGGAATGGAACAAGTAATAGATCTAATCTGGTTGAACTTGTTTTGATTATAAGTATCGAGTAATAGATCTATTTGGTTGAACTCGTTACCCGTAAGCAATAGATCTAATCTGGTTGAGCTTACCTACGCACTGACTAAAGATCTAATCTGGTTGATGTTAGTGCAATAGCGGGTCCCCCGTATTCCCCTCAAATTGTGTTCTCTCAAGAACAAGCGTGAGTTAAAGAAAAGAGTAAACAAGAAAGTTTTATGATCAAAGTTTTATTTATCGCTTTCAAAGGTTTAATGACTTTTCTTATTTAAACTGTTTGTTCTCACTAGGCGTAAAGCCTAACACTTTTTCTTAAAATGACATGTATATCAGGTGGTCGTCATAGTGGGGCTCCGAAGAGTTGAGTGGAGCTAGGTGCCAGTAGAGGCATCCTTTTTGGGAGTACATCTTCGAGTGTACAAATGGAGTTACTAGAAACAATTATTTTGAGGATATTAGTGACACCCGAACTTAATCTATATTCTTGAATTGTGTAGTTTAGTAGGCTGTTATTTAGTATCCACTTAGTATTGTGAACTCTATTACTCTTTCCCCATTTTATGGGTGATGTTTATTATTAGTCTCTTTCCGCATTTATATTTCTGTGTAAATTAACTCCCATTTTTAGGGGTGTTACAGAAAGTAATCATATGTAAAGAATATAAATTCTCATTACCATTGTATTCTCCGAAGTGCAAATGAGAGTAAAGGATGTTCGGTGTCCTTTGGAATGAATTGATCTCTGTATTTATACACTTGCTTCTTGTAAGTGCTACTTTAATATCCATAATAGTGGTTCATATTATGCATCTTTGATGTGGCTTATAACTCATGTTGTTCGGTTACAATTTATATGTAATGAGAGGATATTTTTCCATTGATCTTCAGTTATGGAGATTATGTGCAATGAATATCATAAAAATAACAAACGTGGTTAATAACTACATAATCAATTGTCGTGGTTATGCACGATCGTATGTCGGGTTTATGGCTTTCGTGGATATATCTTAGTCGGTCGTTGTTATGGATTTTTCACCCAAACAATTTGCTCCAAGTATTTGAATTTAAAATCAATTGAGTTTCAAATTTCACTAAAAAAATCAATCTCTTAATGGAAATATTGACACGTGTAAAAATTGAATCGGTATTCTTTTAAATGATTTAGCTACTGAGAAACCGAATAACCGATTCAATTTCCATGAAAACTAAATAAACAAGATGGCGGGATTACGTTGGTGGACAAAACACGTCGCCTTTCGGGAGTCTAGCTAGGTAATTAATTAGTAACTTCCACTAATTAAAGTTCTATGAACAAGCATCTCATTTAAGTCTAGGTAAATTTGCTAGATGCAATTATCACCGTGTAAGGGAGGGACCCATGATTTTGCATTCAGGCAAGTAAAAGCAAAGGCACTAAACCGACCACTTACTTAGGTCATTCCCTTTTGTCATCCTAAAGAATGTGACAAAATCCGTTCCACAATTAAAGGACATCACAAGAGAATAATAGGAGAATTTACTGTGATCACTATAGGGATTGTACCTATAGGATTTGTTTCCTTTCAACATCTGAAAACATTCAAACAAAAACCAAGCCTTTTTGGATTTTATCTAAGCTCGGTGCTTATTGAGATGCTATGAAAACCTTCTTTGGTAGATTCGAGGTGTGGACGTGTGGTATGTCTGATGATGTGCGGTTAAACGAATTGTTATACCATCTTGTTCATAAGACATAATTGAGGAAGTTGATCAAACTTAGGCCTACCAGCAGCCAGTAAAAAGGTTTAATCTGGCCTTATTTAGATCAATACCTCCAAGTCAACCACCATCGGATGACCTTGAGGTGATTTTGTTTATCAAAGAAACAAGCACCGAGCTTAGATAAAATCCAAAAATGTGTATGAAAAATATGTCATAACTATCAAGAAAGACTGCATCCTTCTCAAAGTATGCTTATAAAAAAACTCAAACAACCCCACAACCGTAAACATTTCTAACAATCCGAATGTTAAGAATTGAGGGGCTATCCAAATAATGGATAATCTTTGCCCATAACTTGAAAAAGATTCCCTTCTTTTTTTCTCCATTAGATCCGTGTGACCATGGAAAAAGTTGCAACAAATAAACCAAAACCAATGCACTGCAAAGGGGTGATTCCAGAAACATGACCAGTGAATTTTCGTGCAAAACGGACAAAAAAGTAGTCGTAAAGAGGGATGACAAAGAGTAGCAAGATGTAAGGGATTGTATCAAGAGATGAGAAATCTTTTCTGATTCCATAGAATAGCAAACGTAAACAATATATACATACAAGATATACATGGACCAACTATGGCAAAGGATAAAAGCCCAATTTAAAACCTAAAAGAGTAAAGCCCAAAACGTAAGATACACTCTAATATACCCCCTCAAGTTGGAGCATGTAGATCACAAATGCCCAACTTGCAAAGAAGAAACTCAAATTGTCGTCGGCCTAAGGCTTTTGTAAAGATATCTGCTAGTTGCATCCGAGTAGGAACATGAGAAGGATGAATGAGACCCTCCGAAAGAGCATCTCAAACAAAGTGACAATCGACTTCGATATGCTTAGTACGTTCATGAAATACAAGATTCTAGGCAATGTATAACGCATACTGATTGTCACAATACAATGGCATAACAGTAGAGTGATGAACTCCCAAGCTAAGAAGAAGATCCTTCAACCATTTTAGCTCACAGACAAGCGCAGTCATAGAACGATATTTTGCTTCTGTAGATGAATGAGAAACCTTTTGTTGCTTCTTGGTTTTCCATGAAATAGGAGAGTTGCCCAAGAAAACGAACCATCCAGTCAAAGATCGACGAGTGCTAGGACAAGAGGCCCAATCAGAGTCACACCATCCAGATAAAGTAAAATCACCATCAGATCGCAATAAAATACCTTGACCAGGTGCGTTTTCAAGTAGCGTACCACTCGCAAAGCTGCATTTCAGTGTTCTTGGCGAGGAGAATGCAAAAACTGAGATAAAATATGAACAGAGTATGATAGGTCAGGGCGTGTGAAAGCCAGATACACCATCCTCCCAACTAGACGTCTATATTGTTCTGGATCAGACAACAAATGACCACGTGCATAAGCAAGACGATGATTTTGCTCCATAGGAGACATCGCATGTTTAGCTCCAAGTGCATAAGCAAGACGATGATTTTTCAAAATACCCGGATCTTTCATGTGAAAACAATTACTAAGATAGCCTTTAAAAGCGGTAATTGCAACAAAATTATTACCAGAAATCACAAGATCATCGACAAAAATCAAGACATGGAGTTGGACGTTCTCCTTGTGTAATGTGAATAAAGAATAATCAGAATACGATTGTATGAAACCATACTGCTTCAAAGTTGTGGTAAGTTTAGAAAACCAACATCGAGGAGCCTGACGAAGTCCATACAATGATTTCTGAAGCTTACAAACCACGCCCGATGTACTAACCTCAAAGCCCGAAGACATTTTCATATAAACATCTTCCTTTAGATCCCCATGAAGGAAGGCATTATGCACATCCATCTGATGCACATCCCAGTTTTTAGTTTTTGCAACGGCTAAGAAAGTTCGGACCGTCACCATTTTTGCCACTAGGGCAAACGTCTTATGGTAGTCGATGCCTGCTTTTTGATGATTTCTGAAGATCACAAGTCGTGTCTTTAGTCGTTCGATACTCCCATCAGAGTTGTACTTTATTTTGTACACCCATTTACATCCAAGTGCCTTCTTACCCGGTGGGAGCTCGGAAGTAATCCGTGTTCCATTATCCTCTAGAGCACACACCTCCTTTTGCATGGCTTCTCGCCATTTGGCATCCTTAACCGCTTCGTGAAAAGAAGCTGCTTCATTTTCTTTGGTAATTGCTGCAAGAAAAGTTCTATGCGGCAACGAAAACCGTTTACAATTAACAAAATGTGTTATAGAGTATGGAGTACCTGAGGACAGTGATGGTGTCGGTTAAGCGGATGCACTAGATGGACTCGTTGCCCGAACTGTGTGTGTCACAAAATCCCGAAGAAGAACCGAAGGAAACTTATTTCTCTTTCCCCGACCCAAGTTATTAATCTTTGTAGAGTCATCAACAGTATTATTATCCGGCAGCTGGTCTACATCATTAGTGATCTATCCGGAGTCATCAACAATATTATTATTGTTCTCAACTGGTAGTTGGTCTGCGTCATTAGATTCTACGATATCATCGACCCTAACATCCTCAAGTACCTTAGTTTCAAAATCATTAACACCATCAACCCATGTGGGTACTTTCTATGTAGGGCATGTTTCAAGACTAGATTCCAAAGCAAGGGAAATTCATGTTCATAAAATTCCACATCACGAGAAATAAAATACTCCCTCGTCTCCAAATCGTATAATCTACACCCCTTCTTACCATATGGATATCCAACAAAAATGCATTTCCTACTCCAACTAGCAAATTTATCTCCCTTATGCTTTTGATTATAAGCATAACATAGACATCCAAAAACACGCAAATTAGCATAAGAAGGGACACTACCAAACAATATCTTATATGGGGATTTATTACCAAAGGGGCAGGGAGTCGACTGAACATCTCAGCCATTGGCGGGAATTACGTCCGTTCTAAGTTCTTCTGACTAAACGAAGTTAAGACTAAAGTTTCGGAACTTAACTTTGCAACTTTTTTTAGCAAAGCTTAGTAAAAATCCGTCCTTCGGCTACCACAATAGTTGGAATGGATAAAATACCAATTCAAATTGAATGCATTCAAAATAATGTTACTGCATGAATAGGGATTATAAATTTTACCATTTTCATCCAGTAAATAATATTTAAGTGTTTCAGAATACGGTTAACCAACATGTGAACTAATCAATTACAATAAATTGGATCAGTTTCAATCTATAAATACCGTTTAGCCCTCACTCGTCGGTGGGCTCACAACACTTGCTTTGTTGATTGAATCGATTTATCAAATACCCAACTGCGAGTACACATTCACTCCAAAAATCAATTGGAAGGTGACCTTGAAATCTCAAAGCTCTTGCAACATTCAAAACGTGCCTATGTTTGCGCTCTAACCATCCATTTTGTTGGGGTGTACCCATACAAGAGGTTTGGAAAATTATTCCATTGCTAGTGAAAAAACTAGCAATCTCTTTGAATTCTGTACCGTTATTGCTTCAAACTATCTTTATTTTCTTGTTAAATTGACGCTCTACCATAGATATAAAATTTAAAAAAGTTTGGGTCACTTCAGTTTTATTTGTCAAAAAAAAATCCAAACAGCTCTCGAAAAATCATCTACTATTGTCAAAAAATATGAAGCACCACAAGGGGTTCAATATGCACCCCGTAAATCTCAATGGATAAGCTCAAAAATTTCCGTTGTTCTTGTTTCACTAACCGGAAAACTATTTCAAGTTTGCTTAGCTCTATGGCATACATCACATGCCTTGATTTTCTTGCTACTAGTATCACTAACATTAGGAACTTACTTGACAGTTTTCTCAGACGAATGCCCCAATCTTCGGTGCTATAGCTCCATTGAAGTTACCCTTTTTATTGCGAGTGTCGTTGCCTAAGGAACAATTTGAAAATAATAGACTCCATCCTTTCGTGCACCTTCACCAATCACCTTCCTCAAATTTAGGTCGTGTATAACACATAACTTGTTAGTGAACACAACAACACAGTGACTTTCATCCATTAATTGAGAGACTGAAATCAAATTGCAATCGAGTGTAGGCACATATAAAACATTCTTAAGAATGAGTGAGTCAGTTAATTTAATTGTTCCGTCCTTCGATGCCACTGCCTTCTGCCTATTAGGAAGACTAACAAAACAAGGTGCCACATTTCTAACTTTTGTCAAGAAACTTAGATTACCTGTCACATGATTGGAAGCGCTTGTATCAATGATCCAAGAAAATTGTGTATACATACCAGTCATGTGTTCTTGAGTACCCTTTTGCGTGCTAAGCAAATGCAACAAAGACTGCCATTGTTCAGAATTTAGGCCTAGTCTTCCTGGGGAAAGTTCAATGGTGGTATTGGTGCTTGCTCCTGTTGTCACACCAACAACATAGGTATTCACAGATCCACCTCTACCACGACAGGTTGCTGTCGGTGTGCCCCCTCGTCCACGACTTCTACCAGTGGCACGGGACGATCACCCCACCATTCCGAGTAACCAACACGAAGGAAACAACTTCCATTGTCATGACCTGACCTTTGACTATGAGAATAAAAAGAGATTGATCACGACCCTTGCCTCGCCCATGTATTTGCACCATAAAGGCCATTTTGTCTTGCATATCCTCTTTAAGACGAGTAACAGATTGCACACATTCCTCTTGAATCACAGTTTGATAGGCTCGGTTCAATGATGGAAGGGGGCGTTGAGAAAGTATATTGGAATGCACTGCACCATACTTTCCAACATCAAGACCAAGAAGAAATTGATGGAAGCACTCTTCTCCACATCGTGTTTCCAGTCTTTTGCCAATATTACATGTGCATCCACCACATTCACATCCAGGTATGGGTTCAAAAGTGCTTAGAGCATCCCAAATATGTGTTAGTCTTCCGTAATAAGATACAACAAGTTCGTTTTTAGACTGCTTACAATCTGCCAAAGCAGCCTTCAATTGTAGTACTCGTGGACCATTAACAACACAAAATCGTTATTTTAAATCATCCCACAGAAGCTTTGCATCCTCAGAGTATAATATAGTTGATTTCACAGTAGGCTCAATGGTAGTCATAATGCAGGAAACAATCATTGAGTGAACCGTATGCCAATCATCGAGTCTTGTTTCATCAGTAGGCTTGGTGATTGTACCATCCACAAACCCAAGTTTCCGCCTAGCCCGGAGAGCAAGACGAATAAAACGAGACCATTTATCATAATTTTCTCCATACAATTTGATATGTGTAATTGTATTTCCAGGATTATCTTGAGAACCCAAGAAATACGGAGAGGTTGGATCAATTTTAGCTTCTGCAGGTTTTTCTTCTATAGATTTCCCTCCACCCATGGCTGCAGAGTGATGATATTTAGGGTTTTAACCGCTCTGATACCATATCAAGAGATGAGAAATCTTTTCTGATTCCATAGAATAACAACCGTAAACAATATATATACAAGATGTACATGGGCCAACTATGACAAAGGATAAAAGCCCAAATTAAAACCTAAAAGAGTAAAGCCCAAAACGTAAGATACACTCTAATAGATTGCTTGGAGTGAGGCTGGTGGGATGTGGAACGATTTTGTGATTTCGTTGTCTATCAGACTTCGTTGTGACACTGAGAAGGTTTGTAGTTGTGCTAAGAGTGTTGATACAGAGAGGATTCGAGAGTTAACGAGAGTTTTCTTCAATCTTTGGAAAAGAAGAAAACAAACTCGAAACAAGGCCGAAAGTTGGCATCGAAAGAGTTATGATGGAGATCAAAGAACAAATCTAAAAAACAAGACAAACATCCACAAACGCGGGTACCATGCCATATTGTTTGGGTGGTTGATGTAATTCCAAACATGCATTCCTTATCCTTACTTGATTCTCATGCAACCGACCCACGATGACTTCCAAATTCAAGTTTCCTTATTAATATTATCTTTCCTGGTTAAATTAGATTTATTTTAATTCTTTGTAATTATCTTTTTCCTAGTTTGATAGGATTATTAATTAATTTTAGTCATTATCTTTTCCTAATTAAGTTTGATTTACTTTTCATAGTTTAGATTATAAATAGGATTCAATATTTTCATTATTAATCAAGTTTTTATCAATAAAATTATTCTTGTCCTTGAGAATTTTCAGAGTGTTCTCTTATTTTCTTTTGAGTTTTACGCATTGTAATTCTCAACCCAAAGGGTTTAAACGCTTGTCGATTCTTCCACAAATCTACGTTGCGTCAGTTAAAGACAATAGTGCATGAGAATACTGGGATGACCAAGATTAAGATCTTCGCTCGCTCAACCTGGTTCACTGTGCACAGTCTCCATGGGCTCTCTGTTTTATTATTGTTGTTTCATTCTTGTTCCTTTATGCAGGCTTTGTCTAAGAACCTGTAAGTTGTTTAATTTACACTGGTCAAGATGGAGACTAATTATATGACCATGAATATAAATACAACATGAGGTGATTTGCAGGATAATGGATGCAGTTGTCGTTCAGTTATCTTATACAATGTATCTCTATGTACGGTAATGAAGACAAACATCTATTACAAAAATAAAAGCTCAAGCTGGCCGGCGGGATAGTTAACTAAAAAATTACAAGTTGATTATAATTCTTATTTATTAGAGTGAAATTTGTCTTGGTTATGATTTTCTGGTAATTAATGATGTCTATCGGTCATCTAGGCAATCCTCTCCCTGCTTTACGTACCCAAACGTCACTACCTCCGCACGTGTCACCTCTGTAATTTGCGGAGGTAGCTAAAAGACAAATTAAATTTACAATTTCTAACAAGGTCTGCAAGTAGCACCTCCATGACTTGTGGACCAGAGCAGAAATTGCGGAGGTTCCAGTTGCGATCTGGGTATAAATTGTAATTTTTTTTTTTAGCTACCTCCGCAAATTAGGGAAAGTGCAGTCACTTGCAGAGGTAGCGGCATTTGGATAAAACTGGGAGAGGAATGGCTAGGAGACCAATTAATGAGAGAGGAATGGCCATTTCGGTCAATTTCCCTTTATATATCTTGGCAATTCTTACAGGTGAATTACTGAAAATTC
Organism: Silybum marianum; assembly: GCA_036898165.1. Taxonomy (NCBI): domain Eukaryota; kingdom Viridiplantae; phylum Streptophyta; class Magnoliopsida; order Asterales; family Asteraceae; genus Silybum; species Silybum marianum. Next base: position 12,941,852 of record CM072528.1, read on the forward strand.
ACCTAAGATTACCTGAATATGTCAGTATGATAAAGATTAGTTTCATTTGACATGGGATATAATCAAGATTTTGAAGCTCATATTGGCTTTTATGAAGCATGCGGAGATCAGTTGGGAGTACTTGATTCCTCTCCAAAATTGCAGAAACAAATACATGCGAGTAACCATAAGTAATCGATATAACAAATGAGGACGACAAGATAGAGCACGAAAAGGAGGAAATATAAGTGGATCATAGACAAGAAATTATCATATGTATTAACACATAAATCCGATCCATTTAATATTGTATCAATATAATTATTTTATTTGATTGTAAGTAATTAATTTATTTGATTTGTAACGGTAGATAATTAGAGAAATTGATTTGTAACGGTAGCTTGATATAGAAACTTAATTTGTAACGGTAGCTTAGATTAAGGGCTCTAGCTTGTATATATACATACCTTTCCTATCAATAAAATCATCAATGAATTAATCCTCTTATATTGTATCAGCCAGGTAACCTCTCCCTCCTATCTAATATTTCCGATTACCCTTCCCCTTCCCCACCATGGATGTCGGTTCCATCTCCAATTCTTCTATCATTCGCAATATTCCTACCACAACCTCAACACTCACTGTCATTAACAGCTCTCCCGGCCTTCTTCCCTCTCCTCCACAATCCGTTACTTCTCGACAATTCCTTGGCAAATGTCAAATTTGCTTTACTAAAGGGCACTCCTTTATATCTTGCTATGCTTTCAAAATCAACTATCCACACGTTACTTTACCATTCTTACCAAGAAATATCCACAATCATAACCATCCACAAGCCCATGTTATGACCACCGCGAATCCCACTTACCACACCAACCCAAACTGGCTTTTTGACAGTGGTTCATCTCATCACATCACAAACTACTTAAACGCACTCTCCCTTCATTCACCTTATGATGGTACCGATGAACTTTTCATCGGCGATGGTTCATCCCATACTATTACTCATGTTGGCTCTTTAGTTATCAAGTTTTTTAATACCTCTTTTATTCTCACTAACGTTCTTTGTGTTCCTTCTATCTCAAAAAATATCATATCTTTACCCGATTATGTATTGACAACAACATACTAATCGAGTTCTTTTCATTCAATCGAGTTCTAGTCGTGGGATTTACGAACTTCGTTCTACTTCAAAACCTTTTGTTTTTCACATGCAATCAAATAAGTCCACCTCTTGGCATCATCGGCTTGGACACCCGCATTTTCAAGGTTTACAACATTTATCTTCTATTATTCCTACCATTACATCATTAAAAAATAATTGTAATTCATGTTGCATTAATAAAAGCCATAAACTCTCTTTCCACGGTTCATCTCTCTCATCTAATTCACCATTACAATTAATTTTTTCTGACGTTTGGTCATCACCTATTACCTCCTTTGATGGGTTTAAATATTACATTATTTTTGTTGATAATTTCACAAAATATACATGGCTTTACCCATTAAAACACAAATCAGATTCTCTCACCATCTTTATACGTTTTCAAAATCTTGTGGAAAATTATTTTCAAACTAAAATTAAACAATTGTTCTCCGATAATGGAGGGGAATATATCAAACTGGCCTCTCACCTTACCTCTTGTGAAATCTCACACTTCACATCCCCTCCTCACATCCCCGAACACAATGGATATGTCGAACGACGACATCGTCACATCGTCGAAACCGGACTCTCTCTTCTTTCTCACGCCAACATGCCATTAAAATTTTGGCCTTTCGCGGTCACCACCGCTACCGATCTCATTAATCGACTTCCAACAACTACTCTCCAAAATGATTCTCCCTATTTTAGACTTTTCCACACACTCCCTAACTATAATAAATTAAGAAGTTTTGGTTGCTTAGCTTACCCTTGGCTACGTCCCTACTCAAACCATAAACTTCAACCCCGATAAAACCTTGTATCTTCGTGGGATATTCATCTTCACAAAGTGCTTATCATCTTCTTGATCCTCTTACAAACAAAATATACACATCTCCCCACATTCACTTTATTGAAGATATGTTTCCTTACGCCTCAATAACTCAAACAAATACACCTCCAACCCCTACTCCCGGTATTTGGCTCCACATAAACTATATCCCCCTTTCACCACCTCCCCTCCATCTCCATCTAATCCTACGCAAACAACCCCCTCCCCACCTTCCACCGTAAACACTCAACTTACTAACACACCAACCAATTCTCATTCCTCATCTCCAAATCCTCCAAAAACTAATTCACACAATGCCCTAAACCCTTCTTTCCCTACTCACACACAAATTCACCATCCTCCATCCTGCCCTCGAGCCACTCGATAGTCACGCAAACCCAATCCTAAGTACCACAATAAAAATTTTGTTCTTTACAACTCCATAATCCAACCCTTTCCTGAACCTCAAACAATCACTCAAGCCCTTAAACAACCACAATGGCGCAAAGCCATGCAAGAGGAACATGACGCTCTTCTTCGCAACCAAACTTGGTCTCTTGTCCCACCCGAATTCGCTCCAAATCTCGTTGGTTGCAAATGGGTGTTTCGCACCAAATTCAAACCTAATGGAACCGTTGATCGTCTAAAGGTATGACTCGTTGCTAAAGGCTTTCACCAACGACCGGGTCTTGACTATATTGAAACGTTTAGTCTCTTCGTTAAACCGGCATCTCTTCATCTCATTCTTTCTTTAGCCACCTCCCAAAATTGGTCTCTACGTCAACTTGACATAAACAATGCTTTGTTACAAGGCACCCTCACCAAATCTGTCTATATGTCTCAACCCCCCGGGTTTGTTGATCCCTCCTTTCCACACTATGTTTGCAAATTAAACAAAACCATTTATGGTCTTCGTCATGCATCACGTGTTTGGTACAATGAAATCAAATCTTTCCTCCTCTCGGCTCATTTCAAACCTACCATCTCCGATCCTTCCCTTTTGTTCGACATTCTACTACATCTCCCATTTATATTCTCGTGTATGTTGATGATATTATAATCACCGGACCCAATTCTTCACTTGTTTCCTCATTCATCACATCCCTTGCAAATAAATTCTCTCTAAAAGATTTGGGCAACCTATCTTATTTTCTCGGAGTTGAAGTCCTACCTCACCCCCATGGCTTATTTCTTTCTCAAAGCAAATGCATTCTTGACCTTCTTACTAGGGCCAACATGACCAATTGTAAACCGGCTTCCACACCCTTGACTATCTCGGACCATCTCACCACTACCAATGGAACCCCTCTACCGAATCCCAAAGACTATCGTTCGTTTATTGGAGGACTACAATATCTATCCCTAACCCGCCCCGATGTTGCATTTGTTGTAAACAAACTTTCCCAATTCATGCACTGCCTACAGACATTCATTGGGCTGCCCTAAAACGACTATTGCGCTACTTACATGGAACCATTCATCATGGTTTAGTCATACGTCGTAACTCCCCATTACAACTCCACGCTTTCACTGATGCTGATTGGCGGGTGACAAACAAACATATCGAAGCACCACATATTACATCGTTTATCTTGGCTCAAACCCAATAGCTTGGAGTTCTAAACGACAACCCACCTTAGCTAGATCATCCACCGAGGCAGAATTTAGGGTTGTCACCTCCACTCCACTACCACAGAAGTACAATGGATCATTTCTTTGTTATCCGAATTTGGATACAAATCCATCACAAAACCAACCAATTTTTTGCGACAATCTAAGTGCAGACCGCTATTCTGCCAACCCGGTTTTCCATTCAAGGATGAAACATCTTGCACTTGATTTTTATTTTGTTCGTTAAAAAGTTCAAGACGGTTCCATACGTGTCACTCACATAAAAGGTCACGATCAACTAGCAGATGCTTTAACCAAGCCGTTACTTAAACATCGCTACAATACTCTTTTATCCAAGACTGGACTTCTCTCACGATCATCTATCTTGCGGGAGCATATTAACACATAAATCCGGTCCATTTAATATTGTATCAATATAATTATTTTATTTGATTGTAAGTAATTAATTTCCTTGATTTGTAACGGTAGTAATTAGAGAAATTGATTTGTAACGGTAGCTTGATATAGACACTTGATTTGTAACGGTAGCTTAGATTAAAGGCTCTAGCTTGTATATATACATACCTTTCCTATCAATAAAATCATCAAAGAATTAATCCTCTTATAATATGTTAGTCTTTCCATTCTAAGGGATATTGCAGTAACCAAATTAGTTTCTTTTTTGTTTTAAATAAGAAAAAGCAAACAAGCACTACTAAACGAAAGATTCTTGTCTACAGATTTTTTCCTGAAAATTTTGTCGCTAAAGGGTGATTCCTCACAAAACCGTCAGAAAAGTTGGTGAGTAAATTTCAGGTGGGTAATTCAAATCAATGACAAATTACTCAGGATTCTCTGGGTAATCCGTTGGTATTTTCTCGAAAAACATCGAACTTTACCGAACCATGGGTATTTTCTGACCCAACGAAATTTCTCTGGATAATTTTTGTGGGTAAAAGTCATTTGTTTTTTAGTGAAGGTAACCCAGCTTCACCATCATGTCACTGAAGTAAATGAAATATACAAGTGCATAGAGAATATTTAGGGAGTTCAATATTATTCAAAATGGCAAATAGATCCATAGAATTGTTTACGGAAGATCGAGAAAACAATCTTGACGAGATGAAATTTTGCCTTCAGACAACATAGTTATATCCATATATTTGTGTGTGTATATATATATATATATGGAAAGAGAGACAGTTGAATTATTCTATAAGATTATTGGATGTCTTTGATTTTCAGAAAATGAAGACAAAGAGAGTTGGATATATATAATCAGGTTCAAATGAGAACTTTGTAAACGTAAAGAAATAAAAGAACACCTTGTGCACCACATATGATGTGGATCCTACACATTAAAAAATCATATCTGAATCAGATATGATTTTTTAATGTATGGGACCCACATCATATTATGTGGTCCACAAAGTGTTCCTTTGTTCCTTTAAAGAGGGGGTGTTCTTGTATGATCCCTCACCTAACAATCTATAGTGTTATATATGTCAGGCCATGCACATATTAAAAGTAACTGGATCTTACTTGTAGAATAGGGACTAAATGCTTCCTTGAGGAGGCTTGTGCCTATAAAATAAGGTACCAGAAACCAAGCAGGTTAAGCCCATTGCCATGACTAATACTATAGCAGACACCCCGAACCCAATATCCATACCCAAATGTGTTTGACTCCAAACAAGGAAAGTGAGAGCAATAAGTTCGCCAACGGAGAAGGCATATTAGGCAGCATCGAAGTGCTAGAGAGCTGATTTCACTGCTTTGAGTCATTTTTATTGAATTGGTCAGCACCATGAGCCAACATGTTTGGTTTCACGCAGCCGTTCCCTAATGCCACCAAGTAGAGAGCTAGATAGAATATTAAACCCTTCATTCCTTTAGCTTTTGTGCATTGGTCTCCATCTATTAACATGTTGCACTTTGGTGGCTTCAGTTGTGGGAGATGAGCTTGGACTGATAACAGTATGAAACCCTATACAAATTACAAAACAAACAAGATAACTAAATACTAACGAAAAATAAAAATGAGTATGGGGGAACGGCAAAGGGGAGAGAAAAGATAGAACTTACAGAAAGTTCAATAAATCCAAAGACGAGCATGGTCCAGAAACAACCAAGATAAGAATCAGAGAGGCCAGTAGCCACCAAAGAGCGCGAGGATGAAAACAGTACCAATAAAGTTTGTCACAAGTTTGCGGATTTTGATAGCGAAAAGTGTTAAAAAAAGTTTATAAGACAGGATTAGAAACGGTAAAAATTAAATCTTTATATAAAAAGATTCAAGCTTTATATATAAAGGTGGAAACTTTATCAAACTTGTTGAACCAAGATAGAGTCTTTATTAAAAATAGGTCCAATGAGTTATAAAGGAATCTCGAAACCAATTGTTAAGTACCCACTATTTAAACCTATCATTCGCGATAGATTTAATTGAAAGAAAGGAGAAGAAGCAGATCACTCAGTGAACTGTAATTAAATACAAGACAGAATTTAAATACTAACCTGTTGTTGTTTTCGGAGAAGAGAAAGAAACTGCACGGTTTGTATAAAACCTGTCCTTTAAGGTTTTATACGACACTCTATTAGCTGTGAGTATGACAGCCGCAAAGCCCCAGGATTGTATGCAGGTTCACGTTTCGTTAACAACAGCAATGTTACCGAAACAAAGCAGGAGTGATGCAGAAAACTAATGGCCGGAAGTGAGAACAGCAGGGAGCAGAAACTAGAGAGAGAGAGCCGTTTTCTGTGTGTTTAAAATCGTGAGTCTAACCCAGTATTTATACTGGTAGAGGGCCACGATTTCCTCAGCTTCTTCCCAAAGAAAAGGGATTGCAGTTGAGACTTAGTCTCACTGTTTATCCCACGTTTTTTATTCAATGAATTTAAAAAATTAATTCAGTTTTAATAACAGATTAAACTTGGTCAAAGCAGTTTAAAAAAATAAATAAAAACGTGGTCTCTCTCTATAATTTTTCAGTAAAAAATACTCGGGAGCTCGGGGCGCGTGCGAAGTGCGCCTTCTCGCGCCACTCCGTGAATTCCCGCGGCCTCGGCCACGCGCGCGTGTGCGTTGGACCTACCATCCACAACCCCCACCATGAGCCCATCAACTAGTTCAAGGCCCAATGGTGGGTTAAGCCTTATAAGGCACTCCAACTTTCACCTTCCTTGCTATGTGGGATGGATGAAAAGTTCCAACCTTTCAAGCTTCCATTTCCAACAAAAAGTGCATCTCATTTATCACATATGTCATAAGGTTGTTCCCAACTGCTGCTATAGCCATTATCTCAAATGATTGCACTCCTACCAAAAATCGTAGTAGCTAGGATGTTTATCAAATAGCATAAATTATGTTTTACACATGAATCTGTGTTTAATTACTCCAAAAAACCACCTTCGTGTGTATTGATAGACCATATAGACTGCAATGATGTTGTAGTACTATATTGATCAAAACATATGGCTCTGGCTGGTAAAATTAGATGTAAAGCAAAAAGCTATACTTAAGATATATATTAATATATAGAGGAAGTTAATTCAATGCGAACTCATATTTGGTTGCGAACATGAGGATAAAAAAGAGCGCGACATGTGTCCCATTCAGTCCGATGAAGAGCATTCGGTATAAATAACGAAGGTAAAGTTCATTCATTATTCAGTATGATTAACACGCATTCAGAGTGAATAACACAACATTCAGTTTGAATTTATTCAAACTGAATGGGACACATGTTACACTCTCCTTTGTCCTCGTATTCATAACCAAATTGAGTTATTTGAACCCGCCCCTATATATATATAAATATATATGGAGGTGGACGAGAGAACAGACGAAGAACAAAGGAAGCAGCTTTCATTCCTCCATGCTTGTTGGGAACGGAGGGTCTGCCTGTCCAGTCAACAGTTCTCTCATCAGAGATGCTATCTCCTTTCTGTTGCTGCCCTCTTGATTCCATTGGGGGATTAATTACTGATTTGAGACCAAAAGGAGTAAGTTAGAAGAGCCAACACTTGATGGTTTTTGGCTTAATTAAGAGTAGAACGTCTGTATTAAGAGGGCCTGTTCACATGATAAACATGTTTATTAAAATAAGGGAGAGGTTGTGGTGGGTGGGGGTTCCTAAAACTCTGTCCTTGCTTTTCCGCCATTTTATATAGAATATTGCTCGTTGCAGACCTTCATGAGTTATAAATATATTTTACTAATAAAAAATTAGAAAGAGATAATATGAACTTGGTATTTTCCTTTCAATCATTAATGGTTTTTAATTGAACCAACTTAAAAAACAATAGAATCATAAATTGTATACAATTATAATCTTTTAACAGAGCCCAAAATCCAATACAATTATCAATATGTTTACCGTATTATAATACATTTATTGATTTTAAAATCTAACTTTACGTACAACTTTTTAAGCTCCACTTTTAAAATGCGTAAAACTAACTAGTGGTGTTCATGGTCTTGTTTGGACGGTTTAATCCTCCAATTAACCACAAAAAAAATGATAACATTGGTTTAACTTCTTTTTTCAAACTGAGCGATTTAACGGCAAATGACTAAATCGGTCAAACTAGACCAAAAGGTGGTTTGGATTGATAGGTTTAGGCGGTTTTGGCTTCTTATGGGTTTAATTGAACAAAAAAATAACATTTGCATCAACAATAAAATTTCTATCAATAGAACATTATTTAAAAATACTATACCAAATTATAAAAATACGTCAAAATCTAAAATTTTATAAAAAAAACGTTGAGCAACTTAAAAAAATTAAACAAGTCCACCAACAATAGTTGAATTTTGGACAAACATTGAGCAAGTTGAATAGTGATTTGAAATTTTGGATTTTGGATTTTGGATTTTCTTTTTGATGGATTTTGGATTTTCTTTTTGATGGATTTTAGAATTTTTCAATTTAGATAACAAGGTAAATTCAGAAATGAAAACTAAACATATAATGTCTTGAAAGAATGTTTTATTTATTGAGCGATAAAAATTGACCTTACAACATAAAACTAAATATAACTAATACTAGTTCGTTCCAGACCACCTAAAAAAATGTTCAAACTGTAGACCAGACTAGGCCAAACAGTTTAGTTATTTTTCAAATCAAACCGGATCGTCATACTGTTCAAACCGTCCAAAATGGTGTGGTTTGACTTGGTTCAACCGGTTTGAACCGTCCAACGGTTTTTTTGAACACTCCCAAAATAAACATAAACCAACTTATAAATGTTGATTTTTGTTGAGTACTATTATGTACTAATATGACATATTTTTTTGTATTTTATATAAATTGGTACTAAATCATGTGATATATAAACAATTTCATTTTTTTTAGAGATACAAAACGAAACGGTTAACCAATTTTGGACGGATAAGGAAGGACTGATCTTAAAAAGAACCGGTTAAAAAGCCCAATCCAAGGGTCCGTTATAGATAAAAGCCAATTTTGATTTCCTCAATCTTGAATATGGGATCGATCCTGGTTAATACAGAGTAGGGGTGAGCACGGTGCGGTTCGGTGCGGTTTTTGGCCAAAACCGAACCGAAAACCGAACCATTCGGTTTTTGAAAAACCAAACCTTTCGGTTTTCGGTTTTTCGGTTTTTCGGTTTTCGGTTTTTTTTTTCGGTTCGGTTTTTTCGGTTCGGTTCGGTTTTAAAACCGAATGTTTTCGGTTTTTGGTTTTCGGTTCGGTTTTCGGTTTTTGGTTTTCGGTTCTATAATTCTTCTCTATTTCCAACTTGTAAATTCTTTTAATTTGTTCAAAATCATGTTATCATATATTATAATGTAAATCTAATGTTAAAAAATCATGTTTACGAAAACACAAATATCATATATCATAATGCAAAATTACAAATCCAAGGTTCAAAATCATGTTTACGAAAATGGAATAATCTTTACGGAAATATAAAATAGAATCTTATATCATTTTTAGGTTAACTAATATATAAAATTAATTATAATAATATATATATAAAAATTAAAAATTAAAAATTAAAAATTAAAAATTAAAAATTAAAAATGATTACATTTATTTCGGTTCGGTGCGGTGCGGTTCGGTTTTTAGCTTTCGGTGCGGTTCGGTTTTTTTGGTGCGGTTTGGAAACCAAAACCGAAACCGAACCGTTCGGTTTTTCGGTTTTCGGTTCGGTTCGGTTTTTTCGGTTTTTTCCCCGGTTTCGGTTTTTTCGGTTTCGGTTTTCCGGTTTTTTCGGTTTCGGTTCGGTTTTTGCTCACCCCTAATACAGAGCATAGATAAGCTGAAAAACCGGTTCGTTCAAACCGGGTCAAAGCCCGAAAAGACCCTGTGAAAGCGCCAAAAAGCCTAGTCAAAAGCAAAAATAAAACAATAAACTGGTTAAGGTCCGTTTTGCTTGTACCCCAACTACTTCTAAGCTAAGAAAATTAAAACAATATCTAGACAATGATTTGTGGTCGTCCATAGTAAATCTAATGCTACAAAATTCTATTAACTATGTTAAATAATATCAAGACATGATGGGGTTGATGGCTTATTAGAAAGACTAATGGATGTTTTACATTTAAATTAGGCTAAAAGCAATGAAAATGTGAAAAACACTCAGGACCAAAAGATTAAAAAAAGGTCAAAAGAATTAATTAATTTTACAATTTCATATTTTAATTAATTATTATTTTTTATGGATGGTTATTTTTACAATTAAATAAAAATTTGAGATATTTTTTAAAATGTTGTCCACTTCATTCTTTTATATATGTATTTGTTTTTTTTTAAAATTTCATAAAGAAAGATTAAGGCGTGGTAAGGACCGCTGGTCCAAATTTGGTCCTAATTTTTTTTGTCAGTGACCGGTTATCACCCAACCCAGTCTTTTATTGGCTAGAAAAGACCGGTCTTTTAAGGAACGATCAAGACTCGGTTCTTATACACTAGTCTCTAGTTTCTGTCAAAACAAAAAGAAGACAATATCACGTATGCCCTTTGTATTGTTATATCATGTATTTATTTATATTACACATTTTACAACGATATAACAAAAAGAGTTCATAAAGTAATAAAAAGCAGATGTAAAAAATAACGAAAGAAATGGTACAAATGAATATAATATTGAAACAACTTTCACATTGTGATTTAATGGTAGTACAATAATGTTTTGATGCGTATGGTGAGTTGACTTTGTATTAATTTCTTAGTTGGTGGTCCAATGCATCTAATTCTTATCTACTTGAAATTGAGAACAAATAAATTCTCTTCAATTTAGATTGTTTTGGACTCCATTTTCATTTTCATTCACTTTTGAAATCAATGATGGTCCTTTGAACCTTTTTCTAATGTTCATTCACATATATTGCATTGAAATGTCAACAAAATCTTATCCTTTTTATTACTTTTTCAGTTAAAAAATTGTAAAGTAAAAGATAAAATGTTTCTAATAAATATCCATTTTAACCATAGTGCTTGAAATACTCAGTCATGGATTAGAAATCCCTCGGTAATTAGCGGTCGATTACCGACAAAATGGTTTTTTTTATTAATTGGATCCGAAGGCGAACTGTTGGAAATTAACGATAAAAAAATATCCGTCGATAATATCGTTAGTAATAATCAATTTTCTAGTAGTGGGAGAATTGGAAAGAAATTTTCTCTTATGCATAAATTTAGGGTAAAAAGGGGCGGGGGGGAGGGAATCGTGAAAGTGATGAGGGAGAGGGAAATTTTGGGTGTGTATGTGTGGGGGGGGGGGGGGGGGATAAAAGAGAAGAATTTCTTTTAGGAGGAGGGGATGGAAAAAATGGGTAGAAATTTTGTAAGTCCCTTTATATTCAAGTAAATTTGTAATCACAACTTTATCTTGTATTGAATGATTGAGAAATGCTACATATATGAATGAAGAACACTTTCTTTCTCTAGAAACTCTCTCAATACAATTCTAATGATTCTCTATTAAAGATCTCTCTTTCTAGATCACAAATCCAACAATGAAGGATCTATCAAATGTGTTATTATGAAAGTACATGACCATAGGTATTTATACCCCTAGATTACTACAAGGTAAACTACAATGTAAACAACATGTTGACTTGTTGACTTTATGTTTTGACTTTCTCGTCTTCAATATTATAATCTCGGATACAATATATTTAGACCTAACAAATTTTTTAGATGAGTTTTACATATTAATACTTTTAAACATAGGGGTTGTTTATCCATTACTGACCTTGTTAAAGGCTCATCGGTTCAATTATTTTATCAATTGATGAAATATAAGAAGTTTTAAAGGATATAGATGAAACATTCCCCTAATTTAATGTTTAAATGGATTAGTTTGCTTTTATTGGATTTTATATTACCATAAAAAATAGACCGATGGATATATGTATCTAAATATGTATGTATATATATATGTATGTAGAAAGAGGTTCATGTGAGAACTTCCAACAATTTACGAGAATACGAGAACAATCCTCAGCCAATCATTTGTACATGAATTTTTTTTTCATGTACAAAATCATATATGATCCGGACGACATTCCATGCGACTTAAGTGGCCCAAAAAGTCACCCGCTACCCATTAGTACAAAATCACATATGATTTTGTACATGAAGAAAGTTTCTCGTATTCTCGTAAATAGTTAGCTTTCTCGTATGAACCCGCCTCTATGTATGTATGTGTGTATCTATGTAGTGAATGACCTATAATCAAAACCACAAATGAATTGTATATATGTGTCTATGTATTGGTCTGAGTTTGTATATATGTATTTATGTATTGGTTTGAGTTTGTGTATGTATGTATCTATGTATTGGTTTGAGTTGTATGTATATATGTATCTATATACTAGTATGAGTTGTGTAAATCAATTGTATTTGGCTTTCATGGGCTTAAGTGACACTTACTGAAATGTATTGGGCCTTTACGGACTTTAATGATTCTTAATGAACTATATATGGCCTTAGTGTGTCGTATCTAACTCAGTGATTGTTAGTGCACCTCACTAGGCATTCATTGGGTTTAGTGACTCTTAATTAATTGTATTGGGCCTTGATGCGTCGTATAGGACTCAATGGCTATTAACGAACCTTGAGCCTTCATGAGGTATGATAGGTGGTAATGAAATGTGTTGGAACTTAATTGACATTAGTGACTCTTAACGAACTTGATCCGGCCTTAATGGGTTTTAGTGGCTCTTAATAAACTATAATGGATCTTGACGGGTCATAATAGACTCATTGTTGTTAATGAATTGTATTGGGCCTTAATGTGCTTGAGTGATTCATACAATATATACTATATATACATGTACATGATACATATATGAATACACTAAGTTATACGTACTTACTAATATATACAACCATATATACAATCCATTAATGTACTATATATATATGTATCTATATACACACTTTCGTACAGTAAAACATCAAGTTAAATAATTGTATTGGTCGTTGATAGGTGGTATTGGACTCAATGGCTATTAAACAATCTCATGGGTCTTTGTTTGCTTCAATGACTCTTAATTAACTATATTGGACGTTCATGGATTTCAGCAGCTCTTAACAAACTTGATTGGGTCTTTATAGACTTAAGTGAAGATTAAAGAAATATATTTGGTCCTTATGGGCTTAGTGGCTTTTAATGAAATTTATTTAGCTTTCATCGACTTCAGTGACTCTTGATCAATTATGTTGGGCCTATATATGTGGTTAACAAACAACATGACACGTATACATATATGTATAGATCTATAGACACACACACACATGCATACACACACACACACACACATATATATACATAGAAACACACACACACATATATAAATATATATATAGAGAGAGAGAGAGAGAAAGAGAGAGGGGGGGGGGAGTTCAAATGCGAACTCAAATTTGATTGTGAACGTGAGAACAAATGAGAGCGCGACACGTGTCTGAATGTAGATTATTCAGACTGAATAATCAAAGAAAATATTCAGACCGAAAAAAGCTGAATATAGTGTTTATTCAGACTGAATAAGCATTATTCAGACTGAATAAACACTATATTCAGTTTTATTCTATCTGAATATATTTATTTGACTATTCAGTCTGAATATGACACGTGTCGCGCTCTCATTTGTCCTCACGTTCACAACCAAATTTGAGCTCTCATTTGAACCCGCCCCTATATATATCCATCATGATGCAGTACACACATGTATATACATATACTGCTTGCAACATATACATATATACGACACACAGATGCATACATATACATATACACATAACAAATTATACAAAATAAATCAATGTAAACCTCATACGAATAAGAAAAACTTGGAAAAACAAAAAAAATTACAAAAAACCATCAATAGCGACGGATTTCCGACGGATTCCAATTCTGTCGGTAATTTCCAATGGATTTCTAGAGGATATAATAATTAAAAAAAATTATATATATATATAGGAATTGGAATCTGTCGGAAATCCTTTGCAAATTACCGACGGATTTGAAATTCGTCGACAATTAGCGATGGATAAATTATATATATAGAGGAGGGATCATACAAGAACCATCTCTCTTTAAAGGAACAAAAGAACTGTCTTTAGAACCACATATGATGTGGGTCCCACAGAATAAAAAATCATGATTCAATGGGGCCCACCATTGAATCAGATATGATTTTTTATTGTGTGGGACCCACAACATATGTGGTTCTAACGGTGTTCCTTTGTTCCTTTAAATATACAAAGTTCTCATTTGAACCTTCCTCTCTCTCTTTCTCTCTCTCTCTCTCTCTCTCTCTCTCTCTATATATATATATATATATATATATATATATATTTCTTTATTTTGGTTGAATCTGTCAGTGAACCGTCTCGAAAATCCGTCGGAAATTACCGATGAATTTTTTCCAACAGTGATACTCGCTTTTCTAGTAGTGATAGCAAGTAACAGATCATTCGACCTCTTCGATTAAATAGGCAAAAATTAAGGCACTTTGTGGAGGTCCAATTGGTCCAAATTGCGGACGTGGATTTGGTCAAGATAAACAAATTACTTTCAGGCGAATCTTGGAGGCTTTTTCAGACAAATCTTGCATGCATGCAAGTTTTTTCAGAAGAACTTTCTAGGGTTTTTCAGACGAATGTAGATTTTTCATATGAATCTTGCTAGCTTTAATCGTCTTATTTTAATTTCATTATCTTGACCAGATCCACGTATGCAACTTGACCAGTTTGGACTTCCGTAGTTTTTTGGAAAAAAAATCATTTCCACGTTTTTCTTATATTTCACTTGCGGATGTGTCTCCATGTTTGCCTATAAATACCCCACTCGAAGAGGTTATAAGCCAAATATTTCAATCGTTTCCAGCTACAACCATCGAGTTATATGGTTAGTGTGTATATTTATTTTCCTCTTAGTTGTGGTAAATATTGTCTAAGGCTAATCTTGTTAATATTCATCAACAGTTGCTCATCCACAATTGTTCACCATGAAACTCCACCATCAAGGATACTTTATATAACCCGCTCAGACGTTACTTCCATCAATTGAATGATTGTGTATCTTAGTAATGAGAAACTTTTAATTTATACTATGTTGTAAACCTCATGCTAAGCAGGAGGTCTTTTGGGCAAACGGGAGAGCACTTGTTTCATTTTTTCTTTCTTGGTGAAAAATGGGAGAGTTATAAGATCAATGGATGAGAAAGGATGCCTTAAAACTATCATTAATGGTTGGTTGCCTTTATCATCCACTAGTATCATAACACTCCCATATTTTACCAAGAAAGAGAAAGCAAAAAAGTACTCCACAGTTTGCGCAAAAAACCTCCTGATTGTAATGGAGTTTTTAACACATCGTTCAAGTCGATTAAATGAATTCGTGATAAGCTATCATGTGAAGGTAATTTTTTTCATAAGTATGGTGTAACTTAATTATGTAATGAATTCGTGCTAGTCGGTCAATGATGTTATGTATAGGGGTTGAAGGCTTTATAATTGCGGATGGAGGAGAGGGTCAAACGTATACAAAATCACACCTTTCTGGAGATATAGGTTGAATTAGGGTTTCACCAAGGTCCGCAAAAAACTAGATTCGCAATTGGGGAGTTGGATAGAAAAAGTAAAATTTTAAACTCCTGGGGCTATGTTCGTAATTGCGGACCTAGGCTTTGGCGGACAGGGACCGAAAATTTAATTTTTTTGTTGTTTACCTAGGTCCGCAATTACGAACCTAGGTTTTTTGTGGAGCTAGGGCTATTTTGGTGAACCTTGGAGTGAAATGGCTAATAGGTGAAACCCTCTTTAAATGACCATTTTAATTAATTTTCCTAAACAATATCATGACAAATGGGGTTGATGGTTTATTAGAAAGAATAATGGATGTTTTAATTTAAACTAGAATCTCGATTTTTGTTTTCGTGGTTTTATAATACGGTTTTGTATGGTTTTGAGAAAACCATATTCTTTTTATATTTGAATAAAATATAAATTTGAAGACACATAAAAATTTGAAAAGAATGTATATCGATATTAGTATCAAATTAACAATTTAAAAGTTTTATATAAATAATTTTCAGTTTAATTTAATTCAAATTTATTAGCGAAGTAATTAATTTTAGGTTTAAAAATATAATGTTTTTTTATAAAGATAATGATTAAGTATTAACTAAATGATTATTCTAATTATATTTTAGGTTATTTACATTTAAAATGATATATTTATCATGTAATATTATGTTTATATGCAGTTAGTTATGCGAATTCAAACATGAAGCTTTAATAAGTTGTACTTATGATTAATTAACTTGTAAACTTGAAAATTAAGTAATTTGACTTTAATCAACTATACATAATGCTTAAAAGTTGTCTTTAAAAGTTTAGCCAAAATGCTTTATAATATAGTATAGATAAGTGTAAAAGTCATGAAAATGTGAAAAATACAAATAACGAAAAGATGTTGATAAAAAAAACAAATAATGAAAAGATAAAAAAAAAACAAAGACGTCAAAAATATTAATTAATTTACAATGTCATATTTCAAATAATTATTATCTTTTACAGTTAATTAATTTACAATTAAATGAAAATTTGAGATATTTTTTAAAATAGTTGTCCACTTCATTCTTTTATACATACATTTGTTTTTTTTACATTTCAAAAAGACCGGTTAAGGCCTGTTAAGGGCCATTGGTCCAGATTTGGTCCTAAACCTTTTGCCAATGATCGTTATCACCCAATCCGGTCTTTTATTGGCTATAAAAGATCGGTCTTTTGAGGACCTGTTAAGACCTGGTTCTTATACACCAGCCTCTAGTTTTCATCAACCAAACCTAGACAATACACTTATGCCTTTTGTTTTGTTATCGTGTATTAATATTATACATTTTTACAATGATATAATAAAAAGAGCTTAAAAAATAAAAAAACAGATGTGAGAAATAGTGAAAGAGATGGTACAAGTCAATATAATATTGAAACAACTTTCATATTGTGATTTAATGGTAGTAGAATAATGTTTTGATGCGTATCAGCGTATGGTGGTTGACTTCTATTAATTTCTTAGTTGGTGGTCCAATGCATCTAGTTCTTATCTACTTGGAATTTAGAACAAAGAAATTCTCTTCAATTTAGATTGTTTTGGACTCCATTTTCATTTTCATTCACTTCTGAAATCAATGATGGTCCTTTGAACCTTTTCTAATGTTCATTCACATATATTGTATTGAAATGTCAACAAAATCTTATCTTTTTGCGATTACTTTTTCAGTTAAAAAATGTAAAGCTAAGTAAAAATAATATATTTCTAATAAATTCAATTCATTTTGACCATATATAGTGCTTGAAATACTCAGCCATGGAGTGATGTTCTTTTCCTAAACTCAACAATGTTAGGATTCTAATGAGTTGGTGTCCCAATAAATAAAAATACCCAACAATCAAAAATATGAAAACAAAAATGGACCAAATAATATACTCAACAAATTTATTAATAATCAAACTAATACACGAAGCATCCAACATAGGTAACAAAACCGAAGAAATGACAAACCGAAAAAAGAGTAACAATCTCTCTTAGCCATGGCTCATTCCATTGTGGTACCATCCACCTTATTTTACGATCAAATTTGAAAGTTATTTCTCCTTTGAATGATGAAATGAAATGAAGTATTTTGTGCATGAACATGTACGTGGCGTAGTTGATAAATTAACATATTAGTATATCACTTGCCAATGACAAAATTGACTCCTTTATGTATATAGATAATAATGACTCCATCCTTCAGCTATTTGCATCCGGTCATAAGATTTCTATATATGCATTTTGTCAAAGATCAATTACTGCTCTTTTTTCTGTCTATTTGGTCAAACAAGGATTATCTGATGAAGGAAGTCCACATGGGTGGTTTCATACCAACAAAAAGCTAGAACCACTCAAGTTCTCCATTCAATTAATCAATTAATAATGTACCACTAAGATTTACATTCCTCACCTCACCAAACCATATGTTCATGCATCTTGGTACTACTATCGTATGAAACACCTTCAAGGGAGTGTGCCATTCTATGCGCCTCACTTCAACAGTAGTATGAGGTACAAGACTAGGTTAAACAATATTCAAATAATAAACACTCCATATGAGAGTTACTGTTGTTTACTAAATGCTTACCCGGTAATTGTTTACCGGATAATTTTCCTTACATGAGGCCAAAAATCTTACCCGGTAAGAACAATGATAAGGATGGAGAGTCTTGCCCGATAAGTGAAGGTGACGACTCTTACCCAGGTAAGCGTTTACCGGGTAAATTGTTGCATACGATGCCGACATATATACTGTTTCGATGTATTACAATCTTACCTGGTAAAATAAATTATAAGTGTTAAGACTACCACCGGTAAGCGCTTACGCGTAACTCATGACCATAAATTATTCTTTTACAATGAGGCAACTTTCGATCTTCCCCTACAAGGTCACACAAAATTACTACCATTAAGAAGAAAAAAGATGAAGACAAACAAAAAGATGACACCAAAGAAAACAAGAACTAACATGGAGTCTTAAATTTCGACACTCATATATGTGGGCATTGTTATGTTACAAGTCAGTGAACTAGCTAATAAAGTCTATGCCTTAGGCCACTGCCCCTAGGACCCTACAATCTAAAGGTGGTAGGGACGACATTTGTAAGTGTGCATTTCGCATGAACCTCCTAACTCATGTTTGCCTTATCATTTTAATCGATCTCATGAAAATCACAATTACACTAAATGATTGATGCCACTAAAATCACCAACATTCTTCCCCATTTTAGTGTAATCCTTTGATTTACAAAGAAAATAAACCAAACACATAAATTCCAAACAAATGCATAAATGAAAATATCACGAGGATTAAATTTCCATTGTATTTTACACATTACAAATATTTGAGAATGGAGGTGTCTAAGATTGAACCCGTCAATCCACTTTGAATACGTAAAGATAGTACATATATATACACATGAGTTTGTCTAATCCAGAATATATCTGGACACTATTGCAGAGGTTGTGTGTCCTTGTTGATTCATGAATGTACAGAACACCAAGTAACATTGGAACTTCCTTGAAGCGGCCGGCGGCAGCACTTCACATCCATATAGGTGATTCTATTAATCATGCACCTTCATATGCAAATTTTCAAAAGAATCAATTAAAAGTTATTCAACCTATCCACATTTTTCAGGTCTAAGAACATACCTTTGGATGATTATATCATATGCTTCAATTCCACCAAATAAGCCTTCCATATTGAATTCAACCTTTAACATTGTATTAAAGGAGAATTAGGCATCTTTTCACTAGAAAATTATAGGGACTTTAATTTAAACTCATCCCAAATGCGGGCTTGTTTACTAATTCGTGGTCGGCTAAATTATTATGAGTTCTCACGAACGCTAGGGCCTACGGATATCACCCCCATGCATGATAAATTCTTTAACCATACTATGTGTTACACCCAGGTGCCTTGGTCAAATAGAATAAAAAAAACTCTTCCATTAATTTTAGAGTTTATTATTGATAAAAAAGATAAAAAAATCTTTTGTGTGATAATATTTTTGGAGATTCAAATTTATACTATTTCACCTATTTCCTCCATGTTATTGAATGAGAGATCCTCAATACTCTCTTTTTCTATATAAAAAAATCACGGATAAGTAGAAAAATAGAAATCCATGCCTTTTTCCTTATTTTTTTAAGACCTACCTCTCCCTTTATTTCCAAACTCTTGGCCCACTCAACTTTTATTAGTTTTTCTTTCCAAACCCCAAAATATTAAACCAGCCCGTAAAAGTCTTCGACTCTTTATTGTGGTGCTTTGCTGATTTGTACCGGTTAATACTATGGTTTGTGCTATTTCTTTTTCTTTTTTCTATTGTAGGTAGGATGTAAATAAGTCGAGCTTTTAACGAGTTACTCAGGTTCAAGCTTGAAAATTCTCGAGCTCGAGTCAATCTCGAACACAAAAAGAACTCGTCTACCTTAACGAACCGAGTTTCATAACACCAATGTTCGACTCGTTTGAAAACTCGATTAAATTTTTCGAGTCGATCCATTTGATCATACACTTTTTTAGCCATTTATAAGATCATATAAAAATATAAAAGTTACCAACCTCTTGCCAATAAACGATTTAATCGATCGCGAGTTCGAGCCTATAAACGAGCTTCTAGCTCGAACTCAATCCCTAAACTGAAAATGTTGTCGAGCATGAGCCAGGTATTATTTTCTCAAGTCGAGCTCGAATACCCTACTACTTGACTTGACTTGACTCGGCTAGTTTATACCCTAATTGTAGGGTACTGCTTTTCTTTTCTCGACGTCAATTTTGGCTCGTATGCAGCAGAAATCTGCGAAAACTCAAAACACGAATATTGTAGGTATATATGTGTGTTGGATTTCAAGAGAATGAGTGAGATATGATCAAAATTCATGCAACGACTTCACAAATATGTCACCAATTAAGTTACAACTTGTTGCCTTTTTTTTGTCTCAAGTTGCTCCAAAGTGTTCCGAACATCTCAAAATACAAAAAATAGTATAATATTGTTCGGTGTTGCCATTTTAGTACATTGATGAAGGGTGTTTTACGTGAAAATAAATGAGGATTAACGTCCGATCATTTTCTTATCGAAAAATTAATTGATCAATGAAATCAAATTGATAAAACAAAAATCTACAGCCTATAAGAAGAAGTTACATTTTCGGTTATACTAGATCTTCCAAAATCTAAGCTTGAGGATGAATGTTCTTTGATCAATCGATTGCAATCTGCAAATTCTCTACGTATCACTCTCTCAATACCGTGTAAACCTTGCAGAACTTAAATTATGTGTACGCTTGTATGTATTGCCTTCCTCGCTAGTATTTATATGAGATGAGATTTAAGAAAGAATCAATTATGTTAGTTCATGCAAATCTACAGCGTTGACATGCATTGCATAAAATGTGTCATGAAGATCTCTCATGTTTGAAAATATTATGATCTATTGGTTCAAATATTGATTATGTTAAGCTCTTCTAATATAATACACTAAGGTATAAAAAAATCTTGCTTGTTAATAGAATACACTAATAGAATTGTTTTTTCATTTTAAGCTTTTAATCACCACTTATGTCTGATTTGTTTAGACGTTTCATAACTATTTCAGAACTGAAATCAGACTTCAGACTTCAGGACTCCTTAAAAAACATACGCCACCTAAGGCCTGCTTGTTAGTAGCTTACTGAGCTGGGCACTCACAGCCCATGACGGATCCGGAAACTTAGGTTATTGAGTTCCCTAAGGTATAAAAAAATCCGAAACTGAATAACTCACCCAAATGAAAACGGTTTCGGGTTATTCAGTGTATGGTTTAAATGATTCGGCTAACCAAATACAATAAATTTCGATTTGGGTTATCTTTTTTACCATATTGGTTAACCCGATATATAGCAAAGTACAATATTTAACTCATATAATTTTTTTCTATCCGGATATAGGTTTGAACATACATAAAACTAAAAGGAACATTAAATTGAGATATATTTAACAATATTGTTACCCAACGTTATCATTATAGCATGATTGTAAAAACTAGCGTTAACAATATAAGGGGAGAACGATTGTCAAACAACAGAGTCGGGGTTTTTGTTAAAACTAGGGGTGAACATAACCGGGTACCCGACCATTTTCCATGGAACCGGTTACCGGAATCGGAACCGGAAGCGGAATCGGAACCGGAACCGGAACCGGAACCGGCGGTTCCTGGAAATTCGGAACCGGAACCGATGGGACCGGTTCCGGTACCAGGTACCCGGTTTCAACTTTTTTAAAAAAAAATTACATTGCAAACGATAAAAATATAATTATAAACTACAAAATACCGACTTAAACTAATAAATACAACAAATGGTCAAAACTAATTCGATAAAAACTAATTATTTCATAAACAAACTAGAAAGTTTGAGTTTTTATTTATTATTTATAAATATATAAAATATTTTTTATTTAAAAGTGACGGGTAGTGGATACCCAGCGGGTAACGGTTCCAAAAAAATGAGAACCGGAACCAATCACATCGGTTCCGGTTCCGGAACCGGCAGTTCTGAAGCAGTTCCGGTTCCAAAAGTGGATACTCAGTTCCGATGCTCACCCCTAGTTAAAACGGACTAGGCCACTGGGAACCATCGAAAATGAGTGGGGGGAACCAAGCACACGAGAGTAAAAAAACAAAATTTTACATGCAATTTTTAAAAAAATGTCCATTTGTGTGAGGGTCTTTCCCCCCACCCTTTATAGTGTATATCCGTCACTACTCACAGCTTATTCGGTTAGCTATACATGACTGTTTGGTAGTTTCTTGATGATATAGAAAGTGACTTATTCATTAAGATTTTAAAGGGAAGCTTTATGTAGAATGTCAAGTTTATTTCCAAACCTGCTCCTTGAATTAAAAAACACACTCTTTTATCTATGAAAAAACACTCTCAAACAAAAGTCTTATCAGTCGATACATGACTGTTTGGTAGTTTCTTGATGATATAGAAAGTGACTTATTCATTAAGATTTTAAAGGGAAGCTTTATGTAGAATGTCAAGTTTATTTCCAAACCTGCCCCTTGAATTAAAAAACACGCTCTTTTATCTATGAAAAAACACTCTCAAACAAAAGTCTTATCAGTCTATACAGACATAACATACAACTTTATCAACACAATACTTAATGGAAAATCAACCAAATAGCTCCTAAGTACATCAATGAGTTTTAAAAACATATCTTCAGAAAACATTCCTTTTAAAGATTGCATTTGGATTGCCTTCTAAAGAGTCATGCCAACATAAACCACTATATATATGGGAGTTGAGATTCTTCCGAGTCTATATCAGCTGAATTGTTTGTTTATTCAAGGTTGATCCTTAGCCGCATTCAGCTCTTCTTAACACTTGTCTTCTTAACTTTTCTTTAGAATACACTTCAGAACCCTAAAAATTGTTAGATATTGTGCATTACGTAGATGAAATCATGACGGGAAAATCTTAAGAACCGTGTCGGTAAGCACTTTCCAAATACAACAATTCGACCCTATAAGCCTTGGATTCACGAATCTCGTATTGGACTAATTCTTAAGGTTTTTCTCTCATTCCAAAGGCTGTTGAAATCGATATATAAGAGAGAGAGAGAGAGAGAGAGGGAGGCGGATTTATACGAGAACGTTAACTATTTAAAAAAACAAGAAAAACTTTTTTTATGTACAAAATCATATATGATTCACGTACAAAATCATGTATGATTAGCAGCGACTTTTCCGGCGACTTAGTCGCGCGGTAAAACACTACTAGAAAATTGAGTATTTTCAACGAAAATTTTCAAAGGAAAATGTCGTTGAAAATTTTCTACGAATTTTAGAGGAACTATTGACAAAACATAAATTTTCTACGAATTTTCAACGAATTTCCGTTGAAAATCTCTCACAAAATGCATTTTCAACCAAAAACTTTTTGACGAAACATTTCGTTGAAATTTTTTTTGGTTGAAAATGCATATATGTTTGTGAGAGATTTTCAACGGAAATTCGTTGAAAATTCGTAGAAAATTTATGTTCTGTCAATAATCCTCTAAAATTCGTAAAAAAAATTCAACGACATTTTTTATTGAAAATTAATTTCCGTTCAAAATATACAATTTTCTAGTAGTGACACTCGTCTGTGTCATTTTTTTGACGCATGACCTTTTTCTATATATATATATATATGGGAATTTAATTAAAATAACCATTTTTTAAAAACATATTACCTGAATAACCATTTTCTTTTTGACTTTACAAAAAATAATCAAAACTTACTCGATTTTAAAAAACTTACTCGATTTTAAAAAACTTACTCGATTTTAAAAAAAACTTACTCGATTTAAAAACAAGTTACTAGATTTTGTGATTTCTATTACAAATTTACATGTTTTACCCCTAGAGTTAGTTAATAACTTACTTTACGTCCTTTATTTTTTAATTTTTCATTTTACACTCTTATCACATTAACATATATAATCGTATATTAATTAAAATACGTTTTAAAAATACGCTTTAATTTTAACAAATTATACCATGAAAACTGTCTCGTCAATACCTTCGAAATGGGCCCAATATTGAATACTTTTGGATTTAACTATATACTTTTGAAACTTATTTTTTAAACGTACTTATTGACGAAAAACTAAAAAGGAAAGAACGTAAAATATGTAAAACATGTAAATTATAAATTTACCTTTAGTTGATAAATTATTTTACGTTCTTTCCTTTTTAGTTTTTATTGATTTTCGTTAATAAATACGTTTAAAAAATAAGTTTCGAAAGTATATAATTGAATATAAAAATATTTAATATTAGGGCTTATTTCGAAGGTATTGACGAGACAGATTTCATGGTATAATTTGTCAAAATTAAAACGTATTTTAATTGATATACGATTATATATGTGATAAGGGTGAAAAATGAAAAATTAAAAAGTAAATGACGTAAAGTAAGTTATTAACTAACTCTAGGGGTAAAACATGTAAATTTGTAATAAAAAGCACAAAATCGAGTAACCTATTTTTGAATCGAGTAACTTTTTTTTTAAATCAAGTAACTTTTTTTTAAATCAAGTAAGTTTTTTAAAATCGAGTAAGTTTTGGTTATTTTTGTAAAGTGAAAAAGAAAATGGTTATTTAGGTAATATATTTTTTAAAAATGGTTATTTTAATTAAATTTCATATATATATACACGCAGATTCACAATTTACATATTTAGAAAAGAGATCGGCGGGCGGTTACTGGCGGTTAAACGATTATAATCTTCAAAAGATAGTTATAACCGAATTTTAAATTCTGGAAATTGCCTTTTCAGCTACATGCAAAAAATTATCGCGATTGCTGAAATCTGTCTTTATAAGTTGTCAGCAATAGGGTGAAAACTTTCAGTGATAGTCCCTTTAGTGACAGCCCTTCAGCAACAGCTTTAAGCCTTCAGCAACAACTTTCAACCTTCAGCAATCAACTTTCAGCAACAGCTAAAACTGTTTCAGCGATAGTTAAAGCTTGTTCAACGACAACCTTATACAACCTTCTGCGATGGCTAATGAAGGCTGAAAAGTACAAGGATAAGTGAAATTTCTAGTGTTTTAGAACTCAAAACCCGCTTTATAACGTGACAGGGGAAATATTTGTAAGTGTACATTATGTACCTCCTAACTTATTTATGTTTGCCTTATCTCCTTAATCCATCTCAAGTAAATCACAACTACACCAAAATGTTTGATAACACTAAAATCACCAACATTCCTCCCCCATTTTAGCGTAATCCTTTGACTCACTACGAAACATAAACATGTAAAATTCAATCTGATGCATAAATTAAAATGTCACGAATATTGAAAAATTCGAGAATCAGGGTGTTCTAGGAATTGAACCCATCAACCCATTTGAATACATGAAGTTATCAAGATAATATACACATAAGTTTGTACAAAATCTAAATAACTAACTTGACACAATTATAGAGGCCTTGTGTCTTCTCTATTCATGAACGTATAAAAAGCCAAGTCGAAAGCTTTCTTGAAGCGGCCACACTTCATGTCCTATGTGATCCTTTTATATCTTGCACCTGCATACGTAATTTCTCAAAAGAATCATTAAGAAATTAATTTTTTTAACTTTACAACACTTGTAGTCTAAGCACATACCTTGGGATGTAAATTTTTATATGCTTCAATTTTTATTAATAAGCTTTCCACAATGAATTCACCTTTTAATGTTGATTAAAGGGGAATCGGGTATCTTATTAATAAAAATCTATAGGGACTTTAAACCCATCCCGATTACGAACGTGAGCACTAAGTCTCTAGCCAATCCTTTTGTTAAATGATCGGCTAAATTATTACGAGTTCTAACGAACTCTACGGATATCATATCACCCATGCATGATTAATTCTCTAACCATGCTATGTCTTACTCCGAAGTGCCTCGACTTTCCATTATAAACTTGGTTATATGCCTTAGCCAAGGTTGCGGCACTATCACAACATAGACATTGGTTTTGAACACAAAGGAATCTCATATATTACCTTAGCCACTCCGCCTCTTTACCGGCGGCCGCCAAGGCTACAAATTCAGATTCCATGGTGGAATTTGTAATGCAGGTTTGTTTCTTGGAAGCCCAAGAGATGACACCTCCACCGAGCAAGAATGCTCATCCACTAGTAGAAGAATGATCTTCTATATTGGATATCCAACTCGCGTATGTATAGCCTTCGATCACCAAAGAAAACCCAACATAAGATATATCGTGATTCATGGTTCCCTTCAAATATTTGAATACTATTCTTACCGCTTGCCAATGATGAGCATTCGGTCTACTACTAAACCGGCTTAATCTACCAACGACATAGGAAATATTCGGTTGGATGCTTGTCATGGCATACATCAAGAACCCAATTGCCTTAGAGTATTCTAATTGTGAAACGACTTCACCCTCGTTGGGCATAAGCTTTTTACTAGGATCCATAGGAGTACTTACGGGTGAACAATAAAACATATTAAATTTCTTTAACACTTTCTCAACATAGTCAGATTGTGTTATGGCCAAACCTTTGTTCTCTCGTTTAATCTTTATCTCAAGATCACTTCGGCCTCCCCAAAATCCTTCATCAGGAATTGAGATGACAAAAGTTCTTTTGCCAAGTCAAGATGTCTTTGATCCATGCCAAAGATTAACATCTCATCAACATATAGACAAATTATGACGCCTTTACCGGAATCGTCAAATTTTCTATACACACATCTGTCTAATTGGCTTAAATGAAAACCATGGGACAAAACAACTTCATCAAACTTTTGATGCCGTTGTTTTGGGACCTATTTTAGACGATAAAGTGATTTAATTAATTTACACACTTTATGTCCATTCCCCGACATCACGAAGCCTTCCGGTTGCTTCATATAAACTTTCTCCTTTAAATAACCATTAAGGAATGTCGTATTGACATCTATTTGGTGAATTACAAAGTTATTAATAGACGCCAAAGCTATTAATAATTGAATGGTGGAAATTTGAGCAACCAGTGCATACGTATCGAAATAATCGATACATTTTGCCGAAATCCTTGTATTACCAATTGGGCTTTGAACTTACCGATTGAACCATCGACTTTCATTTTCTTCTTGAAAATCCACTTGCAACCCAATGGTTTACAACCCGGTGGTCAATCGGCCAACACCCACGTGTTGTTTCCCATGATTGACTCCATCTCATCATTAATTGTCTCTTTCCAAAAGGCAACGACTTGAGACTTTATAAACTCATCATTGTTTCTTGGATCGTCTTCTATTCCATAACAATAAGCATATTAAGATCCAATTTCATCTCGTGAACCTTCAACTAAATATAGATGAAAGTCGGGACCAAAAGATTTTTCAGTTCTTTCTCGTTTGCTTATTCGAAGCTCGGGAATTTCCAAAGGAATTTCTTTTTCCTTTTCTACATCTTTGATTCCACTAGTACTAGGAATCATATCTTTTGGTCTCGCAATCGAAGTAAATTGATTCTCATCGAAGACGGCATCTCTCGATTCTATAATGGTATTAACCGAAATAGAATCGTTGGCTTCGATAACATATAATAGTATATATTAATTTTATTTATTATATATACTATTACGTTTATCTAGTGTAACTTTGTATAAGTACTCTCAATATGGACATATATTTGGGACCTACTCGATAATACCTACCTATAAGCATGTTACTGTTATATCTTTTTTTAACTTTTATTAATTTTCGTTGTCATATTTCGATCTTTTCGACATTTACGGTATCTATATTTTTCAACGTGTATAAATATGAAATTTGGTAATAATCTGATATTTCTGTAACCCATAAATGACGCATTACTATTGTCCTGCTCAAATGATCCTAATTAAAATGAAAACATTAATTTTTTCGATCTGAAAGCGTCACTATGATCTACGTTGACTCCAAATATATATGCATTGTATAACTTCTAAATTTATTTGAGCATTAAATTTAATAAAAACAATATATTTAATATCTAATCTGTCCTATAAATAAAATGTTGTCGGTTTTCAAATCTGAAAGTTTTATAGTGATCGTTATAAATCACCTATCTCAAAAATATTTTAGTCGCATTTCATAAAATTCATACGACTAGTTGATTTAAGTAAAATAACAAGACTTTTTAAATAGAATTAATAATAAAATATTATTATAGTAGATATATATACACATTTCATATGTGTATAGAACGAGGTTCAAACGAAAACTTTGTAAATTTAAAGGAACAAAATGATACCTTGTGAACCACATATGATGTGAGTCCCACACATTAAAAAATCATATCTGATTCAATGGTGGGCCCCATTGAATCATATATGATTTTTTAATGTGTGTGACCCACATCATATATGGTCCACAAAGTGTTCATTTATTCCTTTAAATAGAGGGGGTGTTCTTGTATGATCCCTTCCATGTATATATATATATATATATATATATCATTTATTTAAATACCTATGTTTATTATTTAATACATAATTCAATATATTTTGAATTTATATATTATATATTTCGTCTCCATTATAATTAATCAAATATATTTCTTTCTTCTTTGTCCCTAACAAGATTTTTTCTTAATCTACGGAACATTCTTTTTTCAATAATAGAATTATTGGTTGTCAAAATATTAACTTTTGTATCTATTGTAAATATCTCCATACCGTATAAAATATCTTAAATTATCGATTAGATATCAGCAATGTTATAATATCATCATGTTTAACGTTTATCTTAAAAATTTAAGATACCTAAATGGTTATAATCCTGTTATTATTGTTTATAATGAAAACGGGGCTACAATATTTGATGAATATACAATCTATTCCTCTTTCTCGCAATGTCTTTTTCAACATTCCCAAACTCATAAATAATTCAAGTTTGGTTTCGTTTTTAACTAAAGTTCATAAGGAGAAACCTTACTCCTCTTGTTCAGTACCACTGCTAAACAAATGGCCTTTTCTAACGGATTTTCCGTCGGAAAAATTTCCGACGGATTAAACCAAAGTCAACACCCACAAAAATCCATCGGAAATCCATCGGTAACTTTTTTTTATAAAAATAAATAAATATCATCTTAATACATTTGAACGGATTTCCGACGGAATACCAATCCGACTATATTCCGACGGATTTCCTACGAAATTCCTACGGAATTCTATTATTGAAATTATATTCCGTAGGAAATCCGTCGGAAATTACCGACGGCTTTTTTATTAAAAAAAATCTTTAAAAGAATTAATTAAGAATTTCTTTTTTGATTAATGTGTTAAGAAATTAGGAAAAATAGTTTCCCGCAGAAATTAACAACTAAGGTTTGCCACTCTCGGGACTCGACACTTTGGCTAACCCCCTTTCGGCACCCTGGGACAATTTATGTGCATCTAACCTTCGTTGAAGGGGGCGTGTTGGAGTCTCACATCTGCTAAATTTGGATCATTGAGTCTGATGTATGTATGTTGTAACCTTCCATTTCTGCTCATGGCTCTTTTGGAGATTGATCTAGGGTTTCACATATTTTCGCACTCACCATTTGTTGGGACTTCTTTATCTCCTATATGACTCTTCTAGATAGTAATTCAATAGGTTTCCATATATTTTAATACTATCGAATTATATATATATATGGATGCAGGTCGGTCTAAATGATCTGGACCGTTTAATACTAAATGATCTGGACCGTTTAAATTAATGTTAAGATTCAATCCTGACCCTCTAAATTCCCTATTTTACAGTTACTTGGTATCATCTCCCACACTCTCATCTGCTTCCCGGTTTCTCTCCCACATACGCAAACAGTTGGGGGTACCCTACGGTTGCTAAGGAGGTTGCCATCGATTCCTTATCTAGCAGTTCACGATTTCACACGTCTCTCAATTTATCTTCTTGATTTTATCGTTTCTCACAGGTAATCGACTCATCGACTCTCCAGGATTTCATCCTTCCTCCATAGATAATCGGCTCTCGAATTCACATGTAATCGACTGTCTCTCTCTCGATTTCATCTTTGTCCTCTGTGATTCTTCTTTTTAGTTTGTGATTCTTTGGACCTGCAATTTCTTCTTTTTGTTAATGTGTTTCAAAAAATTTAAGAGTCGAAAACAAGAATTTTGTTTGTAATTTTTGGACCCTCTGCGATTTCTTCTTTTTGGACCTGTTATATCCTTTGTAAATCTGTTTCAAAAAATTTGAGAGTCGAACCAAAAATTTGTTTGTGATTCTTGGACTTCCTCTGTTATTTCTTCTTTATGTTAAACTGAGAGTTTTGTCCAATTTGAAATATGCCAAGCAGGTTCAAGCATACATGTGATCAACCTGTGAGTTTTGTTCATTTTTTGCATTTAAAATTGCATTTGATGAAGCTGTTATGAAATTGCATTTGTTGAACCTATGATAAATTGCATTTGATGAACATGTGATAAACATGTGATTTTTTGTCCAATTCTTCTTTGCTATGATTTTTGCTTCAGTTATCTTAAATTACAATTCATACGTACAATTATGAAAAGGAAACATCGGTCTTTTTTTCACTTATGCTAACAAATTTGGATTTAGGGTTACTTGGAACAAAAAAGACAGTTGCTTGAGGAATTGGAGAATCTAGGGGGTCGAAAACAGCCTCGAAATTGATACCCTTGCTCGATTTGCCATCGATGAACACAACAAGAAGTAGGTATTGTTTTATACGGTTGATAATGCTCAACAATCTCATTCACCAAGTAATATGACAATCAAGTACTTGATATTTTCAGGTAAACCCATGAAGCAATTGCCATTGCAATGAATAGGATAGGAGGAAAGTCTAATTTTGGAGAAGGTGGTGAGGTATCCTTCTCTGCATGTTCTCTACATACATGATGGTGGTGAGGTATCACTTTTCTCTGTCTACTACTATTCATCTCGATCGCATATGCTAAAGTCTTCTTCGAGGTACGTTTTGAAGGTAATTCTTTTCTTTCTAATTAACCTGAAATTTTTCAATTTGGTGTTTGATTTAGTTGTATTACTCTACGATAACCTGGTCTATTCGGTTTCTGTAAGTGAAATGTAAATTTTTAGTTGATCGTTGAGATTAATTGGTACAAGAATCGAGATAAATGTGAATTTGTCTAATATGAATTTGTTTGTAGGCTAGAGTAAGGGGCTGTTTGGTTAGTTTTCCATTAAGTCCTGTATGGATAAAGTTGTCTTTTTGAATAAAGTTGTCTGTATGAATTAAACTAAAACGTTGTTTGTTTGGTTTTCCATGATGCAGGCCCTCTCTTGTATCTCCACTGGAGCCATGTCTTTAGATGTTGGCATCATAAGATGACCTCATGCTATGTTTTCCCTTGGGACCAGGTAAGATGCTACACTTTCCTTCTACCTTTTTGCTCACATTCTTGCACATTTTCACTAAAAAGTTGTTTACTCTTTAGGGTAGATAACACATATGAGGACATCCCACCCCCAATCCGTTTGAGTCAGTTTGGTTTGGTTTTGTGCTACTCAATTATATAGGAAGCTAGATATTCTCACTAACTTTTTGAAGTGCGTTTTTCAAGTGAACTGTATTTGCTTTTTTCTAAGTATATAATATTTATATACAACAAATACTGTCGCACACTCTTCACCTTTGAACTCTAATCAGTAGCCAGAATACTGCTAGGCGATTGACCCTCTGGTGAATTACTTTCACTTTCCTGGATTATTTTAGGACTGCTATACAATAATTATTTAGGACTGCTATACAATAATTGTTTAAGTTCACCAACGGTGCTATGATTAGTCTTTCTAGCAAGGTTTATCTGAAGTTGATTTTGGTTATATATATAACATTATTACTTATATATGTGTTTTGGGTGTTTGATTTAGAAAAGAATTGGATGTTACTTTTCCGGTGTGCTCCAGGGATCATTGTTTTCCATCAGAAAGACTACATTGAGACTGAGAACAAGATAAATAAATTGAAGTGGAAAAATGAGAGAATGATGGATGCTATTGAGAGGGAAGAAGCTTTAGTGTCCCATGAAAAGCACAAGTTCGAGGTAAAAAAGGAAGAACTTCTCAACTTCATGGCACAAAAATCCCTGGATCAAATGCACCAGCAGCAGGTAACATTGATTAATTTGAAACCATATAAGGTCATTATTCCATCTTTAATTATATATGGTACCCGAGTTGGGGTCTACCAACTCGAGACACTTTATCGCTTCTATTTGAGAGTGTTTTGGAATCCACATCAGCTAGACAGGCCCGTGAAACATTTACATATATAGAAACATCATCTCTCTCTCTCTCTCTCTCTATATATATATATAAAGATTCTTTTAGAGAGAGATCCAAATGGGTTTCATATAAGCTACGGTTTATGAGTTTCTGATTAAACAAACATAAGTTGTAGTTTATTTACGAATTCTGTTTAATTTGTGATTCGAACGAATAAATCCTTCACCATTCCAAATCAGGTTAAATAAATCCTTAGACTTTATTAAACCTGTTAGATACATCTTTGAGGTAACCTGCAACCTCTTTAAAAAATACAAATTAAAAAATAAACCCTAAAAACTAATCGTCAGCCATCGCCTCCTTTTCCATCCCGTTGCCCTGCACCACCGACCCTTGCCACCTTCCTCAGCGCAACCCATCGTCATCACCACCTTTCTCAGCCCAGTCCACTGTCCCATTCCAGTCGGTCGCACCAGTCTCAATCCCCGTTTGATTCGATCTCAAGGTTGACTCATTACTTAAGTTAGTTTAGGTTCGAATCATTTCACCAAATATGAACAATAAGACTAAATATTAATACTTATTGTCTGATGTTCTAAATATTTAGTTTTATCCGACAATAAGGTTCGATTCTTTTATGTTTTAGATTGTTTCATGCGAACTTTCAGTAGCTTTATATTTGCCAGTTTTTTATATATGATGTTTATAATTGACATAGCGACACCTTCAAAGCAATTAATAGGTTTTCATCCTGTACGACACACCAGAGTAGCCTGGCCGGCAATGCAACGAGAAAAGTCAGGGGGGATGAGCATGGGATCGAGTTTGGATAGATAAGCGACATGATTAAGCGTATGTTTGGACCGATGAGTATGTGGGATCTGCGTGAAGTGGGAAGGGACTGATTTGGGATGGATTAGGATAACAGAGCAAAATGAAAAGGGGGTTAAACTCTTATCAAAATCAGACGAAGTAGGAGCTTTTAAACTCTTATACAAGAAAAAAGTCTTCTAGGCCCAACCTAGGAGATTGACAAACAATAACTCGATCGATTGAGAGAGGTGAGTGTGGGATTAGGTATCCGTATTGAGCGAGGGATTGAGTTTGGATCGATAAAACAACACGGTTGAGTATGAGATCGAGTCTTACGTAAGAAATTATGTGCCGCTTTAAATTAATGTGCTTACATTCTTCTATATTTGTTGACTGTTGTTTCCTGGTCCTATTGATTGGCAATTGATTTCATGCAGAATGATTTGGTACCTTAAGTTCCTGAAAGAGAGATGTCCAGTTTGGTACCTGAAGTTCCTATAAAGAAGTGTTGATGAAGACAGTCAACATTAACCAAGTGTTGAGATCTTAAGGTGCATATACAACCACTCTTTAATTTGCGTTTGGATTCCCAAAAAATCACGACTTGGTTTTTAACGATGAAGACATTACTTTTCAATTGCAAAATTGGCATGGGTTTGGCTGAAAAGGGATACATTCCAATAATTGATATTGACTTCAAAAGTTGATGCAGTCTGGAAATTTTTATGCAAAATAACATACTTTTGTCTATGTGAAGTTGAAGTGTATCCCTTTTGTTGGAATAGGTTAGCGAGCATCCCGATTGAATTAATTCCGCCAAACCAAATTTGAGACTATCTTTGAACATCGGGTAAAAGATTTAGAAGATATATGCAAACTTTATGTATTTTCTTGATTTCACCTCTTTTATTCCGTTTCTTTTTGTTTGGAGAAATCTGGGGATGAATGTTAAAAAAATGGTTCAAGAAGCATGCCATGTCTTGATTTTGCAAATTAAAAGGACCTGTGGATCGACAGGTTTTTTTATTAGAGATATATCATATAGTTACAAGTCATATAGTTACAAGTCAGTGATGGCTGGTTTTTCATTTTGGTTCAGCATATATCATATTTACTAAAACAAATCGTGTGTGTTTGTTGTTTAAATTTATTTTTAATTATAAAATTCTTAATTGCTTGAATGGACAACAATAGAGTTTGAAGCATGAAGGTTCTTAATTGCTTTATCCAAGAATTTCTATCATACAAACAAAATTTTTTACATCAGCTTATGGTTGTTATTCCTTTTTTTAGGTGTGTCGTGCATAACTTTTTTCTTTCCTATCGTAGGTCTCCTGTTTCTCTCTTCTCAATGATTTAGCTTTATTTAGGGGCCGTTTACTAAACGTTTACCTGGTTTACCACTTAATTTTCCTTACCGGATGAACATGGCAAGGGCTGAGAATCTTACCCGTTAATACCGATGATAAGGATGGAGAGTCTTACAGTGTGGCGACTCTTACCCGGGTAACTGGGTAAGCGCTTACCAGAATTGTTTTGATGCACTACAATCTTACCCCGTAAAATAAATTATAGTATTGATTCCTACGGTAAGCATTTGGGTAAACGACCCCTTAGTCATCTATAGAATTCACAAATATATAATTCCATAATGGATCTCCAAATATGTGTATATATGAATAAATGGGATCCCATACATTATAATATAAACCATAAAATACATGATTGTTCTTTTAAACATAAGTCCTATAAAGTGGTTTATTAGGACATTTATATATATTTGACATCCTAAAAAGACGATTTTGTTACAATGATTGATGCCAGTAAAACTAATACATATTCATTGTCATGAATGCAGAGGTTGTACGACTTGGGAACCCGTAGGGTACTCGTGGTTAGGATGTGGCGGCTGAAGTAGCTCAACATAGCAGAAACGGTGAATATGCAGCCAAGGTTCTAAAGGTTTCATCTTTGTTCAACCCACAATTAAATAATATGCTTACCGGTCTCAATAAGGAACATGGTAATCACATGTTTATCGGTGTAAACACATTGCAGATGCATAATGATTTCATGACTAATCCAACAACTTATGGTGAGTTATTTACATGAATAAGAACTACTAATGCTATCTTATTTCATTTTAATGCAAATAATGTTTTTTAGTTTAATTATTTGCGTATAGGACTTGATACTGCAAAAATGGCATGCCATACAAGGAGATTTTACGCCCAAACAGAGAAGGCGAACAGACTAATAGTAGATCAAATTAAACAAAGAAGGCGAACAAACTAATAGTAGATCAAATTATGATTGGATCAAATGAGTACACGAATCCCATGAATCTAAGGCACCATTTTGGCCTTGGCTTTTAATAATTAACCAATAATCAGTTGTAGCTATTTGTTTGTATCTAAAAATCTACTCTCCAACCACAGTCCCAACTATCTATTTTTTGAGTTATGTTGCTCTTTTTATGTTTCATGTTTCATGATGAGTGATGATCTTATTTGAGGATGTTTTTTTTATATATTTTCAGGTGTAAACTTATGTAACTCATGGCTTTGTTTGATATTTATATCCATCTCTCAGTGTGTGTGGAAGTTTGATTCTGACATAAAAATCCACGGACATATAAGAGCACATAAAGGACATGAGATCTGTACATGAAATTTACACCTCAATATAGACCGACTCTTACATTTACTGGATAAGTTTTTTGTCCCCTTATTGATAACGGTAAAATAAGGGGCACCTTAGATAAGCTTTGACGAAACAACGTCCAAGTTGCCTTAAGCCCTATTTTATCCATTTTTTAGTTTTCTTAATAGTTAATATATTAATATAGTTTAAACGATCTATTTGGTTTTTACTTTTTACCTTTTTAGGGTACATTCTCTTGAAAGTTTACTTATTTTTAGAACATATACCATGTCAATACCAAATTCATGGACTTTAATTTAGTGATCATGTGACGGTGAGTGAATGTTTATGATGGATGACAAAGACGGCCTTGGGCCTTGGTGAATTATCTGGTAAAGAATGATTACCGACAATTTTGATTTGTTCTACATGAACCTGCCTTTAAAAACACCAATATAAAGAGGCATTTTTTCTGAATCCTTTTCGTTCTCTTAGAGTGCAATTGTGTAGATCTCCCTTTCACCATTAAATATCTTATAATACTTAAAAGTAAGGTAATTTTAATACTTTTTGCTAAAGGCTTAGGTTGGTAGTGCACATGCTTTTGGAATGGATCAATTTTGTCCCATAGGGATTGATTGGGGCCTATTTCAGGGACGTTTAGAATTTGTTTAGACATTGATTTTTATCAGTCTTTTAGTCTTCGTCTAGAGGGACTCGATAGGGATACGTTGTAAGATAGTAGGAGTATTATCCGGGGGTGCCAAGCGAGTTAGGATAAAACTTTTGTCACAAAAATACATGCTCACCTTTCTCACGTTATCAATTTGTTTAAGTTGATAAATTGTTGGTTTGTTTGAAGTATGTTTCAAGGACGTTTAATCTGTTTAAAGTCATATCGTGTACCCGACCAACGGACGGGTATAACACTAGTTATTTTGATTTACACTTGTACAAAATATATGAAAAAACAGAGGAAAGCGTCAAGAACGATTTTTTTTTGCTGCTTTTTCGATTATCCATCATGGATGGGCCAATCTCTTGGTGATCGTACATATTCCAACAACTGTTTAACGAAAGAATAAACCCCATTAATAATAAGATTTATTACTATCCGACTGTCAATAATAATAGATTTGTTGATATTCATCAATCATATCAATTGGTATAGTGAATGAGAAATTTTCATATCATTGAACATGTCTTCAATCTCACCCTCTGAGAAATACATATTCCACTACTCTTGCTGAAAGGTTTTTTTTTTAACAGCGGTAATGGAATGTAAGGGTTATAATGAAATCCACGACCAGAAGGATAGACATTGTGAAATGGAAATGTAAATTATCATCTTTTTTGTATGGAGGGACCAAGAGTTGTTACTCTTTTTACCAACATTTTGATGATAATTTCAGCCTATTAGCAAAAGGGGACTTTCAAGTTGATGCCTAAGTCCCAACAACACAAAACATGTTTCAGACATGTTTCTTTTCTACGAATGTAAATCATTGAGTACAAAGATTATCATTAGTGCCTCAACTCTCTGATCATCCCATATTTGTTCTTCATTTTTTTATTTTTTCACATTTTTGTTTGAAAAGGCAACTACAATAATAATAATAATAATAATAATAATAATAATAATAATAATAATAATAGTTCACGTTGGAAAAAATTGGAAACTAAAAAGAGGAATTTAAATGAATACAAAAAGAAGCTACCATACATCGACTTGAGTTTGAAATCATTTTAGTGTTTCAAGCAAAAAATATCATATATTTAAGGGTTCCAATTATTTGTTCAATAGATAACCGTTTACTTTAATATGATATAGCAACATAATTAATTGAGAAAATGTTACGTGGATAATATAAAACAAGATCGAGACTGTAAACATGTTATTACAGATCCACTATGCACAGGGGCGTAACACGACCATTATGGTCTAAGGGGCCGGAATATAAGGTTATAAAATTTCCAAGACCCAAATAATGCGCACGCAACTTTTTTTGTTGTTATAATCTATTACTAAATTTTAGAAAAAAGATTGGTTAATATAGATAAAAAAACATGGAACCTTCAATTTGTTAACTAATAAATAGTAATATACACTGTAACGAAAACGGGTTTGTATGAAGCCAAAAAAAATTAAGAGCGTCCTAAAGACAATTTTTTAAGACTTAATTTATAGAACCAAAAAATAAAAGCGTTCTATCTAAAAAGATGTAATAAGTTTATATGATACTTGGACGTCTTAACAAATTTTTTACGACACTTTTTAACACAAAGAGTCGAATTAGCAATTTTATAGAACTTAAAAAATGTCATATAAAAAGATAAGTTCATATAATACTTTTGAATGGTTTATAAATTTATTACGCCTTTAAATAGAATATTTTATTTTTTGGTTTTATAAAATAATCTATTAAGAACTTTAGAAAATTGATTGGGTCCAAAACTCAATTTTATTATAGTGATCAACTTATTATGTTTTTTAGACTATTATAAGAGCATCTCCATCAGCATCTCTAAACTAGAAAAAATGAGTAAAATGGATATTTTAGACTAAAGTTGTGCTCCAAAGAATCTTTAAAACTTTCTCCAAAATGAAGAAAACATGAAAAAGAGTGTTTTTTCTCCATATTTGAAGATTACCCAAAAAATGATTACAAGTAAAAGAGAAATTAATATTTTACTCCCCCACATCTTGGTTTATTTTTTTTAAATATATTAAATATTTTAATAATATAATTAGTATTTGGATCTCCAAAATAGAGATGTTGTTAGAGATGAATGATTTTTTTTAGAGATTTTAACATTTAAATCTCTATTTTAGAAATGCTGTTGGAGATGCTCTAAACTACTAAAAAGAACTTTTAGATTAGTAATATAACCTTGTATATATTAACTTAAACATTATTTATTTTTTATTATTTTAATTTAGATTAGCCATTAACCTTATATACTAACTTGAATATTATTTTTATATCATTTTAATATATATCAGTTGGAAAGAAAAAACTAATTTAATATAGAATAGATGGGAAAATTTTAATAGAGGGAAAATTTTAATAGAGATTTAATACATAATAGATGGAAAAAATTAATAAGAGATGTAATAATGCAGTGAATGGGATTCGATCCCATGACCATGCACAGGGGCCGGAAAGGTATTAACCAGCCGAACTAGTATCAACAGATGTTTTTAATTGGTCATTAATGGTATTTAAGAAAAAACAGGGGTGGCCATGGCCCCAAAAGGCCACCATGGTGTTCCGCCCCTGCCGGAAAGGTATTAACCAGCCGAGCTAGCATCAACATATGTTTTTAATTGGTCATTAATGGTATTTAAGAAAAAAACCGGGGTGGCCATGGCCCCCAAAGGCCACCATGGTGTTCCGCCCTGACTATGCATGTCTTCACCACCAAACCATCTTAAACATTGAAACATCTTATATGTGAAAGTATTTAATTATGATAGAGTTCTTGGTCCTATGTATACATTTACAAAGAGGGTGGGAAAGGGCGCTACGACATGTTTCAACCACAAACTATATCGATGACATGTGGTTGCTATAAATCTTTGCGACGATAAATGAACTTTTAGCGACGACAAACTAAAACCCATGTTGCTTGTAGTGGTAAGAACATTAATTTGGACATGGCCCTTTGTGAAAGTAAATAATGAATGATCCAAATAGGATTATAAAGAAACGTACAATGAGGTGCTTGTTTCAAACTGTAACCGTCCAAAGACTTTCGAAGACGACAAACCATATATACCTGGAGCTGAAATGCTAAACCCACATGGAAATTTCATTTAAACTTCTTCATCGAGATCCCAATTTTATGAGGCGATGACGACTTAGAAGGTTCGCACAATTACAATTTTTGCCACAGGGCAAAGGTTTTGCTACAATCCGTATCTTCAATTTGGTGGTGAACAAAAACAACCAATTGTGCCTTACGCTCAAATGTCCCATCGGAGTTCAAGGGCTTTGTGTACACACATATATGCTTGTATATTAGCAAACTAATATAAGAAATAAGCTGTCTTGTACTTGAAACATAAAAGTTACTATATAGAATTATAGATATAACATAGATATACACTAAAAGTTTCGTGGAAGAACCTCTCTACTATACATTTTCTGGTAGAGGAAATACTTCGTATATCTTACATCCCCAAATCCCACTCCATGTGGGATTCACTAAGTTTATTAGATTAAAATTTACCGAGTTTGTTTACTGTTTAGTTTCGTTTGGCTTATACGTTAAAAAGTTTGTGCTTCTACTCGTTTTGTTAGAAAAGAACGGTGAAACAATTAAAGCTGAAAATTAACAACAGAAGGTACACAAGATGTGTAATGATAGATAAAACAAAAAAAAATGACTATTGTGTAGTTTGTTTCTCAACACTTCTCTTTTTAGGCTTTATACAGAAAGGGATTTCCACTTTGCTTCTAAACATGCATTAATTTCATTGGAATCTAGTTTGATTTGCTAGAATCAAAGCTCTCTGTAAGGGACGGACCCACATTCTTCCCATTCAAATATTCAAAAGCAAAGGCACTGAACCAACCACTTGAGCTGTTCACTTTTTGGCATACAAAAGAATGTGATGATGCTTTTTTCAAAATTAATATGGAAATTTCAATGAATATCTTAAATAAGTTAATACCACAATCCCTCTCAGATTCTTGCCATACACACCTGAGGGGCTGTTTGGTTGGTTTTCCATCTAGTCCTGTACGGATTAATTTGTATGTTTGGATTAATCTGTTTGTATAGATTGGAAGGTCGTTTTTTCTATAGATAAAAGAAGTGTGTTTTTTTAATTGGGAATGACAGGTTTAGAAAACACATGGCTTTATGCATAAAGCTCCCCTCTATAAGCTTACTGAATAAGTCACTTTCTATATCATGAAACCACTACCAAAAAGTCAAAGTATAGCTGACCTGTGAATTCCACTAAGCTAATTAAACCGTTAACAAACATGCCCCTCGGTTAATAGGCCACTTAAAAGTGAACAAACAGAAACTGACCAAAAGACATTTCAAATGGTTTTGCCTTCCATAGATGAGGATAATAATTGCATTACATTAATATATGGCACCTTTTTCTATACTATACATATATAGCATTTCCTTTATCTTACAAGTTCTTTTTTTTATTTCTAATCAACTAAAATACCTAGACTGCTCAAATACAAATTATTCTGATATCATATTAATTTCAAGGAATATATAGGTCATCTACAACAACTTTTGCAGGGTTGAAAGTATTAGGAAAGTCTCCTTCAATGGAATCATGTTGTGCTTTGCCTGATGAATAACAATTACTGGAATTGTTATACCACCTTGCCCAGAAGAGATAGTTGAGGAAGTTGATTAAACTTAGTCCAGCTAACAGCCAGTAGAAAAGATCTAATCTGCCTTTATTTAGATCAATACCTCCGAGCCAACCACCATCCATTGATCTCGTCGTAATCTTATTTACAACAGAAACAAGCACTGAGCTCAGATAAAACCCAAAGGAGTATGAGCAGTATGTGATAGCGGTCGAGAAAGACTGCATTCCTCTCAAATTCTGCTTGTAAAAGAACTCGATCAACCCCACAGCAGTAAACATTTCAGATAATCCAAAGATTAAGTATTGTGGGGTTAACCAAAAAATGGATAACGTTTG
Organism: Silybum marianum; assembly: GCA_036898165.1. Lineage (NCBI taxonomy): Eukaryota > Viridiplantae > Streptophyta > Magnoliopsida > Asterales > Asteraceae > Silybum > Silybum marianum. The sequence continues at coordinate 12,983,383 of CM072528.1, forward strand.
ACCAGCGTTCGAAAATGAATCCCTTCTCTTTTTCTCCGTTAGGGCAGCAGAGATCATTGAAAAAGTTGCAAAGAATAAGCCGAACCCAATACGCTGTAAAGGGGTGATTCCAGAAATATGACCGGTGAATTTTCGTGCAAAAGGTACAAAAAAGTAGTCATAAAGAGGGACTACAAAGATTAGCAATATGTAAGGAATGGCTTGAAGTGAGGCTGGTGGGATATGGAACGATTTTGTGATTTGGTTGTTCATCGCACTTCCTTGTGAGACGGAGAAGGTTTGGAGTTGTGCTAAAATGGTGTTGAAGACAATTGTACAAGCAAATATTGGGATGATTGAGATTAGGATCTTCACTTGCTCAACCTGGTTCACAGTGCACAGCCTCCAAGGGCTTTCCTTTGCATTATCATTGTTCCCTTCTTGTTTCCTTGTGCAACCTTTGTCTAAGAACCTGAAAATTGTTTTGCATTAATCAGGAGGGTTAATCATTGATTATAAAGACCATAGCCAATAAAGCAAGGTGATTAACAAGAATCATATAAGCACATGCACCATTGGATTCTCTTTTATAGCACTATCATGTTCTTTTTATAGTGCCACTAGCCCTTCGCTACGGGTACAACTTGTACGTCAATCACTACAAAACAAATGATTTAACAAATGATTTTTACCCATAAAAATTACCCTATGGAAATTTCGGTCAGTTATTACCCATGGAAATGATCACCCAGAAAATTCCAATGCTTCGGTAAAATCCGATGTTTTTCAAGAAACTACTAACCAGAGAATCCCTAAATAATGTGTCACTGATTTGAATTACCCACCAACTTTTGTAACGGTTTTGTGAGGTATCACCTTTTAGCGACAATTTTTTTTTGAACAGCAAGATTTTATAAACAACGCATAAGCGGCAAATGAGGTACAACAGAAGAGAACAAGCAAACAAATTGCGCAAGAAAAAGTCCGTAGCCAAAAGTCTTTATATTTAGTAGTGAATAGTTGGTGAAACTTTTATTCATGACCTCTTTCGTGAGTCTTTTATTGTAACATCTGCAATTTCTATTGCACTCGAATCAATGGGTTGATTTTATGGTATAATTACTCAATTAAATAGAAACTTACATATAAATTTTGATAATATTGAGAAAAGAAGAAGGATCAATGTTCAATGTTACCTGAACCTATCAGTATGACAAAGATTCACAGTCTCATTTGACATTATGGAAATGTTGGTCCAATGCTCATTTTTGCTTCCATGAAGCATGTGGGGATTAGATGGGCACACTTGACTCCTCTTTAAAGTTGCAGCAACAAAAACCTGCATATTCCAACCTACAGATTTAGTGAAACAGGAAATAAAAAGCAACAAATTTGGTATGCTTTGCCTTTCTAATTAAGAAACAGTACTTAGCAAAATAAGCATTAAATTAATTTTAAGTGAGCAAATGCAAACAAGTTTGCATGCATAAGCAGGACAAAACAATGAATAAATTATATATGAGAACCTTTAAGGGTTCTACTAATTTTCAATTTGGAATATAAAATATATAGAAAACCTTTAAGGGTTTTACTAATATTCAATTTGGAATATGAAATATATTAAGCAATTAAAGGTCCACCGCAGGAAGGTTCGATCGATCCGTGCTTGGATGGGAGAAGAGAAATTTGAATTGTTTTAAAAGACAACCATAAACAAAAAAAAATACATAATCATTGCATACGTATGGTATATTGTTTTTCTTTTCTCAAAAAGCAGGAAAGAGAGATGAAAAATATCCATTTTGTAGAAACTTTTTTATTTTTTAGGAGAGAAATAGAAATATTGTATGGCATTTATGAAGTCTATGGTGATGCCATGTGTGTATCATACAGCATCTTTAATTTCATACCATGTTAATTAAGAGGGTTTAGAAGAAAGGGTTGAGTTTCGATGAGAAGTGAATTTATAATGAAAAGCGTAAGAAAAGATATCCACCTTTATCAATCCTAATTGAATGTCAACACTAATGAGGTACATCAAGATGCACCGGATCAATTCACTTCTAAAGGCGCAATTCATGAGTAGGCGTAAAATTAAAAGTGATCTAGGGTTCATCTCTCTTTTTATACTTCTTACCTTAACTCTCTTTTAAAAGAAATTAAATCTTACCTGTGCAATAGGGGCTAAAATGCTTCCTTGAGGAGGCTTGTTTCTATAAAATAGGGTACCCGAAACCAAGCAGATCAGGCCCATTGCCATGACGATCGCTGACACCCCAAACCCGATATCCATTCCCGAATGGGTTTGGATCCAAACAAGAAGGGTGAGAGCAACGAGTTCGCCCATCGAGAAGGCAAAGTAAGCAGCATTGAAGTAGGTGGACAGCTTCTTGGCCTGTTTTGAGTCACTTTTATTCAGTTGATCAGCACCATGAGCTAGCATGTTTGGCTTCACACAGCCACTCCCTAATGCCACTAAGTAGAGAGCTACAAAGAATATAGTAGCCTCCATTCCTTTGGCCTCTATGCATCTATCTCCATCAGTTAGCATGTTGCACTGTGGTGGCTTAAGTTGAGGGAGATGGGCTTGGACAGATAACAGTATGAAACCCTACAGCAATTTACAAAAACAAATAGTAAATATAAATATGCAATTAAGACAAACTGTGCATACTTCCCGCCTGTCTGCGGCATATAAATGTGAATAATTAAGCAAAGGGATTGTATTTGTACTTACAGAGAGTTCGATAAAGCCAAAGATAACCATGGTCCAGAAGCAACCAAGATAAGAGTCAGATAGGTAGCCACCAAAGAGGGAGAGGATGAAGACTGTACCGATGAAATTTGTTACTATGTTTGCAGCTTTCGACAGAGAAAAGTGCATCTCATTTGTCAGATATGTTATAAGATTATTACCAACTGCTGCTATAGCCATTATCTCAAATGCTTGCACCCCTGCAAATCATGCCAGAATATTCAGCCAACTATTTTTCGTTTAAAAGAAAGCATGGATATGTTCTACTATAAAATAAGGGAATACGAAAACGGTTAATTCATAACGGTCAATTCACATGCAAAATCACATGTGTGATTTTAAAGTAACGTCCAACGCAAGGGGGCGTGTGGCCGGGCGACGAGGCCCGCAACGTGAGGTCGTAACTAAAAGTCGCATGAATAACATGTGATTTTAATTTACACATGATTTTTACTGTAAAATCACATGTGATTCAACCGTTTTCTTGTTCTATTATTTAATTATTGTTCTCGTATAACCGTAGCTTAAATATGTATAGCTAAAGATTTTGTAATAGTATTATAGCATGGATTTCTACCTCAGGCGGGTAATAGTAATTGCAAACCAAAAAGTAAAAGATATAAAGATATATGGAGGAGAGAGAGAGCAAACAGACCAAGAACAAACGCAGCAGCCTTCATACCCCCATGTGTATTGGGATTCGATGGTCTGCCTTTCCAATCAACTGTTGTCTCTTCAGAAATGTTTTCTCCTTTTTGATCTTGCCTTCTTGAGTCCATATCTGTGTATGCGTGTGATGTGGTGCCTTATAATGTAAGGAAGGAGCTTAATCAGTAAGCTGACTGAACAGGAACAAAGAAAAAGTAGTTTGGAAGAGCCAACGCTTGCTTATATTTTGCCACAAGATATATAGCAAAAGCTGAATTCAGTTCAGAGCCTCTTTCACTTAAGAAACATGGTGGTTAGAATAGGAATGATAATTGAAAGCATGTGTGGAGGATTAAACTTTCTCTGCTGAATTGTGTCAAGTTGGCCTCTATCCTCCTCCATTTTATATACAACTATCCCCACTAAGTACCCTCTTCATTTCTTGTGATTTATTTCTTTTACAAAAGATAAATTAATTAATAACAATTTGTGTGTTGTTGTAAGTGTGTACATGTGCATGTATGTGTGAGAGAGAGAGTGGGAGAAGGAAGGAAAGACAATACAAAAGAGTCAACAAGATAAAGGCAACTTCCTCATACTTACCAAATAATGGTAACCCTACATGTGTTTGACATATCCATAATAGCTTGTAATATGAGCTGCCGCGCCTTTTTTTAAGTTCCCATTGCTGGTCAAACATAATACACTTAGTTTATTATTGAAATTAGGGAAAATTAAAGATCCTCTTGAATTTGGATGGGTTCGGACTTATCTCATTTTTGTTTCTTCCCCTTTGAATACGATAAATGATGGGTTATATATGCACCAAACTTCCAAAATATTCATATGCAGGTGAACTTTTGGATTACATGTGTAAAATAACAAACAATTTTACTTCATATTCACCTCTTCAAGTTGTCATTCCTATGATCCTAGCAAGCATCTTTCAATGTCAAGTACCTCCAAACATTATATCTTATTTTATTTTTCTTGATGTTTAACAAATGATTAATTTGATTGGTTATGTGATGTGACCTTTCACATGGCATATATATGATCAGGACTAGTTGTATTTGATGATTGATCTTGACCATCAATTCAACCTCTATGTATACCCTTCCAACGTGCACCCCTTCGAGACAAGGAAAACTCATTGAAAATGCTAGTTTTTACATGATAATGTGGAAAATCTCGTTGATGAAGAACTTGTTGTTGATCACAATTCTTTTTTCTTCGAAACAACAATGCATTAGGAAGCTAGCCACGAGCTAGCGAAAAAAAAGATTACAAGACCCCGAAACAACTAAGAGGAGGGAATCTCCAAACAGTAGTATTTTTGACATAATTTTTGTTCCTCAACACCAACCATCTAAAACGTGTTATCGACAACACTATCAAAAAGATCACACCTATTAGGAGACTTCCTATCGAACATTGACCTATCATGAAAGCACCGAAACGAATAACAAACCGGGAGAAGAATTGTTTCAAGACAGGTATGTTGGGTTGTTGGAATATGTTGCGAGTCCAGTCCTTCCAGTGCTGTGTTTAGGGATGAGTAAGTAGAGAAAGGGTGAACCCACCATCCTTATACACTTCTCCAAACAGTAGCCGAGACCACACAAGTGAAGAGGACGTGATCAATCGATTTGGGAACATCTTTACAAAGAGGGCAGAGTGTATTGTCGATATCGATGCCCATATCATCCAATTTTTCTTTAACCAGGATTCATCCTTGTCAAGCTCTCCAATAAAAGATTTTGATTTTTGAGGGGGGCAAGAGTGTTCCATCTCGTTTCTAAGCTACCCTTTCCAAACAAGAGATCTTCCTCTATTATTGTGACCAATAACTCTCATCATTAGACGACACATGCCATCTCCGATGATCTACCGAGGGGGTAAGAACCGTGCCGCTCAGATTTCTAGATAGAGTCAATAATTCATCAACCTCTCTTCCGTCCCGAATATCTTGATGCCAATCCCAGTTGAGATAACTGTTCCTATCATGTTCGCGAATATTTTTCAATTTACCATCTCATGTCCAATTATCATTCCAGAAGGAAGTAGTTCTACCGTGCCTTATGCAGTATGTGCCCCAAGTCAATCCTTTCGAAATCCACCATTTCAAGGTCATGCATACGTCAGTCCAAGGGCTCTATCATCCGGGTGATATTCATTGAAAGAGTTAATCTTCATTCCCATGAATTGTGTAGATTACCTTCCCATAGATTGATTCTTTATCAAAGTGGATCCGACGTATCCATTTGGTTAGTAACGCGATATTGGCAGTCGCAATAATACCAATTCCAAGCCCTCCTTTGGCAAAATGTCTCAGCACCGTAACCCATTTGACCCAAGCCAGTGTGTTCCCCAAAATAAGTCCTTTCTAAGACTCTTCAGGTTTTTGATAACTACGGAAGGGGCTTTGAAGATAGACATTGGATATGTTTCTAAGCTACTTAGAACCGATTAAATTACGACCCTCCTTCCACCAAATGACCAAGATTTAGCTTTCCATCTCAATAACCTTGAACGAATATTTTTCCCAGACTTTGATATGAGACATTGTCTCACCGAGTGGGACTCTGAAATAAGTGCAAGGGAATTCCTTAGCCTTGCATTGGAGTTCATTTGCTGCCCATTGAACACAACTTCGGTCCACCCCCACACCGAAGATGTTGCTTTTCGATAGATTAAGTTTCAGCCCGGAAGACATGAAAAAACAACAGAGCATACGGACGAGATTTCCTCTTTCCTAAACGGACCACCTATCAATATAAAGAACATCATCAGCATACATAAGATGGGAAAGATTGTACCTTGCTTCTCCAATTTCCACTCCTTTGAATAAATTATGGTCTTTAGCAGATTTTGTCAAAGAGTGGAGCCCCTCTATAGTCGCAATGAGGAATGGGGAGAGATGATCGCCTTGATGCAAGCTTTTATCCAACCTCTCCATTTGCTTGAACACCCCATGATCTCTAGAATTTCAAGAATATACTCCCATTCCACATACTTAAACGCCTTTTCAAAATCTGCTTTGAAAAAGAGGATTTCTTTTGTTTGCATGCTTCGTGCAACTTATTATCTAGTTTGCTATGAGAGCCCCGTCAAGGATGAAGTTGTTTTTGTTAGATCTGAAAATATTGTATCCGAGATCACAACTATTGAAGACATGAAGGGCCAAAGTGCAAAGTCAATATGGAAAGTTTCATTGTTAGGAAAGTTTAATCATAAGGAATGTTTATTTGTTACCATATTAAAAATAATTCAAGTGTATAAATACCATGTAATAGGCTAAGATTTCAATAACTTTTACAACTCTAGAGATTAGCCCGTATCAATTCATAGAGAGCTAGAGAGATTGTGAGTTTGTTCTTTCATTCTACATCATTGTAACCACGATTATACAAGTGAAATATATGACATATTGTGTTAGTTGATCATATTTGTGTTTCTTATTGCTATACAATTACATACTTGAATATTGTTCCCTGTTCGAACTGGGATCCACAATTTAAAGAAAGTCGATTGATTGGGACTTAAGATCCAGATGATTACTTTATTTACCGATTTGCCAACGTTTTGGCAATATTCTTGTAGATGCAACCGACCAAACTGACAGGTCTATAATATCTACATGAAGGACACATTACATTCCTTCAGGATCCAAGATCTGGTTTGGAATTCTCGAGCAGCCCCTACTATCTTCTCTTTGAGAACCGGCCAAAACCTCTTGATAAATCCAAAAGAAAACCCGTCTAGACCCGGGAATTTTTCGTCATCACCGCTCCAAACCGCTTCTTTAATTTCTACTTCGGGGAAGTCCTCGTCTAGACAACTAGTGTCATTAGCTGAAAGTTTCCTTATTTTCTGAGGCGTGAAAATACATCTCAAATGAGCTTTCTTTCTCATGGAGTCTTAAAAAAATCAAGAAATGTTGCCTTTACATCCCCCGAGTTCTCTTTCCAGTACCATTCGACATGACACACCTGATATTGGATCTGTTCCTCCTATAATTGATGTAACCGTGAAAAATCAGGAGTTTTCATCACCATCTTGCCCATCCAACTTTAGCCCGTTGGCGTATGTCTGTCCAAAGTTTTTCATCTAGCTCATATTTATGTTTACTCAACCCAGACCTGTTGCAAATAATAGTCTGATCGGCGTTTCTGGCATCAATGATTTTGTCTACCTTTTTAAGGCTAGCAACACATTTTTTTCGATCGACCTCCAAGCGGATTTTTTTAGAGCCACCACCGTCTGATTTTAGACTTCCGCAACTTAAGTTTGTTCTTAAGATTGATCAGATTACAACCTTCAGAAGAGTCACAAGATTCACTCCAAGATGCTTCAACTAATTCAGGAAAGCTTTACACTTGAAACCAAGAATTAAAGGTCTTGAAAGGGATGGGATCAAAGTCTTCCACAGGTTCTTTTAAATAAAGAGGACAATGACCTTATTTGTCCCTTGGCACTACCGAGCAGCAAGAATTTGGCCACATCTTCATAAACGAGTCAGAAGCAAAGATTATGTCCAATTTACTTATGTCAGAACCACATATGTTTGACCACGTAAATTTCCTTTCAGGTTGAAAGAAATTCGATAACACCGGAGTTGCTAATGAAGGGGTTGAAATTATGTATAACATCGAGATCGAAATGAGAACCAAATTTTGTCAGAAGGGTCTTTTATAGAGTTTAAATCATCGACTAATAATAACACACCAGACATCTGATGATTATCGTGAGAAGGGAAGACCATGAAATTCGCTTTTTAGATTCCCGCTGGGGAGCATAAATATTTATAAAGCAACAGAGAAGGAATTTCGGAGTCGATATCTCCTTACAATAACGAACCCGTCACCACAGAGTTCTTCATTTTTAAGGAACATATTTTTTTTCTCAAATCGACATAATACCTCCAGATTTTCCTTTCGCACTCGATGCAGCAAACTCAAAATTAAAATCAACCCATATTCTCTTGACTAAATGATCGGTCACAACTGTTAATCTAGTCTCCTAAAGAGCCAAGGATGAGATCTTATGATCTCTACACAGGCTATTAACCCATGATACTTTGACATCGTTCCTCAAACTACGATAATTAAGAGATAACAAATTCATTGATAGGACTTGGTTCTCACCTTTCCTGATCAAAAGCTCGTCGATTTCTTTTTCCTTCCTTTACATATTGATTATGTTGAAAATATTGTTGATGAGCCTCATGTTGGTAATCCTAACTCTAATGACTTTAATGAGCCTAATTTGAATATTTTTTAGCCAAGTGTTTGGGATAGTTTGAACTCAAAACTGAAAGATTTGCTTGAAGAAAAAGGTCTTGTTAGAGAAACAAACATTGTTATTGCAAAAGATGATCAAAAACTTGGGGTAGGCATTTTGCTTGTACCCATTATATTCTTAACCTACGAAATGGTGAATGTAATAATCAGAACTGGTTGGTTTACTCCAAAAACTTGGATAAAGTATTTTTCTTTTATTGCAAATTATTCAAAAGGGCTCAATCAAAAAGTCAATTAGCAAAGTGATGGACTTAATGATTGGAATCTTAGTCATGCATTATCGTTACATGAAAATAGTAATGAACATTGGATTAAAATTTAAAAGCATGGTCTGAGTTAAAAATGAGGCTGGATCATAATCAAACAATTGACATGGACTTGCAAAAGTTAATCAAGAAAAACATTGCTCATTGGAAACACATTTTGATTCGAATAATTGTTGTTGGATATGCTTGGTAGAATATAATTTAGCTTTTCATGGAAAAAATGAAAAACTTTATGAGGAGGTCTAATGGTAACTTTGTAGGCATTTGTTCAAATGATTGTTAAGTTTGTTCTATCATGTAACAAAGTTCATTTTATTACAGACAAAACTCATCATCAATATCTTAGTCGTAAAATTTTCAGAATGAGTTGATTGAAATTTTGGCACTCAACGTGAAAGGTGCAATTATTGCAAAAATCAAGGAGTTAAAGTATTTTCAGTAATTCTTGATTGCACTCCTGATGCAAGTCATAAAGAACATATGACTTTCATTATAAGATGTTTAGATGTGTCAAGGAGAAGAGTTCTCTTTGGAGTTTTTGGTAGTAGAAAATACATCTGGTAAGGGTCTTTTTGATGCACTATAAGGTGTTTTGAAAACCCTTGATTTAGATACTAATTGTGTACGGGGACAAGAGTATGATAATGGGGTTAATATGAATGGAAAGCACTGTTGGTCCCAAGGGGTCTACAATAATGTATAGATATCACACAGTTGGTAGAACGGGGGATGAATACAAATACAAAGTTTTACTTTTTAAATGTGTTATTGATAATAAACAAATTTACAGATTATTGCAAATAAGAACAAATAATAAAATCTAATATAAACAATCTAAGAATCACTAAGTTGATACACAATAAAAGAGAGAACAGAAAGAGAGGTCCAAGAAGATATATGGATGAATACATGAAGACGAGGAGTTCTTCATCTATTTATACCCACTGCATGAAATGAAAGTCAGAGGGTACAATCCACGTATCGAACACCTATTGGAAAGCTGCTTTTATCCTTGGAATACACATCCTTTAGGCCGCATATGAATAGTTGACTTTTACATTTGGTAAGCACGTGGGGAGTAATAAAGAAACATAATAATTGTACCTTTTCGGACAGGTCTAGGGTTGTCATTTATACATATAAGATAAGGACACAACTTAATCTTGTTGAGAAAAAATCATTTGATCATGGATATTGAAGTATCATTGAGTCATGATACGATTCCACATTTGTATAGACAGTCTTGTTATCACTAAGGCCGCTTCAGATCACGAATTGGCATGTCTCTATCTTCAGCTACTTCTTCGATATCGTTGCAGGTTTCCTTGATGTGGGTTTAGTATTCCTTGTTCATTTAGGTTTAGGGACTGTTTTAGATATTGTTTCATCGATCATTGAACATAGTCGGTGATACATTTGTTGAAACAAAACAGAAAGTGAAAGGTAAGGATTTCGCTAAGTATATTGGGTCATCATCAAATCACTGAAGTAGTTTGGATCAACAAGCATCAAGGTATTCAAAAAAGGTTGCTTGATATAAACCCTAGAGATTTTTATATGCCATGTGGGTGTAATTGTCTTAATTTAGTTTTGTGTGATATGGGCAAACTCTTGTTATAAAGACGAAACTTTTTTTGGTACATGTCAAACAATTTATTTTTTTTGATAGCAAAAAGGCAATTTATTGACCATTAGCGAGAAGCTAGACTAGTACAATTACGGAACGAAAACAACAGTGAAACAAACTGCTCCTCCCAACTAAGCAACCTACCAAATTTAGATCTTACTTTTAACCAATAAAAAATCCTGAAATTGAATAAAGTCGGCCATCTCTTTTCCGCCCATCGACCTCCTCTTATGCAGTTTCTCATTCCTTTGCAGTCACATGATCCAAAAATAAGTGATGTAGATCACCTCTGCCACCTTTTCACAGGATTATGCACCTTTACTTTCTAAACGGTTGTGCAAAGATCCCCCATCGGGTCTAGAGTAAAAGGCCACTCTTTCCACCATTTATGCAAGTACACTCCCACTTCTCGAGCAGTTGAGAAACGCATGAAGAGATGGTTTGCGTCTTTCGGGTACGTAACACAGCTCCGATAATCAGCAGAGTCAATCTGAATTCCCCTTTTGTACAGTTTGTCTTTCGTAGCCAATATCTCCCGAAGCACTCTCTAAACGTGTATGTTTATCTTGTTGGGTACCCAATTACTCCAATAAGTGGTCAAAGCCGACTCCTTAAGAATTTTTCTGTCGACCAAGTTCTGAAGCGAGGCAACCGAGTAGCATCCTCATTCCTGTAACGTCAAAAGCCAGCGATTCCAATTCGGATCCCAAAGCCATAAGTAATCAAGAAATATACGAGTCTTTTCAAAGTCCTTCCTAATCCCCACAATCGAATTCCAATTCACACATGTCCGGCGATTTCTATTCCTTTCCATCATCCTTTCCGAGTTACCATGACAACTAACAATGATTTTTTCAAAACTGCATTTGTTTCTATTCGGAACCACCACCAGCATGTCCCCAACATAGCTAAGCTAAAATCTTTTAAGCTTCCAATATCCAGCCCACCGTTTTTTTACTGTTAAGCACCTTGCTCTAACCTACCTAATAAATCTTAACTTTATCTTCTTTACTCCCCAAAAGAAGCCAATGAATTCTCTCAAGGGAATTAATCACTTTCCTAGAGGCTTTGAAAAGTGAAAAGTAATAACTTTCCAAACTACTCAATAGAGACTTGAAAAGGCATAACCTCCCACCAAAGGAAAGGGTGGACGTTTTCTAATCCGAAAGACGAGATCGAAATGTATCTATGATCGGTCTCCAACTAATCATTTTAGACATGTTGGCCCCAATCGGTATCCCAAAATAGGTGAAAGGTAGTGCCCCCTCCTTACAGTTTAACCATCGCGCCATTCGTTTAGTCTCATCTGGACTAGCATTTACTCCCATAATTTTTCTTTTCACTAGATTAACTTTCAGACTCGAGCAGATATGGAAGCATTCAAGTCTCTGAATTAAGTTTGCCGCATTTCTTGACCAATCTCCAATGAAAGTTTCATCATCCGTGTATTGGAGGAACAAGACATCCCTTTGAGCATTTGTCCAACTGCAACCCTTTAAAGATATCCTTCTGTTCAGCTTCCTTTCTAGACAGGAACAAACCTAATTCTACAAAGAATTTATATTGTATTATCTAATTCTACAAAGCGGTTGAGTGTTTTACTTGAATATCTTGATGATTTGAAATTGAATTCTTTATGTGCTACTCGTTGGAAAAGCAATATAAACTCAACTTGGCCAAATAAAAAATTCTTTGATAAAATTAGTCAATAAATGTGCAGATGGAAAAGTGTGTAGAGATGTTGAATCTTTGATGAATGGTGAGCTTTTAGGTTTTGAATTTATATTAAGTTTGATTATTTGGCATGGAATCTTATATAGAATCAATTTGATTAATAAAAAGTTACAGTCAAAAGATATGTTTCTAGATATCGTGGTAAAAAAAACTTGGAAAGGATTGGTTGTTTGTTCTGAAAACTATAGGGACAATGTGTTTGACTTAACTATCATTGAAGCTAAAGAAATTGCAGAAGACATTGGAGTTGAACTCGAACTCCCTGTAAACGTTATGTTTGTAGAAAAAGCAATTTGATGAAATCCCAAATAGTGAAAGAGAACAAGAATTTGTCCAAGAATCATTTAGAACTGATTATTTTTTAGGTTTAGCGGCTATGCACTTTCTTGGTTAAGAAGTAGATTTGAACAGATGAAACATTTTGAGTCTATATTTGGGTTCTTGTTTGATGCATCAAAGTTGGTTAAATTGAAAGATGATGAATTAAAGAAATGTTGTTTGAATCTTGAAGTTGTTGTGGCACATTGTGATGATGTTGATATTGATGGGAAATATCTTTATACGGAGTTACAAACTTTGTAGGCATAATACCATATGAAGGATACGGGGAACAAAAGCTTTTAACGTCTATTCAAGCTATGGAGCTTGTACAAACTTGGATATGTTCCCACACGTATTGTTTTTTTATACGGTTTTGTTAACCATACCAATCACAGTAGCATCCGTCTAAGTTTCTTTAAAATTAAAGCTATTGAAGTCGTATTTACGGACTACGATGAGTCTATAGAGGCTTAACGGGTTAGTCATTTTAAGCATTGAAAGTAATTTTTAGCAAAGGTTGATTATGATAGATTAATTGAAGATTGTGTTTCACGAAGTGCATGCAAACAACGTTTTCTTTTAGGCATCTTTTTTTTGTTGTTCGGGGTTTTGGTTTATCCCCCCACCCCCCGTTGTAACTTTTTTTTCAATAATAATTGGCGTGAGATGAGCTGCATAGCTTGACTAGGTGCCAAACCCCTTAAAAATTTTGTCTTCTTGTTTCATTGGATTAGGGGCATTTTTTTGGCTCTCTGCCCAGGACATCCAAAACCATTGGCTCTGGTGTATTAAAATCAATTTTATTGATTTCTTAGCTTAGACACGGTTCTTGAAGAGTGACACTTGTTGGTTGATCTTTACTACTTTTTAGATTAATTTACCGTATTGATAGATCTATGTTTTATGTTTCATAGCGTAGCTTTCGTTTCATAGGGTTTTATGTCTTGGATTAAACTGATTTTTATTCAACTGATTTTAAAAGAAATATAGGATTTTATTCAACTGATTTTTAATCAACTAAAGTTGTTACGTGGTTAATTGGTTTTAATTTAGTATTTGGTTAATTTTGTTTGGTCGGAACATGGACAAAAGTCTGATTCCTGACCAGACCGGATTGATTGATAACTATGGCTCTAACATGAAAATAGTTAGGGACATATCCTGAAAAGTATTTGTTTTTATCAAAATGCTTCTTTTTTCAATATTTGTACCTAACGAAAGTATGTGTGAGTTTGTTTTAGAAATACTTTTCACCTTGATAGAGGGTTAAAGTATCTTACAAAAAAAATACTCATTGTCACTGAAATAGGAGACTGCCATTACTCGATCGCCGTTAGCTTGTATTTTTAATTTCTCGTCATTTTAAGTCTATTTTTAAAAAATCATCCTAAATTGATGATTTCTCGTTGTTAAGCCATAGTTCTGAGCGAGTTCGTGTTTAGTTTATTGTCCCCCTAAGATTGACATGTATGGTAAATCTCGAGGATGCTTGCGGTTATGATAAACACATATTTGAACATACTTTTATGTCAAATCCCTTATATTTTTTGATAATTTAATAGTTAGTAAGCTCCCCTTAATTGTGGTTTTTAATTGGTCTTTTGTAGGTGCAAAAAGGATGGTTTTAAGTCCAAACGGATCATATATTTCAGAAAATACAAGACTGAGCATACAAGATCAAATGACGTTTTGATGAAGCATAGGAACTAAAATGTGGTCTTATAAAGAGCCAAGCCCAAAAAGACAAAGCCCAAGTATCAACCCCTTTCTTATCCATTAACGGTTTATAACTACCGTTTGACGGTTAAAACCGTTTTACCGTCGAATAACGGTCGATCTCTCTTATAAATATGTAACTTGTTAGGTTTGAAATTACCGTATCCGAGATGACAACTATTGAAGACATGAAAGACCAAAAGTGCAAAGTTAACAAAGTCAATAATTAGGAAGGTTTAATATAAGGAAACGTTGATTTATTGTAAATAAGGCAAGTGTATAATGTCTTATCTCATAGTTTCCTTATTACGATAATTGTTCTACATATAAATAGAGGGTTAGGGTCATTCTTTAGGTGTGCGCAAGATTATCTATTAAGAAGAGATTAGAGTGAATGTAAGTCAATTACTAGAGAGTCTAAATTATGTCAAATCATATTGTAACCATACAAGTGAGATATCCGACTACGAAGCTTCTTTAATCTTTGTGTTCTTATTGTATTATTCTTTATAATCATTGTGCTTACATAATCTGGGATCTACAAGTGGTATCAGAGCCGACGATCTGAGTTTTTGCGCTTTCCTGAAGTTATCTTTGAAACAAAAGATAATTTTTCGATTTCTACGTTTATGAGTTTTTGTCGATTCATACTATCATAGCTTAACCCGATAAAAACTCATAATCTTAAAAAAAAATCTTTTTTCATCGATACATACCTCTGTCTTTTAATTTTTCTCGATTCTTATATCTGTTTTGTTGTGTTTTTCTTGACTCTTACTTCTGTGTTTGCTCGATTCATACGTCTGTTGCTTAATTTTTTATCGATTCATTCATCCGTTCCTTAAATTTTTATCGACTATTACTCAAAGTAATTAATCTGCGTTAATTAAAATTATCATAGTTCATTTTATTTACTTTTGATTTTACATAATAAAACTCAGGAACTGGTGACTCCTGCAGTTTTTCTTACAAAATAATTCTCTAGTAAAAATCATAAACTCTTGTAATTTTGATTTTTCATTAATTGAACAAATAAGAAACTCGAGAACTTAGACATTCTTGTCCATAAAAAGACTTGTTCTTTTTAGTCAAGAACCTTTTGTTCTTGTTTTCTGGTTTATCAATTAAAGAAAACTCATATTAAGTAATTTTGATCTTTTATCGAGTCCACTTGAGTCGACAAAATTTTTAATCGAGCCAACAGGAATCGATAAATTTTTTTATCGATTCATTGCCTTATCGAGTCAAATTACTTTTTGTCGAATATTGATAAATTGAGAAAATCAAGGATATCGGGTACTCAGTGATCGATAAAAAAAATTCGACTCAAAATTTTTTCTTAGAAGTTTTATCGAGTCTCTTTTACCAGACAATAAATTTTATCGAGTCTCAAACACCCGACAAAAACTCTTGTCAACTAAGCTTCACCCTATAAAAGTTTTTTTTTTCGGATCCCTAATGTATCGAGAAAACTTTCTGTTTTCACGAGACAAACTCCGAAAATTTCAAAAACTCACTGATCGAGATCATCAAGCCAAGTACAATGACCACTCAAGAAGCTATGGCCATTGGTTCAGACACAAAACCTCCCGAGATAAGTCTTTCGGACTATTATCAAATGAATGACATGATGATACAATTGCAAGAACTTCAATCTAAATTGAAAACCGAGAAACTATTGGTTTCAAATTAGAAGCACGACTAGAAAATAATTATCATCAAATGCTAATTGCCTAATCTGAAATTGCAACATCTCGAAGTATTGCACACAATCATCAAACGGAGAAAGCGGTTTTTCAAGAAGAAAATATTCTCTTAAAACAACAAATCTCGGATCTCACACTTCAACTTAACAAATCTAAACGTGAGACCGAAGATTTTTCGTCCAAATATGATTTTGTGAGTTTTCAAAGACAAGACCTTTTGGAAAAACTAAAAGATTTGGAACTAAAGCTGTACAAAATTGGTCAAACTGAGCATACAATTCATTTGAATGTTCCAAAATATTTAAGTTCTAAAGCTGGATTTGGATTTGATAATCTGAAACATTTAGAAAAGGTCATCTACAATACTCCGACTCTCTATAAATTTGAATATCTAAACCTTGGTCTGGATTACAAAATTCAATTTATGAAGTCAGATTCCAACGTCGAAGAAAGGGAAGATTTGAGTAGGAGAAACAAAGATTTTCATCAAATTCCTTTCTGCTATCCTCGAGTAGTAGAAAAGGAATCTTCAAAAGAAACTCTTCCAAATGACTATTTTTCATCTTATACTGACGAATAACTTCACACTCAAATTCCTGAATTTAAACCGTATATTCCCACCTTGTTCTTAGAAAAGAAAATTATTCAACTTGAAAAGGTGTTGGAAACTGAACGTTGTTCGTTGGAAAAGGAAAAAGAGGCATTCATGTTAAAAATTCAAAAATTGGAAAACTAGGCTTTACAATTAAACAAAAATCACGAAAATGATTCTATTTCCAATTTTTCTTCGTGTAAAGCTTTCGTTAGCAATTACTTAGATGATTATAAAGAGTTGTTTACATTAGATCCAAACTATATTTCTCCTAAACAAAAATGTTCCCCGTCTTCCGACCAAATTGACGATGACCTAGACTCTCTTGAGGAAATGCCTCGTTTTGACGAGTACACTGATTCCTCATCGAACCTTAAATCCACGGAACAGTTAAATGATTTAAATGCCGATTTTGACTTCAATCCTACACTTCCAAATCATACGGAGTTTTTGGACAAAGGCAAAAAGCCAACTGAATTAGTTTTACCTCCAACGGATCCGAATGAGTGTTCCACAAGTCAAATGCATTACACTCATTATAACCAAAAGGATCAAACTCATTTTTCCAAACCTATCAATTCTCATTATGTGAAAAATTCTAAACATGGTTTTATTCATGTTTCAACTTTTCGAACTCATAATTCTAAACAGTTTCATAATGATTTTGTTGCTAAGTCCGGAAATTTCAAAAAGTTTAAGATGGTTTGGAGAAAGAAATCAACTACAGATGATAATGTTAGAAACAAGCCACATACATCTCCTGTAGTTGATGAAAAATCATTTGTGTCCAAGACTGATTTACCTCATATTGTCAAGTCAATCGAACATCTAATCAGTCTAAACACCAAAAATCTTTGTTGTTCTACTTGTGGAACAAATGATTTTGTCGATCAAAGATTTGCTCATAAATGGTATGGTACTTACAGTATCCCCACTTCCCCATTTATTGCATCAAAAGCTAACCTCCAAGGACCCAACAAAGCTTGTGTACCAAAATCTTTTTAATCTATTTTGTAGGTACGTCATGTGTGTTCTAAATTCCGAATATTCACATCATATGAAAATCTTTCAAAAGGTTATGCTACATTTGAGGGGAGTACCACATTTTTACCATTTACTTAGTTTCATAGTATCTCAGCTATGAAACTGCTCTTAACATTATGACTTCTGAATACATCAGTTCAGAACTCGGACTTCAATATTTCAAAACTCTTTGTGCGTTAGATTTAGACGTTTCAATGGTCAAACCAAATCCGGAAGGACCTACCCATGAAACACATCCCTAGGTTAGATATCCTGAAAGGGAATGATTAAATTAAAATTGAGTGTTTGTGAGATAAAAGAAAAATGTGAGGGTGTGACAAGACTTTAAAGAAAATATTTGGTCTTCACCAAACCTAAATAGTTATCCGGGTAGCCACATAATCTATTCATTCTCGATTCTTTGGAGATGAATATATATTGAACTAGACATGTACCCAATGTCGATAACTTGTGTCACCCCACCCAACTACTCAAGTATCTCACAAAAGATATTTGTTTCATATATCACGGAGAATGAGCATATCTTTTATCTTTTCTTCACTCGGAAGATTAAGATATTGAAAAAGGAAGACACACCTCCGGTCTCTGAACTTCACATTCAATGTACATTGAGTCTGTGAAATGTATTTTCACATTTTGAGCCTTAAAATTAGCATTTAATGCATAAATTCTTTCTACACATTGCACGAGTCTTTGTGATTCCTCAAGCATATCTTCGTGTTTATGCCGGAACAGTTTGAGAAGTTAGGTTTATAACTTACTTCTATAATAACTGGAAGTCCTATCAGTGCCAACCCGCTGCCAACACTGCATATAGGCCACTTAATTAAAATTTATTTTGATTAAGTGATAACAGTTGCTTCACGTGCTTCTGTATGTTAGTTTTACACGCTTCATTAGTTAACTATTTTTTTTGTCTTTGGTTATTCATAATGATTCGGATTCTCCTTATCATTCTGAGGGGGGGAGATTGTATATCAGAGACACGACATCACGACATGAGAAAAGAAAGATGACAAATGTTGATTTGTTTTGAAGATAAAGACTGAAGTAAATATGTTTTGTCGACTGCTGAAGATAAAATTGAAGACTTATCGAGTGCTTAAGACTCGACATAAATTTTCATCGATTCAACTTAACCCGAGATCATTTTCTGTTGAAGACTTATCGAGTGCTTAAGACCCGATATAAAGTTTCATCGACTCATCTTGGCCCGACATCAATACTTGTCGAATCTACTTGGCCCGAGATTTTTTTTTCTTGACATCACCTGACCCGAAAAGTTTATATCCTACGACATCACGGCTCCTTCGACTTTTCCAATCATGCTAATGTTAAGGGGGAGCAACGGAGATTACAAGAGATCATTTTCGTAGGGGGAGCAACGGAGATTACAAGAGATCATTTTCGTAGGGAAAGATTCAAAAGAAAGATTTGTTGACAAAAGTTTCATGATCTTCAAAAGAAGAGTATTGATTTGTTGAATTGTAATCTCGAATATAAAGGGGGAGATTGTTAGGTCTGAAATTATTGTATCCGAGATGACAACTATTGAAGACATGAAGGACCAAAAGTGCAAAGTCAACAAAGTCAATAATTAGGAAGGTTTAATATAAGGAAACGTTGCTTTATTGTAAATAAGGCAAGTGTATAATGCCTTATCTCATAGTTTCCTTATTACGATAATTGTTCTACATATAAATAGAGGGTTGGGGTCATTCTTTAGGTGTGCGCAAGATTATCTATTAAAAAGAGATTAGAGTGAACCCAATACGAGAACTAGAGAAAAAACCTTAAGAATTATCCCAATACGAGATTTGTGAACCCAAGGTTTATAGGCACTACTAAACGAAATATTTTTGCTTATGGACCTTTCCTTGGGAAATCTGTTGCTAAAGGGTGATTTCTCACAAAATTATCACAAAATTTGGTGGGTAAATTGCTGGTGATTAATTCAAATTAGTGACGAATTGCCCAGGGATTTCTCTGGGTGATTCGTTGGTATTTTCTCGAAAATCATTGGATTTTACCGAACCACTGGTATTTTCTAGGTGATCCGTAGTCTGACGGAAATTTCTCTGGGTAATTTTTGTAGGTGAAAGATTTGTTATAGTGAGGGTCAAATTGTTGTATTCGAAAAGTGTTTCATGATACAATTCTTAAGATTATCCGGTCACGTATTCATCAATCCAATACACGCTATCTAACACTAACGAGCTGATATGCTTGGGCAGGGGAAGGGATGGAGGACTAGACCGAGTCTCCGGCCAATTTAAAAATTTTGTCATCGAAGGATTACTGACAGCTCATTTAAATTTCATTTAAATTTTTTTATTTAATATTTTTCTAGTTCTAGGTAATCCTTTTGGTGATTACCAAGGATTATCGAAGGATTATTTAGATTTCATTTTGGATTTGTTTTATCTGGTTCTTTTATTTAATGTTTGTCTAAATATGTCGATAATCCTTTGTTGGTTACTGAAAGTTTACTCACGATTGTTTAAATTTCATTTGCAGTTTTTTGTTTAATGTTTTTCTAAGTTCCTTGGTAAGCTTTGGGAGAGAACGAATTTTAAAAAAAATGTTTTTTTTTAATTTCAAACCATGATTTTCTAAATTCTAAGTAATCCGTCGATGAGGTGTGTACATTACACTCAAATAATGAATATGTACAAAATTTTAAAAGCTTATATATTATGTCAATGATGCATTTGTAACTATTGACAGGATGATCTCTCGGCCGGAAAAAGCACTACTAGGGAAATGGTTTTCACCGTTGGATATATAGGCCCGTGGTTAATTATGTGAGATAATTGACTGTTTAAACGGATTTGATGACTTCGGTAGCAATTCCGTCGGTGATACGCCACTAATTTTAATTAATTGTTTAATTTTTAATTTCAAGCGGAATACAGTTGATTTTTTTTTATTTCTTAAAAGTCAGCCGTTAATACGCCATTGATTTAGAAAGAAAAAAAATCTAAAATTTTTCATTAAAAGCTAGATGGTGGTCAAGTAGTGGTAAGAACCATAAGTCTAGTTTGCTAGAGCTTCTGTCCTCTTTCCAAAATAAAAACCATAAGTCTACTAGTTGTAAGACCGTTATATTTTCTGCAAGATATCTGAACTTAAGCAAATTAATTAAATATTTTGTATTAATAATAACCGATGTATCTTTCATACTAATGTGAAATGCAAAATATAGTTAAGCGTGTTAAATAAAACATTGTCATAAGGATAAGTTTGTTATAGCACCAAAAATTCAGTAATTTAAAAGGATATTTGTTTTCAACTTAATAAGCTTAATATGTTATTCAGATTATTTATTTAGTATAAAGTTCAAACAACAATTTATATTAATTTATCTCAATAGATTAATGCTTATAGACAACGTAATAGATTTAGAACTTTAATAAAAAAAATCAAAAAGCAACATAAATGGAGATATAGTATATAAAAATAGTAGGAAAAGTTGAAAAAGCTGTTGAGAGATTTTTAGAAAAAAAAATGTACCTTAAAATTGGGTAATCCATTTATATTCATCAGAAATATTCACTAAAACAAAAGTGATTTTATAGGACGTCTGAAATGAAAAAAACGTTCTAAAAGAATATATTATAGGACATAAGTTTATAGAACCAAATCATAAAACATCCTATCTAAAAGCGTTGCAATAGGTTTATAAGACGTTTTTAGATGTTTCAACAAATTTTTACGATGTTTTTAAAATAAAGTGTCCTAGTAGCTAATATGGATTTTTTAAAAATGTTCTATAAATCCATATTTTTATAGGACATTTTTGTTTATAAGACACTTTTCAAAAGTGTCCTATAAAATAGCTAATATGACACTTTATGGGGTTTGTTACCCTCATAGGTAGGGGTGTAAGAAAAAAGTCAAAAAATAACCTAAATTTTAGAAAAAAACATCATATCATATCATATCATATCTCTCTCTCTCTCTCTTCCTTTTCATTTTTTAATTATTAGAAAATAATAATAATTAGTATACAGTAATTATTATTTTATTTATATTGTATATAAAACTATTTTAAATAAACAAATCAAAATCATATGTATCCAATCGTATTGTTTGTCATAAATAAATCAAATTAAAACTTTAAAATATCAAAATGTAACCAATATTTTTTCATTTTATCTTATATTTACACATAGAATATATCATCGATTCTTCTGTAAATTTAGAAATTCATAAATAACACATCATCTCTTCCAAGTTTAAAACATCAAGGATAACAAATTAATTCATATTTAAGTATTATTCAAAGAATAATCTAACGGTTATTTATTAGCCTTTAAAAAATTAGATAAACTCATCAATTTTTATCAAGATTTTGAATGCAAATAGTTGATGTTGTATTAGAATATAAAATAATCCGTCATCTTTTCCAACTTTAAAACATCAAAAACAATTGATTAATTCTTATTAAAATTTTTGAATATTCAAATAGTAAATCATTAGTTCTTCACCAACTCTTTAAACAATCGGATAATAGGTCATCATTTTTTATCAAAATTTTAAATATAAATAGTTTATGTTATATTAATTTTTATTTGTAGAAAAAAATATTTTTATAATAATAAATATATGAATATATTATTATATATAAAATATAAAATTATGTTAATGTTAGCTTTTTTATGAAAACATTTAAATCTATGATAAAATAATTTATTTTAATTATTTTTGTTTAAAAACATATTATTTTATCATAATTATAAAATATCAAAAGAAAGAAAAATAATAACTTAATTGTATTTAAAATTATATAAAAAATATTTAACATAATATTAATTTATAATTTTGTAATAGTAATAATAATAAAAGCTTTATTAAATATAAAAAATAATAATAACAAGAAATTATTTAAATAAAAAATAATTTAAATAAGAATGTAATTATTGTATAATGATGATTTAATAGGGAGGGTGTGTTTGACATACACGTGGGGTGCAAATATCCCCACTCTTTTAAAAGCGTACTAAAACTTGTTAACACGTCTAAAAACGTCATATAAAGCTACTGTAACGCTTTTAGATAGGACATTTTTTGGTTTGGTCCTATAAAATATGTTTTTAATACGTTTTTTTCATTTTAGGCGTCCTATAAAATATTTTTGTTGTAGAGATTAATTTGCAAGGAGATTAACAAAGGAGAAATAAGATCTGAAAATTCTCTTAGAGCCAAAGAGACTTAACTAATTTCAGTTCCCAGAAGTAGACCTGGGAAACATGTCGTGTTATGTCGAGTTCGTCTCGGGTTCAAAGTTAAACGGGTTGAGAGTGTCTAACCCTAACCCGGCCCGTTTAATTTTCGTGTCGTGTCGTGTCAACCCGTTTAATTTTCGTGTCATTTTCGTGTCAACCCGTTTACTTAAACTGGTTGAAATATATTACCCAAATCCATTTCATTCGTGTCGAGTTCGTGTCTAGTTAGCATGTTGTGCCAGTTTTTGTCAGGTCTACATGGAATGTATAATCACTTTTTATTATTATTTAATATATACTTTGTTAAATAAAACTATAAAGTGTGAGTTGTTGACGTTATTTTCCTAAGGGCCAAATGGGCCTAATAAAAACGGGTATTCGGGTCATTTTCGAGTTGAAAATTTTGACCCTAACCTTACCCGTTTAATTTTCGTGTCATGTCGTGTCAACCCGTTTACTTAGACGGGTTGAAATGTATTACTCAAACCCGTTTAATTCATGTAGAGTTTGTGTCGAGTTAGCGTGTTGTGCCAATTTTTACCAGGTGTACCCAGAAGGTCATAATGACTGTTCTTCAAATGTAAATTAGATTTATGGTCGAAACTAAATGTGCTATCATCTTGAAATATTACAAAAAGATATATAATTTATGGTAACTTTCACACCTTCTTTAATCATATATTTAAATAAAAGGAACTCCAATAAATAGTCGGTTTGGGAGAATGGGGTCATGAAAATTAATTAAGAAGCACAACTTGACAAACAAATGATATATTTTGTAACAGAATGAGATTATTATGGATGCAAATAACCTAATTGATATAATTATAAAAATGTGAGTATATATGATGAAAAAGAAACAGAATAAAGTTTTATCTATCTTTTTTACAAGAAGTCTTGTGTATATGGTGCATTTATCCTGTGGAAAGAAAAGGATGTAATTAAATGTGCTGGTGGAAAGATGGGCAAAAAAACCAAAGTCAAAAGTATGGTCGGCAGTTAATGTGAGAATTATTTTCTTTAATTAATTGGAACTGTTTAGGGTTTCAATCCTCCTTCCACCATAAACTAGAAAACACCATTCAGAACGATAACTGGTCCTTTCCATTTTTTTTTTCTATTTCCATTTTCCAAATTAAACTAGTGGTGCATACGAACGTGTGTTAAAGAAAACACAAAACCATGTCAGAATCTTTATTTCTGGTTCACGTTTTGGATGCATGGTAATATGTATAAACAAATATAAATACAATCAATAATTGGAGCTTCGACCTTTGTTCACCATGATTTCCACAGGAAGAAAATGCAAGACGGTATGTGTATAATATAATATATATATAGTCATAGATATAATAAGAAATAGTATATATTTGATAAATAAAGAACTGATCCTAGTTACGAAACTATCCGGAACTCATCCTAGTTACGAAACTATCCTCTATCTTTTGCATATCCATGTCAAAATTATCTGATACTTCACGGTCAAAGTCGCAAATGTTGACAGATAAAAGACTATTATCACTTCTTTACTTCTTAAATATTTACCACTTATTATTTGAACCTCTCTCTCTCTCTCTCTATATATATATATAGGGAGAGGTTCAAATGAGAACTTTTGATTTATAAGGGAACAAATTGACACTTTGTGGACCACAAATG
The DNA here is from genome assembly GCA_036898165.1 of Silybum marianum. Taxonomy (NCBI): domain Eukaryota; kingdom Viridiplantae; phylum Streptophyta; class Magnoliopsida; order Asterales; family Asteraceae; genus Silybum; species Silybum marianum. The sequence continues at coordinate 13,007,961 of CM072528.1, forward strand.
ATGTGGGTCTTACATATTAAAAAATCATATATAATTTAATGGTGGGTCTCATTGAATCATATATATGATTTTTTAATGTGTGCGGCCCACATTATATGTGGTCCACAAGGTGTCCCTTTGTTTCCTTAAAAATGGATGGTTCTCGTATGATCCATCCCCTATATATATATATATATATAGAGAGAGAGAGAGAGAGAGGAAAATTCAAATGCGAACTCAAATTTGGTTGTGAATGTGAGAACAAATGAGAGCGTGACACGTGTCAAAATAAGCAATATAATATATAAAGGAATATTCAGACTGAATATACAAAGGAATATTCAGTCTAGTATATATTCAGACTGAATATATACTATAATATTTCTTTGATATATTCGGACTGAATATATACTATAATATTTCTTTGAATGGGACACGTGTCGCACTCTCATTTGTCTTCACGTTCACAACCAAATTTGAGTTCTCATTTGAACCCGCCTCTATATATATATATATATATATAGGGGAAAGATCATACGAGAACACTACCAATTTAAAGGAACAAAGAAACTCATTTGGGACCACATATGATGTGGGTCCGACATAATATTAAATCATTTATGATTTAATATTAAATCATAAATGATTTAATATTATATGGGACCCACATCATATGTGATCCACAATTGTCCCTATGTTCCTTTAAAAATGCAAAATTCTCATTTGAACATTCCTCTATATATATATATATATATATATATATATATATATATATATATATATATATACGAATGGGGTAAATCAAATGAGAACCACAATATGTTATTTACAAACCTGTAAGAACCAATATAAAAATATTTTTTTACATGATATTTGTTAATCAAATGCTAAGATTTAACAAATTGCTAGCATCATATATATTTGTTTTATAATATCGTAGTTTCACATGTATTTGTTTCACCATATGAATATTTTTTACGTTTTTATTTTCATTTCAGTAGATGAATGGATTTTTTTTACACATGTAGTGTTTTGACAGGGTGAACAAAAACATATATGAAACAATATTTTAAATCATTGATTTTAATGAAAAAATATATATTTCATATTGATTCTCATAGGTTTATAAAATATTTATGTTTCGTGGTTGATTATCATCTCATGTACAATGGGTGTGTGTATAACATATCACATATATATATAGAGGAAAATTCAAATGCGAACTTAAATTTGGTTGTGAACGTGTGAACAAATGAGAGCGTGACACGTGTCAAAATAAGCAATATTCAGACTGAATATACAAAGGAATATTCGATCTGAATATATACTATAATATTTCTTTGAATAAGACATATGTCACACTCTCATTTGTCCTCACGTTCACAACCAAATTTGAGTTCTCATTTGAACCCGTCCCTATATAATATATATATATATATATATATAATGGGTTTTTTGGTTTTTTCCTTGGGAAAGTGGGCTGGTAAAGTTTCCTTTTCATATTATTAAATCCCGATAGACTTTTAATTTACTTCCTCAGTGGATTGGCCTTCGCAACTAATGAATTCATTTCAAGTTTTCAACCATCGACTCTCACTGTAAAAAATTTACATCATGAGACATGGTGGTCGGCAGCTCCTTTTCCGCTTTTCGCAAAACCCCTTTATCTGCAAACTGTTTTGGTTTCTTTTTATTTATAACAGAGTGCAAATACCCATGAGCTTTAAGTTAAATATTTCTTTTGCAAAGTACAAATTAAAACGTTATTTTAATGTGCTACTGTCAGTGCATCAAGTCTCTAATCAGGGCCGTCCTTAGGGAGCGCGATATGAACGCACGCTCTTGGTCTAAAAATATTAGGGGTCCAAAAAAATCGGTATATAATAGTAGTCTAAAAATTTAATACACTAAAGATATCCAAAAAATATTAAAATGTAATAAGAGGTAAAAAGAATTTATTAGATAGCGGCCCAAAAATATTAACTAATTATAATGAAGAAGAAAATAAAAGGAAATTGACATTTCACTATATGTTATTGTTTATTACCTCTATAAATTTTTTTACTTGACTATTTCCATGCTTCAACAATTCAACATATAACAATTGTAATCTCATATGTTTTCATTGACTATTGTTACTTGCTTATGTTGTTTGCGTAATTGTTTTTGTTGTTTGCGTAATTGCTTTTCTTAGTTATTGCTATTTGTTTTTTCTACAGATGATATTGTATTAATGTTTGACGAACTATCTATTGTTCTAATGAGTTATGACGTGTTTGATGGTTTTAGATTAATCAATAAATTTTTCTGACTAAATGTATTCAGTAATGTCTCGATACAAATTATAGGTCTCATTCATTATTTAGTTATTATTATGAATCTTAATGAATCATCTTTTCTTCCACATTCTTAGGCCTTGTTTGTTTTTTTCATTTTACGCGTTTAATCAACGCTTACGGGTGATTCGTTTAGACGTTTCATAACCATTTCAGAACTGAAATAAGACTTCAGACTTCAGCACCTTTTAAAAAACAAACGCCACCTTAGTAAATCTTATTTGTCTACTTGTTTAGAAAACTTTGATAATCTTTTGCATCAGTAATCTCTCATTGAATTTCTTTTCCTTCGCATGAGTTCTTTTTTTTTGTATTAAAATAACACATATTTCTTGTGATGAACTAAGAAAAATTCCTACATTTAAAAAAAAAACTTAACAACGATACTAGATGATCAAACTCATATCTATATTTTAGGATTCAAAAGTATCATTTTATTCTAATACACTATACACTACAAAACAAATGATTTTCATCCACAAAAATTACCCAGGAAAATTTCCGTCGGTGATTACCCACAGATCACCTAGAAAATAACAATGATTTGGTAAAATACGATGTTTTTTAAGAAAATACCAACGAATTACCTAGAAAATCCCTAGGTAATCTGTCACTATTTTGAATTACCAACCAACAATTTACCCACCAACTTTTGTGACGGTTTTGTAAGGAATCACCTTTTAGCGACAAACTTCTCAGGGAATGGTTCCTAGGCAAAAGTCTTTCATTTAGTAGTGATACTATTGGTTGTTAATTACCTAATAATAACGAAGTACGTAAATTTTAGGTACTATCTTATCTATAATAAATAAGAATATAATTTTTCCCTCCATGAATTATTAACATTTATTGAATATTCAATTTCTTTACTAGTGAAAAACATTTATTGAATGTTTTTTCGTACTTATCGAAGACCCATAATTCTATAAACGCCCATGACCATAAAATATCAGGAACAAGCATCTCTCTAATAAGAGTTTTTATAACGTACATACTATAGAGTTTGACAATGTATGTTGTATGTTGACACCGTTAGCTCAATTTTGTTGTAGCAACTCGTTTGGTAAGTAGGAGTTGTAATGGAATTTAACACATTTAAACGATGCAATTAAGTTGATGATAGATATTTGTACAATATATTTTGCTTTTTATATAAAGAAGGTCGGAGAAAATCAACAAACCCCATAAATTTAAAGGGTCGTCCAAAATAAGTTAACCCCATTAATTTCCACAAAGGTGTTGCCTCCTAATAATAACCACATTATTCTTCTATTCTATCATCTTTTTTCCTAATATGGGATAACCAAAACACACAACATTTCAAGATTTCTCTTAATCAAAGTTAAATTCCACAATCATCAAAGTTAAACTATAATTTAAGATTTTAGAATATTAAAACCGCGTCGTAATTAACAAAAGCGCACAAATTATTGAAGAATCTTTAATAGGAGATGTTTCTCTTGGCTATATGGTTCATCCGGGGGAGAGATCGAGCTTCAAGAAATAGTGATTGGTCTTATCAATACATAAATGTATAACTCCCCAGGAATTTCAATTGCGCTCATATTCATCATTGGTGTCTTTGGAGGTGTAGACGATGATGGAGTTGGAATTTTGGGTGGTGTTCCGGTTGGCAACGGCGGTAAAAAGTGTGTTGACACTTTGGCATTCAATTGACTCTGGTAGGGGTTTTTGTCTTCATCAATATGTTCGTCATGAAAATCGGTTGAATTCTAAATCAAAAGTTGAAGATATAAATCTGTATCTTCGAGTCCGTCTACTTCATCGATCAATTCCACAAAGGGTTCAAGATCTTGAAGATCGTCAACCTCGATGAATGAGTCTGAATCTTCGGTAATGATTTTATCAGATTCGATTGACAGATTTGACACTGAGTGAATTTCTTCCGACTTTTCGGGAATTGTTGAAATCTTTCCGACTGTTTCAACATCAGCATTTATTTTTGTTTGGTTAATGTTTTGGGGAAGAGTTTCTGTTGTACCTTTCTTTTGCCTCTTTGGTGAGGACTTAATAGGAGATGAGGAGTGGCAACGTTTTTTCGAAACGTCGGATTGATGAGTTTTCCTCTTCTTCACCACCGATTTGACTCGACCGGTTTGATTTGGAACAATCGATAAATTTACTTCGGTAGAGAGGCGATCGGTATAGCGGAGTTCGGTAGAGGGTGTAGCATCAGTCCAAGCCAAACTTGTACTTTCGGCGAATGCAAGCATAACTGGTGACATAAAATAAATGATTTAGATAATTTTGAAATAATAAAAAAGGTTGTTATTATATTCGAACGAAGTAAATTACAATTTTGGCGAAAATACCTTGTGGAAGAGGGTTATTAGTGCCATTGTCTTTTTTATTGAGCACATTCTTGTCGATTTTTGGTGGTTAATATCAAATTGAATTGATTCTTGGGATGGTATTTTTTCACCGAGTTTCTCCACAATGATCATGGAAAAGAACCTCTGATAAGGTACTTGTGGTGGTTTCTCAGGATGAATTGCCTTCACCATTTCGGAAAAAAAAGTATTTTGCGAAATCAATTGGTCGGCGGAATATCAGTGCATGTGCCAGTTCGGTTATATAAGAAGGAGATTGGTCATGACCACCAGTCTTCCGACTAAGACACTGGATGATATAGACGAAAAAGAAGTTCCATACTCCTCCCATTTGACGACGAAGAAGAGTAGAGGGACTTCTTATTTGGGGTCCTTAATATAGTTCATGGTCTGAACAACCTACTCTTATTCATGACCAAGAGGGAAGTTGGCTTAGCTATGGAATGTTGGAAGATGAAGAATGCAGCGAACATCTTCAACATCGAAAACCAAATCATCTTTGGTAAGAACAGAAGCAGTTACTTCTTTTGTAGATTCATCATACTCGCAGGACATCCAAAAAAATCCAAGTAAAAACTTACTCATTTTTGGTTTATGAGTAAATGCATATTGCAGAGGAGATCTTTGAAGAAAGGAGGCAAGGATGTTGAATTAGGGGTGTTTAATATCATGACTGAATCGAACAATATGATTGTAGTGAGGAAATAAAAGATCTTCGATATTAAGTGGTGCATCAGAATCAGTTTTGGAGGGTGCCATTTGTGTTTTGTGAATGATTGCAGGTTTGGGAGATAATGAAGATAATTGAAGAAGACGATATTGTAAAAATGACAAATATTTTTCGAATTTGGGTTTTATATGAGGAATACGAATGGATTAGGTTAAAAATTTAATCATCAAAAAGGAAGTTAAAAGGACAGGTGGAAAAAGCAAATAGACCTTCGTAGGCTGTAACCGGCGGCTCCATTATCTGACAAAAATACGTGGATGACGTCATTTTTTTCTATTGAGGAAACTTGAAGAGGAATATTTTAAATTCTATAACTTATTATTAATGAAACATACCGACCTTTGCGAGAATATTGTTATAATAGATTGAGAAAATCTTTTAATCTTTTAAAAATAATTCCAAATATTAATAACTAATTTTGAGTAAATTTTGTCATTATTTCGGAAAATAATTCAGAAATACTAATAACTAAATATAGTTGGTGAATTTATCAGCAAATAATTATTTTAATTTTACACTGAACATTAAAGGAATATTTCCAAAAAAATGTATAATTGGCAAACAAAATCGGCAATTTATATATATATATATATATATATATATATGAATGACAAAAACTGAACGATAAATAATGTTATCATAAAAATAGGAAGGTGAAAGGGTTTTGTGAGTATATGTAATCAATGCCGATTGATGTGACACGTCAGGCATGTGTAGCAGTGATAATTCGATTTTTTAAAACTCGAAATTCATAATTCATAATAATAATAATATTTTAATAACAATTTAAATCTTCAAATCAAAATAAAGATATGTTGTAAATGATCAATAATAATTCATGATTAATTATTAATCATGATTCATGATTCATGATTACGATAACTTAGATGAAAATATTAGAATATCAAAGGTCTTCTTGAAAAATACAATGATTTTTATTATTATATGTTGTTGACAGTAAAATTTTAACGATATAAGATTATAAACTGTTCAATTACATATTGGTAAAAATATTAAGTTTATGATTAAATATATTGAACATTATTTTAAAAATAATAATTACGTTGTATTATACATTCATATGAAATATTTGAATATAATATCCGCAAATAAGACATGTAATTATAACATATAAGTTAATCAAAAAAATGAAAGTTATATTCACAAAATTGTAAAATACATTAAGTGACGTTCTTATATATCTTCATGATGCATGACATGATACTGGTGACGTTAGTGACAGTTTGTATGTTAAAATATGTAATGCACATAATTAATTTTCTTGGAAATTGACTTTGATAATCATAACATGAATATGTAATTAATGTAAATACATAAATTTGAAATTTCATACGAAGTAAAGAAAAAAATAAAGGAAGTGATATAATTAAGAAGTGATATTGGTAGACATATCGGCAACATAATAAATCGGTAGCCATATTGGTAATTCTATAATTTTTTTGAAGTTGAATATTTTTAGGATAATTACTAATATTAATAAATATGTGATCGGCATAATTATAACTATTGGTAATTGACAATGGTAATCACAACATAAAAATGTAATTAATGTAAATTTTATAATTTTAAAATTCATACAAGGTAAAAAAAAATAAAAAAAAGTACTATTGGTATGAAGTGAATACCGAAAATATGTCGGCAGGAAATTATATTTTTTGTATATGTCGGCACTAAATGAAATCGGTAGGCATATCGGTATTTGTTTTGTAATTCAATAAGTTTTATGAAGTTCTGTAATTTAGGATAACTACTAATTTTAAATATTTAAAAAAATATGTGAATTAATGTAATCATTACTTTGTTTTGAACTTAACTTCTCATTTGCACTAACACATTCTCGTATTTGAATATGGCTTCTTCTTCATTCCCAGTCCTTTCTGCAACAGAAAATCAGACCTATCATGAGTCTTATATCAGGTCAGATATCAACTGAACCTGCTCAAAGAAATACATGATCTGAAACTAAAAGTGGAGAAGCTTCAAAAAAAGAAGAAGGAGCTGAAAGAACAACATGACGTTGCAGTAGAGCTCTCGGTGATGTCTCAGCTTGATAATCAGACAGTGAGGCACAATCTACACGCAATAAACATTGCATGTACTTGCAGGGCGGTTGAGCACTTCAACGTCCAACAGTAAAAACTCATATGTGGTTCTTGATTTTTTGTTGTTAATTTGGGGGATTATCTGCAAATATTTTGTTTTTTACTTTTATGGTGAATATTTACCAAGTTAAATGCAGATGTATTTTCGATAGTTTTTATAATGAAATGTCCCTCATCTAAGTTGTTTTTTAACTTTAAGTATTGACTATCATCGGTAAATATGAAAAATAAATTTTTTATTAATAATGATTGTTGATAATAATACAAAGTTTAAATAATTTATAATCAATAATTGTACATACTAAGTTCATATTGTTAAAATAAATGGTATTAGATATTTCCGATATATGTAGTATCGGTATGTTTATATTTTAAATAAATGCAAATTATATATCCTTAACCAACATCTGATTAAATATAGTGTTTTTTATGTAATGTATTTTTCTATATATGTAAAAATAAGTTAAATATAATTTTTAAAATGGTAAATTATAAATCTATGATTTATGATAGTAGAGTTCTTCCAAAAAAGTTATTAACAAAAAAGTTAATGAATATGAGACATATATGTAATATTGGTGTAAATTACATGTACGGATATTCTTTATAATATCGGTATATTAAATATGTCCCGAACAAATTTGAATTTCGGTAGCCAAATATGATAGAACAAACTATCAACAATGATGAAAACATGATACTTTAATAAAAATAATATAAAAAATTCGAAAATTATTAAATAAGCATGTAAATAGAAAATTAAATGAATAGAATATGATGTCTAATAAGTTACCAAACATGAATATATAAATCATTTATTAATTTTTGGGACTTTTAACTTCGTGGCAAAACCTTTAATGGTATCATCGGCATCATAAAATTCTTCGAGATCACGTTTCAAGTCAACAAAACTCCAGACACCTTTGTGAAAGTTTTTTTCTTCGGATAATGGGCTATCGGCAGTACTCTTATCCATGTTCGTCGGAGTTGCATTCTCACCGGTACATGATACAGCATCCTACGATTATTATTATTATAATAAAACTTAAGATTATGTATTGAATAATAGCTATTATATATATATATATATATCATGTTACAAACTTGCCATTACCTTTAACTTTTCAACCGATCCAAAATCGATTGACTGAACATTCACTAAGTTGGAATCAGCAGACTATAAATTAGTGTAAATTTCAATAATATTGATACTAATAATACATGATATATATATATATATATAATATGAAAAATAAAAATTATTACTCATAGAGCGTTAATCTTCATATCCAACTCGGTCAATATGTTATCATCATCAGTTAATTCAGAAATCACATAAATATAACACTTCCTGGATATGTTGTAGTTACTAACTTCAATCTTAATGGCAAATCTACGATCAAGTATTAAACTCATCGGGATACATGTCCAACTGACCCATCTAAATATTAAAAAAAAGTTGTTATATTAATTAAAAAACATATTGAAACGAACGAAATTTACAAAACTAAAAATTATTAAATATTAAAACTTGCTTCTTTCATTTAATTGTATAAATCGGTAGCAATGTGATTAAGGATTTTCTTTGTTTCCCGATCAAATAATGCTGATGTATCATCTTGCATCCTCAATAGAATTTTAAACCTAAATGAAATTGAATGTTTTATTTAATTAAGTAATATTTTATTAAGGTTTAAACAAAAAAACAAGGTGTATAACGTTTAAAAAAAATCAAAGTTAGGTGGCGTTTGTTTTTTAAGAGGTGGTAACTCTTAATTCTGATTTCAGTTATGAAATGGTTATGAAATGTTTAAACGAATCAGACATAAGTGGTGATTAAGAGCTTAAAATGAAAAAACAAACAAGGCCTTAGTGTTACTTACTTTGACAAAACTTCAGTATGAGTGCCTTTACATTTATCCGATTGACATTCATAATTTAAGGTTTCCTCATGATCATATGAATGATCTTTTTTATCGGTGATGACGTACGTGGGATTGACCTTTTTCATACATCTTTTACGACTCATGTAAAACCTAGACACCTCTTTTGTGATTGCCTTTACCGTAGCCAGAATAACCAGCGACTTCGGTAACATAATATAAAAATTAAAGATTATCAATTAATTAACATGAATTTACAACTGATTATCAAATTAAAAATTGTCGTATTACCTCAGATGTTTCGAAAATATCTTCACATTAGGAATAGGATAAAGAAGACAACATCGAAATATGTTGAGAAGAGTTTGATTCAACACCCAAACTATGAATATTGTTTTAAAAAAATATTGATTAATATATTTTTGTATAAATTTAAATATAAAACATATAAATGAACATTATACACTAAACTCTTTCTAAATTCATTGATTTCAGCAATATCAGTATTTAAAAGAATTCTCGTACCAGTAAATGCATTAGAAATTGAAGCCTTTTATGTTGGATTTGAATAGGTAAAGAAACAAATTATTTAACCAAAATTGTTACATATAAAAAAATCGAAACGTATGTAAGATGTCAAACCTCGAAACACCTTCACCATTGCAAATTGGATTATAACAATTACAATTCTGTCACATTTATTCAGTGTTATATAGTCGTTGAATTGTTCAGCAAATTTACCCCAAATAATGACGTCAAGTCTCAATCCCCTGATATAGAGTATAAACAAATATAAAGAACAAATTTTGACTTACTCCAAGTCCTGAATGTGAATTTGGACACGTTTTTTTGGTCTCCCTCTAATGTCTTGACTAACAATACACGACTAAACAAAAGACTTTTACCTACGGACTATTTCCTGAGAAATATGTCGCTAAAAGATGATTCCTTACAAAACCGTCACAAAAGTGTGTGGCTAAATTACCGGTGGGTAATTCAAATCAGTGACAGATTACCCAGAGATTCTCTAGGTATCCGTTGGTATTTTCTCAAAAAACATAGGATTTTACCGAACCATTGGTATTTTCTGGGTGATCCGTGGGTAATCACCAATGGAAATTTCTCTGGATAATTTTTACGAGTAAAAGTAATTTGTTTTGTAGTGATAGGCTCATATGCTACAACCTCACACCAATAACATTTGTTACACAAAATATTAATATGGAAATTAATATAATAGTTACAGAACTGCAAAACTACTATGAATAATCAAACGGTTTTTGTCACCTTATCAACAGATGTATGCTCAGGAATAGACTTTGAGATAACTTTTTGAAAATTTACGAATGAAAACCTATAAATGATCCTTTAAAATCAGAACATTTGGAAATAGTAGATTTATAATTCAAAACAAGCATGTTGGTATTATCAGTTAGTTTGTATTTACTGCCATTGAGTGTAATGCTTGGATGTTTTATGAATACAACAGCACCTTCATAAAGATCATTCTTGAACTTTTGAACCATCCTTGTTAGAACATTGGCATGAATTTTAATTCCCTGGATAAAGAAACAAAATTATCAATCGTATAATTGTTTACATAAACATACAATGAATGATGCAATGATATACCGTATTAAATTTAAAAAAATTATTTGTACCATACCTGTTCATCCATCAGAATCATCTCGATTGAATAAATTTCATCAGGTTTTTTGAAATTCGGTTGAGTCCAGAATCGAATTACCCTGACTTTCACTGTAAAATCATCTTTTTCGATATCAAGGTTCTTGATAAAGGTGATAGTAGTATTGGCGTCCATTGCGATACAAATTATGTGCAGAGTTGAAAAATATATTATGAAGTTTAATTGAACGATCTCGTGATGAGGTATTTATATACTTAAATAACAATAAAGATAATAACTATTTAAATTTGAAATAATATCCCCGTTTTATTGGGATTTCTATCGACGAATATTTAATAATTAATTGGTTTGTCAGTGTGAAATCTTGATCTTGATTGTTATATTTTAAGTTATATTTTATAAAATTAATTAGCAGTTAATTGAGTAAACAAAATTTGTTATAAGAATAAAAAACAAAAAGAATAACAACCATTTAAATTTGGAATAATATTCTTGTTTTTTTGGGATTTCTATCGAAAAATCTTTAATTTGTTTATAATTTGAAAGTTTGATTTTCTAAATTTTACATTATCTCAAAACAAAAGTAAATAAAAAACAATAAGGATAAGAACTACTTAAATTTCGAATAATATCCCTGTTTTATTGGGGTTTATTTAAGAAATTGTGTAACAATTATAAATCGGGTGAATAAACCGAGTGTGTAACAATTATAAATCGGAAAACATAAAATCGAAAAACATAATATCGGAAAACATAAAATCGGATGAATAAACCGAGTGAATAAATCGGAAAACATAAAATCGATGAATATAGCGAGTGTGTAACAATTATATATCGGGCAAAATGATATCGAAAATAAGCAATTATTAGTCGGCAAAATATATATCGGAAATGGAGGTGAGTGTGTATCAATCATTATCCGACAACATTAATATAGATGAGGTATGTTTCGGCAACATTATATGATGAGATAATGTTTTTTTTGGATATTTTGCTTTATTCCATAATGTATATCAATCAAAATCGGAAATGAGTAAACTTCTATTTTTTATATGGATATGGTATCGGAAATAATCAATTGTGTATCAATAAATATCGGAAATGAGGAAACTTTTATCTTCTTATGGGATATGGATTTGGTTAGTCAACAAATTGGGAAGTGTATACAATAATAAATTGGGCATGTCAACATGAATATGTCTTACCAGAAAACAACACACGTGTCCAGTTATGTTACTTATTTATTAGATGTAACAGATATAGGCGTCCAAACGATGGATGCATGCACATGGAACTCCTTTAACTGGACCTATGCACGACTCTTATTTAGTAAGACATGGATGAATGAAAAGAGGCAACTCCACATGACAACAAATTAACGCCACTCAAATCTCCATCCCACATCCACCCACCCCACTTTCTTCTATTCTATGCACCTTACCCAACCCTTATTTATTCATGCATCTGTGCTAACCACATTCTTACCACTTTCTTCTACAACTCCTGATCACATGCATATACATTTTCCAGGAAATTTCGTGTTTGATTTGGTTAAGAATACTTTAATTTATCTGGTTCAAATTGTGAGTAATTAATCCCACTATTTTTTGTTGCACATGTCATCATGACCTATGTGGTGGCATACGGTGAAACGTGTCATCGTATTATCTCTCTGTCGATGGGTAAAAATTTTCGGTTTGTGAAAGGTGCAACTGTATCGTTGTAGAAGGTGCTACCGTATGCTATTAAGAAGTCCAAGAAAGGTGCAACCGTACCTCGTAATCAACCAAAAAACAAAAAAAAAACTCTTGAAATCAACCGAAAAAGCCGAAATACTATTGAAATCAACCAAAAAAGACTGAAAAAATCCCTCGAAATCGATAAAAAAACTTTAAAATTCCTCGAAATCAAACAAAAAACTTAAAAAATCCTTCAAACTGGTGGGATTAGGCTAAAAATACATCGACGATATTGAACTTTAGTAAAAACACGAAAACAAGTCGATAAAAACCTTGCTTTTGATAAATATTTTCTATCTATATTATATTATATGGTGTTATCGTATTAAAAAATTTGTGGGTCCGTCCCTGATCATATGGTAATGTAAAATGAAAAGTTGATAATGGGAATAATTGTCCTCCTAATATGGCTTTATGTTTCCCACTAGCTAGCTAGCTAAAGCCCCCTTGTTCTTCTTCCTACCACTCAGCTGAATGCTTTTGCTACCCAATTGTTTCTATTAAGCTTCAAACTTGATATGACATGAATAGACACAAACACAAGCCAGACTCAAGTTAATTTATATTTACAAATAGATTTAAGCCATTAAAACCTGAGCTTATACAATCCTCTGTGAGCTGGTAACAGTAGCTCAAGCTTGAGTTGAGCCTGAACTTTGAAGCTTGCAAGCCACAAGCAAACCTAAGCCGTACTGTTTTTTATACCGATCAGTTAAGCCAAATATACCTTGAAATACAAAGCTGTATAAGCATATGTATATAGTAGACGGACGGTTCAGATCGGTTTGTATACACTACTAGAAAATCGAGCATTACCTTTACCGCTATATTTGATCTGTCGGTAATTTTCGACAGATTTCCGATGAACCCGATTAAAAAAAATAAAAAAAAATAAAATAATAATAATCCATTGGAAATTACCGATAGATAACAATTCCGTGGGTAATTACCGACGATGTCCGACGGATTATTATTTTTTAAAAACTAAAGCTTAAAATCAAAAACCCCGTCGGAAGTTATTGACGAAATTGATATCCGTCGGTAATTACCGACGGATTTCCAACAGATTATTATTGTATTTTTTTTCCTTATTTTTCAAGTTTTTCATATTCGTATAACCTTTAATTTGATTTATTTTGTATAATTCGTGTTTGTACATGTGTATATGTATATGTATATAATAATCCGTCGGAAATTACCGGCGGATATCAATTCCGTGGGTAATTACCGACGATTTCCAACAGATTATTATTTTTTTAAAACTAAAAATTAAAATCAAATCCCGTCGGATGTTATTGACGAATTACCGACGGATTTCCAACAGATTATTGTATTTTTTTCATGATTTTTCAAGTTTTTCATATTCGTATAACCTTTAATTTTATTTATTTTGTATAATTCGTGTTTGTACATGTGTATATGTATATCTATATGTATATGTATATGTATATGTGTATGTATATGTATATGTATATGTATATGTATATGTATATGTATATGTATATGTATATGTATATGTATATGTATATGTAGACACATCTTCAAATACAAACCAGTCAAATTTTTCATCAAATGTTATGATTTAAAATATTATTACACATATGTTTGTTTCACCTTGTAAAAGTTTCGCATTTATTTGTTTTTATAAGTTGAAAGTTTCTTATATATTTTTTTATGAAAAAGTTTCATATATGTTTGTTTCATATATGTTTGTTTCATAATGTAAAAGTTTCACGTGTATTTTTTACACAAGGTGAAACACATATGTGTAATAATATCTTAAAATCATAGCATTTGATGAAAAAAATCAGGAAAAAATTTATTTTTTATATTGATTTGTACGAGTTTGTATAGTTTGTAACGTTTGACTGGTTTGTATTTGAAGATGCCTCTGTATATGTATATGTATATGTATATGTATATGTATATGTATATGTGTATGTGTATATGTATATGTATATGTATATGTATATGTATATGTATATGTATATGTATATGTATATGTATATGTATATGTATGCATTTGTGTGCCGTATATGTTACTTGCACTAGTAGAAAATTGAGTATTTTCAACAGAAAATGTCGTTGAAAATTTTCTACGAATTTTAGAGGATTATTGACAGAACATAATTTTTCTACGAATTTTCCGTTGAAAATCTCTCACAAACATATATGCATTTTCAACCAAAAAAATTTCAACGGAATGTCTCGTCAAAAAGTTTTTGGTTGAAAATGCATTTTGTGAGAGATTTTCAACGGAAATTCGTAGAAAATTTATGTTTTGTCAATAATCCCTCTACATTTTGTAGAAAATTTTCAACGACATTTTCTGAAAATACTCAATTTTCTCTAGTAGTGTTGATTGTACGTATATATGTTATGTATCCATGCCATGCGTACTATTCATTTATGCATTGTATACCTATATAATATAGGTTGTACGAATGACACGATTGTATTTGAAACACCCTATATATACATATATATGATTTGTTTCTTTGATCAGTATCTCTTGTAAGCCTTGCTACCTAAACTGAAACCTATCCTATTATCTCGTGAACTTATAAAAGTTTATAAAGGCCAAAGGGTCGATCATACAACACTTTTGACATTATTTGTTCTTGTTTCACCTGTTGTCAAAGGTTCTTTATATCTGATAAACATAGTCATTTGCTCACCCTTTCTAAGAATGATTAAAATAAATGTTACTTAAAAATGGAAATAGAACAAGGTATGACGATACGCAGTTGTTAAATGAGGTTCAAATGAGAGCAGTAATAAATAAGAGAATATGTAAACGACCAAATTACGTGCAAAATTACATGTGATTTTACACTAACGGTCAAAGGCAAGGTTGTGGGTAATGTGGCATTCAACCTTTGCGTGAATCACGTGTTTTTAGACATGATAAAATCATATATGATTCAACCGTTTTCTTATTCTTTTTTTGGATATTGTGTTCTTGTATGAACCTGACTACATAGATTCAGGTTTATACAATAATAGTAACAAAATAAGAAAATTGTCGAATTACATTTGATTTTACACTAAAGTCACATGTGATTCATGCGACTTTAGCCGCAAACTCACCCTTAGTGCAAAGTGCAAACGATTGTTTTCGTGGTTCTCTTATTTCATTATTCTTCTCGTTTGAACCTCCCCATCTTTATATATATATATATATATATATATATATTAGAAAGAGGTTCATGCGAGGACGGTAACAATTTACGAGAATGCTAGGACAATCCTTAGCCAATCGTCTTGTACATGAAATTTTTCATGTACAAAATCACATATGAATTAGCCGCGACTTTTCCCGTGACTTAGCCCACGGGAAAAGTCGCGCGTGTCATTTTTATGCTAGTACAAAATCACATATGATTTTGTACATGAAAAAAATTTCATGTACAAAATGATTGGCTGAGGATTGTCCTTGCATTCTCGTAAATTGTTAATATTCAACGAAAAAACAAAGTACGAAAAATCATGAACCGTCTGCGTCTCCTTGATCATGACCTCCTTGATTGTAATATAATAGAACAATTGTTGATTATCTTGTAATTAAGCATGACAGAGTAGGGATGAGCTCGGTACCGAACCGGTACCGAAACCGGGTAGTACCGAAACCGAGAGTGGAAAAAATCAATACCGAATACCGAACCGATAAGAGAAGTTCGGTACCAGTACCGGTACCGGGATTTTCGGGACTATAACCGTTTGGTATCATTTTTTAGGATGACAACCATTTTTCACCGTTGACCATTAAATACAATAACAAAAACCAAAATCACTTGAGCGGAAACCGGATTGGAGGAGCCGATTGTGCAAGAACCAGGTTTTGGATAAATTACAGAACTGATTTTGGAGGATTGCAATAACCGAAATATGAAGAATTGCAATAAAAAATCGGTATTTGAGTGGAATATACAATAACCGAAAATTGTAATATATTTAGGAGAATTTTCTATAAGAAAAGGAAAGAGTTTGTTACCAATTCAAATAAAAAAATGATTTTTTAAATTCCCCGGTTCAGTTCGGGATTTAACGGGACTAGTACCGGTACCGGTAACGAAAATACCGAATCCCGAATATGGAAAATCTTGGTACCGAACACCGAACTGGTAATCATATTCGGTACCAGTTCGGTACGTGACCGGTTCGGTTTCAGGATTTCGGTATGTATGCTCATCCCTACGATAGAGTACGTAAAGAACCAACTTTTTACATTAAGCAAGCTCAAAAAATAAAATATGCACCTATATATAGTTGGATGTATGAATAACACAAATGGATTCTGATGATTGCTTCAAGTTCGTTTGCCATGTATATAGGGTCTCGCTAACCAGCCCTTTGTTGAATGGAAATTTTTATTTTATGCATGGGCCAGGCCATATGGCATTATTTTGGCCCGGTCTCAATAAAAATGGTATGTTTATTATTTTGTATATAAGATTATCTCATCTTTAACCATGAAAATAATCTTTAATAAATCATGATTGAGTTTGTTTTCCTAGTTAATTTTTAATAATCTTTAATAAATTGATTTTATCATAAAGATAAATTTGTAAAAGTTTAATTATAGGTTTTTATCGTATATGATAATTTGTTCGAGCATCGTATCAATCATATGTGATAATTATAAATGTTTTTGTTAATCATATGTAATTATGTATATTCACATTTATAAACCTTCTTGTGATTCACATATTATCATATGTGATAATATGTCACTTATGCTCAGTCACATATTATCACATGATGATATGTAACTTATACTCACACACATGTATATCATGTGACAATACACAATTTATACTCACACGTATTATCATATGTTAATATGTACAAAAATTCATAGAGTTGATTATATATGATACGGAACAAACCATATGTTAAAATAACTAATCATATGTGATTCAAAACGTGGATCTAAAAAATCGAGAAGAATGGTAAAAAAAAAATAATTGATCGATCGTTTATATCACATGCGATATTCGATGAAAATGGGGAAAAAATTCTTAATCAAAAAAATGTATCTAAAAATTAAAATAGTGAAAAAATTCATATAAAACTTGATAAAAAAATTGAGAGATAATTAAAATTAAAAAAATAAATAAATCTAAAAGATATAATGACATTTATTTTTTAAGGAATTTAAATAGTGTTTTTGTTATAGTTATACCGTTAACATAATATTTGAACCAAATCAAAATGATTATTATCCGAATTTCTAAAGTTATTTACCATTTTTATGTAGGGTTGGATTCTGATGAGAATCAAAGTTATGGTAAAAAAAGGTAAGAAATCATCCTCACCTTATGATCAATCTTAATTGAATATATCAACTCCAATGAGATGCATTGAGATGCGCGGATCAATTCTCGTGCAATACATGGGATGGGGCCATAGGGGTGAGATTAAAAATGATCAAAGGTACAGATCTCTTCTTATGCTTCTCACCTTAACTCTTATTCTCACATGATTCTCTGTGTGTGCGTGTGTGTGTGTGTGTGTGAAAACATTTGATTCATCGTGTGTAAAGTCACATATGATTCATAGGACTTTGGTTGCTACGGGCCACGTCACCCCACACACACTTACGTTATATACATGTGTTTTATTTGATAATTATTCTCATTTAAACCTCCTTTTATATGTAATGAGAAAATAGAGTTTTATTTAAGTCAATAATTTGATGAGTTGTGTGGCTGATCGTATGTCGGATTCAGGAACTTCTTTAAGCGAGTGCACTTTCAGGTAGCGTTTGGTACGGAGACTAGATGAGACGGCATAGGACTAGACTGGACAGGACAAAGTTGAACTAATAGTTTGTCCTACGTTTGGTACAACTAGAACAGAACAGGACTAAAACAATTAAAATGACTAGATTACCCCTAAAATATTGTTTACTGGGTTTTTTTATACAAAATAAAATAAAATATATTCAGTTATATTTATATATATTTTTTGATTTTTTGATTTTTTATCCATTCCCTTTATTTAAAAAATAAAATAAAAATATAGTATTTGATTATTTATATGTTAATCTATTTTGCTAACCTAAAACACTTTTCTCTTCACATTTTTAGCATTAAATAAAATATTATATATAAAGGGAGGTTTATACGAGGACGGTAACAATTCACGAGAATGCGAGGACAACTCTCAGCCAATCATTTTTGTACATGAAAATTTTCATATACAAAATCACATATGATTCATGTAAAAAATCATATGTGATTTTATACAAAATCATAAATGATGCGGGCGACTTTCCATGCGACTTAAGTGGCCCCAAAAGTCGCCAGCTATAGATAGTGCAAAATCACATGTGATCTTGTAAATGTAAAAAGCTCTTCGCATTCTCATAAATGGTTACCATACATCCTCGTATGAACCCGCCCTATTATATATATATATATATGTAGTATATATATGTATGTATGTATATATATAGAGAGGAAGGTTCAAATGAGAACTTTGTAAATTTAAAGGAATAAAGGAGCACCTTGTGGACCACATATGATGTAGGTCCCACATCATACGTGGTCCACAAGGTGTTCCTTTATTCCTTTAAAAAATGGTGGTTCTCGTATTATCTTTCCCCTATATATATATATATATATATATATGTATATATACATATGTGTGTATAGGGTCAGGATCAAGGGAAAACGTCAAAAAAACTGGAAAAACACCCTGGAAGCCCCTCCATCTAGACAGTATGCACTAATGCATTCTATTAATTTATAACATGCAATTGTGTATATGCACCTATGCATATGTAATTATAGAAACATTGGTGCAAAAAAAAATGTTTGTATGCATTAGTGCATACCGTCCGGATGGAGGGTTCCAGGGTGTTTATCAGTTTTTTTTAGTGTTTTTCCTTGAACCTCCCTCTATATGTGTGTGTGTGTGTGTGTATAAATATGGCAATAATCAAATAAAAACCACAAAAAGGTTACAAACTCGTGAATACCGATATAAAAATAATTTTTATATGATTTTTTTCATTAAAACCTATAATTTAAGATAGTGTTTCGCGTATGTTTGGGTTCACTTTATAAAATAATTACATGTGAATTTTTTTTTTGATTCACCTAGTGAAACCAAAAATATGCGTAAAAAATATTCATATGGTGAAACCAATACATGTTAAAGTTTCATGTTATGAAACAAATATATGTGAAATAATATCTTAAATCCTAACATTTGATGAAAATAAATCATGAAAAAAATTATTTTTATATCGATTTTCATGAGTTTGTAACTTTTTTATGGTTTTTATTTGATTATTGTCATAATATATATATATATATATACACATGCATGCATCAAAATTTTATTATTTACAAAACAAAAAAAACATATAACTTTAACTTTTTAAATAAAAAGCATTTTAAAAATTGTTATATATATATATATATATACACTCATCAAAATTTTATTATTTATAAAACAAAAGAAACATATAACTTTAACTTTTAAATAATTTACAAAATCATTTTAAAAATTGTTTTATTTGTTTTTTAGGACTAAATATATTAAATAATAACATAAAAGTGTTAGATAAATTAATAATAACTATAAAAATAAATAGTTTACATTTAAAATTAATTAATAATTTGAAATTAATTTTAATTAATAATTAAAATTGATTAATAATTAAAATTAAAATTAGTTATAAATTAAAATTAATTAATAATTAAATAATTACTTGAAAATAATATTAGTTAATAGCTAATATTTTATAATTTATAATGATTTAGTAAAAAAAAAGATTGGGTTTTAAGGATAACCTGATTATTTTATGTTTTGTCTCATGTTGTTCCATTTATTTTGGTGGAACAAAAAAATCCAAGATAGTCCCATGAAATTAAGTTTTGTCTCACCCGGTCTATATACTAAATGTAGTCTCAAGGTAGATCAAAGGTCCACAAAATCACAATTTGACTTACCAGAAGTCAACATGATTTGACCTATAGAAAAGTCAATTATGTCAATTTGAAGAAAAAGGTACATTTTCTCAAATGCAATCTTAATTTTTAACATAAATATATGTTTCCTTGAAAGTGATATAAAAATCGACGTTTTTAAGATGAATTGAGATTGGGAAGGACAACAAATCATGGAAAAAAATCAAAATGGGAGAAAAATTGATAAATTAAAAGTTATATTGACATAGTGATAGTAATCTTTATAATTGTACCCGAGGTTGTGAGTTTAATCATTTTAACTATATTTTTATGTTATGCATTGGGTCAGCCCTAGAGCCTAAACCTAAGGATTAAAAAAATTTAACTTTCACTTAAAATAATATAAGAATTCATGACCTCTTACATGTAGTATGCTAATCTAGCCATCCCTATATTTAATTTTATGCTATACATTTGGTTTCAAAGTATTTAAAGGGAACCTTTAAATTTAAGTCGTTGCACCTATCAAACGTCTATTTTTTTTTTCTTATGATAATCAAGTGAACAGGAGCACGACAACAGCCTCCTCAGCACTTAATAAGTCCGCTCGAATGATTTATATTACTTTTTATATTATTTTAACATAAGTGTCTTTTCTTATGATAATCAACACATATATATATATATATATATATATACACACACATTTAACATTTTCTTTTGAGGTGATCTTTGGAGGTAGAGAATTGACATTTATCATCATTCAAATTGGATGGCGAGCACTTTCCACCTCAGGGTTGGCATTTCTTATGTTGAATGATAACATTTCTATCTTTTCATGTACTTGAACTTTCTCTCCATATTTTAGACATAGAACTTGTCGCATAACATTAATAGTTTCATAAGAAATAATATCAAACTTTTCATTTTTATCAAAATAAACTTTGGGTTTAAAAATAATTTCTTCAACCATTGCTTTATAGAAGCATGAAACTTTGAGTTAAAAAAACTGTTTTTACCTAATCTTTAACCACGTCTATAATTTTAAGTTTCGTATGTATTTCGATCTTAATATAGTTTTTTATAGATATCGTCAATGTTGGTTGAGTTGGTTACCGTAATCCGCAAAAATCAACTTTTGGTCAAAATTTGCACTGCTCACGTCAACGAGCAAACCCTAAAAAGTGGGCGGAACTATATTTTACACTACTAGTGGTCGCACACTTATTTTGCACGCGCCCACGAGCATCTAGTCAGCTCCTTTGTATCTAATTTTCCCTTCTTTCCTTTATTTTATTTTTTCACCAACCTTTTTCTCTCTCATCCAAATCGATCCAAACCATCCTATTTCACCAAATCAATTTCATCAAGAACATTTAAGACCTTGAAAACTACAGATTCAAGTCTTGTTGGTTGAAATCTAAGATCTTCATCTTCTTCCAC
The DNA here is from genome assembly GCA_036898165.1 of Silybum marianum. Classification (NCBI taxonomy): domain Eukaryota; kingdom Viridiplantae; phylum Streptophyta; class Magnoliopsida; order Asterales; family Asteraceae; genus Silybum; species Silybum marianum. The sequence continues at coordinate 13,030,115 of CM072528.1, forward strand.
CATTATTGACCAAATTTTAGGGTTTTCTTAAAAACTCATTTGCAAGTTATTCTAACCTTCCTAAACTTTTAAACTTGTCAAAATAATTCATTTTGGTCTTTTGGAACATCTCTTTTGGTGTATTTTACACATCCATGGATTTTGACCTATTTTTGGGTATTTTGGATGATCTGAGATTTTGATTAAGGTTTGTATAGATCTGATTTTAAGAGTTACTCTTGGTGTATTTTAGGTTTGTTTGTAAACTAGATAACGTTTATAACTTGTGGATGTTTGTAGATCTAAGCTCTTCACTTGGAAGCTCAAGATTAGGGTAAAATCTATATTTAGCTTAAATCTAGCAAGGTGAGTTCAAGTTGTTTTGTGAAAACTATGTACATGCCAAAAATGTCTATTTTGATATATTAAAATGTTTTTCTTGACGTTTATCAAATCTGGTCATTATTTGATGAGATTTACATTTTTGTATAATGGGTTTATAAAATTTGAGAAATACCCGTATTTGGCATTTTTAGACGTTTTGATAAATAAAACATATGTGTGGGTTCTTTTGATGATTCATCTCATAAATGGAGATTATTTAGTTTTTAATGCAATTTTGTTGTATTTGATTTATGAATCATTGAAAATACACGTTATTGCATTATTAGGCTTTATGGAAATATGTGAGTATGATTTCATTTGGAAATTTGTTTGTCTCAATTAATGATGTTTGTTTTAGGTAATCGTACCTTTGGAGTATGTATTTCAATAAATATTGATTAAATGAACTTTATTGATTAATGATGTCTTTCATTAACCAACTGGGCTAGCTCAGTTGGCCACCAAGGGAAACCTTGGGGGGTTTTGCCCTTGTAGGTCTCAAGTTCAAGCCTTGCAAGGGACTTTTCCTCAGGCGAATTCGGAGAATTATGGAGTATGTATTTCAATAAATATTGATTAAATTGGTTTTGTCTTTTGAATTATTAGAAGGATATTAATTCTTATTTAGTGAATTTAAAATCTTTTAAGAATGGGAAGTTGTAAGGAGAATTATGGAAGGGAAGTGAGAAATTTGGAAGTGGACGGATGACATGCAAATCATTCCCAGGGCCATATAATAACCTTCATAATAGACACCTCATTTCCATATATATTAAGGACCAAAACGTGTAGGAGAGGAGTATAAATACTAGTCTCCTCTAGTCCTTTTAGCACCAAGAAATTCTTCAAGACAAAGTGAGAAGTAAGAGAAGAGTCATCAAGGACGGTGTTCGAGCCAAGAGTCGATCTCAACGTCGTTAAGGTATAAATTATTATAACTCTCGAGTTGTTTTACATCGATGCTTTCGATCGACATTTATGTTTAATAAACCGAATAATTGATCGAACGATGAACTCAAGAAGGTTGTTCATTTGTTCGAATCTGTTTACGTATAATTCGGCATGCTAAAATGACATTATTCAAACTCGATGGTCTAATCGGGAGTGGGGCGGGACCAATCGAACAAAAAAGGAACGGGACAGCTGTAGAGTTACGACTCTATGCTGTGAATTAAAAAGCCATGAGCGGTTTGGATCTTGAAGAAGAATCGTAAACCATGGCTAAGTCTTGGGGGTGAATTTGCATGATGTGTCACATCTAAATAAAATCGTTGGGGTTTGCAGAAAATCTTTACTGTTGTTGGATAAATAATAAGTTTATATATATATATATATGGATGCCATGGATAAATATATATTACTGGGTATATATATATGGGTGAAGTTCATGGAAACACCTTATAATTAATAAAAATATATATATACATATATGTATGTGTAAGTATGGAAAGGCAGACGTGAACATATGTATATATATATATATATATATATTGATAAAATTGACTCTTTATTTAGTAACCATGCTACATAAGATTATAAAGTGTTAAAAGAACTTTTGACGTTAAAAGGTTATTAAAACCAATGTTTAAAGAAACTGTTGGTGGAAAAATTAAGGGGTAATTAATTAGAAAGTTATTACGGATGTGTAGGTCGAGAAGTATTACGTGACAAGTGAACCTACACTAAGCCAAGGTGAGTTTTCATGAGATTTAAACTGGGATGTATGCGTACGTAAAAATTTATTTGAGCACTATTGTATTGTTATGTACGTGTTTATGGGTTTGTTACATGTACATGAATTGTTATCTTATGTGGGTTGCATGCTATTTTATTTACATGCTTTAAACGTTAATTAGCATGTTTTATGAATTGAGTTGTTATTTTGTCGGGTAAAGGGATGGGTCAAATAGTCATAAGGGATGGTACGTCTTGGGGATGGGTGATCGGACAAGGGAGGGCCGTATAACCCGGGGAAGTGCCGATGACGGTAAGACCTTAACCCGACGGGAACTTAAGAGATCTCATCACTTTTAAATAAAAAGGTTTTTTTTTATTAAGTGTGCATATTGTTATATTTTGTTGTTGCCATATATAATTGGGATGTATATATTTTATGCACGAAAACCATGAACTCACTGAGCTTTATAAAGCTGACTATTAGTGTGCATCTTAGGAGCCGGGAGTTCAAAGATGGACAAAGGCAAGGGACTCGCGTAGGAAAATAAATTATATTTATCATGTTGTTTTATGAACTTATGTAATGTCACCCAATATGGGACGGTCAGTTTTGGGATATTAGTTACAATTAAATTTTGTGAGACTTCTGCTGTAATAGGGCTTTATTAAATTTTGAAATATTTAATGTTTTAAGTGCGAATATTACGTGACACCATGTGGTAGAAATTAGGGTGTTACAAGTTGGTACCAGAGCCTTAGTTTAAGAGAAATAGGTTAAGATTTTAGCCTAAGCTTAAACTAGGAATGGGTATTATAGTAACATACGAAAGGGATAAGTAGGTGGTTATTTATAATATGTGATCTTACAACTAAGCTTGATTCTTATATTGATGGTATTCTCTGTGATTTTGAAGGAAAAATGGTTAGAGGTGTGAGGATCGTGAGCCAAGGGCGTGGACGAGGACGTGGGGGACGAAGAACACTATATGGGCTAGGTCCGAACGGAGGGTCGGTGGGCAGTCACCGCTCCAACACGGCTCGTAGTATCAGTCTCAACTCAGGTCATCAGACTGGGGGTAGTAGTCCGACCCACAACGAGGAAGTGTCATCTCAGGCGCCGACCCATAGAGAGTCCTCGTATGAGCCGTCTGTAGAGTACACTCCAAGCTCGCCTAAGACTTATGAACTTGAAGAAAAGATAGAGTTTCTTCAAAGAGGGAAAGCTGAGTTACAAAATAAGTTGGCTTACACATAATGGGATAGTAACAAGACTAAAGGAATGCTTGACAACCTACAAAGGGCTCATGCTAGGGTGACCGAAGAGAGGAATAACCTATTGGGAGAGAGAGACCTTCTGAAACTGATGGTGGCACAGGAGCAGAGGATTATTGCTAGGACGTGGGGTACTCGGATGAGAGATAGGACCCGTTTTTACAAGAAAGTGACCCTCGAATATGCAAGGGTGGTTAAGGGGTATCTTTCTGATTGGACTGAATGCTACAAAAAGGGTCCAAAGGCGAATCTATTATGGAGCTTCAAACCTTCATTGACCTATGCACAATGGATTAGAGACCCCTATCTCCCCGAGATGCCTTAAGAGTGTTGATAGTCATAGAGAGAGAAATTTTGTTTAGTATTTAAATTGATGTTTAGCTTGGGATATTTTTGAGCGAGTTAGTAATCCCAAATTTTAATAATTATGGCAAGATTATGTAAACTATCTCTCTCTTGAAAATTTCAATATATGAATGATTTTTTATTATGTGATAGTGGTACTTCCTTCAATAATTGTATGTGTCTAGTAAATTAGACTTTAATATCGCCCTACTATATTCAGTATGGTATCACGTGGATCTGCAAGAAATGCCAATATTGGGGAAGGAGTCGGCAATCAACCACCACCAACAGGAAGAGGACGTGGTCGTGGTCGAGGTCGTGGTCGTGGAAACTCCGCAAGCTCAAGTGCGACTCAGTCGGTGGATGTAAGCTCAGCTACACGTAGCGTACGAGTGAGAAACCAAGAAATTGGGAGAGGAGAAAATGTTTTCACGGAGGAGGCACTAACTGAGAAGATGACTCAAGTTCTCCAAAATACCCTTCCAAATATGCTTAAGGCCATGTTGGGTGACAGATTCAAGGACCCCAAAGAAGAAGAGGAAGCGAGCACCCAGAAGGAGGAGAAGACAGTGGTTAACTCTCAAACCACTGAAAAGGTGGAGTTGTCTGTCAAAGGGAAGGATGAACAACCAGTGGATCCAAAAGTGGCACCACAAGCGAAAGGAAAGAGTTGTAGTTACAAGACTTTCAATAGCACCCGCCCAAAGGAGTTTAAGGGCATTGAGGGTCCAGTAGCCCTAATGAATTGGGTGACCAAAATGCAAAGTTGTTTCAAGATCTGTGGGTGTTCCGAGGAACAAAAGGTAACATATGCGGCTACCACCCTTGGAGATTCCACGCTTCATTGGTGGGAGGCCGAATGTGCCATCCGAGGGGATGAAAACATTTCTGTCCTAACCTGGGAGCAGATGAAAGAAATGTTAATGGATAAATATTGCACACAGACGGATGTGAAAAGTTGGATTCAGAGTTCTTGAGGTTAGAACAAGGTTCATTATCTGTTCAAGAATACGTGGACGTATTTCTGGAAAAGGCCAGGTTTGCTAGTTACCAGATGGCAACAGAACAAAGAAAGATAGACCGATTTAAGGACGGTCTAAGGATAGAGATAAAGCGGTATGTGGATATGACCAAACCAACCACGTTTGTTCAAGCAGTGGAGATGGCACTTGTTGCCGAAGCGAATCACGTAAAGGCAACTGGGGAAAGAAGAGACGCCAAAAGAAAATGGGAAGGACCAAGTAATTTGACAAAGAAATCCAAGGGAGTGAAGACACATACAAGGGCACGGAATGAGGAATTCACCATTCCTCAGTGCACTAAATGCAATCGAAGACACAGGGGAGAGTGTTGGGCAGCAAAAGTGACATGCTATTGTTGTGGAAAGTCCGGGCACACGTCAAGGGAGTGTACCGAGAACAAATCGTGCTATGAATGTGGGGCGTCAGGGCATCTAAGGTCCGAATGCCCTAAGCTCCAAAAAGGGGCGACGAACAATGTTAGGGCTTTTGGAAATGGACCGGAAAAGGGGTCGGAAAAGAAGAAGGAACTGCCTAAGGGGACCGGACGAGCATACAACATGACTTTGGAGGAGGCTAGGGAGTCTCCTGACGTCGTATCGGGTATGTTTCTTATAAACAATGTTTATGCTCATGTGTTGTTTGACTCGGGTGCAGATGGTAGTTTTGTATCTTCTACTTTCCGACACTATTTGAATAAGGATGCCTGTAGACTAGGGAAGAACTTCACCGTAGAAACCGCTGATGGTAATCAGGTTAAGGTAGATGAAATAATTAATGGATGCACGATCTGTATAGATGGTAGGGAATTTCCTGTTAGGCTTATGCCTATGTGTTTAGGAGGTTTTGGTGTGGTCCTGGGGATGGACTGGTTATCCGAAAACAAAGCGCAAATTATGTGCCACGAAAAGATGATCAAAATTCAAACCCCAGAGGGGCAAACGATTCATGTTTATGGGGATCGAGGAAAGGGTAGTACGAGAATCATCACCGCAATAAAAGCAAACAAGTGTCTTCGGAAAGGATGCACTGCTTATCTAGCTTATGCAATCAATGCTAAACCAGAAAAAAGATCAGTGCAAGGGGTACCGGTAGTGAATGAGTATCCAGAAGTTTTTCCGGATGAACTACCAGGGATACCCCCGGAACGCGAGGTGGAGTTCCGTATTGACCTAGTGCCCGGTGTAGCTCCTGTTGCACGAGCACCCTATCGGTTGGCCCCGACGGAGATGCAAGAGTTGATGAAACAACTTCAAGAGTTGTTAGACAAGGGGTTTATCAGGCCAAGTTCATCGTCATGGGGAGCGCCAATCCTGTTAGTAAAGAAGAAGGATGGCTCAATGCAGATGTGTATCGATTATCGCGAGCTTAACAAGCTCACAGTCAAGAATAGATACCCGTTACCAAGAATCGATGACTTATTTGATCAGTTACAAGGAGCTAGTCACTTCTCGAAGATTGATTTAAGATCGGGTTACCATCAGTTGAAAGTGCGAGAAGAGGATGTGCCAAAAACCGCTTTCAGGACTCGATATGGGCACTACGAGTTTGTGGTGATGCCGTTTGGATTGACAAACGCGCCAGTAGCCTTCATGGACATGATGAATCGAGTATGCGGACCATATCTAGACAAGTTTGTCATCGTGTTCATCGACGACATCCTTATTTATTCGAAAAGTGAAAAAGAGCACATAAATCATTTAAGAACTATTTTGGAATTGCTAATGAGAGAAAAATTATATGCCAATTTCTCGAAATGTGAATTTTGGTTACGAGAAGTGCAGTTTCTCGGTCATGTAGTAAATGCGGAAGGGATTAAGGTGGATCCGGCAAAAGTAGAGGCGGTCATGGATTGGGAGTCACCAAAGTCTGCGTCAGAAATCCGAAGTTTTCTAGGGTTGGCTGGATATTACCGGAGGTTTATCCAGGATTTCTCTAAAATAGCAATGCCCATGACAAAGTTGACGAAGAAGGCAATTAAGTTCGACTGGGGAGAAAAACAAGAAGAAGCTTTCCAAACACTCAAGACCAAATTGAGTAGCGCGCCAGTTCTTGCCTTACCGGAAGGAACGGAAGACTTCATTGTTTATAGCGACGCTTCTAAGATGGGTTTGGGTTGCGTATTGATGCAACGGGGTAAGGTCATCGCCTATGCATCTCGACAACTGAAGGAGCACGAGAGGAAGTACCCAACTCATGATATGGAGTTAGCCGCAGTGGTATTCGCGCTGAAGATTTGGAGACACTACCTTTATGGTACAAAGTGTACGATTTATACTGATCATAAGAGCCTGAAGTATCTTTTTGATCAGAAGGAATTGAATATGAGACAGAGGAGATGGATGGAACTTCTCAAGGATTATGACTGTGAGATTCTTTATCATCCAGGAAAAGCAAACGTAGTGGCTGACGCATTGAGTAGGAAGGAAAGGACCGAGCCTATTCGAGTGCGGGCCATGTGGATAAACGTAAAGGTGGACATGATAGATCAAATAAGAGATGCTCAAAAGGAAGCCTTACTTGATACAAATATTAAGAAGGAGAGGATGGTTGGACAAATTAAGTCACTGACAATTGGATCAGACGAGATATATAGATTTGGAGATCGGGTATGGATTCCTAACTTTGGTAATTTGAAGAGCCAAGTACTAGACGAGGCACATAAGTCTAAGTACACTATGCACCCAGGAAGCGATAAAATGTATAAGAATTTGAAAGAGAGCTATTGGTGGCCGGGTATGAAGAAGTCAGTAGCTGAGTATGTGGAGAAGTGCTTGACCTGCTTACAAGTGAAGACGGAGCACCAGAAACCATCGGAAATGTTACAACAAATGGAAATACCGGTATGGAAGGGGGATATGATAACAATGGATTTCGTTACCAAGTTGCCAAAGACGATGAAGGGGCATGACGCAATCTGGGTGATTGTAGATCGGTTGACGAAGTCTGCTCACTTCCTACCGATTTGTGAAAAATATACATTAGAAAAGTTGGCTCAGTTGTATGTCAACGAAATAGTGTCAAGGCATGGTGTACCAATATCCATTGTCTCAGATAGGGATGCGAGATTCACATCTAGGTTTTGGGCAAGCTTCCAACAAGAAATGGGGACTCGTTTGAATCTAAGCACTCCCTATCACCCACAAACCGATGGTCAAAGTGAGAGGACAATACAAACCCTTGAAGACATGTTGAGGGCATGCATCATCGATTTTGGGGGAAGTTGGGACAATCATTTGCCATTGATAGAATTCACGTACAACAATACCTACCATTCTAGCATTAAAGCAGCACCTTTTGAAGCCTTATACGGTCGAAAGTGTAGAACACCAATGTGTTGGGCGGATATTGGAGAAAGGCAATTGGCAGGCCTAGAGCTAGTTCAACAAACTTCAGATAAGATAGCGCAAATTAGGGAAAGGTTGAAAATCGCGCAAGACAGACAGAAAAGTTATGCGGATAAAAGGCGTAGGCCATTAGAGTTTCAAGTCGGGGACAGGGTGATGCTTAAAATATCACCCTGGAAGGGAGTGGTACGTTTTGGTAAACGTGGGAAGCTAAGCCCAAGGTATGTTGGACCGTTCGAGATTATAGCAAGAGTAGGGCGGTGGCGTATCGTCTGAAGTTACCAGAAGAATTACATGGAATTCATGACACATTTCACGTGTCAAACTTGAGAAAATGCCTAGCTGACGAATCAGCGACAGTGGCATTAGAAGATGTAGAGATCAATCCAAAACTGGGATATGTCGAAGAACCGATTCAAGTTTTGGATAGGAAGATAAAGAGGTTGTGAAACAAGACCATTCCTTTGGTTCTTGTAAAATGGGAATTTCACAAGGGGTCAGAAATGACATGGGAGCCGGAGGTGGAGATGAGGAAAAAATACCCACAATTGTTCAGCGAAGCGTGATTTCGGGGACGAAGTTCAACTTTTAGGGGGGGGGGGAGTTGTAACATCCTAAAATAAAAGTATTTTATACTTTAAGTATTATCCCAAATATTGGATTATAAATTGACAAATATTTGGTTTAATATTATATATTATGTGAATAATTGGTTTTGTCTTTTGAATTATTAGAAGGATATTAATTCTTATTTAGTGAATTTAAAATCTTTTAAGAATGGGAAGTTGTAAGGAGAATTATGGAAGGGAAGTGAGAAATTTGGAAGTGGACGGATGACATGCAAATCATTCCCATGGCCATATAATAACCTTCATAATAGACACCTCATTTCCATATATATTAAGGACCAAAACGTGTAGGAGAGGAGTATAAATACTAGTCTCCTCTAGTCCTTTTAGCACCAAGAAATTCTTCAAGACAAAGTGAGAAGTAAGAGAAGAGTCATCAAGGACGGTGTTCGAGCCAAGAGTCGATCTCAACGTCGTTAAGGTATAAATTATTATAACTCTCGAGTTGTTTTACATCGATGCTTTCGATCGACATTTATGTTTAATAAACCGAATAATTGATCGAACGATGAACTCAAGAAGGTTGTTCATTTGTTCGAATCTGTTTACGTATAATTCGGCATGCTAAAATGACATTATTCAAACTCGATGGTCTAATCGGGAGTGGGGCGGGAACAATCGAACAAAAAGGGAACGGGACAGCTGTAGAGTTACGACTCTATGCTGTGAATTAAAAAGCCATGAGCGGTTTGGATCTTGAAGAAGAATCGTAAACCATGGCTAAGTCTTGGGGGTGAATTTGCATGACGTGTCACATCTAAATAAAATCGTTGGGGTTTGCAGAAAATCTTTACTGTTGTTGGATAAATAATAAGTTTATATATATATATATGGATGCCATGGATAAATATATATTACTGGGTATATATATATGGGTGAAGTTCATGGAAACACCTTATAATTAATAAAAATATATATATATACATATATGTATGTGTGAGTATGGAAAGGCAGACGTGAACATATGTATGTATATATATATATATTGATAAAATTGACTCTTTATTTAGTAACCATGCTACATAAGATTATAAAGTGTTAAAAGAACTTTTGACGTTAAAAGGTTATTAAAACCAATGTTTAAAGAAACTGTTGGTGGAAAAATTAAGGGGTAATTAATTAGAAAGTTATTACGGATGTGTAGGTCGAGAAGTATTACGTGACAAGTGAACCTACACTAAGCCAAGGTGAGTTTTCATGAGATTTAAACTGGGATGCATGCATACGTAAAAATTTATTTGAGCACTATTGTATTGTTATGTACGTGTTTATAGGTTTGTTACATGTACATGAATTGTTATCTTATGTGGGTTGCATGCTATTTTATTTACATGCTTTAAACGTTAATTAGCATGTTTTATGAATTGAGTTGTTATTTTGTCGGGTAAAGGGATGGGTCAAATAGTCATAAGGGATGGTACGTCTTGGGGATGGGTGATCGGACAAGGGAGGGCCGTATAACCCGGGGAAGTGCCGATGACGGTAAGACCTTAACCCGACGGGAACTTAAGAGATCTCATCACTTTTAAATAAAAAGGTTTTTTTTTATTAAGTGTGCATATTGTTATATTTTGTTGTTGCCATATATAATTGGGATGTATATATTTTATGCACGAAAACCATGAACTCACTGAGCTTTATAAAGCTGACTATTAGTGTGCATCTCAGAAGCCGGGAGTTCAAAGATGGACAAGGCAAGGGACTCGCGTAGGAAAATAAATTATATTTATCATGTTGTTTTATGAACTTATGTAATGTCACCCAATATGGGACGGTCAGTTTTGGGATATTAGTTACAATTAAATTTTGTGAGACTTCCGCTGTAATAGGGCTTTATTAAATTTTGAAATATTTAATGTTTTAAGTGCGAATATTACGTGGCACCTTGTGGTAGAAATTAGGGTGTTACACTCTATTTGTAACTTGAAATGGGCAATGGGTCTTAATAGGCGATAAGGTGTGGACCTTGGAAGTCGGGCATCAGTTAATGATCATGTAGTGTAATTTTTAAGTGAATTAGCCTAACTCGGATGATGAAAGTCTCAAGTTAAAGACTCGAGGAGTTGACTAGGTGATCACAAGTGAAAGACTCGAGGAGCTGAGCTTGCTAAATTTGGTTATCCGTAAGTGGTTCTTATATAACATTGAATTGTGGCTTACTTACGTATTATGTCACTATCAGTGGTAAATCGGGTTTCCACCGTCATCTTATTATGTTTTATACCCTTCCAAGAGTATGTGTGGATTAATTGTTTAAAAGACTTGATTAAAGTTATATTTTCCATTTTAATGTTTTATAGCTTTATTCTTGGTCGTGTAAGTATTGGATATTGAGCGTGTATAATTGGATGTTTTGATTAACGAGTTTTCATCAAGAAAATGGTGGGCTTTCGGAAGGATTCTGCTTTACGATACATCTATTCCTTTTGCAAATTAAGGTTTAAATCAGCAGCCTTTCGGTTTTTGCCTTTTTACAAATATGATGAAAACTGTTTGAACTTACTAGGCGTAAGTCTAACCCCTTTTATTTTGTCGGCATGTGCATCAGGTTCTCGTTGAGGTTTGGTACTAGCGACACAGTGATGAAGTGAGGGTTAGTTAAAGGCACGAGAAGGATTTAGTTATTCGTTGACGTCTTCTACAATTGGAGATAGCGACAGTTATTGGGTTATAGTAACCCCCGACCTTGACTTATTCTTTATCTAGTGCTTGGTATTTCCTTTATTGATATTGACTCTAGATTTGATATTTGAGGTAATTTATGTATTGATTTATAGTAAGAAGTTTATCCTTCATTTGTTGTATTAGTGGAAATTTTTAATTGGTCGCTATTTCCAAAATTTGAGGGTGTTAAGAAGGGAGGTTGCAAGGATAAAAAGTTTAACGTTTTCAGATTTTAATTGGTTCTAACAAACATAAAACGGGAAAAGTTTGTATCAATCTAAGGATGAAATACCTAGTCTCACAATACAAATTTTAAAAACAAATAACCACAAGTATCGTATGCACAAAAATATTGCAAGAAATGTAAAGAGATAAGGAAAAGATACTTGACATCGTTTTTATCATGGTTCACCCACTTTTGGCTACATCCACCTTGGAGACACTTTGTGAGTCACTTCATTATTGTTGTTCTTTAAGATAGAACAAAAACCATACAAATCGATCTTACAACGAAGGTATAAAGTACTCAACCTTTTATAAAAGGGAGAATCTCTCAAAGATATGAGATAAAACTCAAACCTTACAATATGTATTTATTCACTCTGAATTATTTTGTATCATGTTTTTACAATGCTTTTATAAAGTTTGTCCGATTTTATCGAAGCACGTTTTATAATATCTCTTGATAGAACATCCATGTTTATTTTATAAAAAAAATTATAAAAAAAATTAGTTTTACTTTTAAACCCCATATTTAAAAAACAATTCCTCCAAGTCAAGATAAGATAAGTTACATACCACTCGATATCATGTAGAATTTGAATGACAATGCCTTGGCTCAGATTTAATCTTTGGATATTTTACGGCACAAATTCCAATGCAATCATCGACTTTTGTCTTTTGGCATGGATTTTGAGACACCGTGACTTATTTCCAGAGACAATGATTTTGTAGATTATTTGACTGAACATAGTTATTTAGTTGAATATCATGGTATCATAAATATGCACATCAAGTAGAAGTGTTAATCTATTAAACATTTTGTTTGTTTAGTAATCAAAACAAATATATAAAGATGTGGTTTACAAGCATTGACAATCTTCCTCTTTTTGATGATGACAAACAATACGAATAATTTGAGAGCATACCTAATTTCTCTCCCCATTTGTTGAATCCAAAAAGCGGACCACTTTTTTACGTTTTGAAATCTGGTCGTTGTAGAGTACTATTGTAAAAAAAAGTCAACTAAGATCCACGTAAAGCTTTCACGAAATTCCATATCATTATTGATAACTTTTCAATTTTTAGATTTCAAAAAAGATTGGACGTATGGAGCATCTCCAATAGATTCACCAATATTTTTTTAATAGAGAACCAAAAAATCAAAATCTTTAAAAATTGTTACATTCATCTCCAAGAGATTCCACATTTTAAAGAAACCAACATTGATTATAATATTAAAAAATTCAATTCATCTATTAAAATATTATTTCTCTCTCTAAATATTTTATTTCAGTTTTTCTTATTGGTGGTTTTATTTTGTAATCATTTTTTTGGGTGTTCTTCATATTTGGAGAAAGAAAACACTTTTTCTCCTATTTTCTCCATTTTAAGAAGCTATTCGAGCACATTTTTGGCTCAAAATCCATATTTTATCAATTTTCTTTATTTTGGAGAAGTTGTTGAAAATGCTCTTACAATTTTGATTTTTTTTTAAATTGAATTCAAATAGTTCAAACAATTTTTTCACAATAATTTTATACAATTCGTCCCAATTTCGTAAAATCAAATTTTATAGATATTTATTGATAGAACATTCATGTTTATTTTATAAAAACAAGTTCTATAAAAGAAAATTCAGATTTATTTTTAAAATCACTATCTAAAAAATAATTCATTCAAGTCGAGATAAGTTACATACCTACTTGATATCATGTAGAACTAGGATGACAATTTTGCCTTGGCTCGGATTTGATTTTTGGCATGGATTTCGAGGCAATATGGCACGTTTTATCAGACGACGACTTTTATGAATTACTTGATAGAATATATTTATTTGCTTGAATCTCATGGTATCATAAATATGCACATCAGGTAGAATTGTTAATCCATTGAAGATTTCGTTTATTTGTAATCATCAAAACGGATATATAAATACATAAAGACGTAGTTCACTAGCACTAACACACTTGTTGGTACAAATAATCAAAATTTTACTGCTCTAATATCGTTTGCTGGTTTTGGATCATATTATTCCAAAAATTATAGTTACAAACCCTTTAAACAAAAGTAATGACAAAATTATGACCTTACCAACAACAAAGATGCGTAACATACAGATAGAACAAACAAGATGAATAATAAATAAATTTATAATAAAAGAATAAGAAATTCATAATAACCTAACTACTTGGGGTTTAACATGGTTCCACCACCATAAGTTAGCCAAAGATAAATTGCACCATAAAAGTAGGATTTCAAACTGGAACTACTTTTATGATGCAAAACATTCTATTCTACAAAAAGATAATCTTGCATTTAGTTCTCTAATTCGTGTGATATATTGAGCATAAAACACCAAGTATACTATGAAATAAACCAAGAGAATCCCAACACAAACTGAATACTGAAATCATGGTTTTTGTGTTTACAGCATGACATGTCCATGTTGGATTATGTAGGGGCACGACCATGTCAAATATCCAAAAGCTTTCTATTGCATCCGAGAACTTTTAGGACATCAAAATCAGTTTTTGAATTTCCATACACACCCTTCTTGGTTTTTTTCCCTTTTTTGTATCATAACTTTGCACACCCTTGATATACCTCAATACTTGTAGAGATACATTTCAATGACTAGTATCTTGGAAATATTGAACCCATTCACTAGAGTCCATTGTAAAAAGCTAAATCACATATATTTGCTTTTAGGTGGTTTAATTTCCTTTGTTTCCACGTTGGAAGGAGAAATAAAATATTGAGGGCTTATAATGTAATTCCCGTATTGTTTAAGAAAATGAGTCATGGCCCAATTAAGGGGTTTATGGATTGGGTCATGACTTGTTCATGTCACTTGTTAAAAATGTCCAATAGACTATCTACGACTTTGTTTGATATTAAAAGTGTTCTAAAACATGTTAATTCGTCTAGAAATGTTTAATAAACTTATTATGCACTTTTAGACAAGACGTTTTATTATATGGTTCTGTACAACGGTCTAGTGGGACACTTAGAAATTGTTAGTATCCTATAAATCAAACTTTATTGTAATGATTATAATAAAATCAATTACAAATAACATAATAAATTACTTATATATTGTCCTTGGCGTGTAGTTTAGTTGACAAAGAGATGGGGTGATTTTACCCAAATACAAGATAAGTAACGTTTGATTTCCCCTCATGTTGGTTTCAGCAGCTAAGTGAGTCAAAAATGTCCATCACATTAGTGTCTTTAGAGGCGAGTTCATGTGGGGCCGGTTAGGGTTAAAGATAATCAACTTTTTACCCTCGAGTTAACACTGTTAATTTAAGATACGTTAAGTGAATGCATATACCCCTCACATGAGGGTAAATTTGTCATTTTACCATCTTCTTCATCTAAACCTCATTTCTCAACCAAAACGAATGCACCACCCACTACTCACCAACACACCGACAACCCCACCATCTAGGCATCTACCACAAACTACCACCTTTCATCACTAAACACCACCAACCACCACATATTAACACCTTTCATTACTGAGTACAACAGACCATGATACTATAATTCACTTTCAAGATTCGTTACTCCTTGCTCATACAAGACCACCATCAACCATTATCCCAAACATAACTATGTAAATCAAACACAAATCCAAACAAAATATTTCCATAATTTCATTACAAAAAGTTGATGTACACAAAACTCATTGTAAAATCAAAAATCATACCTAAATTGTAAAATAAAATCCTAAATCAAATTTGAGTAAAATAAACTCTATAGCAAGCTTGTGTAAAATCAAACCAATAGATGGTGAATATTTTATTTTGTGGGACATGCAAGTGATGCTCATCGGGGGCGAGGGTTGTCGCAAACCAGAAGAAGAAACAAACCAAGGAGAATATTCTGGTTTGGGTTCACAAACTAGATATAGAAACAAACTAGATATAGAAACAAACTAGAAGAAGAAATGAAGAAATTTGGTGTTTATTTGTTCTTTAATTTCTCTGCCAAAATAACTTGGGTCACAAACAAGTCGGTTTTCATCTGTGTTTTTATTCGTGATTCGAACTCCCCTGAGAAGGGAATAGAGGTGGGGTTTTCCATAGATGGATCAAAATGGATGGTTGTTCACCCAAAATCAAGTCACCGGTACCCATCAGAGATCTAAACTAGGGCTTCTTATGTCCTTCATTGACAAAGGAATCAATAGGAAGTTCGGTTAAATGTATTTAATAACATTATTGAATGCTTATATTGAATAAAATTTTATTTTACACTTTATATATAATATTAATTTCATATTAAAAAAAGAGAGGTAAAAAGACCATATTACCTTAATATACTCTACACATGTCTAAGCTTAACATAAGTTTTTTAACGATGTTAACTGACGGACCATCTGTATTTTGAAAATAAAAGGGTATATATCTCTAATATAGATAATCTGTTTAAGGGACGATATCCAGATTTGAAGCAAACTACAAGGACCAACGATATAATTCACTCGAATAGTTATAAAACAAACCCTTCAAAATACAAATATTATATTTTATTACAAGTGAAACCCAAGGGCAATTTGGGGAAACCACATGTTTATAGGGTGAAATAAATGAAGAGTGAGGAGAGCGATTTCCATGCATGTGACCTCTCTTTTGAAAAAAAAAAGTTGAAAAGAAAAAAGAAAGTTGGATGAATTTTCATTTTATTATTATTAAATTAAAGATAGAAAGAAAAAAAAAGGATTATTGTTTCTTTATACGCGTGAACACTGGAGAGGGAACTTGTTTCCATATCGGGGCACGCTTTTCATCTCCTTAGTACATGTCTCCGTTTATTTAAACCCACGTATGCGCAATGCGCACCCTTCTTATCCTGCGCCTTCCATCCTGTCTTTTTATTTACAATAATTGCACTATTAAATAACCTACGCCCTATTTTCATTTATACATATACCTACCATGGGATGATAGCATCTTCATAATTTTTTCTAAAATAGAGAATGAAACTTATAATTTTTAAAAAAATATTACATTCATCTTCAATATCATCTTCATTTTATAGATCTCAAAATTCATTATATTATTAAAATATTCTATATTTTTAATAATATTATTTATTTTATCTAAACATTTCTTATTGGTGGAACATAATAAAAAATAGTTTTTGATAGTCATTTTTGGAGATAGTCTTCAAATTTGAAGATTTTTGTAACCTCTTTCATGTTTTCTCTATTTTGGAGAAAGTTTTGGAGATGTTGTTGGAACGAAAAATTGCTCAAATATCTATTTTTTCCATTTTATAGATGCTGTTGGAAATACTCTTAATTAGCATCTTCAATTTATACTTTTTTTTTTCAAAATAGAGAACTTGCAAGGATTTATTACAAGTAGAGATGTAAACGGTTCGAGTTTTTAATAAGTTATTCGAACTTGAGTTTGAGCCTGTTTATCTTGAACTCGAGTTTGAGCTTGTTTATCTTGAACTCGAGTTTGACAATTCTCGAGCTTGAATCAATCTCGAACATAAAATAGAATTTGTTTAACTAAACGAGTTGAGTTTATAACACTAATGTTCAACTCGGCTCGTTTGAAAACTCAATTCATTTTTTCAAGTCAAGTCGAGTCATTCAAGCACACCCATTTTTCGAGCCAAAAATGGCCATATATTTATTAATCATATGATAAAAGTATAAAAATTATCGAGCTCAAACGGATAAACAAGCTAATCGATCGCGAGTTCGAACCCATAAACGACCATCGAGTTCGATAACTCAAAAAATATGTGAAGCTCGAGCTCGAGCCCTACATTGAAAGGTTAATCGAGCTCGAGTCGATTTCGAGCCCAATATTAATTTTTGATCCCACCTCGATTAACCTACTACTCGACTCGGCTCGACTCTTACACCCCTAAGTCTACAACGATTTCTAACCAATTTCTAAAGTGACACATTATCATAAAAACTATGTTTTAATCGAATAACAATAAAATTATAATTACATATCTTTACTATAACTTAATACAAAATAATTTATTAATAAAATAATTATAATAAAATAAAATAAACATAGTATTTTAATTTAATTTATGAAATGTTTTTTATTCAATAAAAAAGGAAAATTTATATTAAAACACACAACATTTAATTAATATTAAAACAATAAAATATACAATAATAAAATCAGTCTATTTTTTCTTTTCCGAATCTTTGTCAAATTTCGTCAACCAAGTCTGATCATAAATAATTAATCATTAACTTATTGCGTATTTATATGTCATTGATAGTTCTCGTCAACCACAAAGAAAATTATATGAACAACTTCAAAAAATTTAAACAAACAATGATGTAATTATATATGTGTTAAATTTATTTTTATTATGTAAATTATTTTATTATATTGTAATATAAATTATATTTTGCATTATTCATACATTTTATAAATATATTTCACAAAACATAAAAAATCATGATGTAACATAAAACAAATTATCATTAAAAAATTATACCATACAATTTTAATACTATTCACTCCCACAACCAACACAATTTTGATTTAAAAATCATGTGTGACAATTAGAAGTTCATTAAAAATCATTTGTAATTGCATTGGATTTGGTAAAATGTTAGCAAATTTTCTATTTACAGATGTCAAAATTATTTTATTATTAAAATATTTTATAACTCTTATCATATCAGTATACTTTTTAAAAATATTGTATAAAATAATAATTATTCAATCTCATTAGTCGGAATAAATAAAAATAATAATTTCTTTCCCAATACATTAAACTTAAAACTTTCTTTAGTTTTCTATGTTTTTTAGAATTTTAAGAACCATATATAAAATCTGTTGAAGTAAAATAAAGATCAGCCCTACTTTCTGTATTTTAAAAAATATATTAAAAATATTTATATATATTTAAAAAAGAATGTTGTCATGGTTTTAAAAATTGATAATTATTATGTTTTTGATTAATTGAATGACACTTTTATATAATAAGAAATATTATTCACCTTATAATTAAAAATAAGATAAAAAGTAGATGCTCATATTTAAAAATGAATATTTTGTTTTGAGACAAACAGAGATAAAAAAGTGAATATTTTATATGAGAGGTAATACTATCAACGCCATTTTAGGAAAAAACTATTTTTTAAATTGTTAACTATACATTATCGAATGCGGCAATGGATCGTGCGAGAAGAAGAGTTTGGGTGAAAAGTGTAAATAGAAATATGGACCTTTGATCACTTTTAATCTCATGCTCACCTATGAATTGCGCTTTAGAAGACAGTTGATCTAGTGCATCGCAGTACACGTCATCTCGGTGCATCTCATCTTAATGTGCATCCAATGGTGGAGATTCGCTTTTTTGCTTCTCATCTTAACCTTCTTCTCAGAGGAACCTAACCCATAGAATGTTATATCAAATATATTTAAAAATATTTTTCCAAAACTTGATAAAAAAGATTTAGGGGTTGTTTACCAAAACTTATCCCGGGTAAGCGTTTACCAAGTCACGTTATCTTATCGGATCAATATAGTAAACACCAAGAATCTTACCCGGTAAGTGAGTGCGACAACTCTTATCATGGTAAACACTTATCAGGTAAATTGTTGCATACAATGCCCTTTTTGTGAACTAAAATCTTACTCGGTAAGTAAATGACAGTGTTAAATTTTACTTGTAAAGGCTTACCAGATAAGTGTTTGATAAATGACCACTTTTATAGATGCACCAACGATATAAAGAAGGTATATATGTGACATAAAATAGTTAGCATAATACAAAACAAAATAAAAATAAATTACACAATAAAAATTATGAATATATTATAATTACTAGTTTGTAACTCGTGTATCATACGGGGTAATTTAAATACAGTATAAACATTGCCAGGAGAGTATATTCCAATACATAACATAATATCGTTTAACAATAATTTGTAATAAAACAGTAACATTGATATATTTGTTGTATTACATGTTGGTATTGATGATATTACATAATTCGTTATTTGGCTTGATGTTCATTGCGGCTATATCAGAAAAATATTATAACTTCCTTCTTAGTTTATTTTTTCCTGATGTTAGCTTTATAATATCAGAAGCAGTTTCAATTGAAGTTGAATTGGTTAATACGATGGGATTATAAATGAGCACAATGCCTTTCTTATTTAAAATATCAAACACATAACTTCTTATATGTATGTTTAAAGAAAAAGGATGAACGGTGTTATGCTGATATAAAGAATATTTAACGACATCAAAATTTTCTGAATCAGAGGGAAAATTTCTTGAAGATGTTACGTCTCTTTGACATACGTGATTAGAAACTGCAATAAGAAAATGTAAATATCCTAAACGAAAAATACAACTAAAGTTAATTTAGTGGCAGATACATACGTTTATTACTTTCTTTCACGCTGATATAACTTCTGGTTGAGGAACGCTTACTGCTAGATGATCTAAACACACAAGCATTTTTGTTATACTTTAAAATTTTCTTTCTGAGCTTTCTGTTCTCTTTAGGAAAAATCGAGTCCATGTGAAATTAAAGATTCTGGGTAAAAACACATGAAACATTAAAGGTTAAAATTAAATATAAATGACAGTAAATTTAAAATAACAGATTTACTATATAAAATACATGTTAAAATATGGTACTTACATGTAGGCATTGTTTGGCAAAAATAAGCTAGCTTATAAGCTGACTTAGAAGCTAACTTATTTTCTGAGTAATCGTTTGGATGCACATAAGCTAGCTTATAAGTCAGCTTATAAGCTAGCTTATCGATAAGCTACTTGGAGTAGCTTATAAGGAGCTTTTTGACACTTTTTCCAATTATACACCTAACTAATATTATTTATTTATTTTCAACATGCCCTTTTTGGTCATTTCACATGCTCATAAGCTAGTTTTTGCCAAACATAACTTATTCATCAGCTAGCTTATCAGCTCCCAGCTAGCTTATAAGTCATTAGCTACCTTACAAGTCATACGCTAGCTTATCAGTCATAAGCTAGCTTATCAGCTAGTTTGCCAAACATAGCCGTAGTATAAAGGTCAATAGGTTGGAAGTTTGTCTTAGTTGATGATGTAGCCGGATTTATGGTGTACAGTTTGATTAGTTTACTATTTACGAACTCAATAGTGGGAGAGAAATTTATTTTCCTTAAAACAGAATTTTAGAGAAGACGACGTTAATGAAAAACCTTTTACAAATATCTGGTAACACTTAATTTAGGAAATTATGTAAATACTATTAAACAAATATAACTTTTTTGAATTTAATGTCGCATGTAAATCCCAATTTTTTTGGGATTGCTATAAACAGTTTTAGAATCTTCAAATACTTTAAAATTAAATAGGATATCACAATTATAAAAAAATAAAATTAACTTTAGAGTAAGAAATTAAAAATTTAAGTTCATATTGCAATTCCGTTTAATATATGAAGTAAACTATTTATTTTTTAACATAAAATTCAATTTTTTAAAAATTTTGTATTTAAAAAATAAACAAAAAACATAATGAATTTATACATGCTATGTGAAGGAATAAAATAAAATTTTCATTCATGAACTTTATCGGTTACAGTTGAAAGTACATTGTACATAAACTTTATGTCTTCAAACATCATTATATTGATGTAGATTTTCCGATTAAGAAGTTTATGACGAATGCCGTTATACAATGGCACACCGTCATCAATATATGGAATCAAACCTAATATAGCATTCATAAAGGTGGAATGAGCAGTGAGAATTTCTCTGGCCCTGAAAAATCAATGATTTTGAAGCGGATCTTGAAAGAAAATTCCTTAATCGAGAGATGTTATTATGGTACCTTCTGGTTGTGCAACAATGGTTGGAACAGACAAATCAAGTTTTGTAACCATAGGAGTTTTCCCCTCATCGACAAGCTGTTCAAAATATGTTTTTTTCTTTCTTGGATTAGATCAACCTATGGTGGAAGAAGAGGTCCTCTCTTGAAGTTGTTTTAGAAACTCAACTTTGGCAAGAACAGTTGGTAGACCATAACTTTTGCGAATCGTTGTGAGCTTGTTGATAAGCTTAATGATATAGTTATGAACAAACTGTCTATATTGGCTCTTGCTTCTGTTCACAAAAGGAATCATTTCAACCCATTCTTCACCACCGAGGTTATGCATAAAAGAAAGTTTTTCCTTCTTCGTATGACCGTTCTCCCTTGAAATTTGCACAAAAAGTGGTTGTGCATAAAAGAAAGTTTTTCTTTCTTCGTATAACCGTTCTCCCTTGAAACTTGCACAAAAATAAGATTTTCTTTCTCCACCAATACCTTCGGTCTAGATATCTAGACTATAGTAATCTTTGATTTCATAGATCGGTAAAGAATTCTCTTATTGTACCATTTAATTTGGGCCTCTTTCACCTCTCTTTTGTTAATTCGGCGTTTATTAGCACCTAATGTTGTAGACTGATCGGATCTTTTACATTTGATTCTTTCGCTTATTCGACAACCAGTTCTTTAGCAAATCTCTCATCAGCATCAAGACGTTCTTGAATTTGTAGGGCTTCTTGTGTTTCTTTTTCTGAAAGTCCCAATTGATCAACCACCTTAGAAACAGGTTTAAGTTGAAGACCTATCTTTAGGAACTTGAAGCTCTATGACAGGGGGCTTTTAAGGGATATTTAATGATAGGCGTAAAGCATTCAGTTCGGCCACTTGAACAACACATAGGTTTTCCACATTTATAATTATTAAATACAATACAAAATATTAAGAAATCAAATAAATTTTTAAGCATTTACATTTAGAATTATTACGTTTCATTATTGTTTACCATTAAAACTCAATTTTAAACTTCTAACATATCCTAGCTTCTTATCTTTCCATCAACCGCACCTTGTAGTGGCACACATTAAATCAAAACAGTGACACCATAAAGAGTCATAATTTTTATTCATTACGTCAAGACAATTAAGCTGTGACCTAGGATCCCACTAGCCCCTACACGAATCTGCCAATACATCCAAGTGTTTACTTAAAGTAGAAATATTATATATCACGATTAAGAGTGTTATTATTTAGGTTAAACCTAATAAATTTTATAAATAAGATTTGTACCGCATAAAAAATACGAAATTCTTTATAGATATAAAACTTTAACATGCCATAATTTTTTTTTCTACCCTAAGACCATAATACTTTTAACCAAAATTTTCTTAACTTATTGTTAGATTAGACTGAGATTATTTATGATAAAATATCATATAACCACGAGATTTGTGGCGTATTGGTTAAGGTCTGTGGGGATGAGGTTAAATAACACATCTACCACAGGTTTAAATCCAGGCGCAAACAACTTGTGGCCACTGAGAAATTATCTCAGGGGTGCATACTTTAACAGTCTTAAAATTGTCAGGGATTAGTCTAGACAAATGCCTAAGATACCCTTTAAAAAAATATTATATAATGGATCATAAAAATAATTACACGAAATTGGGCAACAATATATGAATGTCTTGTTTGGTACGTATATTTTGGTAGGCCAATTACTACAGCGTTTTTCATGTTTTAAACACACTTTAAATGTTTGTTCTAAATATACTTATGATAATTACTTATATATTTTTAAAAACTAATAAATAAGAAACATAAAACTAAAAAATTAAAAAAATTGTATGATCAAACACTGAAATTTTAAGTGTTTTCTTCAGCCAATCATGTCTTCAATATATTTATACAAAAAATCTGATAAATAAAAATCATAAATTAAGTAATGTTCTTTTTAATTCAATTTTTAAACATTAATTGAAAACAATTAAATTGGATATTTAATTATTAATCAAGTAATTTTATTATTTAAGTGAGTATAGTTTTAGGACAAAAAAAAATGATTATTTTGTATAAAATTGTGAATATTATTAATTAAAATTTTAAAATATTGATGTTTTAAATACTGTGTGTGCAGGGGTCGTGTCGGCTTCAACCAGGCAAAGACCATCAATAATCCATCATCTGTAATCTTCCCCTTTTCACCTTTACTCTTTTCTTCGAAACCCTAATCATTTATTATAACTTACCTCTATCTTTGATTCTCCGTTTTTCTTTTTCATTGTTTAGAACTGTGATTGGTGTGGATATGGGTGGTGATCCTTGTTTCTCCTTCATTTCTAGTCACTTGAGCTTCAATTTGTAGGTACATTCGTTGTAAGTTGTTGTTCTTATGGCCTGTTGATTTAGTTTTGATTTGTGTTTGTTTCGTTTATTGATAAAATTTTACTTTAGATAGCTGTAGAAATTGTGTTGAGTTGAATCTGCATAAATATAGCTTCGATTTTTGTTTCTCCAATTTTTTTGCTTTTTCATTGTTGTGTTGTCCGATCTTTTGGTGTTTGGATTTCTGTTTGATCTGCAATCGGCGGATTAAGTTTTTGCGGTCTAGCCTGTATGGAGTAATGGTTGATGGAAAGGAGAGATGTAGTTGGTTAGGTGGAGTTACTTTACATGGTAATTTTTACAATGTAATTTAAATGCTGTTTACTATGTTTTGAGTTTTTTTTTCTGGATAATGTTCAAGCTATTCTGTTAGTGGGAACTGCAAAGAAGTTGTGATTTTTCACTTTGTGGAGAGTTTTATCCTGAATGGAAGGAAAAAGTATAAAAAAGGGGTTTGCATTTGCAGCATATGATCCACCACCTGAGACAGTCATGCTTTTTTTTCTTTTCTTTTATGATGCTTCAGGTTGTATAGTATACCATAGAAAATGGCTTTTTCTGCTGCCTTTAAGGCCAAAAAAGCTGATTGTAAGCGAAACACTGAACTATTTAGGTCATGATACTAGTGGCTTACAAGCCGTCTGTTTTGTTAATAGCGCACTGGTTAATGTTCTGGAGTTTTATTGATAGCATACTGGTTACCATTCTGGTTTCTTGCTTTTGGTTGTGTTTGTTACAGCTACTCAATATACAGGAGGTGGTGCTTCGTTGTTCAAGTTGGTTTTATCTAGCGGTGCTCTGTTGATCAAATTGTTTTCTTCATGGGACATATTGCTGGTACTCATTACCCTGGAGGGCCTCAGTCAGGTTATGATCTGATCAACTTTCTAAAAGCTTAGAGAATCTCTTCTAATTGACAAGGAATTGAGCACCCTACCTCTATCCAACACACAAACACGCATCAATCAGTTATGCCTGGAAAGATATATCAATAATATTGTTAGTTTCATATTCACTGCATGCCTTTCACTCTTAAGAGAGCTTGTATGTGCGGTGTTCCCAAAATCTTGTTGTCGAAAATTGATACAAAATACTTTGTCTTCAAGCAGAAAATGATCTTTGCATGTCTATGATTTTGTTAAAGTTGTTAGAGCATCTCCAGTGGAGGTTCTTGTAAGAACCTCCTTTTTACACTGTTTGTTGCCAACTCATATCCACTTCATCAAATTAAGAACTCTTCAAAAAATCCACAATGGTAGTTCTTATAAGAACCTTTTTTTGGTGGGTCCCATTGATATTTTAAACAACAATAATTATAATGAAGTCAAGAAAACTAGATTAAAAGTCAATGAAAATGTCATGTCTCATAAACTTCATGGTAAGAACCAAGGTTCTTGTTCAAGCACCTAGAGGATATTAGGTTCTTAAAAAAACCTCCCCACAATGGTAGTTCTTATAAGCAACTACACTTTTTGCTAATAAGAACCTAGCATTAGAGATGCTCTTAGGCGTCTTGTCAACCAAACTGTGCAATTGATTAGTTTTGCTCTCTCTGTCTTGATGATATTTTATCAGCCATGCCGATTGAACACATCCATTTGGTGCAGTTCTGAATGCTTAGTCTTTGTTGTTAAGGGAGTGAATATTTAACTAGTTTACTCCCTAGTTTTGGTGAAATGAAAAATAGTAGTTGGTGTAAGCTTTGCAATAGGTGTAGCATTTGGCAAGTAATGTACTACAGCATTTGATGTTTCATTTTTGTTCTCCGATTTTCCACCTTTGTTGGTTATAACATATGGATGTCTTTCAGGATCCTCGGGTGATGGCATATACAAAGAATTGTGGCATGCCTGCGCTGGACCCTTGGTCAATGTCCCCCGTGAAGGAGAACGGGTTTATTACTTCCCTCAAGGGCACATGGAACAGGTTTGTTATTTCTTCTTCGTGAAGGGTTATTTTGGGTATTTTGTGTGAACCTTTCCTTATAATGCAAGAATGCATGTAGTGTCCAGGATATCATTAAAGACTTGAACTTCCGTGACACTTTCTGAAATAGAATATATGCAGATATGATTTAAACATATCACTCCTCAAACGTAATTGCAAGTCAACATGCATCAGTTCCCTTATATTCTTATTATTCCACAATTTGAGCATTTCATTTTCTTTGTAATGACAAGAATTTTGGTTGTTCTTACAGCTTGAGGCCTCCATGCATCAGGGTTTAGATCAGCAGCTCCCATCATTTAACTTACCAGCCAAAATACTGTGCAAAGTGGTGAATATTCAACTTCGGGTAAGTTTTGCAATTATTAATGGGGACCACAAGTCTAGCACATCGTAAAAGATTATTTGTTGTTGGCAGTAAGTGCATGTCTAACTGGTCAGACGAGAAATGTTGTAATTGGGGATCTTATTTAGTAACCTAGTCAAGGGAATATAGTCTTTTTGGAGACTAAACTCTATAATCAGATTTGGATATTTTACTTTTATGTCATCTTTGTATTTTTCTTAAACCACAGTTAGGTCACATGCTTCCTTGAAGAACCTTTTTGTTCCCAAGATATAAGATATTGAATCAACATATATTAATTTGTGGGTTCAATAATTGGCAATTTTAAAATTGCCATGATTGCAGTCGGTTATGATATGTGAGAAATCAATGTTTCCCATATATGAAGTTTTAGATACCCAGGTCCTTCAACAGTGTCATATCCTTTCTATTTGAAGAACTGTTTGGAATTAATGTTGATATATGCTCTCCAAATGAGGGTCGGGCTGTTTGCTCCAGCTTTTTCAGCTGCATCATACCCCTTCAAAGTACATAGAAGAAAAAGCGTTATCACATTTTATGATTGTAAGAATGACTAATGATTCTGGACTTATTTTCAGGCTGAACCAGAAACTGATGAAGTTTATGCACAAATAACTTTGTTGCCTGACCCAGATGTGAGCCTATTGAGTTATTTTTTTTAATTTTTACAAAGAATATTGTGCCTTTTCTGGTTTAAAAATATGCGTGTTCTCTATTCTTATGTTCTTTTGGGAAACAGCTAAAAAATGAGGTAACAAGCCCAGATCCTCCACCCCCAGAACCTCCTAGTTGCACTGTCCACTCGTTCTGCAAGACACTTACTGCATCTGACACAAGCACACATGGTGGATTCTCTGTTCTTCGTAGGCATGCAGATGACTGTTTGCCACCACTTGTAAGCTTTAGCTTTAGCTTTTTGCCTGCCTATCTTTTACCGGCTGGAGTTTGCCTTTGTTTTTACTCTGCCATGTTATTAACTTTGAGTTTTGTGGTCACTGGTCAGGATATGTCTCAACAGCCACCCTGGCAAGAACTGGTTGCTAGTGATCTTCATGGCAATGAATGGCATTTTCGTCATATATTTCGAGGTTACATTTTTCGTGACTTGCTCTCTCATAAAGTATGCACCATATGTGTACATATATCTGACATGAGTCAAATAGTTCTAAACATTCTGATCCTCTGTATGGAGAACACTACTGAACTAGCCGAGTGAAATGAAAGTGGATTTTCTGTGGCACCATAGAGGATACATCCAATTGCTATACCAATTCTGATCTACGGTACTTTGTGCCACCTTGATGAGCTATGTTTTCTTTTGCTCCAGTGGCTAAATGGTGATGCATACAGAACTGGCTTTAACCTGAATACATGACAATTTTTTTGAGTTTCTCAGGTACCCCACTACCAAGGCCCATTTTAAGTCTGTCAACTAACAATACTCTATTGCACCCAAAAGAAAAACTGTTGATATGGTTTAACTTTTGAAGAGAAATAGAAATTCAGCCTCAGGAGGTAGAGTTCCAGAAGGATGGAATGGATCTGCTCCTATATAACACTTGAAGCATCTCCAAAACTAGTTTTCTGTTTTGAGATGTCTCTCCTTGTTTTGCATTGACCCACTGAGAACATCTGAGTCCTTCTCCATTTTTTTAATTTTGGAACTTGGCATTGGGAAGGTGTTGTCCATGTCCGCGAATTGTATGTGTAGCAAATAGTATTGCATGTGATTGTCCAAAGGAAGAAATCCTAATGAGTAGTTTTTTTGGGCAACAACTGTTGTCTTTGTTCCTGTACTGGTAGATGTTGAATTGATAAAGTATTTTTTTTATTGGGTTCAACTCTGACTGGTGGTGGATATATATGCCAGGGCAACCTCGGCGTCACTTGCTGACTACTGGATGGAGTGTCTTTGTTAGTGCAAAAAAGTTAGTTGCTGGTGATGCTTTTATCTTCCTAAGGTAAGTTGTATGAAGAACAACTGGACCTGAATCTGAATGATTGGATTATTGGTTATAGTGCGGTGCCTGAAATTAACAGTATGAAATCCTTGTTTTTTTAATTTTCTTCAGGGGGGAAAATGGAGAGCTACGTGTTGGAGTAAGGAGGCTTATGAGGCTTTTAAATAATATGCCATCATCTGTGATATCAAGTCATAGCATGCATCTTGGCGTTCTTGCTACAGCCTCGCATGCAATTGCAACTGGAACCCTTTTTTCAGTTTTTTATAAACCAAGGTATTCATTAGCCTTTGTTTATTTGGAGCGGTGTCCCTCTGATATGTTTAAACTGCTTTATGAAGGAGTGAAAAATGAATTTTAACTTTGTTGTTCATATAATGAATGAACCTGATATAATTGGCCCAAAACAATGTAGTTTGCATTGAATTAGTATTTTGATTTGCTTGAGCTTAATTATGGTCACCGGGTGCATCAAAGTTCCTTATTTGCAGTGTTTTTTTTTCTTAAATATAGTTATGGGAGTATATAATTTGGGAAGTGGGAGAAAACAGTGATGGATCTTTTTAAACATTCTTCTTTTGATCTATTTTACTTAAATAATCACACACTGACACAAACACATGATGATGGTTATTTGTCTATATAGCTTGTTGAGAGATTGTCTTTGCTGAATTTGGTATTATTTGTGGTCAGAACTAGTCGGTCTGAGTTCATTGTCAGCCTTAACAAGTATCTTGAAGCTCGAAATCACAAGCTTTCGGTTGGAATGAGGTTTAAGATGAGATTTGAGGGTGAAGAGGTTCCTGAAAGAAGGTATTTATTGTATATAGCTCATTGTCAACACGTTGGGTGCTTGAGAAGTGTCATAAACTGGTTACGTTACTTGTTAATGCAGGTTTAGTGGGACCATAGTTGGCGTTGGAGATACAGCATCATCGAAATGGCTGGACTCTGAATGGAGATCTCTAAAGGTGCTAAGACCTTTTACACAACCCACGGATTCCTTCCCTAGTTCCCTCTAGTGCTCAGTTAGCATGCTTAGTTAGCCCTAGAGTATATAAAATAAGCTACACAATACATGAATAGCGTATATAAAATAAGCACATACCTAAGCTAAAGCAGCATCCTGTTTTTACTTCTACTTTCTGTGCGGATAATAGTCTAAACTAATGTGGAAAAAGATTTATTTTGCTCTGCTCTGCTCCTCTTTTTGGCTTTAATTTTTAAATTTATAATTCACAAATTTTTATCTTCTCTCTAAAAAATGTCATAACCAGCCATCTCGTATCCCAACACTTTATTCCCACTACAAAAAAATGACTTTCACTCACAAAAAATCACCCAGTGAAATTTCCTTGGGTGATTACCACGTTCACCAGGAAATACTAATGGTTCCGGTAAAAGCAACTTCGTCACTTTCGTGTACCCATCGGACGGCAGCCCTTTCGGGGGTTCCTTAGGGACCGATTCACTCTGCGTAGATCAATTATTTTGAGCAAATAAGTAATTAGTTTATCAGAATCCAAGTCAAAATTAGACGAATGGGGTTTCGGGGTTTGCAGCGATAACTGGGTATATCTACTATACGACCATTGACTAAAATATGTCTATGGTTAACTAATTGGCGAGCTCCCGGAATGTCCATTTTTAGGGCTTCTTTTGTCAACTCGTCGCTGAGTTCTTCAGTCACCTGAGACTTTTCCTGATCCGGACACTGACTTCTGACATTTTCAAGAAAATACCGACGGGTTACCCAGGAATTTCACTGATTTGATTTACCCACCAACAAATTAACCACCAACTTTTGTGACGGTTTTGTGACGAATCACCCTTTAACGACGGATTTCCCACGGAAATTGTCGTAGGTGAAAGCCTTCCATTTTAGTAGTGTCCCCCCTCTTGATGCACATGCAGAACTGCACCTGTGAAACACTCAAAACAAGGATTTAACAAGAGGCATAGGCATTTGTCCTTGACATATTAGTGTTGTTAGTTTTGCTATGAATGATTGGATATATATAAAGTTGTGTTTTTCTCTTATCAACCTTGAGAAGATAAACTTGTTTTACAATTTTTATTGATACGTTCTTTATACACACAAATTAAGGAGTTATTCTGAGCTCTTCTATGCTTCATTCTTCATGGTAAAATATTTCTTGCTGGAATTCTAACTATAACCGACTTCTTTTTTAAACTTACAATGTTGCCATCTACTACAGGTTCAATGGGATGAACCGTCATCAATACTACGCCCGGATAGAGTTTCACCATGGGAACTAGAACCACTTGTTGCATCCAATCCATCAAACTCACAGCCTCCACAGAGGAATAAGCGGGCCCGCGCTGTTTTACCTAATTCTGTACCAGATCTTTCTGGACTTGGTATGGTAGCTTAGTTCAAAATCTTTACTTTTTTGTGCCCCCCCAACGCCTCTTCTCTGTGCGAACAGTGGGAGCATGTTATATATATATATATATATAGGGGAGGGATCATACAAGAACACCCCCTCTTTAAAGGAACAAAGGAACTCTTTGTGGACCACATATGATGTGGACCCCACACATTAAAAAATCATATCTGATTCAATGGGGCCCATCATTGAATCAAATATGATTTTTTAATGTGTGGGACCCACATCATATGTGGTCCACAGGTGTTCCTTTATTCCTTTAAACTTACAAAGTTCTCATTTGACCCTCCCTCTCTCTCTCTCTATATATATATTGGGGGGGGGGTTGTTAAGGATTTAGGCTCCTGGTGCATTTTCAAGACCATTTGGTTCCTAACTTTTTTCTTTTGTGTCCTTTTTGTCTTTTAGGGATGTGGAAATCGCCTGTTGACCGTCCCACGGCTTTCCAGTATTGTGATCCCCAACGTGGGCGTGATATATATCCATCAAATAATATATCTTCTATCAAGGGTATCTCTCTAAGCTACAGTGAGAATGGTTCTTTGCCTCCTGCTTCCACCACTTCCATGCATTGGTCTAATAACTTAAGGGAAGTGGTAACAGAATCATTTGAACCCCTTGCTAGTAAAGATAGTAGTGGTGAAAAGAGACAAAGTAATGGCTACAGGCTATTTGGAATCGAGTTACTTGAACACCCAAATGTTGATGAAACTTCACCAATAGTTGTGTCTAGATCAGTGGCCGAGGAACGCCCAGTTGATACAGAATCTGATTGGCGGTCTGAACCATCAAATGTTAACCGTTCTGATATTCCTTCAGCAAGTTGTGAACCTGAAAAGTCCAGGCAAATTCGTAGCTGCACGAAAGTATGGTTTACTTGCTTAATTCCTTATTTTGTTTACCTCTTAACGGTTCCATTAAGAGGCAGCCTCTGAATCGTTAAGAAGTGAATCCTGTTTGGCAAAAAAAATAAGGGCTTGTTTGTTAGCAGCTTAATAAGTTTAATGGGACTCGCAGCTTATTTGGTCTGCTATACATGACTGTTTGGTAGTGGCTTAATGATATAGAAAGTGACTTATTCAGTAAACTTCTAGGGGGAAGCTTTATGCAGAAAGCCAAGTTTTTCTCAAACATGTCCCTCCCAATTAAAAAAACACGCTTCTTTCATCCATGAAAAAACCCTTCTAAACAAAAATCTTCCCAATCGACACAGACATCTTTAACCATACAGGACTTAATGGAAAACCAACCAAACAGCCCCCTAAGTCTGCCTTTTAATGGTTCCAAAACCTTCTGAATCATTTTGTATCCAGGACCTCCCTTAACCCTTCAAGAGCCCTGATTACATCCTGAACAATTACCAAACAATTATATTTCATTTTTTACATTATATCTAAGAGCATCTTAATCATTCTGACCACTTAATAATTTTGCACCAAACCATTCAGCAACTGCCAAACAACCCCTGATTACTTGATTAGTATTATTCGATTCTGGTTGCAGAAAACAAATCTATCACTTTTAAAAAAATCAATCTCAGGAGTTGTGCTTTTTGTTATAAATAACGACCGCCATGTGATTTTTTTACCAATTCTTGCAGGTTCATATGCAAGGGATTGCTGTTGGTAGGGCTGTTGATTTAACGCAGTTAAATTGTTATGAGGATTTACTGGGGAAGCTGGAAAATATGTTTGAAATTGAAGGTGAACTTCACGTGGTACCAAAGAAATGGCAGGTTGTATACACTGATGTCGAGGATGACATTATGATGGTCGGAGATGATCCATGGCAGTAAGTTCATTTCATCATCAACATTATTACTACCTTACCCCAAAATAAAATATAAAAATATATATATATATATATATATATATATATATATATATTGATAACTAAAAAAAGATGAGCTAATAAGAAACGGGAGGGAAATTCAGGGGAAAACGCTAAAAAAGAGAAAATTGAAGAACACCTAGGGATCTCGCCATCTGGACGGTATGCACAAATGCATACAAGCGATTTGCGATTTTTATTTCTATGCACCAGTGCATATGCACAAATTCATGTTACAAACTACCAATGCATACTGTCCAGATGTAGGGATCCCAGGGTGTTCTTTGGTTTTCTTTTTTTTGGCGTTTTCCCCTGAACCTGACCCTAAGAAAAGGTGATAAAACCATAATTGATAGAGTAGAAAATTTAGTAGGGTCTTTATTTTGGGGATGTAATTTGCCTATATTTTGGTTGTATATATATATATATGTACAGTGAGTTCTGCAGCATGGTGAGAAAGATCTTCATATATACCACAGAAGAAGCCAAGAGGCTTTCACCAAAGATCAAACTTCCGGAAAATGATGAAATAATACAAGGGAAGCCAGTTTTAAATGCTCAAGTTAGCACTGAAGAACAATCCTCATCGAATGATGGTTTTGGTTGCTGATCTTTTCTGGGGCTAATTTTTTTTTTTTTTTTTTACTGTTTTGGAAGAGTAAAACCATGTCTTTTTTGGGACCGAAAAGCAGTTATAAGGTATGCTTTTACGGGTTTGATGTTATTAATTTTCGTCATTATTATTATTATTGTTGTTATTTTGGGTTGGAGGGTATGTATTGCTCTGCTTGTTTTTTGGGATAAAAAGACATTGGTCTGCCCATATCTATCCTTACAAACAGAGAGAGAGAGAGAGAGAGAGAGAGAGAGAGAGAGAGAGAGAGATAGGAGGAAGTAGTTTCTGCCCTTATTTTTGACCTTTCCCATTAACATACATGTTTTTGTATATAAAGAAAGTATAAGTGTTGCCTTCAACATCTTTTTACTTATTGTTTCATTTCTTGATGGTTTGCAATTTTGATTTCATTGGAAAGAGTAGGTTTGCAAGATTGGGTTTTCTTTAGTTTAGAGTTTAATTAATGTTATATAAGTTAGAACCATGAAGATGAATATATGTTTTGGGAGTCAAAATTTGGCTAGGTTTATTAAGTCAAAACTACATATAAAAGAAGAAAAGAAAACTTATATATAACTGATATACTAGAATATTGAAATAACAAAATTAGTCCTTGTATTATACATGGTAAACTAATTAGCATAGCATTGGCTAATACCCCTCTCAAATTTTAGATGGGAAGAGTTCGAAAACTAGAAACTGAAAACAGGCTTGGAAGACCGGGTTAGATCAAGATATTGACCATTTGTTTAGTCGTAAAGATAAATAAAACACATAAAGTAACATTTGTAGAACACATCATTGTGTGTGATATGATCATATGAATGACACTTTGTTATATACATTAGAGAATAGTAGGGATATATGATAAGCCCCTATTCCATAAAGAAGTTGTCGAAGCCAAACCAACTCTTGTTTGGCATCCCAAAAATGCATGATATTTAGCTTAAGTACTAGATCGAATCATCAAAGACTATTTCTTACTATGCCCTAGTGCTGTAAATGAACCCGACGTTCAACGAACCGTTCGGTAGGAAGTTCATTTATGTCTGTTTATTTAATAAACAGACGAACATGTTTCATTCGTTCATTTACGTTTGTGAATATTTGTTCATTTATGTTCGTTAATGTTTGTTTACAGTCATGTTCCTATGTTGATGTGGGAATTGAGAGCTCAGATGAGCCTCAAATAAAAAGTGATAACAGGCAATAGCTTGGTGGGCTTAGTGTTGTAAATGGTTCCACGAATTCCATATCGTTTGTGTATATATACCAGGTATATGAGCTCGTCCCACATCGGTTGTTGATAGTAGAGATCGGCAAATTTCGATCACGGCCCGGGCCGGGCCCAAACCGATCCCGGTCTTAGAGATTACCGGTCGACCTGGTTAGTGTGGGCGCATAACCGGTCCCGGGTCGGGCCCAAACCAGTCGTTCACTAATTTTTTTTTATTTATAAAATTTTAACTACACTCTTAAATATATGTAACCGGGTCACTCAGATACACTTTAAAAATACGTTTTATTATGATAATTTCGATTCACAATTACATTCAATTATTAAAAAAAATAAAAATACAGTTATTGATCATCATCATCATTATCGGAATCCCATGTGGGATTGAGTTGAAGAGTTCTGGTTGTTTGAATTCTTCTACTAGCCTCCTCATCGTCTTCTAAGGTCATCAACGTCAAATTCATCATCATCTTCATATTGTGTTAAAGTGGTGCCACCAGTATCGGTACTTGGTGGCGTACTTAGTCCCATTGCGACTTCATAATCTTCCAAATTTTCTTCTATATCATCAATCTCGTCCTCTAATGTTGTCGTGTGTTGTCTCCTTTCAACGCTATCCAAGTAATCCTTTAAGCATACGTAACACTCTGCAGACTTCGGGGTTAGTCTTCTCGGCCATATCAAAATAATCCTGCCACAATGAGAAAAAGTGGACTCCAAAGCTACGGTACTAGCTTCGATTGTTTAGTATATCAAGGGCCATGCGTACCAAAACCGCGAAGTGAGATTGTTTTTTTTTTCTTTCCAAAATCTAATAAATCAAATTTTCCAAAAGCTATGGTACCATTTGGATTTGGGCCCATAAAATTAGTACGCTAGTACATATTTAGTTCGCCTAAATCGTTATCAATCTATTTTTTTTTGCTAGATTCATTTAAAACCTTATTCATTAAGTTGGTCATTAACTATTGCCTGCTTTTGGCGACGACCACTAGAACTAGAGCTTGATCTCGGAAAATAACGATTTGAAAAAGTTTGTTATTGGCTTCCTCCCCATAAAAACTTTTATAATGATCAAATAAATCTTGAAAATTATGATTAAATACACGTTTTGCTTTAATTGACCAAGAGAGATTTGTAGGCGTATCTAAAAAAAAAGCCATGGTTGTTTGTGAAGTTAAAACTTAAAACTTCAACACTGACAACATTTAATTATGAGTTTAACGTCGTGGCATAAAGAAACGAAAAAGGGATCTTGACAAAATATTTTAATATATTTTTTTCATTGAAGATATCAACCTCCCCCAATCGTGATGGTCTTCGTATTGTGCAATCTTAATTGCCAAAATATATAATTAATGTGAAAACAAAGGGCTTGTTGGATAATAAACACCGGATAAAAGAGTTGTTGCATTTGTAAAATCGTCAAAAATATCTTATAATCTTCAATAATGGCCCAATCAAGAGTTCCAGTAAAATTTCGCGGGTAATGAATTTTATAAAATTGTTGAATATGACTTTTTTGTTTTAACAAATTTTCAATCATAAAATAAGTCGAATTCCATCTAACGGGCATATCAAATCTTGGTCCCAAAGCTCTAACACCAACATTTTCGCAATATTTTCCATAAGCTTGTTGATATTTTTTACCCTTTGTATAAATTCGTCGTAATATAAGTCTAAACTTTTCCATTACGGGTTTACAAGTATTTAAATCATCTTGAACGGCTAAATTTATTATGTGTACACAACAACGTGTATGGAATAATTTTCTGTCTAAAATAAGGGTCAAAGCCAACCTGAACTTCTCCACGCATCGATTATTATTACTAGCGTTATCAAATGAAATGCTAATAATTTTAGAACATTGATTATAACATAGGAGACTTCTTTTAATAATGGTAAATTGACGGACCACCCAAATGTGACGTACCAAATGGTTCAAAACATAATTACACCTTTAAATAATTGTCACGATTTAAATTTCACATTCCTCACATTAGGGGTGCTTAAAAACCCGATCAACCCAACCCAACCCAACCTGACGCAAAATAACTCAACCCGAAGTAACATGATGCCTAATCGAGTTGTAAAATCTTCAAACCGTAGGTATTAGGTTGATATCGGGTTACTTCTATTTGAACTCAACCCAACTCGACCAACTCGACCAACCCGATATCCTTTTTATATTTTGGATTTAATATGATTATTGGGTCTCTATTAATATGTAAATTAAACAATTACACTCATCACGCTCTCTCTTCATATATATGTATTTTCAATCTATTTACTATCTCTATATAATTCATCTGTATATATTAGTAACTGTAAACATATATATATATATATATATATATATATTGAAAAAATTAATTGAATATGATATATTTAATGTGTAAGAAGTATGATAAATTGTACCAAATGATTGATGATGAAAAAAGAATTATGAGTACACTAGAAAAAACAACATATTCAAGGTTAAGATAATATTTTATTGTACTAAGGTATCAAACCGACCAACCCGATCAACTCCAACCAACCCGTACGGGTTGACTTGAGATTTTTCAAACCGCAAGCATTGAGTTGGGTTGTTAAAATGCCTTCAACCCAATCAACCCAACCGTGAGTACCCCTACCTCACATTATACGACATTCAACTAGTGAATAGAAAATGTAAATGTAGGTTATTATATGCCCCACGACACATGTCACACAGGGATACTGCTGAGGAGTATGTAAACCTATAAGGTCGCACGTAAAGAATACGTTTGCTTCCATTTAAAAGTAACTCAAAAGTCATGTTTTACAGTTAAATAATTAATCTTGAAAAATGATTATAAAATATGTGTTAAAATGTAATTATGATAATTACGAAATATTATCTGTAAATAATTATGATTATTTAATGTTTTAGATAATCATTTAATTATTTAATTTTTAAATAAACAATATAATTATTTAATATTTTAGATAATTATATAATCAGGCCCGACCCTGGCCCATGGCAAATGTGGCGTGAGCCATGGGCATCAGGACCATAAGGGGCACCAAAAATAATAATTTTAGCAAGTAATTTTATATGTTTAGTTCAGATAATCAGATGGGCCGACCCAAAACAGTGTTAGCGTTTGAGTTTTGATCGTTGGTTGCTTAGGTTTATGTCCCCCAGTTGCATCATTTAGGTTATATTTAATAAAATCGGCATGGGGAAGAACCGCCTAGATGTCTAGGTTCAAAACTCCTTTCAAATTGTTCATTTTGGTTTTATATAAGCATGTTAGGGGCTTTTTTTTGGTTTTTCGCCATGAGCATCCGAAATCTCAGGAAATCTCAGGACCGACCCTGTATATAATTATTTACAGATAAATATAAAACTTTATTTGAGTTATCGACTAACTATGATACCAGTCCATATAAATAGGTT
This sequence comes from Silybum marianum, assembly GCA_036898165.1. Lineage (NCBI taxonomy): Eukaryota > Viridiplantae > Streptophyta > Magnoliopsida > Asterales > Asteraceae > Silybum > Silybum marianum. The sequence goes on from CM072528.1 coordinate 13,067,638, forward strand.
GATAGGCCAAATCAATTTCAGCTGATTCATTATTTTAGATTTGGCTATCAATAAACACAGAAAAGAAAATGTTTCTTTTATGTGAAACACATATAGAGTTAAGAGTTCTTGGGCTAGCACCCGGCAGGGTCGGCCCAAGGGCTGGGCGGCATGGGCCTTCGCCCAGGGCATCAATTTGTTTATTCGGCTTGTGATATTGTTACTACTAAAAAATAAATAAGAAAACTTTGCTGCAATGAGAGTTCAAACTCAAGACCACAAGAACTATATCAGTGGTTCTTACCATTGAAGCAACGCAATTTTTGTTAATTTTGTTTCCACGTTTTACATAAAGAATTTTATAATGCCAACAAATGTTTATCTGAAATAAAATTAATAACATTTAATAATTAATATTTATATGGATTTTTGTTTTAAGGGGCGGAACACAAGTCTTCTAGTTAAGAGGGCCGAACTCAACAAAACATCTTCATTAATAAGCTCAATTAATTATAAAAAAAACTTTGTGATAGAAGAATAGAACCTATGACCACATATACAGGGGCCATATACATATAACCACCTAATCTAAGCGCAATTTATTGATAATATTTCTAATATCTAGTATTTAAGGGATAAAAACGCAGGGGCCATGGCCCCCCTAGGCCCCTATTGTGTTCCGCCCCTGGTTTTAATAAAAACATCAATAATATATGAAATCTTGTTAATCTTCTTATATGTATTCTTTTACCAAACACTTATATAACCAATAGAAAGAGTTATCTTTTTTTGGTTGCATTTCTTGTATATTCAATTTTGTTTATAGTTTTAGCACGAACATGTGTTAATAAAGTTGTTTTCAATTTATTTTCAATTGTTTTTTTATCATAAGGTTGCTATTTTACATTTATATAAATTTTTAAGAATTAAAAACCATTGAACAAAGTTTTGATATTATTATAGTACACATCGTGTGTGAATTTGTTGTTCGGTAACGTTATGTTCAACATTGTTGCAATTCTGAAATAGTTTCCTTTTTTCTGAAAAGGGGCATTTTTTAACGCTTTCTCCAGGGCACCAAAAACCATTGGAACGGCCTTGGCTCCCGGTGGGAGATCAAAGCGCGTTCGTGTGTGGACTACTATAGAGCAAACCTCCGTTGGTTTTTTGGTGTTTCGTCAAGTCTCTGTCTGATCTATAAATGTAGTCTCTAAACATCCTATGATGTGTTATGTTTAATTAAATGTCTCATTAGATCCGACTATAAGTTTCAGTTTTAGAAAAGTTTTCTAAATTTATATAACCAATTATTTATTTTCCGGTGCGTGATAAAAGATATTAAAACCCAACAGTTTCGGAGCAACTGTTGGGTTTTTCCTTACTTTACTCGTTTAAAACAAACGATATATAATATAAGCGTGTAAAATTTGAAAAATCTTGGGTCCAAAAACCAATAAAACCATAAAAATTAAAAAGTTGAAGTTCAAAAACATGGAAATGAAAAAAGTAGAAAGCAAAAAAAAAAAAAAAAAAAAAGTCTTCAATGGGGTTTTTCAGTCTCCCAGGAATCTGACAAAAGCCTTTTCCCCCTTCTCTCTCTCTCTCTCTCTCTCTTCTATTACTCTCTCCGCCTGTCACCCACGTGACCTACGCTTCCACTCTCTCTCTACTGTCTTTACCATTCCTTCTTCTTCGCCATTCAAACACACTCCAACGCCATTTTTGCACACATTTTTCCAAAACCCCAGCTACATACACCCCGATCTGCTTCTCTTCTGGTTCTGGCTGCCTCAAGGTCAATTTTTCTCTTTCTTCTACTAATTTACACTTTGATTTTGCTTCCATAACTTTGATTTTGTTTATTTCCTTCTTTTTTTTTTCAAAAAAATCTCATGTCTTGTGGGTTTATGAAGTCTGGGCTTCTGGGTTGTTTTGATCTTTGTGTTTCTAGCTGCATTCTTCTGGTTTCCGTTTTACTTCACTTTGAATTTAACTGAAATTGCACCCAAGGAAGACTCATTTTACTACATTCTTCATGTTTGTAATTTTGGGGGGTTTGGATTTTCTAATTTTGGCTACATTTGGGTTTTATAGTTTTTGTAAAAGGGAATTGAAGTTAAAATTGACATTATTGTGTAGGAAAATGGGTGTGATTTCAAGGAAGATATTTCCAGCATGTGTGAACATGTGTGTTTGCTGTCCTTCTCTAAGATCACGTTCAAGGCAACCTGTGAAGAGATACAAGAAACTACTCGCAGAAATCTTCCCCAAATCACCTGTTAGTATTTACTTACATATATATATATATACATACATTCTTGTTTGCTTTGATTGTTTTGACTATAAGAAAACCAGAAGATGTTTGAAAGTAAGCAACCAAAAATCAAACAAAGAAATACAAAAAATGTAACAAAGGTAGAATGGACTACACACCCCTGAGGCATGGACCTAGATTTTTTTTTTCAAATTGTGGTACCATTTGACTATAAGAAACAAATATATGATTTTTTTTTCCAAATGGTGACACCAACTATAAGAAAGAGGGATTTTTTTTAACCTTCCGGAGAAATAATTAGGTGGGACATTCCACCTATGGCACCCAACTGGGTCCCGTCCATGACGACCACTGTCTCTACATCCACAACCACCGTTGGCCACCGACCATCACCACCACCACTACCATCATGGGCCACCTCACCACCACTACCACTACCTCTTCTACCATTGTTGACCGCTGCCAGCCTACCACCACCACCACTATCTACCATCTTTACGTCCTCCACAACCACTGTCAACCACCCACCACCACCTCCCATTGCCACCACCACTAGTACCGTCGGCCACCACCACCTCTGTCTCCACCATAACCACCACCATCGGCTCCACTACTACTGCCCACCACCACCTTTACCTTCACCACATCGGCCACAACTATATCCTCCACCATTGTCGACCGCTACACCACAACCACCATCATCCATCATCTTCACGTCCTCCACAACCACCATTGTCCACTAATAATCGGTGCCTCTACCTCCACAACCATTGTTGTTGCAACAATCTTCACCTTCCCCAATTGATAATGATCTTCCAAACCAAATATAACATAATTTCTCCCTTGTACGGATTAGGTTTTTTGAACCACCATCAATTAATATCAAAATTTTCGTTCAAATTTGGTATTATTATATATGTATGTATTTTAAATTAAATTATTTACTTTATTTGTGTTAATTATAATTATTATACGATACATAAAATCATCAAATAACTTTGGGGCAACTTATCTAGTTATGTCATGTCCGGTCCTAGTCATACCAAACACCAGACAGACACTTGTCATGTCTGTCTGCCTACCAAACGCTACCTAAAGGTTGACGAGGCCACGTGGAGGGGTGCCTTTCATGGACCTACGGAATGGTTAGGGAAAAGGTGCCAGATACTACGGTCTTCAAAGAAAAACTATACATGTGGAAGAATTTAATTATAAACGATTTGAAAAACGTCCCTTTTGATGCTAAGAAGCCATGTAAATTTTTTGGTTCCATGAATGAAATATTTTATTCCTCAATATCATCCAATAAGTGAAGCGCTACTTTTGGTGCAGGGAGGCTCTCCAAACGAACGGAAGATTGCTAAATTGTGTGAATATGCTGCTAGAAACCCTTTCCGTATCCCCAAAGTTAGTGACCACGTTATTTAATTATTATCTCAAGTTATGCATCAATGGAATGAAATAAACATATTATTTAACTCTAATTGTTGTTTCATATAGATTGCAAAATATCTTGAAGAAAGATGCTACAAGGAGCTGCGGTTAGATCATGTGGAGCTGGTTAATGTCATTACAGAGGTGTATAGTAAGTTGATTTGCATGTGCAAAGAGCAAATGTAAGTTGTTTCTTTTCTTTTTCACTGAATTAGCTTTAATTTTTATACACTTTCTTAGCCGATAATGGCGTTATCTTTTTTACTAAATTTTCAGGGCGTATTTTGCTGTCAATCTGCTGAATGTTTCTATTGAACTTTTGGATGATTCTAAACGAGATACAGTCCAGATAATTGGATGTCAAACCCTAACTAGATTCATCTATAGTCAGGTAAATTTTATATTTTATTATTGTTTGATTAATTGTGCGCATATTTCTTGATGTAAGTTGCCTTTAATTTCAACTCAAATAAGAAGTCTGCATACGGTTATGGCTACTTAATCAAAAAGACCCTCTTTTTATATGTTCTCTTACTTCAGAAATGGATCATTGCAGGTGGATGGAACCTATACTTATAATCTTGAAAATATAGTTCAAAAAGTTTGTATGCTGGCCCGCAAACCTGAGGAAGAAGACGAAAAAGCGCGTTTGAGGGCAGCAAGCTTGCAATGCCTTTCAGCCATGGTACGTGATAATGGTTCAAATGTGATATAGTTTAGAATATAATTTCTTCGGCTATATATAACACTTTGTTTACCCGTTGACCTTTTCCCATGCAGATTTGGTTTATGACGGAGTTCTCACATATATTTGTTGATTTTGATGAGGTTCGTCTGCTTTTCTGCCACTTTTTTTTTGCTTTTTTGTTTGTGTGGTGGTTCAAGCAAATGAAAAAGAATCACATGTGGGATTTTATAGATATTAGAAGCAAATGTCAAATCATTTCTTTTTGGAAGACTTTCTGATTTTGCTATTTCTGCATTTTATGTAAAAAGTCGGCATTTTAACTGAATATAACCTGTTTGTTTTTTCATCTTCCTTGATGGTTTGCTTTTAGGACATTTTTGGCAATCATAAGCTAGCTTTTTTTTGAGCTTATTGTAAAAGTCTCCTTTGGTAAGCCATAACAAGCTTGTAAGCCAGCTTTTTGAAACGTTTCAACAAGCTCCAGGGGCTTTAATCCATTCTTTTTTTTTCTTTTCCATTTATGCTCCTAATATTTTTCCAATTAAATTTTCAGCATGTCTTATTAGGTCATTTTACATTGTCATCTTACTTGTTAGCTAGTTTTTACCAAACATGACTAGTTTATGAGCTAGCTTATCAGTTAAGGGGCTGTTTGTTTTCAGCATGTCTTATTAGGTCATTTAGCTAGTTTTTGACAAACGTGACTAGTTTATGAGGCTATTTGTACAGTTCCATTAAGAGGCAATCTCTGAATAGTTAAAGAGGTGAATCCTGTTTGGCAAAAAATAAGTCTGCCTCTTAATGGTTCCAGAACCCTCTGAATCATTTTGTATCCAGGACCTCCCTTTCCCATTAAGAGCCCTGATTACATCCTGAACAATCACCAAACAATCATATTTAATTTTGCATTATATCATAAGAGCCTCTTAGTCATTCTGACCACTTAATCATTCAGCACCTAACCATTCAGCAACTGCCAAACAGCCGTTTATTATCCAACAACTATCTTATCGGCTAGTATTCCAAACATAAGCTTATTATGTTTACAAATGATGATATAACCAAATCTTTTATTACGTACTTCCACAATGCAGATTGTAAATGTCACTTTAGGTAACTACGAACCAAATACAAACAACGAACAAGATGATGATCGAGGGGAAGCACATCATAATTGGGTAGATGAAGTGGTTAGATGTGAAGGAAGGGGGGCTGGCATCGAAACCGACTCTACCTACATGATTGTAAAACCAAGGGCAGAAAAGAAAGATCCTTCCCTTTTAACAAAGTATAAATATTCATTCATTCCTTATAACAAAAAAAAAATATATATTTCAATAACACATCTTAATCAACTGTATTTTATTCGAGACTTGTTTTTTTGCAGAGATGAGGCTGAAACACCAAAAATATGGGCGCAAATTTGCATTCAAAGAATGGTAGAACTTGCTAAAGAAAGTACAACTATGCGTCGAATATTGGATCCAATGTTTATTTATTTCGATACTAATCGACAATGGGTTCCTCCTCATGGGTTAGGGTTGATCGTTCTTTCTGACATGGCCTACTTTGTAGAGAACCCAGGTATATATATATATATATATTTTGATTGTATTTTGGTTACAAATTTATGGACATTTATGAGGTCTTTTTGGTAATATATTTGTTTTTTTTTGTTTCAGAGAACCAACAGTTGATATTAGCTTCGGTTGTTCACCATTTGGACCATAAAAATGTTTCACATGATCCGGAATTGAAATCATACGTCATACAGACTACGACTGCTTTGGCTTGGCAAGTTAGGTCTGAAGTTGCACTTAAAGATATTGGATTTGTGAGTGATCTTTGTAGGCATTTGAGGAAAAGCCTTCAAGCAACGGTTGAATCAGTTGGAGAACAGGAGTTAAGCTTGAATACTTTTCTCCAATCTTCAATAGAAGATTGCTTACTCAAGATAGCCAAAGGGGTATACATTTCTATTTTAATTTGTCTCAAAATAAGTGCATTTAGCCGTTTTTTTGGTTAATGTCTTAACGATTAAGCCATAAAGAAACACTCCTATATGGCTGAGCGAATAAGTCACCCGGTTCATTAAGCTCATTATTATCCTTTCTTTAGAATTTTGTCTTGAATTTTTATGACATTTTTGCTAGATTGCTGATGCACGCCCACTGTTTGATGTAATGTCAACAACACTGGAGAAACTGCCTTCAAGTAGTATCGTTGCTAGGGCAACTACTGGATCGATGATTATTCTTGCCCACATGATTGTGGTAGCATCTGTTTCCTCAAGCTCACAGCAGGTGAGAATAAGCACTATCGATAATGATAGCTGAATCTTCAGTTTTTTCAAAAATAAGTTCGTAAATTTTCAAACTTTCTTGTACCTACAGGTGTTTCCAGAGGGTCTTCTTCTTCAACTTTTGAAATTAATGATGCATCCAGATGTCGAAATACGTTTAAGTGGGCATCAAATCTTTTCCGTTCTTCTCATCCCAAATTCTAACCATTTGAGACGTGATGCTTCTAATCATACAAGAAGATGGAGTTCCGATACTGCATCTGTGTTTGCCTCGGTTACATCTTTACTCGATAAGCTTCGGAGAGAAAAAGATGGAACGGAAACCGAGAAACGTGAAGTTTGTATTCAAGATGTGTGGGGCCACAAGAAATCCCCCAATTTTCAGAAAATTAGTACGATCACAGCCGCGGAAATAACATTGTCTGATGCAGTAAGCACCTTTTTCATCGTGATTACACACTACAACAAAATCGGCTTTATAGGACGTCATATATGTTTAAATGTCTTGATAGACTGCTTTATAAGACTTGGGGGCTGTTTGGTTGGTTTTCCATTAAGTTCTGCATGGATAAAGCTGTCTGTGTGGATTAATCTGTCTGTATAGATTGGGAAGGTTTTTGTTCCTATTAACTCAAGTCGTACGTAAGGAAGTCTATTAAGACATTTAGACATTTTTGGTGTCCTATAAAAGCTGATTTCTTTATAGCGACATGTTATGCATGATTGATTTCACTCATAAGCAGTAAGTCGAAACGAGATTTAATTTTTGTTTTTCTTTGATGATTGTGACAGGAACCATCTGTTATGAAGTTTAGCGAGGATCAAATAACTCAATTATTGTCCGCCTTTTGGATACAAGCTAATCTTCCTGATAACAGTCTTCAAAATATCGAGGCTTTAGCTTATTCTTTCTGCTTAACACTCATTTCATTGCGGCTTAGGGTGAGATGACATCTATCTTTTATTTGCTTATCTTGTTCTTTTTGTGAATATATATACATATATGTGTGTGTGTATATATATATTAATAAGCCCTTGTGGAAAGAAGAGATGTGGGACTTCATCACTTTTGTCGGCGTGTACCTTAAATTTCATGTGCTAAATCATATCATTCTCACATCGTTCTCTTGTTGGATATTATTAAAACGGTTTTCTATCTTAATCTTATTTCAGAACCCCACTGATAATCTTGTGGTTCGGATCTTCCAACTTCCCTTATCACTATGGAAGATATTGTTGGATCATAGCAATGGTACGTAAAACTTCACATCTATATTTTCTCACACGCCTTTTTGCAAGCAGAGGTCTTAATGGAAACAGCCATTCTATTCTTTAGGATAGAGGACAGGGCTGCATACCCCCCCCCCCCCACCAAAAAAAAATAAAAAAATCCCACCTACAAGTGGGATATGCTAGGCTAGTTTGGTTTGACTTTAGATTGTTTGAAAAATATTTAAAGAAACTTTCTCGGTTTTGCTATTGGTTAGGAATGTTATATCCGGCACACCAAAGATCACTTCTTACATTGTCAACTGCAATGCTGATGTTTGCGGCCAAAATGTATCAAATTCCCGATATTGCTGATGTACTTCAGCCAATGCTTAAATCTGATGTAAGGTTCCACTTCCAAACTCTTCTGTTTTTGATTCTGGACCGCGCGAGTTATTTGTTTCGATCTCCATTTTTCTACCTAACTATTTAGTTACTTTTTCTTACTTATTTTTTTTTGTGGGTAATCTTTGTTTTGGAAAATTATGTATGGTTTGGTTATATTTTTGGCTTTTTCTTGATAATCTTTTTCACTTCAGGTCGATAATAACTATTTGGGTATCAGTGATGACTTCCAAGTTTATGTGAAGCCTCATTCAGATGTAAACGAATATTGTTCTGACCACGATAATCAAGCGGCTGCTTCCCTTCTTGTTGAATTGCAAAGCAAAATGTTTAAGTCTTATGAGATAATTGTTGATATTTTAGTCAACAAATTATCTAACGTAACTGAGGTATGGTTTCCAATAATGGATTATATGTGTGTATGTTTTATTTATTTATTTCTGATGGATCAAGATCTGATGTTTTCTTGTGTGTATGTCTACTTTTTTTATAAGATGGAGGCAGAAGAATTACGTATTCAGTTGTTGGAAACTTTCACGCCTGATGATGCAATGTTCGGTCCAGAATCGATGCTTCATTTGGATCAGTCTCATAGAGTTGCTCATTCAAAAGAATCCCTTTCTTTTGACACGGTAGCTTTCTTTTATATATATATATATATATATATATATTTAATTTACCTAAAATAAATATCCACAATGAAAAAGACGAACGGTTTTAGAAATGTGTAATTATTACACTTTTTAATTAACTAAATGACAGTTTTAGAAATGTGTAATTATTACAGTTTTTAATTAACTAAATGATGATTTTGTGCAGGATTTTCCTACAAATTCACTAGTTGAGGATGATGCAACGAGTGAATCGTCTGTTTCGGATCTTTCCCGCTTCATATCTAAATCTCCGACACCAAGCTCAATGTCTCATGTTATTAGCATCCGACAGCTTCTTGATTCAGTAATGCTTCTCTTCCCTTTCTGTCTTAATCATTCCGTCTGCCCCATGATAATTGCAAAAAGTTCCATTCTGGGATGTTCTAAGAATATTATAGAATTTGTTTTTTTTTTGGAGAGATTTGAAGTTAATATCTCTATTTGTTCATTATCGTTACATTGATTTAGGCACGCTAGATCAATTTATTTGTCATGTTTTAGATTTTTGACAGAGTTTGTTAGGATATGTAGAAGCCTTTTGAATCACCCTCTAAAAGAGCCCTTGTAGAGAGAAGGGGTGTTCTTATGTATATATGTGTGTGTGTGTGTGTATATATATATATATATATATGGAGGTTCAGGGGAAAACCTTAAAGAAAGAGAAAAACTGAAGAACACCCCAGGAGCCCTCCATTTGGACGGTATGCATTTGTGCATTCAAGTGATTGAAGCTATTTTTTTTTCTATGCACGAATGTATATTATGCATTAGTGCATATGCACAAATGTATATTACAAATTACCGGTATGCATTTGTGCATACCATCTAGATGGAGAGCTCCCAGGGTGTGTTCTTCAGTTTTTTATTTTTTTTTGAGGTTCTCTCTATATATTTTCTCTTCTTTTACAAACCCTATAATTTCAACAAACTTAGAAACCAGTTTTCATGTGTTATATGTGAAAATGCAGTGTTTACAGTGTTGTTCCTTATGTGAAACATTAAAGATTTTTACATACAAGACGGTCCTGAATGTTTCACGTATGAAACAACACTGTAGAAACACTGCATTTTCACGTGTTATTTACTGGTTTGTACGATTTATTGGGTTTGTAAATGATTATCTGTATACGTATATATATAAAAGTTTGATACACCCCCTCAAGCATAGGCTAGAGAAAGAGTGTCGATCCCCTAGGTGGTGATGTCAGAACCCTGCTCTGATACCATGTTAAATATATGTAGAACCTTTCTAAATCTCTTTCAAAAAGATTCTGTTTTTAGAAAGTTCCGTGGAAACCAAACTTTTTTTTTTCTTATCTTTCAAGTAAAAGTTATAAATATTTATAAACGATTCTGTGGGGCGTAGGCACTAGAAGCAGCTGGTCAAGTGGCTGGGGCATCTGTGTCGACTTCTCCACTTCCATTCAGCGCCATGGCTGGGCAGTGTGAAGCCCTGGGCACTGATTCAAGAAAAAAGCTCTCCAGTTGGCTTTCTTCTGCAAACATTGATACAAAAGCAGCAGCAACAGCAGCAGATATGGGTGGCATTCGGAATTCCAATGTTATCAAGGTATATTTATTTCATGACTGACTGGCTTGTTATATATATATATATATATATAGAGGAAAGTTCAAACGTGAACTCATTTTTGGTTGTGAACGTGAAGACGAATCTCAGCCACTTATCCGGTCAATAAAGACGACTTTGACCTGGTTCCCCTCCTTTAATAATCTCCACCCTCCCATGAATCGCGTCAATCCTCCGTGATCGTGTCCACCATAACCGAAGATGTGTGGCTGAGATTCGTCCTCACGTTCACAACCAAAAAGGAGTTCACATTTGAACCTAACCCTATATATATATATATATATATATATATAGAGAGAGAGAGAGAGAGAGGGAGGTTCATGAGAAAACGCTAAAAAAAGAGAAAACTGAAGAACACCCTGAGTGTCCGCCATCTGGACGATTTTTTATTTATTTATGCATCAATGCATAAATATGCATTAGTGCATATGCACAAATGCATATAAGCGACTGGAGCTCCTTTTTTCTATGCATCAATGCATAAATATGCATTAGTGCATATGTACAAATGCATGTCACCAGATGGCGGCCTCCCAGGGTGTTCTTCAGTTTTCTCTTTTTTTAGCGTTTTCTTTTGAACCTCCCTCTCTCTCTCTATATATATATATATGTATATAATTATATATATGTTTATGTAGATTTTGCAGGGTGAAGATGCAATGAATGGTCTGAGGCTACCTCCTGCCAGCCCTTTTGACAACTTTCTGAAAGCAGCTAGATATGATGCTTAGAAATAGCATGCATAATCTTATTAGATGAAATGTAAGAATGAAGTTATTTAGGACCTTCTTGTTGTATGAATGAATATTTAATGTTATTTTTAGGGGTGTTTATTGATTCGGTTTGAGATATGTGAAACCCTCCATATTTACTCTCCAAAAGAGCACTCAGAAGAGAAGGGAGGTTTTTATATAAAGTGTTGTTTCACTAGTGGAACAACACATTAACCTTTTAATATGTGACCTTTTGGTTTCTCATATTAAACCAAAGTAATTATTAGTTTGCATATGAAATGACTTTAACATTTTTTGTTACTCTCGCTTCATACCAATGTTGTTTCACTTATGAAACAATACATTATTTTTTTTTGATCATTTTGTTTCTCGTATAAAACCAAACTCATTATTGGTTCTCATATGAAACAATAACATTTATTGTTACCCTAATTTTATTTCAATGTTGCTTCACTTACGAAATAAAATATGGACTTCAAGAAAAATGATTCATAATAATGTTTCATATGTGTCGAAAAAAGGACTGACACCAAATCAAATCAAACCAAATCAAGTGATTAACGTTTCATACGTGTTAGAAAAGAATAACGATTCATTGTGTTTAAAAAACAACCTTTATTGAACCATCACTATCGTTGCTTCTGAAGCTAAAAGGTCTTGACATCATGAACATTCTTCTTTAACATTGTGTATTGCTTCAATGGATCTTTTCGATTGTCACGTTTCCCTTCAGAACAGTAACATATTCTTGAGATTCCACTTATTGTCACTACAAAACAAATGACTTTCACCCACAGAAATTTCCTTGGGTGATTACCACGGATTACCTAGGAAATACTAATGGTTCTGGTAAAATCCGATGTTTTCAAGAAAATACCAATGGATTACCCAGGAATTTCCTGGGTAATCTGTCATTAATTTGATTTACCCACCAACAAATTAGCCACCAACTTGTGACGGTTTTGTGACGAATCACCCTGTAGCGACAGATTTCCAGGGAAATGGTCGTAGGTGAAAGCCTTCCATTTTAGTAGTGTGTACCACGTTAAAGCTGTCGGCGATGATTGATTTGTTGAGCTTTTCTGATCGTTTACAAGATCGGAGTCTCTAAATGGCGACATAGATCAAGATTCTTTGTGACTAGTGGTTCTCTTCGTTAGTTCTCGTCCGTGTTGCAATTCGGGTTGAGTCTGCTCACCAGATGTTTGCTTCAAGGCATATTTGAGAACGGATCGAAATCCTTCTTCTTACTGTTAGAATTCAAGGGAGCTTGTCTCAATCTTCTATTGCTGGTTGATTTAGTCAAGGATTTGGAATTTGAATAGGGGTAGGCTAATGGCACCCCTACATACTGCTAATGGCACTCTTAAAAGTGAATTTCATCATCACACATGTCTACATCAACACCTGTTATATACTAAAAATTCCGTGTACACCCCTATTAAAGGGGTGCCATTAGCACCCCCCATTTGAATAACAAGGTTCTAGAAATTTCAAATTAAAGCATACTAAAACAACCAAGGGGCTGTTTGGTTGGTTTTTCATTAAGTCCTGTATGGAAAAAGCTGTCTATGTGGATTAATCTGTCTGTCTAGATTGGGAAAGTTTTTCTTTAGGAGGGTTTTTACATAGATGGAAGGAGCTTGTATTTTAATTTAATTGGGAAGGACGGGTTAGAAAAAACTTGGCTTTCTGCATAAAGCTCCCCTCTAGAAGCTTACTGAATTAAGCCACTTTCTATATCATTAAGTCACTACCAAACAGTTGTTTATAGCTGACCGAATAAGCTGTAAGTTCCATTAAGCTCATTAAGCTGCTAACAAACAGGCCCTAACCCATCTTCTCTATTTATACTAAAGCTAGAGGTGGAGGCAAAAGAGTAATTTAACCACTAACTTGGAAACTAAGTTATATATCTTGGAAGCTAAGTTAACTAAGTACATAAAAGTCAAAAGTTAAAGACTTTAAGGTTTCTAATAAGACAATAATTAAATAATAATTTTCAGCTTCTAAATAAAATCAACAATCTTCAAGACTTAATCCATTAAGCCACCGAACTGTTCCAAAAAGACAAACGTCACCTCATCCTTTGGTTTCTATCATCAGTCCAGTGCTACATAAATGCTACCAGCATGTACCTGGTGCACCAAAACCACAACAAAAAGTTCAAATTAACCTACTATATAGAGTAAACACAGGTATGTCACCATCTTTAGCTCCAACACACAAAAATGGAAAACAAGTAGTATTTTTTTTGGAAAGGGTATTCTAGGTATTTATCTAGACTAATCCCTGACAATTTTAAGACTGCTAAAACGTGCAGCTCTGAGATGGATTCGAACCTGGGGTAGATGGGTTATTTAGCCTCATCCCCCACAAGTCTTAACCAGTACGGCACAAGTCTTGTGGTTGAAAACAAGTAGTATTTATGTACAAAGACATTCCTTCAAGAGTTCACAGCCACACGTAGTAGTGGACAACATGAACCACTAGTGCAAGATTATTAGATGACAAGTCATACAAACAGTGGTGGATCTAGGATTTTTGTCCACTGTGGTCCCATTAAAGTAGACTAAAGGCGCGTAAAGTCACCCGACGTGTTTCGAAGGATTTTTAAAGCCTTTTAGTTGATTTTAACGGATTTTCTTAGTGTTTTTGACCATTTTGATGGATTTTCTTAGGGCGCGTTTGGTTCGCGGGATTGGATTGGATTTTGAGGGATTTGGATTTTAAATCCAATCCATTCCTGTGTTTGGTTTGCAAAATGGTAAGGATTTAAAATCCTAAGATTCAATTGAAATCCAACAAACATAGGATTTTGAAATCCTTGACGGATGCTCGGGATTTCACGGGATTTCGTAGGATTTGTATGAAATAATATTTTTAAAATGTTAAAAACATTTGTTTTGTAATAATTGATTAATAAAAATGTAATTTAATAATTTTTATAATATTTTATATTTTTATATAAATTATTTATAAATAATGGAAATCCAATTCCATTGCAAATCCAACTAAACAAACAAACTTATGGTTTTCAAATCCATTTCAATCCAAATCCCTCTAAATCCAAATCCTTCCATGAAATCCAAATCCTTCAAAAATAATCCCGCAAACCAAACGGACCCTTAGTGTTTTTGTCGATTTCAAAGGATTTTTTTTCGGTTTTTTTATTGATTTCAAGAGACTTTTTTAGTGTTTTTGTCAATTGACGGCAAGATGAGGTCCTTTAGAAAATTTCACCGAGGGAACTAAGGCTAAATGTGGTATTTTTTATTTTTTTTAACCTATATAATTTTTTTTAACTATTTACATTCGCACTGCATGCAAATTAGATTCAGCAGGGCCATACCAAACTTGCTTTCTAGTCCTATCCTTTTGAGATAAGCCCATAAGCCCTTACATTAAGACCAACCATGGCAAAATCTTTTGTTCCTGTTAGAGGCGGAACACCAGCTCTTCAACCATAGAGGCCGAACTTGATATTTTATATATTTTCAGAAATACAAAGATACAATACCCAATATAACCTAGTAAAACCCAACGAGTTGTTTAGAAACTCATCTTTCAGGTAACCTAGTTTTCACAATATTCATTGCTAAAAAAATCTTCTGCAATAGTAGAAACTATAATTTTTCTAGATGCATACAATTTTAACCAAACAGGCAAACACTAATTAGTCTTAGCTCTTAAGTCTTGTCTAATGACCTAACAAAATACTTTATAGAAAGTAGGTTTATACGATCAGACTATAAAACGTTCTATCTAAAAGTGTTGTAATAGGATTATAGGAAACTTTTAGGCTTTTAGCAAGTTTTCATAGGACGTTTTTATGATAAAGTGTCATATTAGCTATTTTATAGTTAACTTTTAAAAATTCTATTAGCTATTTTATAGGACGTTTTAAGAAGTGTTCTATTAACTCATTTATTGGACGCTTGTAAGAAGTGTCCTATTATCTATTTTATGAAATATTTTTAAAAAATGTTCTATAAACACATCTTTTTCTATGATATTTTTTCAAAAAATGTACTATAAAATAGTTAATACGACAATTTATTCTAAAAATTTCCTAAAAAACTTGTTAAAACGCCTAAAAACGTCCAATAAACCTATTGTAACACTTTTAGATATGATGTTTTTTGGTTTACTCCTATAAACTTAAGTTAACCACAAGGGTGGTGCCTTAATGGTTTGAGCTTGGGCTCCAAATGTCAAAAGTACCTCGAGCCACTGCAGCCCCATTCATATCCTCAATGACTGATTTAGTAATTTTAAAGATGGGGTCGAAATTTAAGTAAGATATAAGCTAAATAAAAATGTATATAAGAACATTGCCAACCAGTCCATTGTATAAAAACCGGTTTTGGCATGCATATTGCAAGGTTACTTTTCATAGTCGGAAAACTGTGTGTGAGTGATTTTGGTGTTTCATTTCTTGTGATTGTGCTTTTCTTATAAGAAATGTTTCCATTTTTCTAACGAAAGAAACATAATAATAATTAGCCCTCAAAACAAAACAAATAACAATATAATAAGGATTCAAAATTGAACAAACCCTAACTTAATAAACAACAAAACAAGATTCACATTAAATAAAAATCGACTTCTAGTAAACCCTAATTCAATAAACAAATAAATTAGATTAATTCAATCAACATTAATAAATATTTTTTTCGTTCCACGATAAGTGTCCATATTTTTTTTAATTTGTAACAAAACAAATGTCCATTTTAAAACTGTTTAATTCTTTATTATATATAAGGTGGAAAATATTTATCTTTCGATTATTAAGGATAAAATTCTCTTTCAGTTAACAACACTCTTAAAAATGTATGACTTTTTTTTATAAGTAGACATTTATCTTAGGACCAAAGAAATAACAAATAAACTAATATTAATTAGAAAAAGTGAAAAAAAGTTATTTCATTTATTTAATTAGGCATTGGGATGGAGAATTAGATTATAGCAATTAATCTTGTTGCACTGTTTTAATTGAGATTTCAAATTTAGGTAAAATTTTGGGGGTCAAACACATTTTAAATGGGTGTCAAAGGTCAAGTAGATTTATAATAAAGCACACATAATTTTAAAAATATTATGACACCCATCTCTTCAACATAAGTCCGCCTATCCACATCCTACATGTTTGAAGGTTGAAGTTTCTATATATGCCAATAAATCGTTTACATTTCTTGATTCCTTAATTATACACATGCATTGATTTTAGTTAATTTGAATGGTGTTCAAGATATGGAGTTGGTACCAAATTGAACCATATTGTTGGAATTTTAGTGAAAAATATGTGATTTTTAACTAACTTTGGACACAATTAATTATATGTATATGTGTTATATATAATAATAATTTTATGGGTTTGTGTTCTCCTATATGAGAGCTTCGAAACCGTATATTATGTGTCCAAAATGGAGATTTTGTGAATGAGATATCGATGCTCAAAGTAGAGCATTCGGTTAGAAATTAAAGTAACTCTTGAGGATTTGGAATGTGTCCCACATAGGAGGGGAGGAGAAACTTGGAGTGGTTTATAAGGAAAAAACCTCAAAGGGCTTACAAGCTCTTTAGTAGGTTTTTCCTTCAACACCTACACGCGCGCAAAGGGGGTGCGGTTTGGCGATTTTGTAGGCTAAACCGACCGAATGCAGTTCCAAATTCTCGGGCTCGCATGGACCAGTTTTGCTCAAAATTTCAAGATCAGTTTTAAACTTTTGTAACCGAAATTTTTAAATAATTTCGGTTTCAATATTTCATTTGATTGACGGTTTTGATCTTAAGAATTAATGAGCATTAATTCTTCGTCGGTTTCATGGAGCCAAGAATCGAGTATAAAACAAGACCTTGGGGGTCCTTCTCAAATACACCTTCGAAACAGAAACCTTCTCCAGAATTCCTCTCTGCTGCACTTCGACATCTCTGGCGACTATTTTCAGGCAAGTATTCAGTTCCGGCAGCTTACACTGTTTCATACCTTTGTACCCTGGGAACAGACCGCGAATCTGTTTAAGGGCATCGTGTCTAACACGAGCCTCGGTTTATTCTTTCTGTTCTTCATCTACTGTTTTCTTCTGCTTCTGTTTTCGTTTTATTTAACTGCACTAACTCTTCTGTTTCTTGTTATTACAATTCTGTTTCTGTAATTTCGTTTTCCAGTTATTATAATTCTTTTTCTGTAATTCCCTTTTTATTTATACACTTTGTCTAAGGAATTTGTTTCCAAAGACAGCTTCTGTTTCTACCCATATTCTAACAATCTTAAACAGATTCGATTTTGTTTCGAATTTTATTAGTTCACTATTTTTAGTAAACAGTTTCGTTGTGTCGTGCTAACAGTTTCTGAAAACTCTGTATTTTCAGAATGGTGGGCACTACTTCTGCTAACCCTCCGGTTATCAATACGACTACTGCTACGGTCAATACCACTGCCACCGTAACTGGACCACTGCCAAACACCATGGCAAATCATGCTGAGAAACTAGAGACGTTCTCTGGTTTGAACTTTAAGAGATGGCAACAGAAGATGTTCTTCTACCTTACGACATTGAACTTGGCTCGGTTCCTGACCGAGACGGCTCCCAAAATCAGTGAAGGACAAGCCGACGCTCAATCTGTGAGCGCGGTGGATGCTTGGAAGCATTCCGAATTCTTGTGTCGTAACTATGTGTTAAACGGCCTTGCGGATCCTCTTTACAATGTGTATTGTAAAGTACCTACGGCTAAGGAACTATGGGAATCTTTAGACCGTAAGTACAAGACTGAAGATGTCGGAACAAAGAAACATGTTGTTGCACGTTTCATGGAGTTCAAGATGTTTGACTCAAAAACCGTTATGAGTCAAGTTCAAGATTTCCAACTTATCATGCATGATATTCTCTCCGAAGGGATGGTTCTTAGTGAAACTTTCCAAGTCGCGGTAATGATTGAAAAGCTTCCCCCCGGTTGGGTCGATTTCAAGAATTACCTTAAACACAAGTGAAAGGAGATGACCGTGGAAGAATTGGTGGTACGTCTTCGTATTGAAGAAGACAACCGCATGGCTTTGAAGGGCAACTCCGGCTCTTCAAAAGCTAATGTGGTGGCCAATGTTGTGGAAGATGGTCAATCCTCCAAATCCAAGGGAAGGTTGACTATAAAGGCAAAGGTAAGGCCAAGTGGCTTGGCCCACAAAACGGGTCACAAGGCAAATGAATGCAAGTTTCCCAAGAAGGAGCGAAATGCAAACATGGTGACCGATGACTTGGTTGCTATGATCACGGATCTTTCGGCCATGGCTATCACTACCATGGTTTCGGACGTGAATGTGATCGGTTCAAATGCAAGAGAATGGTGGATTGACACCGGAGCTACCCGTCATGTGTGTCATGACAAAAGCAACTTTCACACCTACAAGGATGTGGAAAATGGCCAAAAGCTCTACATGGGGAACGCCGCTACCGCCGAAGTCAAAGGTATGGGAGAAGTAGTCTTGAATATGACTTCGGGTAAAGAGCTCAAACTCAAGGATGTTTTGTATGTCCCGGAGCTCCGCAAAAACCTCGTTTCGGGATGGTTGTTGAATAAGTTTGGTTTTAAACTTGTGTTTGAGTCGGACAAGTTTGTTTTGTCCAAGAGTGGAATGTATGTTGGTAAGGGCTATGCCATGAATGGCATGTTTAAAATGGATGTAATTGTGTCTAAAATGATGAATGAAGCTTCTTCTTCTACTTATTTGCTTGAGTCTTCTAATTTTTGGCATGGTCGTTTAGGACATTTAAATTATAATTCTATTCGTCGCTTAATTAATTTAAATTGCCTACCAAAATTTAATATTGACTCAAATCATAAGTGTCCCACTTGTATAGAAGCCAAACTTACTAGATCTTCATTTCAAACAATTGAAAGAAAAACCGAAACTCTTGATTTAATTCATACTGACGTGTGTGATTTAAAATCAATTCCTACTAGAGGTGGGAATAAATATTTTATCACATTTATCGATGATAATACAAAGTATTGCTATATGTATTTACTCAAAAGTAAAGATGAAGCAATAAACAAGTTTGTCTTGTATAAAAATGAAGTTGAGAATCAACTCAACAAGAAAATCAAAGTCGTTAGAAGTGATAGGGGAGGTGAGTATGTTTCACCATTTGCCGAATTTTGTTCACAAAATGGAATTCGACATGAATTCACGGCACCATATTCATCACAACAAAATGGTATTGCCGAAAGAAAGAATCGTACTTTGAAAGAAATGGTAAATGCCATGTTAATTAGTTCTGGTATAAATCAGAACATGTGAGGGGAAGCTATATTATCGGCTAACTATATTCTAAATAAGATACCCCACAAGAAAAAGGACGAAACACCGTATGAACTTTGGATGGGTAGAAAACCATCTTATAAGTACTTACGAGTGTGGGGGTGTTTAGCTAAAGTAGTTGTACCGCCACCTAAGGTACAAAAGCTTGGACCTAAAACAGTGGATTGTGTATTCATTGGATACGCACAAAACAGTAGTGCATATCGGTTTCTTGTGTATGATTCCAAAAATCCCGAGATACACAAGAATACAATTATGGAATCAAGAAATGGCTGTAATGGGTTTCCTTTTATATAATAAGATAAATAGCTGTAATGGGTTTCCTTTTATATATAATAATAAGATAAATAGCTGTAATGGGTTTCCTTTTATATAATAAGAAGAAGACAGATTAGTTCACAAATTTCTTTTTGTTCTCGATATGGTATCAGAGCACGCTCTGTGCATTTGATTTCTTCTTCCTCTTATCTTCATCTTCATCGTCTGTAAAATGACGAACCCAAATGAATCTTCCAATAATTCATCAGCATTATCATCGGTTGTTTCTGCGATTGACGACCGAATGCACCCCTACTTTTTGCACCATTCTGATATAGTTCTGGTTTCACAAATCTTGACCGGAGACAACTATTCTTCATGGCATAGAAACAACTCGTCCAGTGGAGAATTGAGCTCGTTAATCAAAGGCCTTTCGTCAACAATTGATGAAAGTTATATCAAAATTTTCACAATCGGCTAATGCTGTGGCAGAAATTGATCAAGGTATCCATGACCATGGTGAATCGGGTATTTGCTATTCTTTATCCTTTCCTATGCAAGGACTTGGATTGTGGATTCTGGTGCGTCTCCGCCATATTTGTCATGATGTAGAAAGCTTTGTTAACACAAGAGTTACGCATACAATCACGGTAACAATAATGTCTTGTTGGTTAACACAATTGGAGATGTGATAAAATAACAATAATGTCTTGTTGGTTAACACAATTGGAGATGTGATAAAAAAATGTGTCTCACTTTGAACCAGAACCACCAAATTGTGCAGAAAATCAACAGGTTGAATCACAACAACCCTTGAGAAGATCATCTAGGGAAAGACAAATGCCTTGTTATCTTCGTAACTATCATTGTAATCTTGTGCACAACAAGACTAACCCAGATGGTATTCAATATCCAATAGAGAATCAGATTCTTTGTCTCCGTCCTACAAGGCATTTATTATGGCTGTTTCTACGAATTATGAACCCAAGACATATGATCAAGCTATTCAACATCCTGAGTGGTGTAATGCTATGAACCAAGAGCTTAAAGCTATGGAAAACAATGGAACTTGGTCGATATATTGTTCTTTTACCGACGGACAAACACTCGGTCATGGGTTTACAAATTGAAGTATGGTCCTAACGGCAGCGTCGAAACTCATAAGGCTCGTCTAGTTGCAAAGGGGTTTCATCAACAAGAAGGCGTGGATTTTGTTGATACGTTTTCACCGGTGGCTAAGATGGTGACCGTGAAAACTTTGTTAGCTATTGCATCAATGCGATCATGGCCCTTGATTCAACTAGATGTTAACAATGCAATGCTTTTCTAAATGGAGACTTACACGAACAAGTGTATATGGAAGGGGGAGTGCTCAAATGGAAGGAGGTTGGTATGTCGACTTCATAAATCTATATACGGGCTTAAGCAAGCTTCTCGACAACGGAATACTAAGTTTTCAAATTTCATGTTATCTGTTGGATTCTCACAATCTCGAGCAGATTATTCCCTTTTTTATAAGGGTATCGGTAAGAATTATGTTGCGTTGTTGGTATACGTTGATGATATCGTCATTACTGGTGCTTCCAATTATGCTATTCAAGAAATTAAAGACCAACTGAGCACCACTTTCAAGCTTAAAGATCTTGGATCTGTAAAATATTTTTTGGGGTTAGAAATTGCTATCCACGGAAGGCATCTCTGTTCTCAAAGGCACTATGCTCTTCAAATATTGCAAGGCACAGGTCTCTTAGGAGCGAAACTTGCAACTACTCCCACTACAAGAAATTACATTTTTACCGGCGGGTTTGGAAAGTCCGTCGGTAAAAATAACCTTTACCGGCGGCCTAGACTAAAGTCGCCGGTAAAAGTTGAACTGTTTGCCGACGAGAAATGTTGCCGGCAAAAATAAACTTTTACCGGTGGCTATCGTCTAAGCCGCCGGTAAAAAGTTATTTTACCGACGGATTTCTTAAACCCCCGGCAAAAGTATCTTGAAAATTTTTAATGACATTTTTACCAATGAATTTCACTAACTCGCCGGCAAAAGTATTTTATTAAAAATAATATTTTTTTTCACTCAAAATTTTGCCGACAGACTTTCTAAACTCGCCGGCAAAAATGTTTTTATATTGTTGATAAAAATTCACATACATTTTTGTCGGCAAACTTCTAAAATATGTTGGCAATTGTATTTTAGAATCTCTATTTTTTTGTATTTTACCGGCAGATTCTCAAACTATTCAATAAAAATATATTTAAAATTATGATGACTGTTAAGGAACTATTTTTCCTAACGAATTGATTCAATGATTCAACATAATCTGAACAAAAATTACAAACAACCCAACCCAATATAAATTGTTATTGTTTAATACGACCAATTACAACTCTACACGAGACATTACTACACATACCAATTAATAACCAACAGAGACAAATATGACACATTACCACCATTAAGTCTAATACGACCCATCAAGGCCATACAAGTCCATGAATGTCCAACGAGGTTCATTAATAGTCTCTGATTCATATACAATATATAAATGCCAATTACAATTCATTTACAGTCATTAAAGCCCATTAAATCCCAATCAAGTTCATTAAGAGCCACTTTAGCCCATAAAAAGCCTAATATAGTTCATTAAGAGTCACTAAAGCAAATGAAATGCGCATTGAGGTTTATTAGCAGTCACTTGCCAAATATGGGTCATCAAGGGCGAGTACAGTAGATTAAGAATCATTAAAACCCATGAAGGCCCAATACAATTCTTTAATAACCGATGAGTCTGGTACGACCTATCAAGCTCCATTACAGTTTGTTAGGATTAATTGAAGCTCACGACATAGGGACATACATATTTCCACTACGTGCATAGATACATAAATATACATATACAAACATTCACAATTACATACATACACATACACCCACACACAAACACCTTATCAATATTCTTTGTCATTAAAATGGACCGTTAGTAAACTTTTTTTTGCCCGATAAGTCCTTATCGAGTGAGATTATTTTCTCTCACTTACCGTGTAAAATTCCATGTTTATTATGCCTTTTATGGATAAGGTTACTGGTTCATATCACGATCACTCAATAAGGTAAATGACATGCAGTAAGAGTTTATCTAGTAAACATTTATTAAACGAACTATAAATTAAAATTCTAATAAAATTAAATTTTAAAATTTATTATTTAAATAAAATATGTTCTATTTGAAAATGTGAAAATAAATATCTATTATTTAAAGATATGTAAACCTTTGTCGTTTTCAAATTTTATTTATTTTCAAAAATGTAGTTGTATGTATATAATATAGTTTTTAGTTGTATTCAGATGGTTTCGCTAAAATTTGGTTTAAGCGGGAAGCATTTTAGAAGATGCCGCCAATTTATATGGCACGAAATTCAAAATCCTAATTTATCCCCCCAAAATTAATCCCACTCGCCATTTAACTTTTAAGATTTCCTCTAAAAACCATTTGAATGTTTCTTTAGCTTTTTTATCAGATTCAACTATTGTTTGGCTGCTCTCTTTACGGTATGTATATCTTACTAGTTACTACTACTTGTTCACCTTCCTAAAAAATTAACTTATTCGGCAGAATATTTTCTTCTACTTTAATAGGGTGTGTGGGGTTTCATGATCTGTATGTATGTTTATTTACACAGACGACATGCATAACGTCAGAACCTGAAGACAAACAAACATATTGTGTGATTTACCGACTGCTCAGGTTTTATTTCTTTTTATAATTCTCCTTTGTTCTTACGAAATCTGCATCATTCTCATGTTTATGTGTGTGGATTTTTGTAGGTTTTAGTTTTTGGATTTGAATTAAGATTTAAGTAATTGTATAGATTGATATGTTACCTTATGTTTTGTTGGTCGTTTGTGGTGTATTTTTAGCTTGCAATTTGGTCGAAGAAGAGAGAACGGGACACAAAGAAATCACTTGGGATGACATCAACACAAAACTAGGGAAAGGGCTCTTGTGTTTGTGATATAGCATTGATTGAGAGCATCAAACACCGAATCAAGAACATTCAAACAACAATAAAGTGTTATTGGATTTTGGTTCTAAGAAGGAGGTATCCGTTTCCCAAAGGTTTTCTTCAAGCTCTTCTGCTTCAATTTTAACAATTAGATACAACAATAAGTACTTGGTCCAAAAAAATCCTGCCTAATGGCAAGATAGTTGGAGAGGTGACAAAACCTTATACCTATTTGTATTTGATCCGATTGTTAATTTGAAGTATAATTGTTAGATGTTAACGAGTCTTCAAGTTTTTCTTAATGATGATGGGATTCTTTGTCAATGTAGTATTCATTTGTTCATGGTTATTAGTGATTGTTCTATATTCTTGAATTAATTTACTTGTTTGTTTTGGTGTGGATGCGTTCAATCATGTTATATCTTTGAATTTGTTTTATTGTTCCTTGACGGCACATTTAGGCTTCAACCATTATTCTTTAGTTATAATTTTGATATACAAACATTTATGAAATCCCACCGGAAAATTAAGGAAATTTTATTGATAATAATTCAAAAAAATTTATTATGACCAAATAAAATCATTAGACTTTTTTTTTGTATGATAACCATCGTAAAAGTCCCGTCCCTTTTTTTAATAGTGAGTTTGTCTAAATACGTCGACAAATATTTCATTACAATGTTAACAAATTTTACCATTGGGTTTTTGTGTCGATAAAAAGGTTGAAAAAATTCAATAAACTTTTGCCGGTGGATTTTTCTGTCGGCAAAAACTTGACTGAAAAAATCAATCTTAACTTTTACTGGCGAGTTTTTTCGTCGGTAAAAAGTTATGCATGAATTTTTAAAAACTTTTGCCGGGATATTTTTGGGCCGACAAATGTTTGACCAAAAAGTCAAAAGAAACATTCCCGACGAAAAACATTACGCCGGCAAAAGTATGTAGTCGTCGGGAAAAGGACTTTCTACAATTATTTGAGGAACGTTTTTGCCGGCGACTTTATTTTTTACCGACGACTATCTTTCGCCGGCAAAGGTATCTTCACCGGCGGTCCATGTTGTTTCCCGGCAAAAACTCTTTTAGAGGCCAACTTTTCACGGAAACTTTTGCCGACGAAAAAGTCCACCGACAAAAGGTTTTGAGCCTTTGCCGGCGACTTTTGAGAGTTTTGCCAACGACATTCTCCTCCGGCAAAAGTACTTATTTTTGTAGTGTCCTATGGGCCATAACGTTCAATTGAATGATGAAGATGGTGAATTCTTATCTGATTCCTCTCAATATCGGCGATTAGTCGGTCGATTAATGTATCTAAACATAACAAGACCTGATATATCCTTTGCCTTGCAAAACTTATCTCAGTTCATGGCTAATTCAAGGATGCCTCATTGGCAAGCTGTGTGTCATCTGGTCAAGTATTTGAAACAACAACCTGGTAGAGGATTAAGGATGTGGTTGTTTGCCTTATGCTTTAATTAGAGATAGCCTTTTCAATTCCTTTGTTTAAATAGTTGTTATCAGTTTCCTTTCTTTCACTTTGTATAAATTGCTGTAATGGGTTTCCTTTTATATAATAAGAAGACAAATTAGTTCACAAATGTCTTTTTGTTCTCAATAGGTCTAAATGAGTTTGTAAGTGCATCTCCAATGGTCAGGTATATGAAAGACTTGAACAAATTAAAAATATATAACAATAAATCTTGGTCTCATCATAAATATATTTTCTCTCTCTTTGCCTTTCAGACCATTTTCTTCAAACACTTCAGAAACCTCAACTGTTTGATAATCATCAAGTCTTCACTCCAATGCTCAAGCCATCTTCAACACTTTTTTTAATCCATATTGAACCCATCTTCAAACAAACATTAAAGATGCTATAACAATCAGATGGTTTATAAATGATGAACTCTTTATAAAGTTAAATGTTATATGCTTTAAAGCGAAAATGTTTAATTATTACTTACTCTTAAAGAAAAATGCTACATTTTTCAAAAGCAATCTAAAATAACAAGTGTAACATTTAAGAACATATTTCAAATTTGATGAAATAATTGACATTTAATGATGCATATGTAGGGGTGAGTAAAAGCCGAACCGAAATTGAAAAAACTGAAAAAGAAACCGAGAAGCCGAAAAAATCCCCAAAAAACCGAACCGAAAACCGAAAATCCAAATGGTCCAGTTTCGATTTTGGTTCCCATACTGACTGAAAAAACCTAACCGAACATCTTCGGTTTCTCCAAAAAACGAAACCGAACCGAACCGAAAAAATGTAATTATTTTTGATTTTTTTATTATATATATATAATACTATGAAATGTTTAATATATATATATATATAAATCTAATTTTAATTTTAAACAGAAATGTTTGTATTTTTTCCTAATATTAAATATCTTTATCATTAAGTCATATAATAGAAAACCGGGAAATTAAAGGTGTTTTACATTGAAATATTTTATATTGCTTAATTAAGTCAAGTATATTTAATTAAAATCTCACCTCTTTCAAAAAACCGAACCAAAAATCGAAAACCAAAACATTTTAAACAATTCGGTTCTAAAACGAACCGAATAAAAATCGAACTGACAAAAAAAACCAAAAATCGAAAATCGAACGGTTTGGATTTTCAAAAACCGAATGGTTCGGTTTTCGATTCAATTCAGCCAAAAACCAAACCGTGCTCACCCCATTGATGTATGTCACTTTTCAGTTTTGAATAATTAAGTCATTGAACAATTTTTTGGAATAAAAAAAATCTTTCGAAATTCTAAAACCAGTTAATACACCATTTTATAAACTGGTTAATTGAGGGTCAATTTGGCCATTTTACTTTCTTTTACATTTTTTTTAGGGAGAATTTCATACACGTCCTTAAAAACTTGCAATATTACACATATGTCCTTGTAAACTTTCAAATTACGTGTATATCCTTCAAAACATGAAAAACTCACGCATATATCCTTCTTCCTAATTTTATTATTATTAATCATTTTAAAAATACAAATAACTAAAATTAAATTAAATATATTTTACAAATTACTAATATATCCTTCCTAAATTCCTTTTTTATGTATTATATATAATATATATTTATATATATAATGTAATGTATTATATTATATATGTATATATGAATATCGTGGGTATACACAGTGACCACCGGCCACCGTTTTGTTTTCTCCGGTGAAACATTCCGGCCACCCTTTTGTTTTCTCCGGCGAAACAACCAAAAGACTCTCCCTTTGTCTTCTCCGGTGAAACCGAATATACAACATCACGAATATATATATATAATATATATACATATACCTCCATCACCGGTAATCTTCTCCGACGACCCACCTCCATCACCGGTGATCTTCTCCGACGACCCACCTCCATCACGCCCGGTCATCTTCTCCGACGACCCACTTCCATCAAATGCCCCGCTACCACCAACCACCATGAACCACCACCGCCAGCTTGCCGCCGGAGAAGAAGATGAAGAAGAAAAAAAACCCAGATCTCGATGGATACAAAAAAAAACCCAGTTTTTAATATTCTTACCGGAGTTTGTAGATAGAACAAGAAAAACCTCAGATCTCGATTTGGTCAATGAGTAGATCTGAGTTTTGGTTTCCGGTTTGTTTGGTCTCTGTCTTCAAAGGGATATGATGGTGTGGTAGTTGTTTAGCCGGAGAAAACAGAGGGAGTGTTGTGGTCTGTTTCGTCGGAGAAGACAAATGGAGGGGGCTCTGTGGTTGATGTTTCACCGGAAAAGACAAAGGGAAGGTGTTGTGGTGGTTGTTTCGTCGGAGAAAACAAAAGGGTGGCCGGTGGTCACTGTGTATACCCAAGATATTCACATATACATATATAATATAATACATTACATTATATATATAAATATATATTATATATAATACATAAAAAAGGAATTTAAGAAGGATATATTAGTAACATGTAAAATATATTTAATTTAATTTTAGTTATTTGTATTTTTAAAATGATTAATAATAATAAAATTAGGAAGAAGGATATATGCGTGATTTTTTCATGTTTTGAAGGATATACACGTAATTTAAAAGTTTACAAGGATATATGCATAATATTGTAAGTTGTTTTGAAGGATATACACGTAATTTAAAAGTTTACAAGGATATATGCATAATATTGTAAGTTTTTAAGAACGTGTATGAAATTCTCATTTTTTTTTTTTAATGTACAACCCTTTAAAGCTTGTGTACAAGTTTATTTATTATATATTATTTAGTGATTTTGTAAGATCTTTATGGGTTCTAAACCGCATTGCCGTCGGCAATCTCACCCAGTAGAAATTGCACTTTATATCATGGGCTAGTTTTTGCAACTCACAATCTTTAATATCCAAATTGATCCAGCCCACCCAATAGAAATTGCATTTTATTTTCGTTAAATATGAAAAAAGTTTAAATTAGAAATGGTAAATATTTAAGAAGTAAAAAATGATTTTAGACTTTCATCTGGTCAACATTTACGACTTTAACCGTGAAATATCGGATAATTCCTTGCATGAATATGCAAAAGATAGAAGGGATCTTTTCATAACTTTTAAAATAGGCTTCAAATGGGTTCATATATGAACATATGTGATTCACATATGAACTCACATATTCATATATGAGTCAGTTAATTAGCTTATATTAGGGGTGTTAAATTTGTATAATGATAAACCAACCAATTACATTACCAATCGTATCAGTTCAATTGGTTGGTATTACCGTACCAGCTTCTTATACTTGGTTGGTACGTGGTATTGGAAATCACGGTAATACCGTAGCATACTAACTTATATTTACATATAATTTTTTTTGAAAAGCTACATATATATAAATTATTTATTAATAAAATATCAATTAAGTGAATTATATTAGTAAAGAGTGCTTATAATCCAGGGTATGAGGCTACACACAATTACTTAAGCCAAACTAATGTCTAGAAGGCTCAAGCTTCTTTGGTACTTTAGTTTGTAAAGTCCCACGAAGCATAACACTGTTTGAAAATTTAATGTTTGTAGCTTTTACTTTTTGTTGGACTACAAGTTGTTTGTGTGCTTTTATTATATTACTTTCCCTTGGACATCATGTTATCATTCACTTGTGTGGAGTGTGGACACTAGATTTTTATTCAACTTATTTGGACATAAGCAAGTTGTTATTCACTTATCTGGACAACATGTTATATTTATGTTAATGAATTTGTAATTGTAACTTCAACTTTTGAGATGCTGGTACAAAACTGTACCAACCAAAAATTGTTAGTTACCAATTAAGTTGGTACCAAGTAGAGTTGGTTGGTATACGGTGAAATATTTACGTATCAATTGTAATTGGTTGTTACACGATATTGAGGAAAAAAAACATGGTACTGTACCATGTTCATCAGCTACCAACTAGCTTAATGATATGACACAAAAGACTTTTGTATTAATGAAATGAATCATTAAATTTCGTGAGGTTAGCAAATGGTAAATGTTTTTGGGCCGTAGTTTGTTATTTTAGTGATTTTTTTTAATATTATTTTGTCATTTAGGGGCTGTTTGGTGTCATTCAAAGGCATGTCTGAATCGTGTAGAGGCTAGGGGCTGTTTGGCAAAAAAAAGTTGTCCTCTGAAGTGGAACAAAAGGATCTGAAGGATGCGTGTCCTAACTCCTTGCCATATGATCCAGACCCCTTATTTTCCCCAAAATACCCTTGTTTTGTTCCATCAGGCGCCTCCTTCACATTTTCTTCTCCCTTCTTGATTTATCTCGCTCGTTGCTGCTGTCTTCCTTCCACCGCCGGCTGCTGTGCCTTCCACGACCGACGCTGTCGTCCACCGTCTGCCGACTGCTGCTCCTCCGGCAACTCCTTCTTCCACGACGACACCCTCTGTATGATTTCTTTCTTCTCCGATGGCCACATCGATCTCCCATGGAAGAGCTCTCCTTCGTCGGTCCATCTCTCCGGTTGTCTCCCTCTGTTTCACCGGTAAATCTCGCCGGTACATCTCACCGATTTCAGGCTATTCCCTTCTTCCCTTGTTGATTTTTCACGAGTTTGAGTTTTGTTAGCTTTTCCCTAATATGAGTTCAGCTTTTAGGTTTTCCCTTATTCCTTGTTGATTCTTCACGGACTAACAGTTCGGTTTTAGATCTGTGGTTCTTAAGGCATTATAAAACGAAAATGGGGAGAAGTTGCAGATGGAGTACATTAAAGAAGGAAACTGCAATATCTGTTCATAAAATGTTTGTTGTGTTGCTCAAAAACCAAATCACATATTTGTGCTTGGTATAATCTAGATTATTACTTGTTATTTGGATGGATTATTACTTATTTCGATCTGGCTATTTATTTGGATTAATAAATCAGACTGAGGGTTAAAATGGTCATTTTTTTTATTCAGACTATCCATTCATTGCAACTACCAAACAATCATTTTTCATTCTGCACTATATCATACAGAGCCTCTATACCATTCAACTCTATACCATCCAGCAACTACCAAACAGCCCCTTAGTAAAAACAGTAAGATGATACGTTGTTATTTTAATATTTTTTATATATAAACTTTATGGATTTTGATTTGATTAACATGTTTGTTTATAATAAATAATTTAAGTATTATATAAACAAATTTTAGAAATTCAAATGAATAATAAATACGTGTGACTAAATAAAAGACGAACAAATCTTTGGATAAAAATTGTAAAAGAAACTTCTGACATATAGCTCAGTTGTTAAAAAATGGAGCGACTTGTAAAATACATAACAAGTCCTGGGTTCTAGGAAAGGAGCCAGGATTTTTGATGAGGGTAGTCCTCTTGTTTCAAACTTTTTTGCTCAAGATCGCCAATTAGTATGTCGATTTTCCTAGAAGTGGTAAATCCCGACTATAATATAATATAATGTGAAGATATGTGAAACCCCCTTAAATCTTTCTCCAAAAAGTTTTTAGATGGGATACGTAAAACCGACTCAATGTTAGTGTTAATAAAAAGATTTTCTATAACATAAGTATAAATGAATTTGTAATTTTTTGTGACCTGGAATATAGATTTGTAGTTGACAATTAGAGGAGATAAGAAGAGAAAATGTGTGTGGAATAAACTAAGAGAGCCTCTATAACAAGAAAAGTTGCTACCAACCATGTGGAATTCTCCTAGTCCATTGAACAATATTGTCTAGGCCAAGGTTGGCTCGCCGGTGCTAGGTTCGATCTCAAACCTCCCGCTAGTTGGTCTATTGGTTAGTTCATTGGGTTTCATATGTGAGGTCTTGGGTTCAAGTTTTTTATTGTGATTTTTTTTAGAAAACATAATAAATTTGAATCTAAAAGCAAAAAGTTAAGAAAACGACACTAGCAGGATTTGAAATTGGGTCTTAGGTGTAGGAAAATGCTTGCAAACCAACTCTACTAAGGAAAACTTATGTCCGTATTGTAGTTTTAAATAATATACGGTGGCACACAACAAAACGATATGGTTGCATCTTTCAAAAACCCAAAATTTCTACCCTTTGCCGTAGAAATAATACGGTGGCTCGTGCCACCATGGGCACCACTATAGGTCCGCTCCTGCTCGAGTAAACAAAAAAAATGCTTTTTTTACATTAATTTTCTTGAAGATTGATTTCGTACAAGACCAATTAAAATCGTCAAAAATCAACTTTTATAAAAAAAAAGCAATAAAAAGAACTTCTACTTTGATAAGGACCTAATATAACTTTTGACTAGTAGTACCAATAATTAATGTCTACTCGAGTAGAAGGGATGAAATATTTTGGGAGAATAATTGTTTTTCTAGCACGTGCTTATAAATAGTAGCGGCAAAGGTGAGGGTGGTGTGCGGGTCCTACAAATCTAACGCCTTTTTCTACACGTGCTATGACCACATTGTAATATTTTGAATGAGTGCTTTTTTTATTACTCTAATTTTTATAAATTCAAATTTTTGTAGTTGTAGAATATAAAATAAAATAGAAAGTAAGTCTTTCTGCACGAAAATAAATGTCCATAATAAAAATAACATATTGTTTTAGAAAAATATAATTGTTACACTTTTTAGTTAATTAAATGACATATTTATCCTTATTTCATAACTCTTAATAATTTAGGCATTAATTAAAGGTAAATTTAAGAATTTGGTTATTTATTTTTAAAAGTGGACACTTATTTTGAGACAAATATAAATAGAAACATGGACATTTAATTTATGATGAAGAAAGTACAATTTATATTTCCTATTTTTTATAATGCTTATTACACATATATTAATATTATAGATAATGAGAAAATTTATCTAGGATAGTATTTTAAAGACTCCTCATAACAATCTTCATAATACACCGTGACTTATAGCTTCTTTTTCTTAAAAACAGTTAACCTAACTTTACTTCATCCTTATTACAAACAACAATATAATCTTTATTAAAAACCCTAAACACAACAGAGAGCTTATTTAAATATGCAAGGAAGTTACAACACTAACCCCTCAAGAATTCTGAAACTTTCTCCGCTAACCTTCAACTCTTTAGCTTATCCATAGCAGACCTTCCAGAATCCAAAAGATACAAAATGTCAAGATTGCAACAAATAATATATTTTTCAACATGTTTAACGTCACGTTAAGACTTAAGACTGCCACACATCATGGCCTAATGTGTGGTTTTTATAATGTGATATTTGATTTTTCTTATCTTTTTTAATGTCTTACTCTTGTTTGTTTTTAATATATAACCTAATATAAGTTGTTTAATATTCTTGATTAATTGAGTAATAGTAAAAAGTACATCTTTTTATATTCATATTATATATGATATGAATATTTGTCTTCATAAGTCACGGAATGAAAAACACCGTGGTGTCGTTGCGGCTCCGATCCTTAGGCTTGAGGCTTGGTCTCACCTTCACGTCAAATCTTACGTCATTTAGAACCTCGGGTGTGCCTATAAACAACGTTAATAAACTTGGAATTTCAGTTGGAGGAAGGATCTCTAAATGGAAAAGCCGAACTCTTTCAGTTGGAGGAACGATCACGTTAATTAAATCGGTGCATAACAGTCTACCCACTTACTTTCTGTCTATCTTTCAAATTCCTTGCTTGGTTGAAAAGATATTGGGTAAAATGGAAAAAGTGTCTCGCGAGCCAAAAAGATGGGGCATTGGAATTGGAAGTATATTTGGGCTTAACAGGGCTCCTCTGTTTAAATGGATTTGACGGTTTTGGGAGGATAGAAACGAGATGTGGGTAAAAGTGATAAAATCCATTTATGAGCGTAGCGGTATGTTCGGTTCCAGGATAATCAACAAGGAGAATCATTCTACGTGGATTGGCATTCTGAAGGCGGTTAATCAATTGACGGAGAAAGGGGTCAATTTGCTAACACTTTGTACGAAAAAGGTAGGAGATGGAAGTTCAACTCTGTTCTAGGAGGAGATCTGGCTAGGAGAGAGCTCCCTCAAATCCCAATTTCCGAGGATATATGCTCTTGATGTCGATAAGAAAACATTGGTCAAAGATCGAATGTTGTTGACCGATTGGTACTCTTGTCTGTGCAGGTTCCCGATAGGCGGAGTGAAGGCGGCCCAGATGGAATCTCTTAAAGGAATACTAAATACGGTGATCTTGTTCGATGTTAGCGATAGATGGCAATGGACAATGGAAGGGTCGGGGTGAATATACGGTGGCGTTTTCTCATAATCTGATTGACTCCACTACTTTAGAGGTAAAACAGATCCCCACGTCCTGAAATAGAATGGTTCCGATTAAGGTCAATGTTTTTGTGTGGCGGATGGGTTTGAACAAGATTCCAACTAGGGATAACCTGGTCAAAAGAGACATTGATGTTCATTCCTCAATGTGTCTGATTTGTGAGATGGGAATTGAATCGGTGAACCATGTTTTTTTAATGCCAAATGGCGAAGGGTGTCTGGAGGAACGTATGCATGTGGTGGAACATTGACATTTGTAGTCTTAATTATGTTCAAGAATGAAGAGTTGGATGACGTCCTTAAGCTTGATGAAAAAGGTGTATGATTGCCTGAAAACGGTTACATTTATGGCGCTTTGGTACTTATGGTCCTATCAAAATGGGATCTTATTTGGACATACAAAATCTAGAAAGACGACGAATGGGTTAGCATTGTAATACACTCGTTTAATTCAGTGCATCATAGAAGTAGTAATTGTCAAATTAATTGGGTCCGATGGCTCCAAGACCCATCCCTTACTATTTATGTTTTGTATTCCTCGTTTAACATTTTGCTAGTGTTTAATTAAATGTCGTTATTCTATTTTTTAGAATTTCAAGGTTGGAAAATGTAACACTCTCAAATTTGGAAAAAACGACTAATTTAAAATTTTCATCAATATAACAAATAAGGAATAAATCCTTCTCTTATAAACCAATACATGAAGTTCCTCAAATAAAAATTCTATAAAAATGTCTACAAAAGATAGCTCAAGTCTTATACTAAGACATAATTACAGTCGATGTTACTAAATCCGAAGGAGTCGCTATCTCCGTATGCGGAAAACGTCACTAAGAGCCTAATCTTTATCGTGTCACTTCCTAGCACTTAAGTCCATATGTGTCGCTAGTACCAACCCCATCGAGAAGTTGATGCACATGCCGACAAAGAAAAAGGGTTAGGGTTAACGCCTAGTCAGCACAAGAGTTTAAAACAATATCTATAAATGATAGGAATCGAAAGACTGCTTGATTTAAATAATAAATTCTCGAATAGAATGACTTCGTTTCAAAAGCAATATCTTTCCCAAATTCACCATTTCATGATAAAAGTTTTAGACCAAAATACCGTTAGTAACGAAGGCTTCAAATAGAATTACCCGTTTAAGAACAAAGTCTACACCCGTTACTCTCCCAAGACGTGATTAAGTTTAAAATGTACCAAATACCGAAATACGGTTAAGTCTCAATGATCCAATAATATAAATTATGGATAACAATTCATACTCTAAAAACGTCACCAAAATAATGGATAAGACTCAATACCCAAAACAACACCTTTCGGTGACTGGGGAGACATGTTTCCATGATTAGTGGCGGAATACAAAAGAAGGCCACACAAGATACGTGGCATCCCTAAGAATGGAAATCGTGGTCAGCACCAACTTTATCTGAGTCCTTTGCCATACATATCACTGAACATCAACTCTATCCGAGTATTTAGTTAGCATCAACTCTATCCACGTATTCAACTTAAACTATAACAAGCATCAACCCTATCCAAGTATTTAGCTGAAAATACAACAAGCATCAACCCTATTCAAGTATTTAGCTTAAAAATACAATAAGCATCAACCTTATCCAAGTATTTAGCTTAAAATACAACAAGCATCAACCCTATCCAAGTATTTAGCTTAAAAATACAACAAGCATCAACCCTATCCAAGTATTTAGCTTAAAATACAACAAGCATCAACCCTACCCAAGTATTTAGCTTCAACTATAACAAGCATCAACCCTATCCAAGTATTTAGCTTAAAATACAAAAGCCTATGGATCCAAAGCAACTCGATCTAAATTACATGACTCCAATCATGAATGACCAACGTACTCAACACATTTAATATATCAAGTAGATATGCTATAAATGCATTTAATTCCCAAAGCTCGACATTTGACCATTTAAACCGGACAAATGTCCATGAGACTCATTTTAGTTCAAACTGAGCAAAAACTCTATAACTCAACACTTATGTAATTACTCGAAACATTAGTTGAGACAAGTCATTTTTATGAAATCATATTCATGTATTTCCAAAATGGCTTATGATGCAATAACATATATTTTCCAATGATTTATAAATCCAATGCCCCAAAGATGCAAAAATAACTAAATGGTTTTCATTTAAAGAATAATGCACCCAAACAACCCACAGTTATACTTTATTTGACAAAATGTCTAAAACCCAAGTATAAGCCTCTTACAAGGTTTATAAATCCTTTTATACCAAATATGTAAACTTACCCAAATACTCACACATTTGACAAATTACAAGTAAAACATGTTAATACTTCAAAATGAACATTTTTGGCATGTACATAGTTTTCACAAAGTAACTTGAACTCACCTTGCTAGATTTAAGCTAAATCTAGGTTTTATCCCAATACCGAGCTCCATTCGGTGAAGACTTTAGATCCTCAAGCTAGACCTTTAGATCCATGATGTACTCCTTTAACGAACACCTACATAAATTCCAAAACATACAAAAAAGAGAACCCAAGACACTATGAGGGTTGATAGTGTGAAAATCCAAACCCTAGATTCAAGAAATCAAATAGGTGATCGTACCTTTCAACTTCTAGGAACCCCAAATCATCAAGTAAACTTTAATTCTCATTGTTACCATCTTAAAGAGCTCTGAAATACGAAACCCTAGGAACTTGAATCGCTCAAAACGGAGCTGTGTTGAAGAAGTTATGACTAAATGAAGAAAATCCCGATTTTTATTCGCTGGAGGGCGTCGGCGACTGTGACAAGCGATTGTGCCATGTCTAAATCTCCAGGCATAATAGCCCATGTCCATTATCAAGCTGATTCATTTTCCAAGTCTCGGTACACTTGGGGCGATTCTGACAGGCGATTGTGACATTGTCACAATCGCCGGGCACTAGAGCCTAGGCTGTTCCGAGGTGTTTTACCTACTTTTCACCCTTTTTGATCCCGTTTTTTGTCTTGTATATGATACCCAATATAATTAACTTCAAAAATACCTATTTCATTGATTCTAAGAGTGGAACACAAAGAGGACTCGAGATTTCATTTTACCAAAGAACCGATTGATATATTGTGCCATTGTCACTATAGCATGGCACACTCGTTGGGACCACCAACCACTTGGTGGCAACCGTGCTATTGTGACAGATGTCATAACCGTATGACACAATAGTTGAGACGATCAAACTGTTAGTACCATTAGTACTATTGTGACAACTGTCACTATCTCATGCCACCGCTACTCAAACTCTGAAATTAAATCCTCCTTATTAGATCTTCCAGTTCAACATTTTCTTCAACTATGTTAAAAATCATAATGTTACAGAAAATGGCGAGGGTCTCTCTCATGCTGCTTCACCTCCCCTGTAGAAGAACGAGTATTATGGACGGATATTTTCGACGAGTCAATTCCGTTGGTGATTTCCGACGGATTTCCAACGGGTTTCCGACTGACACAATTTAAAAAATTATTATTATTATTATACGTTGGAAAACTGTGGGAAAATACCGACGGAATTGATGTCCGTCGATAAATTCCGACGCATAATTGTTTTAAAGAAAAATTAAAATTAACTAATTCGTCGGAAATTGCCGACGGAATTGATAGTCGTCGGTAATTTCCGACGGATTTCCAGGCTGGATCCTCCAGCAACACTGGGATGATATGATAGATGAGATATGTATGGTTTTTTTTGTAACGGGTTCATTTTAGTTTGTATATTGATTTTTATTTTTTATGTCTTAGCAGGTGTGGACTGGCAATGTATTAACCGTCAGTCTATGACCAATAAGGCCAATAGTGCGAGGATGTCCTCTAGGCACACTGGAGGATCTATTAATTAGGTTTCAACATCGGGAACGGATGGTATTCTTTCATCCATATATAAAATGTATATAACTTATCATGAATTTGTTGTCTACTAACAACTAAAGTTGTATATTGTAGATAGAAAAAATCATGGAATAGTGACCCCACCATCAGTGAGGTCTTTGACAGGACACACTACATGAACAAAAATCTAGTTCCGGGTGCGACCGGACCGCCCACGGATCCTCCGATATACATTGATCCAAGATCGGAGGTAGCGACGATAAGTTCAATTTTTGTACCAGATTTAATTTGTTTTTTATGTTCGACTAATTTTATAGGATAAATGACTATTAGTTAGTTTTGGCTGCCGTTGTTGGGCAGACGATAGGTGTAATTTTTATATTTGCATTTTACTACTTAAAAACATGTAATGAATATGTTCCAATTACAGCTGTTATGCTGCTGAAATGTCTATAAGTATATTAGTTAATACAATTTTGTTTTGGTGTTTGTAGACGTCTTTTGTTAGGACTAGAAATGAGGAATGCGCTGATGCTGATCCAAGCACCATTACTCCCGAGATAGAGACACAATTGTGGGAGCGTACTGCCGGAGGCCCACGTAAGGGTCGTGTTTTCGGTTCCGGTAACACTCCGGGGTTCTGGGATGCGACTGGTCATCCCGCCACCAGTTCAAGCAGGGTCTCAAATAGTTCTCATGATTCGGTGGTATATTTCATATGGTTATAATACATGCATGTATTATGTTTTTAATAATTATCGCTTAACATTGTTGTTTGTCAAATGTGAAATAATTTCGGGTACAGTCGTTGAGAAAAGAGTTGTTGGAAGAACGGAGAAAGAGAAAAGAAGTCGAGCACGTACAAAAGCAACAAGAAGATCAGTTTGCTAGGTACGAGGAAGAGATGTGACGCCAGCGTGATTTGACGTCGCAGTTCGAGGCTTTCATGTCGCAGTACAAGATGCAAAATCCTCTTGGCCCTCCTTCGTAGTTTTAGGATAACTAGTTCAATTTATGATATAATTTTGTAATCGCAAAACTATTTCGTTTCATGTGTTAAAATTTGGACTTGTGCAGGAAATTGGGTTTTTTAAATATATTTTTGTTAAAACCCATTTCCGACGGATTACTAACGGGTCATCCGTCGAAAATCAATTTAATATTTTATTAAAATCCGTCGGTATAGGTCAGTTGGAAACCCGTCAGCAAAGGTCTGTCGGAAATCCGTCGATAAAGGTGTCGAACCAGTTTCCGACAGAATTGGCCTTTACCGACAGATTTCTGAAGGTTTTTTCCGTCTGTGATGATTGTTTCCCTTGTAGTGCAATCAAATTATTATTATCTCTAATATAAGGAAGATATCCTGATTAGATACAAAAAACATAAAAAAAATTGAATAATAATTTTTTCGATCGAAAACATGTAATACAACATAAACTTTCTTTCGAAGCCCCAATGTTATAATTATGATTTCTTTCCCTCAGACGAGAAAAAGGAGACGATCCTCGCCCTTTCCCCTCCTCCGCACTCAAGTTGCTGTCTTTCCTATGGCTTGGACTCTGAAACACGAAAAAAATCATTGGCTTATCAAATTATCTGAAGATGATGTTACGTAGCGTTCAGAACCAGTCTTGAAGTGAATGTTTCATCCTATGAGAAATTGAACGTTACATATGAAACCAATGATGATGGTTTATAAAATTTATCAATAAACTACAATTTTGGTTTTTATGGTTCACATCCAAACTACGAAACATCCCTAGACTTCATTAGTGTCGTAATGATTACTCTGTTTTGTATTTTGTTTTGAAAATGGTCGTCCTTACTAACTGTTTAAAACAATTGTGTTAAATGAAGGGAATATTTGTATTTTTACTATTTCCAAAAAAAAATTCACTAAATGTTTTATATTATTATAATACACTATATTATATTATTATACAAACCATGGTTCTAAATAACTCGTTATGGCGCGTTACGACGTCGAAACATGACTTTGGCGCCATGTTAACTATTGTGGCCCTACTTTAAGGCTTAGCTTTTGTTGTAACGTGTTATGGCATGTTACAACGCGGTAATTTTTAAGGCATGATTTTGAACTTTTTTAAAACATATTACTTAGGGAATAAATGATATAATATTATGTATGACATTTAAGAGTACTTGAATAAATGTTTAAAAGGAAATTTAAAAACTAAAACTCTATATAGGTAAATCCTTACTCTCATTCGTGTATGTGGAGAGTTGAAGTTGAAGTTGAAGTATTTGAAGATTGAATAAATTAGTGAATAGAGACTCAAGATATTTAATCCCGCTTTTACACTTTAGCACTACAAAAGCAGGGGCTTTCATCGACGGAAATATCCGTCAGTGATCCACCTATAAAACCTTTCAACTACAGATTACCAGTAGAATGTACAGTCGCAAAAGGGTTGGCCGATGATTGCTTTTACCGATAGATCATCGGTGGCGGGTCTATCATCGACGGAAGTCTACCATCGCTAAATATGTCACTAATTTTTTTTTTAAGTTAGTTAGAAGATGTTAAAACACTACTATACAAAAGACTTTTGTCTAGGAAATTGGTGGCTAAAAGGGTGATTCCTCACAAAACCGTCACAAAAGTTGGTGGGTAATTCAAATCAGTGACATATTAGTCAGGGATTATCTGAGTGATCCATTGGTGTTTTCTCCAAAAACATAATATTTTTCTCAAAAAAATAATATTTTTCTCGAAAACATCGTATTTTTACCGAGTCACTGGTATTTTCTGGGTGATCCGTGCGTAATCACCAACGAAAATTTCCCTGAATAAAGTCATTTGTTTTGTAGTGAAACCTTAATCATTTTGGCGGATTAAACCTCCAGGAATTAGGCCGTCAGTAATCCGCCGGTAAATTATTAATGAAATAATTAAATATAATGGAGAAAACTTCAACGACATATAAAATCGACGGGAAAACGAACAAGATAACCTTCAACTAACAGAAATTTTTTAACGAAGCTTACTCGAGGGACCATTTTAAAACAAAATGCAAACTAAAGTGAGTACTATTAGTCCACTTACTGAAATCAAGGCACGTTGTTGGTACTTGGTAGTTGGATATAAAAAAGGACCAAATTTGTAGTTTACTCTAAAATTCATTGTATTTTAGATATGTGGGGTTTAGGGTTCTAATGATTGGAATCGTTGGTCATGATTCTTCTTGGAAAGAAACTCAAGTCCACGTACAGTAAGGTGGATATATATGATCCATCTTTTCTCAAACTCATCATCTACATAATCTAAGTGGCCCCATATTCAAGAACATGCATGCACTTAAGATTTTAATTCTTTCTTTTTAACCATTCCATTATATTAATTTTTCTATCATTTAAGTTTATATTTTATATGATCTGAATTTATCATCAAACTTTCTTAAAACCAATCAAAATATTTTATGAAAATTTTACATAATTGCTATAAAAACTAATGAAATTCATCAAAATTTGAATTAAAAATAGTGTCTTTCAACGATTTATGATTTTGATAAAATTATGTATCTTCATTTATTTAAATACTTATTAATACTTTAGTTTCCGAACATAATTTTTGTCTTTCTTTTCTAGCTTTTTGAAAACAAATTATATGGTTAAATATATATTATGGTGAGAAGTTTGAAAGTTGGCCTTTAAAATAAAGATTTTAAAATTGGATAAAAATGACGTCAATTGATTTATATAATTTTGTCATGTCTGAAATCTTTAAACCAGTTAATTATGTTTATGAAAATCTATAAAGCATTTGTTTCACACATGAATTAAACAAACCTTTAAGTCTTTATAGTTGATTAATTTAGATTTTCAAAAGTTAATACTCTAACACATTTGAGGATATAGGACATCTACAATGTTTAAAAGTCTTAGTAGGTTATCTTATAAGATTTAAGTTTGCAGAATAAAAGATAAAACGTCATATCTAAAAGTATTACAATAAATTTATAGAATGTTTTTGGGTATTTGTAACAAGTTTTAAGCATTTTTAAAAAAAATGTCACATTGATTATTTTATAGAATACTATTTGAAAAAGTAACCTATATACAAAGATGTTTTAAAAAGATAGGTTTATAGGATACTTATACACTTCAGCGTCCTATAAAACTGATTTTGTCTTAGTGTAATAACACATACAACACACTACATTATTTAATTAAAAAACATATATTAGTTTTTAGGAGCACTATTCATAAATAGTAATTACTAGGCATTGGATTACCATAAACCACTATTTGTCGATTTTCAAATTTTTTTCGTTACCAATGTTGGCTCCATACCTATGATTAGGTGGGGATGAAGTTAATTTTAATTAGCTTGCTTTTATTAACTTATGATTTTAATCAAGTTCTTCGTAAGATTTGGTTCGAATGTTGTTTGACTTTTAACCTTTTTTGTCTTGCAAGTAATCGAAGTTCCTCTTTTTGGAAGAAACTTAGGCCAAATATTTAACCTAGTGGTTTTTTCCCTCAAATTCTAGTGTATTATATGTTAGAAATTCAATAATTTTTAACATACTATTTTATATTATTATTTTGCTTATCAACTAATTTTATTTTATCAAATTTAACTAATTTATTATAATTTTATGACACCATCATCACTAAAAGATACCATGTTGATTATTTTTTTAAATCAAAGATAATTACCATAATTAATTCTATCAAAATCTAATTAAAAAAAAGGAAAACTGTAGAAAACCCTCCACGCACTTTTATTGTTAAAATGAAAGGCTTTATCTACGAACATTTTCCTAGTAAATTCGTAGCTAAAAGGTGATTCGTTATAAAATCGTTACAAAAGTTGGTGGGTAAATCAAATCAGTGACAGAGAAAATATCAAAATTTACTGGAACCATGAGTATTTCGTAGATGATCCGTCGATAATCACCCACGGAAATTTTCCTTAGTGATTTTTGTAGGTAAAAGTCATTTGTTTTGTAATGTTTCCCATTTTAAATAATTAAGTCATTATATTACTTCTTTTAACCCAAAAATATACATGAGATTAGAAATGTTTTATAATAAAACAAATTTAAATTAGTTTTACCTTCCTAAACCCTACGTCATTCAATCCCTTCACCATCGCCTGCTTATTATCGTCCATCACTACTTGTTGGTCGCTGTCATTGATCTCTCTCTTTTTGATTTTTCGATTCTTCATCTTTGTAGATATGTCTATACATGCTACTTTAAATTATTGTAAAAGAGGAAAGTTAAAAGAAAAACTATACTATTAACAAGAGGGAGATTGATGGTAGGAGATAACGTTGGGAATTGAACGAGATGTATGGAAAATGGATAACAATGACGAGGGGGAACAATATCATTGTATATGAAAAATTTGAATGAAGTAAGGTTTGAGAATGGTAGATTGATTTAGCTTTTCTTTAATACTTTAGAACGTTTCTAGTTGGTTACATGTAACTTTTTTTGGTTAAAATGATTTAGATAACTAATTTTAAAAAGTTCAATGAGTTTTTCTATCAAGAAAATGCTAAAAAATTTAATTATTAAGTTTAATAATTTTTTATTCAAAAATTTAAAAACTCAATTATTTAAAATAAGAAAGTTTGTTCGGATTTTGTAAAAATTTTCGTTAAAAAAATATATTTATGTAGTACTTTTCTAGTAGTAATATATAAATAAGTTATTTATTATCCTATAAAAATTTAGTAAACTAAAATAAATAAAAAAGAAAAAGAAAAATAATAGGTCAGAATTGAATTGAGTTCAAAATCAAATAAAGTATATACAAATGATTGGGAATTCTGGTTTGGATGAGACTACATTGAATTTCTATTTGTTTTCCTTTAAAAGATTAAATTATTTGAATTAATTTAGTTTAATCAACATATTATTTGTTCTTAGATTATCTCCAATAAATCCTCTATCTCTATTTACTTTTTAAATACTTTTCATTGAACTCTTTAATAGACTATTCAAGGTTCTTTATTTTTGTCTAAACTTTAATAATTACAAAATGACCTTTCAATTATTTAGATTGCTGTATTTTTATTTTATTTATTATCTAATACCAATTTTAATAAACCATAATTATACAAAGAAACTTATCTTCCTTTTAATAAATATAAGATGATTGTGAAAATAAAAAAAATATAAGAGTATAATTTATAAATTTAATAAACATAAGGGTATTATTGAAAATCTATGTAATCAAAATAAAAAAGAACATATTTGAAATATTCTTTTTTAGATGGTAAAATAAAAAAATATATTAAAGAATACATGATATATAATCTATTTTACTTTTTATAATAAAAAATAAAATAAAGAAATAAATTCAAGATACCCTTGTAAACTAAACATAAATAAAAGGATTTTTCTTTTTACACCC
The DNA here is from genome assembly GCA_036898165.1 of Silybum marianum. Lineage (NCBI taxonomy): Eukaryota > Viridiplantae > Streptophyta > Magnoliopsida > Asterales > Asteraceae > Silybum > Silybum marianum. The sequence goes on from CM072528.1 coordinate 13,111,453, forward strand.
CTAAATAAAATTATAAACCATAATTATCTCCAACAATTTTCACAATGATTAATGACAAGTAACTATAAAACTGAATCTTTCCCAAAAAATTTATAGTATTTTTATTATAATTTATTTAAAAATAAAAAGTATTGCACCTTTATTATGCAAAAATAAAAGTGAAAGTCTGAGATGGAAGATCACATGCATGCTTACCAAATTTGATGCCTATTGGAGCCGTCCATCCCACTATCAAGATTTTTTTTGTATTTAGTCAATTTTACTCTTACTTTCTTCGATAAGTTATTTTAATTGTTACAATGTTGAAAGTTGTAATAAATCATTTAATAATCATATTTATGTTAACTATGAATCAATTTCTATAAGTTTTCCAAGTTTTTAGATTTCAAATGAAACTCCAAAATCACGAGTTTGTTCCGATTTCTCATCTTTGATACATGGGATAGGACAGAACAGGACGGGACATAATTTTCTGTCCCACGTTTGATATAACATGGGACATGACAGGAATTCACTGTCCCACGTTTGACACGACATGGGATAGGGACATGACTGGGCCCCGAGAGGGCTTAGTTGATCCATGATTTATGTTTCATCTTTCGTTTCCTTTTCGCAAGATAGGCTCTTCAATCTTATGCTTGGTGAGCAAAAGATTTCTCGTATCATGGAACTTTCTGTGGAACAAAGTGGGTAAAAAAGGTTTTTTCTTGTTCCACCAAAATAGGTGGAACAAGATGGGACAAGAATGTGACAGAAAATCAAATATCACTAATCTGCCATCATTTAATATATAACCTTAATATGATACTTGTTTTAATAGTCAACATCATTAGTTACGTCCATCGGTACCGCCAGCGACAACCGGTAGCTACAGTCGACCATCAACCACCATCATCCATTGCCACTACCACCACCACCGTTGACCACCTCCACCTTCTCCTTTAAGACAACAACCTCCTCCACTACCTCTACAACCAGCGCCGACCACCAACCACCACCGTTTATCGCTACCACCACCACAATAGCCACCTCACCTCCACCATAACCACTACCACTGCCGCCGACCACCATCGTCACCGTTATCTACCATTTTCACCTCCTTCACAACCAACATCCATCGCCACCATCACTACCATCGATTGCCACCTCCACCTCCTCCTCTACTACACCAATATTCTCTTCCACCTCCACAACCATCGTTGGCCACCGACCACCACCGTCCATCTTCATCACCACCGCTGTGGGCTACCTCACCACCACCGTTGACCACCAGCACCACCACCACCACCACCACCACTACTGTGGGACATCTCACCTCTACCATAACCACCACAACCACCACAACCACCACAACCACCGCCGACCACCACAACCGTACTAAGTCATCTATAATCAACATCGGCCACTGATGGGTGATCGCCCATTGCCGCCACCTATACTACCATCAGAATAAAGCATATTTTTTTATTTGTGTGAATCGGGTTTTTCAAACTATCATCAATTATAACAAAATTCTCATTCAAATTTTATACTAATATATATATATATATAATATATATAAGTTGAGTAAAAATACTTATAAATTAAATTATATAATTTTTTGTTTTTTGTGTAATTATACCTATTATATAATATGTTGTAACACCCTCAAATTTGGAAAAACGACTAATTTAAAATTTTCAATATTACATCAATTGAAGGATAAATCACTTCCTATAATTCAATACTTGAACTTCCTTAAATAACAATTCTATAAAAACGTCTACAAAAGATAGGTCAAGTCTTTTATTAAGACATAATTACGGTCCGGTGTTACTAAACCCAAAAGAATTGCTATCTCCGAATGCGGAAAACATCACAAAGACCCTAATCTTTATTATGCCACTTCCTAGCACTCAAGTCCACACGTGTCGCTAGTACCAACCCCATCGAGAACCTGATACACATGCTGACAAAGAAAAAGGATTAAGCTTAACGCCTAGTGAGCTCAAGAGTTTATAACATATTTATAAATGATTTGAAACCAAAAGATTTGGTTGATAAAGGATAATTCTCAAATGAAATAACTTTATTATAAAAGCAACATCTTTCCCAAAATTCCTCATTTCCATTATAAAGCCTTAAATCAAATACCGTAGAAATGAAAGCTTTAAATATAAATAACCGGTCAAATACGAACTCCACATCTTTTACTCACTCAAAACGTGAATGCGTTTTAATGCTTCAAATACCAGATTATGGACAAAGCTCCATTTCTTTAATTCCAAAATATAGGCAAGTCGTGGATAATACTCTATACTCCAAAATGCGTCATCGAAAACAATGGATAAGACTCAATACCTAAAACAATACCTTTCGGTGAACGGGAGACCCGTATCCGTCGACAATGGCGTACACAAAGTAAACCATATTTTCAATGTTGCTAGTAGCGCCCTAAGATCACGGTCCCGGCGTATGACCCATCAACGAGTACCCACCGCAATACCTAAGGTCCTGGAGCCCGACCCATACGGATTCATCTCCAAAACACCCCGATCCCAGACCTACTAAAAGACATGAGTCCCGACAGCATACTCCAACGAGTTTCATCATCGTAATACCCAGGCTCACAGATGAATTCCCACTTGGGTCCATCTATGTAATACCCGACTACCGGAAGACATGGGTCCCGACAGCATACTCCAACGAGTTTCATCATCTTAATACCTAGGGTCGCAGAGGAATTCCCACTTGGGTCCATCTCTGTAATACCCGCAGTCGCAGAGACATTCTCACTTGGGTCCATATCTGAAATACCGACTACTAAAGTCCAACGGCTTAAGACCTCTAACGAGGGACTCGAAAGTCTTTCAATGACCAAGAGACTGACTCATGTGCCTATGGTTCCAAATACAATTCAGCCTAATTTACATGACTCTGACATGAATGATTAACGTACCTAATGCGTGTAAAATATCATATACTTATGTCATAAGGCATGTAACACCAAAACTCAACATTTAGTCATTTAAATCGGACAAATGTCCAAGAGACTTATTTTAGTCAGAACTAAGCAAAAGCTCTATAACTCAATACTTATGCTATTACTCAAACATTGGTTGAGATAAACCATTTTCCAAATGAAATCATGTTCATGTATTTTCCAACGATTTATAAATCAAATACTCTAAAGATGCAAATACAACCAAATGGTTTTCATTTAAAAGGTAATGCACCCAAACAACTCATACATATACTTTATTTGTCAAAATGTCTAAAACTCAAGTATAAGCTTCTTACATGATTTGTAAATCTTTTTATACCTAATATGAAAATTTATCCAAATACTCACACATTTGATAAATAACAAATAAAACATGTTAATACTTCAAAAATGGACATTTTTGGCATGTACAAAATTTTCACATAGTATCTTGAACTCACCTTGCTAGATTTAAGCTAAATCTAGGCTTTACCCCAATACCGAGCTTCATTCGGTGAAGACTTTAGATCCGATAACATTAAATTTTGATATAAGATAAAAAGTTAATAAATATATAAGCAATAGTATATAACGAATGACCGTTTTTCCCCATTTTCTTCTGCAATATAATTCGTTAATTTTTGTGTCGGGGACTTTTACTAGCTACCTTCTTTTTGGCTCTTGTTTTCTACTAAAAGAAATCCCGATCCCTGTACTAAATTTTAGTCCCCTAATTTCTTTTAGATCTTGGACGTACACCCATCCCGCCGTCCAAGGGACGACCCCAACATAGCTATCGGTTGTTAGGTCCACAAGGACGAAGATTAAGATGATAAATTTGTATGTAAAATATTAAAAAATATATATTCTTTCGTTTAGCAATCATTTCACACCAAAATCGAATCACCCGTCAGGAGATCTAATGTCATAAAATCGGATTATATGCAAGCAATTAACAGGCACCAAATGCATATGTTGATTAACACAACCTCATGTGATGTGTGATCCATAACAACCGGTGAATTATAGTTGGACCCACTATGAAACTTTATTTGCTTCTCAATCATTATTTTATAGATTACAAAAATCAATTAATAAAATATTTATAAAAATAATAAGGATTTATTTATTATAATTTGAATATTTATAAAATAAAGATTATCGATATTTATTTATTATGATCAACAATTCTATTATGAAACAATTGAGATATCCATCGAATCAAAAATTATTAGACGATTGAGATTGTTTTACAAAGTTTATATTAATATAACGGTTTGTAAATGATGTGTGTGCCCCTTTCCCTCTCTCTCTCTCTCTCTATATATATATATAATATTCAAGATTTTACATATGATATTATTAAATTTTATGATATATATACACACGTGTGTATGTTGACATGAATTCCTATATATATTAGTACTCTTTTTTACAATCCGTCTTATTAATATTTAGAATCCCGAAAATAAAATCCTTTGTTTGGATAAGCAGCTGGTAATAAGCATCGACTGCATATCTATGGCAGGTGGTGGAGAAAGAAATTGGAGTAATGCTTCATATGATTCTTCCCGTGATCATCATGCAGGTTATGATGATCTTGGAACCAGATACGACAATGGAGTTGAACGTGTTTCTGCTTTCGGTGAATCCGTTCATCTTCAACCTCCCTCAAACCAACTCAACCTGAATCCACAGGTTCCCTCTCTATTCCAATCTCTTTTATCTTTTTTGTGTTTTCTTCTAGGGTGGAATATAAGTGCTATATCGTCTTTTTTGCATGGTTCTGCATGTAGGTTTTGATGAATATGTATTAAATGGTGTTACATTGATTGAAGAAAAAACAAAGTTTTTTAATATTAAATAGGAATTAAACCAAACTTTATTATACTTTGATGCATTTTTAAGGTATATTTTCATGCATGTACATTATTTTGGGTTTAAAGTTCTTCCATCTTTCTCACCAAAGGATTAATTGAACATTGAAAAACATAAAAACTATTTAAAAGATGACGAGTTAAGCTATGAGTATGGATTTAGAGAAAATATTCTTTTGTGTTTTTTTTGAAAATAATGTTTATGTTTTGAGTATCACAAATAAGCCTTTTACCCTCAATCTAGATTTAGACATGACGATAAAATGCATTGAATGATCGAATGCAAATTTTGAATTATTATAAAAAATCATCAATTTAACTATTGTTTAGGTAAAAACAACTTACTGATATAAGTTAAATGATCAAAATTATCACATAAAAAATAAATTCTAGGAATAAGTAGGCCAATAATAAGTTAAAAGTCATGAACAAGGTTCGTGAATTCTCAATGAGTTCGTGATCAAATTATTAACAACCATAATTTATTGTCTTTTGTTTTTAAATATCATCTATTTTTTAATTCAGGATGGTGGTCCATTTAGATTGAATTTAAGAAAGTCAGCATCTTTACTCAACTTAATAGAAACGACTTTAACACAAGAGAATCAACAGACGATCAGGCCTGAAGACTCGTGCTCTCAACCAAGTTCTAAAAAGTTGAAGGCTTCGAATTTTCCTGCTCTCTTTTTACAAATTGGCTCGTGGAATGTTGGTTTTTTCATTAACTTTTGTTCAAATAATTACTTGAATCAGAAAAACTTAAAACTAACATCTTTTGATTTTCTAACTTCATTTCATTTTCAAATTTATGCAGTGGGTATCAAGAAATGAAGGAGATTTAGTAGCTAAACTCTACTACGGGAAGAAGAAACTCGTGTGGGAATTTCTCTTTGGATCTCTGAAAAGGAAGATGGAAATATCATGGAGTGAAATTTCTGCCATTAACGCCTTCATAAGCGAAGGGGAAAACGGGCGCCTTGAAATCGAGGTATCATGGTGGTGTACGCAGTTTACTTGGATTTATCATTCATTTATACAATTTTCTTCCACTTCCGTATGTTCATCTTCATTTTTCCTTCATGTCACATTTCAAGAATCTTGGATTTTTATGGCGTTCAAATATTGTAACTATATGAGGCTCATGGTTTGCAGTTAAATGTACCGCCACAGTTCGGCCAAGAGATTAATAGCCAACCAGGAAAGCATACTCAATGGGCAACCATGACTGATTTTACTGGAGATCAAGCTCTTATTTGCAGGTATATATATAGTACCAGGTCACTTCACTGGAAAACCTCAAAAAACTGAGAAACACCCTAGTAACCATTACACTACACCCTAGTAACCATTCATCTAGACGATATGCACTTCTGCATACAAGTAATTTGTAAGCAACTTGTCCGATATGCATAACATGCACACATGCATAAAAATCAAGAAACAACTGCACATACCGTCGAGATGATGATTACCAATACCAGGGCATTCCTTAGTTTTTCATTTTTTTGAAGTTTTCTCGTTAACCTCCCATTATTGTACCTGGTCAATTTTGCTGTTCAAGTTCTGAAACGATGTTCCTGATAACACATAATAACATATACCCGTCAAATTTGGTCATTTTATTCAGGCGACATAAGGTTGAATTTTTACCGGGAGTTCTAGATAAGCACTTCGAAAAGCTTTTGCAATGCGACAGCCGGCTACTACGTTTGAGTCAACAACCTTTCCCTATTCACAACTCTCCGTATTTTCCCAACACATACTTAAATTTCTCAAACAGCGCTAGTCTCGTGGGATGTTCTTCGATTCCTGTTGCAAACTGTCACCAGCAAGAATTCTTTTCTCATGTAGGGCATTTTGATCCACCAACTGGTCCTTTTGTTGGACATTCCAGTTCAAATTTCCTACCATACCATGGCACAGAATCCATTATTCAGCATCCACAATCAGAATTACACTTTAATGACGCCCAAAACTTTGTCGACTTGCAAATCGAACAACAGGCGAAAGGGAACTATGATTATTTTAATTCTGACAATCACCTTGGATACATTGATCATGATGAGATTGCTTTCCAGGAACCAAGTTTTTGGTTGCCAGATCAAGTTAGTATAGATGATGCCAACAAAGGCAATAGTGTTATGAATCACATGGGTTACTTAGATGATGAGATTTGCAGTGTTTACCAGCAAGGGATCAACAATGGAGTTGGCATCCATGAACCAAGTTCTTGGTTAATACCTGCTCATGTTAATTCCAATTATGAAGACCACCATATGCATCCGTCGGACCCAAGAATGGAGGATTATAGAACCCTGGATGGAAAACAAAATTACAAACCCTAATAGGCCGGACCTCGAATTAATTAGGAATATGTTAAAATATTGGCAATAATAGTTTTGATTTGTATGGCTTTTTCTACTTTGTACCGGTATTTGACTCAATGTCAAATATTTATTATAACTTATATTTTGAGCTGAAAGTATGAACTTATAACTCATTTTGTCTAGAAAATGATACAATCAAAATTTTATTTTATTAACCTGATATCCAACCTGCTATGCGAGCCGACTAATTCCAAGACGACCACCACTACAAAAAAGGGGACCCTTTTCCGACGGATATTTCCGTCGGAAATCTGTCGGAATGGTGGATTCCGTCGGAAAGGTCCAAAATCCGTCGGGAAAAAATCGTCGGAAAACCCCTCGTCGGAAAAGCCTATTCCGACGAAAGGTATTTCGACGGATTTCCTGTTTCCGTCGGAAAACCTTTTCCGACGGAGTTCCGACGGATACTATTTTCGACGGATATTATTTAAAAGTGACGGATTCCCGACGGCTTTTCTGACGGATTATTTGCGACGGAAATTTAACATTTCGACGGATATTATTTCCGACGGATATTATTTCCGACGGATTTCCAACGGATTTTAGGAAACATTTCCGACGGAATATCCGTCGGAAATCAGTCGGAAATGGTATTTATGGGGAAAAAATAATTTAAAAATCAAATTTCCTGTACAATTTGTACCCAGCATAAACCACACAGTTTTGAACAAAGCTGTATATATAACAAACTAAATTGTTTTTAACAAACTTACAAAATAATCCGTCATAAACAATTTTAAATCTTCAAAATTACATAAAAAACGTCATTGTATTTATTTATTCTGGCGGGTTCTGACCCTGGTTCTGGCTCTGGTTCTGGTTCTGGTTCTGAAACTGCTGCATGAATTCCTGCATCTGCTCCGGGTTCTGGAACTGCGCCATGAAGGACTCAAACTGCAGTCTCGTGGCCTCTTGTTGTCGCCTGTCTTGTTCGTATTTCTGCCACCGCTCCGCTTCCGCCTCTCGTTCAAGCCGTCTCTATCTCTGTTCAGCCTCCATCTCGGCTCTCAAAGCCTCTAGCTGAAATGAATCCACATTTAACAAACGACGTTAATGTTAAGCGCTACTTAATACAAAAAATAATTAATGCATGCATGTATTACACCCATATTACACATACCTATGAAGGGGTGCTTGAACAACTATGACGAGGTGGACCGGTCAAATTTACGAAATCGTCTACCTTACCGAACCCGGGCATACGATTCTTTTTAGGACCTCCGATAACCTTTTCCCACAACCGACCCTGTATCTCCGGACTAAGGGTCATCGGATCAACATCTGGGTATTCCTCTTGTGTCATACTGCGGAACGACCTACAATGAGCCCTGATGGGCTTTACAAGTCCTAACCGTCTACAATGGGATTGATGGACTTTAACAACTCCTATTAAACAACAATGGACCTTGTTGAACTTAACGACTCTTAATGAACTACAATGGGTCTTAATGGGATTTAACAACTCTTAATGAACTAAAATGGGCTTTGTTGGCCCTTAATGACTCTTAATGAACTAAAATAGAACTTGATGAGACTTAACGAACCTAATTGGGCTTTGATGGGTCGTATAGTACACATATACGTACATACATATATATAGACACATACATACATACATACATACTTATATATAGACACATACATACATACATATATATAGACACATACATACATACATACATATATATATATATATATGTATACACATGTAAATACATACTACTTCCAACATATTAGGGATGAAAAAATCGGTATTTGAGTGGAAAATACAAGAACCGAAAATTCCCGGTTCGGTTCGGGATTTACCGGGACTAGTACCACTACTGGTACCGAAAGTACCCAATCCCGAATATGGAAAATCTTGGTACCGAATACCGAACCGGTAATGATATTCGGTACCGGTACCGGTACCGGTTCGGTATGGGATCGGTTCGGTTTCGGGATTTCGGTCTGTATGCTCATCCCTACAACATATATATATATATACACACACACATATATATATATATATACGTAATAAATGTACATATAACGACGAATTTTTATAAATAAAAAAAAATAGAAATTAAAATTAAAATTAAAATTAAAATTAAAACTAAAATTAAAATTAAAATTAAAAAAAAATTAAAATTAAAAAATCCGTCGGAAAATTAAAAAATCCGTCGGAAATTTCCGACGGAAAAAATCCCTCGGAATTTTCCGACGGATTTCCGACGGATTTTTTAATTTTAAATTTCAAATTTTTTTATTTATAAAAATTCGGGTCCCATTTCCGACGGAAAAATATCCCTCGGAAAATTCCGACGGAATTCCGACGAATTTCCGACCGATCTCCGGCGATTTTTTTTTTATAATTATTTTAATTAGAAAAATTCGCCGGAAATTTCCGAGGGAAATGAATCCGTCAGAAAAGTCCGACGGAAATTTTAATTTTGATTTTTTTTAATTATATCCGTCGGAAAACATTAAATATCCGTTGGAAAAAACCGTCGGAAAAGCCCTTTTATGTAGTAGTGCACTCGCTTCGCAGGTAGTCCGCCGCATTTGAACATGGATCCGTGGCCACAAGGGGATATTTTTTCTCTTCCTTGGATTTGAACTTGGGACCTCCATGCACTTTTGACCTTTAGAGCCCAAAGTCAAACCAGCCGGGTACTACATTTATGGTTGTATAATGGAATTTAAAAGATCTTGAAGACAAATGTTTCATATAACGATGAAAATGAACTTTTCTTATATGATTATTTTCATGTCTTTTATCAAAAATAATTATAAGAACATGTATAATAAATTTGTTTTTGAAATCAAGCATAATTTCCATTAAAGTTCCAAAGGGTGTATATTTGTTTAAATAGAGTGAGAGAAAAAACGCGGCATATCAAATTATAGGAGGAGACGAGAAGAGGAACAAGGTACATATGCTAAAGAGATACCGACTTTGGGAACAATAGGACCATCTTTGAGGATAGAGAGATGAGTGTCAACACCCTCAATGAAGAGTGTCATGTGACTTTTCCACAGAGGAAAGTTATTCTTCTTAAACTTTGGAGGCCTGGAAATGGTGTCATTATCATAGTAAGAAGAAGGAGAGGGTGAAAGAGAGGGGTTGGTAAAAGGAAAGGTCGTTGCAGATCTAACTTATGAGATTAAGCTAACTCTTCTGATACCACTTGTTGGTCCCGAATGGGATGGCAATAAACAAAAAGTAATTGTAGAAGGGGGGTGGGGGTGGGCGGTTGAATACAATTAGACATGAATTTTCAACTTTTTAGTTCTTGTTGATGCATATCAAGAATTAACACACATATACAGATTGTTGCAGAATAAAGAAAAGATAAACCTAACCTAAACAATCTTACACACACAACAACTTCCAAGAACAACAAAGAGAGAACTTGCAAGAAAATGAAGAACACTTTGTTTTCTTCACACACAAGAGAATAGAAGAGTAGAAGAAGAAGGAGATGATTGCCTTTAGAATGCACTTAGAAATTCTTATCTCAGAAGCGTTGTATGCATAGGAGATGAACTCTCCTTTTATACTATCTTCATTCATTAAATACATGGATACATTTGTCACTTTTGGATAAGAAGGCAAGGCTTGTGGCGTACCGGTTAAGGTTTGTGGGGGATGAAGCTAGATAACCCATCTACCCTAGGTTCGAATCTAGGCGAAAACAACTTGTGGCCACTGGGAATTATCTCAGGGCTGCATGCTTTAGCATTCTTAAAATTGTCAGGGATTGGTCTGGACAAATGCCTAGGATACCCTTTAAAAAAAGGCAAGGATTGACTTGACTACTATGATACGTCATTTTCATCGTCATCTGCATGCACATAGTACCTTCACATGTGAAAGTATGTAAAGACAAACCTATATACCGATAAGAAATGTCTTTATCAGGTACAAGTGTTGCAATGATATGGTCAGTCTGTAGAAGATCTTCTTTGGATGTATTAGTAGCTTCAATCAACTACTTAGAATCTTGGTTCATGAAGATCTTCTTTCATTTGCCTAGTAGTTGCTTCAAATCATCTCCAATCTTCAACTCAGCTACTTAAGAGTCTTGGTGTGTATTTCAGACAGTTGATGCACAATATTGCGTGGGTGACCTTATGTCTTCACATTGGCTAGTCTTTGATTTTGCCAAGGGGTTTAAGTTTGTACCAAGAAACCAACACACAAAGAATCCAATAACAACTAAGTGTTGATATGATAACGAAACACATCAGAGGATCATCACCAAATCAATAGGTGACCCAACAGCCATAATGCATGCCCTTGAATTTAAGGAAGTAACTGGACGATCATTTGCCTCAGGGACCAAATCCATAAGAAAATGCATAGGTAGAGGGTTCTTTTGTAATAAATGAAGTTAAAGGGCCAAATACGTTGTTTTTAGCATACCTTAGGGGCCAAATCCATAATTTACTCAAGTTTTTATTCTATACTTAGTTCTTAACAAATTAATTAATAAAATACATAATTAATTTGATCTACAATTTAATAACATGTAGAGTTATTAATCAAATGTTTACCACGCCTAATACATTTAACCACTAATCTATTAAAGTCACTGATAGATGTCAGATATTTATCGAACGGTGCACCTTTATGGTAGATCAAAGGCCCACAGTTGTTTGAAGTGTTTTTAGCCAAATTCCACTGCTTCAAGAGATATTTTAAGTGTTTAGTTAATTTCAAGATTTTTTTTAATGTTTGGTTAGCGGTACACCTTTCATACCATAAAAAGAATTCTATTTTATGAAAATAAACCTTCATAGGTCCGTGCCTCATTACAATATTAATTTAGTTGGATATCATACTTATCAAATCATCAAAACTATTTAAGTTATATTATCAATAATTATGTATTAAACAAACTAGTTGTTAGGTATTAGACTCACTCTTTGTCCCACATAAGAAAGATTTGGAAACTTGGATAGGTTTATAATTCTAAACCTATAGTAGTTAACAAAATGGAGAAAAACCCAAGGATTGAATTTTTATTGGGCTTTAGTGGGAAAACAACAAACATTTAATGGTCAAAAGATTAGGCTTTGCGCTCTAATAACCATTAAGTTAGATTTTTAATAAAACTGGACAGAGGAGAATGCGGCTTGCATGCGACCAAACCCGTTTCACACTTGCATTGATTTTTGTTTGTCGGGTAAACATTGTACAATGCGACCTCCATGTGGCTAAACTCACATCAGACCCACTTTCCTCTATGTTGTGTCGATCAAAGCCTAATGCATCCTCCAATCCCACATTTGGTACTGTACAGTTTTTTCGACAGTTATTTTCGGTTGAGATAAAAAGGTATAAATACCTTTTCCATACCATATTTCAACAACGAAAATTTTCCCTATACTTTCTATCTATATCGTTCCTATTCCATGAAACATATTGTCCGTTACCAAAAAGCCTTTGGCCTAGGGGTATATGAGTCATTGGCCTTCTAGGAGGTCGGGGGTTCAAACCTCACCAAAGATGATGAGGGTGTGTGAGTTTTGTTATTTCATTTGTCGTATATAAATATTATATACTTAAAAAAACATATTGTTCGTTCGATGGAATCAGATTAACGTGCATCAATTCAATTAGATAGTTGAATCCTCAAGACGACGTCCGATACCATGGTATATAATATAATATATATATATATAGAAGCCCTTCAAGTGTTAACCTAATAATTTGTGTTAACTATATTAACTCATCATGACCATCCATTTAATAGATCAAGGGTTGATATTTCACAGTGGCATAATTGAAATTATGTATAAAACAAAACGTGTGTTCACTCCCTTAAACTGAAAGAACACAAATGAACCAAGGGTAGTTTTGTCATTTGTTCATAATAGATATTTTGGAAGGTTTGCGACTTTCACTCGATAGAACCTGTAACCTAAATCAAGCTCCGATTTCGTTGCCATTCAAGAGTGGATTTTGGAGAAAACGATTATCATCAACAAGATGGAAGAAGCTGATGAAAAAATAGGCATCGATCACGGTTTGCAATCGATGTAGATGCAGTGATGAAGAATTCTCGTCTTCCCTTCATCTCACGTGAACCCTCTCGATCCGTCTCTCTTTCTCCATGAAAGACTTCGTCGATCCATGAACGACTCCGATCTCTATATCTCGATTTCTATCTCTATCCCCAACCATCGATCCATGAATGACTCCTTCGATCTAGATGCAGAGAAAGAAGAAAAAGAATGGAGTTCGACGAACATAAAGATTTGAAGGTATTAAACATATTTTAAGTCAAGAAAGGATAGAAATCAATTGGTAGACATTGTAATAAATAGATTTTCAGTTAAGAAAGTTATGATTTTTTTAATACTCAATTATTTATGTCGGTTACATTGAGTACACAGTAAAGACATTGGTGAAGAAGGTCAACATAGTGTTTGTTCACGTATGAACATGATGTTTGTTCACTTATGAACATGATGCTCTTCCAGTGAAAACAATGGTGAAGAAGGTGAACATGGTATTTGTTCACTTATGAACATGATGCTCTTCCACTTATGAACGTATGACTAGTTCATATGTGAATATGGTATGATGACGATTCACTTATGAACATGATGCTATTCCACTTATGAACGTATGACTAGTTCATATGTGAATATGGTATGGTGACGATTCACTTATGAACATGATTCTCTTTAACTTATGAACGTATGACTAGTTCATATTTGAATATGGTATGGTGACGATTCACTTATGAACACGGCAATGGTTCGTTTACGAACATGAGACTATTTCATTTTTGAATATATATGTTATTCGGAACAGATAAAAGTACAACCCAATAAAAAAATTAATTAATAAAACAACTAATTAAAAAAATAACTTCCATGATTGTCTCTCCTTAAAAGTTGGAAATATTTTATAACCGTCTATAATTAAAAAAATAGGAAAAATTAAATTTTTGAAAAATACAAAACTACCCTTGGTGAAAAAAGGCAACACAAATTCAAAACTAAAGGCGGGAATGTTTTTTATTGGTTTGGATTAGTATGTTCTTAACACAAATTATTGGATTAACACAAGAAGGGGCCTATATATATATATATATCAATCTATTAATTTTTTTTGACATTTTATCTTATAATATTCCGAGTTTGTTATTGTAACCCATTTGTCACACCAACCTAACATAAGATCTAGTAAATTAAAAAATGTTCTCCGCCTTTTTCCTCTACCTATTGGGCTAGGTAATTGTTGGAATGTATTTCATTGGAACGTAGCTAATCGTCCTTGCTTTTAGAGAATTGTTGGCTCTGCCTCGGCCTTTCTGCCCGTATGATTGGGGGCGAAATTTCGTTTTAGGACACTGCATTGGCAGACCTCTATCTGATCATTCTAATATGAGATTATTTGATTTCATTGTTTATGGTTCTACTTCTAATTCCTTCGTTGGTTCGAATTCTGTTTTATTTCTAATTTCGGAAAAGTTGAACTGTTTATGGTCTAACACTATTTTCTTCAAAACAAGAAAATTGCTTCTTCTTGATTTTCTAAATCATGTAAATGGTCTTTCTTCTTTTATCTTTTCGTTTGGATAACCCCATTAAAATCATATTAAAAGATAAAACCTTTTATATTCGTCAATTGACGTAAACAATCTTGATAATTTAATGGACAAAATTCAAGTGTACATTTTTGTATTTAGAGTGTTCTATATTGTTTTGAACAAACAACTTTAATTAGATCTTTGGAGTGATAGTATCATCTATAGAAGAAAAAGAAAAAAGTTATAAGATCCTTACATATTTAATTAGATGAAGACCACTCACAATTCTATAATTACAAATAGTATTTAATGATACGTAATCTTTTAAGAAGTGGTCTTCAACAGTATTATGTGCCGTAAAAACATTATTAAAATGAAAAGTTTTTTCTTACAAACATTTCTTTGGAATATCTTTTGTTAAAAAATGATTCGTTTCAAAACCGTGATAAAAGTTGGTGGATAAATCAAATCAGTGACACACTATCCAGGAACTTTCTTGGTAATCCGTTGATATTTTCTTGAAAACATCGGATTTTTGCGGAATCATTATTATTTCCTGGGTGATACGTCGGTAATCACTCACAAAAATTTTCCTGAGTGATTTTTGTGGATGAAAGTCAGTTGTTTTGTAGTGAAAATTAATTTGAGCATAATTCAAATGAGAATACATCTTTTTTATGGGAAAAAAACAATAAGATATTTTTACTATAGTTAATTATACATGATACTAAACTAGTGATGTGAACGACCTAAGTCACAGGCTAAGTCATCCTTAATCATATCATGGTTTCAAGTTTCAACCATCTTTTATAGCTACCAATTGACTCTGGATTTATAGAGGACTGTAATTTCGAGCTTGAAGATGCTTTTGTGATGGGCATCCGTAGTATACAACAAAAATTAGTGGTCGCCGAAAGACTATTGATATTGTTAGTGGAAATCTACCCTTGTAATATGTATTGAGGTTACATGGCTTTGGTTAATAGTGAATCGGATTTAAATGTAGAACTTAAATTTCAAACCTTTCATGGCCTTTTTAACATGTTGGGATTCTCCGAAGAATTTTATGTACGTTTCTCCGACGACATCGACAATATGTTGTCATTCAATCGAAATTAAGAGAAAACATTTTTTCACCTTAGCTTTATTACGTTTCTTATCTTAACTTCACTTCTCTCGCGATATTTGCAACAATAAAAAAACCATTATGTTAGTTTTGTTAATTAAAATGTTGGAGTCAATTATTAAGGTTTTAGTTACTTTTTAAATAATAAATTGAATAAGATGATACATAAAAAAGACTTGCATGATTTTAGTGAAGATAATTATATCACCTCTTTCAAGTTTATCAATGAACAAGTTTACAGAAGGAGAAATATGAAGACTTAACTTAAACAAGTTCAAAACTGAAACCAATGAACAAATTTCACTTATGATCAAGGTGCATGATAAGCGTTTACCTATGAACAAGTCATTGCTGTATCATGAACGTCCTATTATAGTGTGAACGTGTTCATGATCAATTGATACATGTACACAAATTTTTTGTGTCTTAGTTCACTTATGAACATGGTTCACTCACTAACACAATTCACTTATGAACAACTTTCAGTAATGAACACGTTCAATGTTTCATTTATAACCTTGCTTCTTTGGTAAACTTGTTCATTGAAAATTTTGAGAAACTTAAGATGATATAATTATCGTCCCTAAAAGCATGCAACTCTTTTTTGTAACATCCCATTAAATTTATTAGTAAAAATAATAATTAAAAACTCTCATCTTTTCCAAAATTATTCTGGTTCAGTGTTGTCCACATACATCAGTTTCAGCTTTAGTACAAAATTACCCCGGTCAATTTTATCCATAAATTAGACAAATTAAAGGTTAAGATTGATTCATATAGTTAACATCAATTATTAGATTAATAAACAAACAAACTCATATATATATATAAATATAAATTTGTTTTATTTATGGACAAAATGCATGAAAAAGCAACGTACTTTGTTGTTATTTCTATTTTTGATAACGTACTTTTAAAACCTTTATTTTGGTATCTGAAATATAAAATTACAAACATTTAAATACCTGGATGACCGGTTTAATTATTAACCGCTTACGATGCTGATGTGTCAGATGATACTTTAGTTGTAAATCGAGCTTTCAAAACTATAAATCACAGAGAAGTCATCTCTCACTCATTGGATGATAGAGACAGAAACCTGGTGGGGCAGGAAACATGCACAAGCACAAGTGTGTGTATATATTATTTATAAATGTGAAAAGAATTGATCGGGTATTTCTGTAATGGATGAGATGACATCATTGAATTATTGTTTTGGGAAAATGAATGGAAGCATGCTTAACAAATCTTAGGTCATTTGGAGATGACTTTTTATCAGCCGCCTTTCCCACCACAACTTCACAACAAAGATTTCGCCTTTCCGACGACCCCTACTCCACACAACAAAGATTTTGTCACACACACACACACAAACATTTTGGTCATTTTTCCTTTTTCCATGTGAATAAAAAATGTATGCTTAATATATTTTGAGTAAGTTCCAAATTTTGTCCATCTAGTTTTATGTTTGGTTACAAAACGGTTCTTAAATGAGATTCATGCTTAGAGTCCTCAAAGTTTCACTTTTTCTAAATATGGTTCATTACCTTAACTTTATTAAATCAGAGGTATTTCAATCATTCTATCTATTTTTCTAATTTTTTTTTATCCTACAACTTTGAACACTTTTTGTACTAGTGAATAAAAAAATTAATAATAAAACAAAAACGAAAACTCAAAATGGACCCAAACAATATTCAAACATTGATCCCTTTCCAGTAATTCCCTTTACTTCGGTCATCTTCTCCGACCATTACTCTTATTCGGACACCACACACCATAAAATACACACATAATCAACCAAATTGAAACCCTGCTCACAAAACTCAACCCAAACCTATCAAAATCCAAATCTAAATGAGACTTGAACTCAAAATATTTGGATGTCTTATAATGAATAGAAAAAAAAGAAATGGATGTTTAGATCAAAGAATATTTATAGCATCAAAGAATATTTATAGCATCAAAGAATAATGTGTGGTTTTAATGCCTGCATTTACTTGATTGCACTTGTTTGATGTGAACATTGTATGGTTTTAATTGTTATGAGTATTATTCGGTGTTTACAATGTGTTCAATGAGATTCACAAGATTATGAGTGGTAGATTTAGTTTTGGTGTTGTTGGGTTTACTTGGTATTTAAAATGTGTTCACAAGTCAAATCTCGTAGAATCACAGTGTGTTCACATAGAACACACGTTAGTGTTCAGAAGTTGTTCATATAATGATCACAATTTGTTCACGACCTTCGTTCCTCTTCATGGTATTTTTCACAGTGCCTTTTTGTGAACCATTGTGAATGAAAGTTTATCTTAAACATTTGTGAACCATCTTCAGATAATTTTAATTGGAGAGGTGAGAGGAGAGAGAGGGGATTTACAAATACTCATAATGCTATTTATTTAATTTTTCACTTTAAAATTACTAAAATTATTAATTTTCTAATTTCATATGATTTTGTGGTCTATATTGGGGATTTTAATGAATTGCACGGATCTAAAAAAAAATGCACCCTATATATATATATATATGATTGTGGAAAATAAGTTAAAAGATAGATTAGTACATGCTTTATAAAAATTGAATTTCTATTTCGATATACTTGTATTCGTTTTATGATGTTCAATATGGGTTCTTCACTTGGTAGTTTATTAATTTTTAGTTGAAGAATCATCCCATTTTGACATATAGTTCATAATCTTCTATAGACATCTCTTTGCACCAAGAGGTCCTGGCTCAAGATTTGGTAGAGTTTTAAAATGAAAGGATAGAAGTTTAAAGTACATTCACCTAGCTTTATATATTTTAGTTATGTATTTCGTGCATTTTAGTCTTTAGTTTAGTCCTTTCATGCATTTCTTATTGTTCTTTTCCACTTTTTTTCTCTAAATCACGGCTGGAATGGTTTTTAGAATACTTTTATGCTTTTGGTACATTTTGTGCAGATTATACATGATGTTGAAAGAGATATGGTGGATGGATCAGAAGGATCGAAGAGCGAGACCAAGGAGGAAGTAAAGAAAGAAGAAGTTTGTACTCGTAAAGATGAAGAATTGGAGCAAACAGTTGGAATTTTGAAGATCATAGATTTTGCCACGCTTCGTGGGCACGAAGGTTAGCCTTCAGGGTTGCGATGAAAACCCCTCAGAATTAAAGAAAACTTTATGTTTGTTTTCACGGGCATCCACCTTTCATGCCAGTGAACTGTGTTTGAAAAATAACTCTTAAACTTTCCATTTGCTTTCACACCCGTGAAAGGTTTCTTCACGGTCGTGAAAGTCGTCTAGACCCATTTTTTCGGCTTTTTGGCTTGTATATTTAAACTCCTTTAGATTTTTTTTCTTTTGGGGACAACCGTATCATTTAGCATACGATTTCTTGAGTTTTTTCTTAACTTTCTTGATCGACTTCTTCAATCTTAGGGAAGAAGATCCATTTTGAAGCCTAGACAATTGGATATTAATTCACAAGTCGCTATTCATTCATTATTGAGTATCTTATTCCCGAACCCTTTAGTTTATATTTGATTAACTTCTTGTATCGTTTGAATATTGATACTAATCAATTATTAGCCCTTGAATTTTCTCTATTGATCTTTCAAAGTTTTTGTTGGTTTATATCAAGTTTCGATTTTTCTGCATTTCTCCATCCCTTACTTTATTCCTCTTTATGTTTATGCAACTCTACTCCCTACTCTCTCCCTTAATTTACTGCATTTCTTTATTTCTACACCTTTTGCATTTTTGTGACAATGTTTCTGCAATCTATCTATCCGGAAACTGGGTTCCACACCAAAGAACTAAACACATAGAGCTTGACGTTCACTTTGTTTGAGAAAACGTTCGTGTTGGTGATGTATGTGTTCTTCGTGTTCCCTCCGCTTATCAATACGCGGACATCTTCACCAAGGGATTACCACGCCATCTACTTGTTAGCTTCAGATCTAGCTTGAACGTTCTCCATTCTGTTCTAACTGCGGACTAGCATTAGTCCCTCTTCTTGGTATATAATTGTAATTGATCTTTTGTATTTATTAGGTGTTATCTTTTCCTTGTTTAGAGGTAGTGGCTAGCCTTTATGATCCCTGTGTTTTATCTTCGTTTGAGGTCGAGAAATTACATTCTCCTTTAGTAATTATCTTTTGTTTGCCTGATTTTACTATTAGTTCCATCTTGCTTTACCTTCTTCCCTTAATCTCGTTTATTTTATGTTCAATTAGCTGATAATCAAACCAATTATATGATTCGCATAACTAGGCCATAATTATTAAGTGGTTCGTGTTTAAACCGTCACCTCTCATTGTGATCGACCCATATGCTACATAATTCGTAAACTTGCAGTGATAAATTTTAAATACATCAAGTTTTTGGCGTCGCTGTCGGGGAGGCGACTAGTTTATGTTTTTTCATTTTTGTCATCTCATCTTTTAATTTGTTTAACCGTGTGCTTGAAGTTTTTGTTTGTGTAGTTTGACCATTGGCAGACGGAATGAAAAGTCACGATTGATGAAAAATGCGGTGAGTAACGGGCCATTGAGATGCGTGTTTGGTAAGACCGAGATAATTATCACCTTTAGAAATAATGAGTGATTTTATCTTTTTCTAGTTAAATGTTTCCCATCTGCTATTTTAATTATTTTCTTGGTTCGATATTTTTAATGTCAAGTCGGACATCACCGATCCTTCTTTCTCTACCCTTTTTTAATTCACAGCTATGGGTAACATAATATGTTTTATAACGCGTACACATCGATTATCCGATGCCTTTCTTTGTATACTCAACCCGTACAAATCAGTGAGCTTTTAAGTCAATCCTTTGACTTTCACATATTTGTACCTTCTTTTCTCCCTAATCGTTTAGTTCTTCGTCAAGCTCGCAACGTTAAACAAGGCATTTTCCCTCTCATGTTTAATTTTTAGTTCAAAGGCGAACTCACGACTTTAAAGGAACCTCCGTTTCTTCCATGTATGCTCCAGTAAGTCTTTCCCTTCTTCCCTGTGACTTTTTTTTCTTTCCCTTCAGGCCTTCACTCTAACCTTAGCATTGAAGACAATGCTCTTATTTCCTTATCGATGGGGGTTTTTCTTTTTCTTTTTTCTTTTTTTTCCTTTCTTTTTGCATATAGCTTTTATGTTATTTTGCATTTTACTTTTCAAGGTTGCATAAAAGAAAATTCCGAAAAGATTTTTGATTATTCTCCATTGTGTTAATACTCGTAGTACACCATGTTTCACTTTTCACTTTCGAGTTGTTTGATCTGCTAAATGCACATTAACTCTTTGCCACGTCATTAAATGGTTTTGTTATAAGAATAATGCTACCTTAGTTGTCACTTATACACACCGCTAAGCATATTGTTTCATGTAGCATTTTAGGATTATTTTGCATACCATAGCGCTCCTACATTACAAACCGTGACTATATGGATGGAATTAACCAGTGAGATTCATGTGTGTACCTCCCATTGAGACTTTTGAATTATTTCTCGTTCAAGTTGATCACAAGTATACATAGAAGCCTTCTTTTCATGAAAAATGAATCCCGAAAAATTTAGAAATGTGTTCCCTTTTGTAACTCAATTTGAGCCTGAACACCAACCTTCCTTTTGTACGCCATAAACCAAAATGAAACAAATGTACATTAAGGTTAAACTCTTCGAAATGATAGATGGATTTGGCATTTAGTCTAGAAATAAATACAAGCATTAGCTTGTGGGTAGTTTGTTAAGCCCTAAAACAAGCATTTCTTGTAGGTTCACGAACCCCGATGAAAAAAAAAACAAAAGAAAAACTAAAGGATAAAAAGATCAAAATCAAAAAAATCAGAATAAAATAAGTCTTTAATCCACCGGAAACATCAAGAAAATAACCTTTATGTGTAAAACAAATGAAACTGTTAACCGACAAAGCCTCCAACACCAATAAACGAGCCTAATTCTACCTTTAACCCCCAACCGTGCCTTAAAGCCCTCATTGCACGTATTGTTGTGGTAAAGTCTTGGAATTGAGAATAAATTCAATACTGACAAGACTGCAATCAATTGTCTCAACCGGGAAGGAATTGAGCGTATACACGCCCCTATACGCATGGAGGGAGCTACATAGACACCAAGGTGTGCATGTGCTCCACCTGGATTTGGAAAACATTTTAATATGTAAGGAAAAAAAAATGAGAAGTCCATGTTTTTATTTATTTGCATATATTTTTTATTAAATATATTGCTATTGTTATTAATACTTTGTTCTTTTGATATTTTAAATATATGAAATTAAAAACTTAAAAAATATTAAAACTATTGCACCCATTATTTTTATCCTGTATTTTCAAATTAAAACCAAAATTGAAAATGCAAGTACACCCTTAATTCCGATATAGTTTAGCAATTTTTTTCTTTATCAATATAATTAAGTTTTAAGTTTTCTATTTGATGTAACAAACCTTCAAAAGTTCTTATTAAAAGTTATAAATTTATTTATTCTCTTACTCATTTTCATGATATGGGTGTCAAGTTTAGCATCTATTTAGACCATTTCGTTGTAAAACCTTTAATAAATCTTCTGTAAATAAGTATCCATGTTCTCTTTATGTTATCAATCAACACGCGTATAAAATAGGAAAATTTGAAATTCTGTTACATCAGTTGTGAAAAAAACTCGGTGACACTAATAAGAACTAAACCAATATTTGTTACATTTTGATACATTAATATCATAGTCTCATAAATAGATTCAAAAAAATGAAAACTAAGTGTTTCCTCTTATAAAATGTCTGATGCTCCCCTAATCATAGATCCTGCCTCTGGCCCTGCCTATACACACTTGAGAACATAGAGCGACATTGTGAGCTTCCATCAGTATAGATCACTATCCCCTCCCTTAACGGCTATAGTATGTTTACAAAATCTTTTTACGTTAAGATTCTTTTTTGCAATATGCTTGATTGGTGTGTGTTAGTTTGACATTTGGTATTCATACGTTCCTACTTACTTTGATTGTGCTTTGTGAGATTGTGGGATAACTCTTTTTTACATCTTCGAGGTTTTTATTTGCTTTCTTTGTTTCTTTTTCTCCCGAACAAATTCTACTTCTTTCTTGGGGACAAGAAAGTTTAGACTGTGGGTGGTTTGTTAAGTGCATTTTATGCATCTAGTATATTTTAGTTGTACTTTCCTGCATTTTAGTCTTTAGTTTATTCCTTTCATCCATTTTGATTGTCCTTTTTATTTTTTTTTCTAAATCAAGTTTTGAATGGTTTTTGGAATACTTTTATGCTTTTGGTACATTTTATGTAGAATATACACGGTGTTGAAAGAGATACGGTGGATAGATCGGAAGGATAGAAGAGCAATACCAATGAGGAAGTGAAGAAGGTAGAAGTTTGTACTTGTGAAGATGAAGAATTGGAGCTAAGGGATGGAAATTTGAAGATCGGAGAATTTGCCACGCTTCGCGGGCGCGAATAATAACCTTTAGGGTCGTGAAGAAAACCCCTTAGAATTGAAGAACACTTTATGTTTGCTTTCACGAGCGTGAACCCACCTTACACGCCAGTGACCCGTGTCTGGAGAAAAAACTCATAAACTTTCTATTTGCTTTCACGCCCGTGAAAGTCGTCTGGATCCATTTTTTTAGGCTTTTTGGCTTAAATATTTAAACTCCTTAAAGTTTTTTTCTTTGGGGACTGCCGTATCATTCCCTTAGCACATGATTTCTTGAGTTTTCTCTCAACTTCCTTGATCGACTTCTTCAATCTTGGGGAAGAAGATTCGTATTGAAGCCTAGGCAATCGGATACCGTTTCACAACCGGTTATTCATACATTATTGAATATCTTCTTCCCTACCTTTTTAGTTTATATTTGATTAACTTTGTGTTTTGTTTGAATATTGATATAGATCGATTAGCTCTTGAATTTTCTCTATTAATCTTTCAAAGTTTTGTTGGTTTGTATCAAGTTTCGATTTTATGCATATCTACTCCTTATTCTCTACCTTAATTTAATACATTTCTTTATTTCTTCACCTACATTTTTTTTCTGCACATTAGCTTAGGTTAATAAATTTCTGCACGTATTTGATTTTCTGCATATGTTTACTTAGACGTTAATTGTTCTTCTTTAATTTTTCGTTTGTGTTGATCGTCAATAATTGTATCTAATGTAGTTATCTCGCTAGTTAGTCTTGGTATCATTTTAGTAATCGTTTTATTGGGTAATCGTCGCTTAGGATCGAGGTTTTGGTATTGATCAATTGCTCTTAAAACAAATGTTGGGTTTCAATCCATTTCGGTTCCAATAAATGTTGGGATTGCTTTAATTGGTTTTTAACAAAATGTTTAGTTAATTTGATTAGTTTTTTACGAAAGTGAAAGTTTGGTCTTTTGTTTGTGTTAAATTAATCAATGACAATGATCCTAACATGCAAATAGTTAGGGATGTTGATTGAAAAAATATTCGTTCTAAATCTTAATGTTTCTTTCCAATGTACACATATTGCGAAAATAAATATGCGTGTTGGTTTAGAAAAGCTTTTCCAACTCAGAAGAGGGTTGAAGTGGTTTTGCAAAATGAATTCCCACCACTACAAAAATCCGTAGTTGACATTACCGAGTGTCCTTTAGTTGTAATTATCTTTTGTTTTCCTCGATTTTACTATTACGTCCTTCTTGCTTTACATTCTTCACTTAATCTCGTTTATTTTTGTTCAATTAATATAGTAATCAAACAATTATATGATTCACACAACTAGGTCATAATCATTAAGTGGTTCGTGTTTAGACCTTCACCTCTCTGTGATCGACCCGTATGCTACATAACTCGTACATTGGAGTTATAAATTTTTAAAACATTAGGAAGAATCACCTTAAATTATCGAATAAGATTTGCCAATTACATGATGTTGGAATTATTTATGGGAATTTACCAAATTGAATATGTTGGTGTAGTGACACCACTCAACTATACTTAACCTACTTTAACATCCTTTTTATAAGATTACGTTTTTGCTTTATATATAAACTCTAACATGCATTGATGCATAAGGAAACATGTTTTTTTCAACTCATTTTCAGAGTGTACATTATAAGAAGAAACCAACTATGTGTTTTATTTTATAAAAACGTATTTATACTTTATATTTTTGTTTATATTTATTCAAAAATTTACCCAGTAGGGGGGGTCACGAGGATTCCCCGATTTGGCGGGTAATAGGGCGGGGACGGGATTTATTTTCATACCCGAAGTGGCCAGGGTCGCGACAAGGTCGGAGATGGCATTACCCACCCCTAATATTACCCGATTAAATTTTTAATTTTATTTAATATATGTATATAGTGTGTAAATAAATATACATGTATATATTTATTATTAAATAACAAATATATTTGTTTCTTAATATTCTTAATTAAGGTAGTAATGATTCATCATAATTATAAATTCAAAATACGTCGTTTTTTACTATACGGTTACCCAACGGGTTCCCCGAACCCGTCGGGGTACTCGGGGAAGGGGGGGGGGGAAGGGTAAAGGGGGTTCGAGGACAGGGAATCCATTACCCGCCTAATACCCTTCACATTTCCATCGCTAGTTATATGTGAATCTTAGAGTAATTTGTGAATACATTAAAAAATTCATACATGTGAATGCCTTCATATGTAAAGTTCGTATGTAAATCATTCTTGTTCGTAAGTGAATAAGTTAAATAGTTCATATGTAAATTAGTAAAATTCTTTATATGTGAATTACACTAGTTCACATATGAACATATAGTTCATATGTGAATCACACGGGTTCACATATGAATCAAGAGGATTCACATACGTACTTTTTTGTTGTCTAGTTGTAAAAATATGTAACTACCCTTTAATCTTCAGCATAGCTATTACCATGGGACCGAATCATCCAGTGTTGCATAAGCAACTCTCAAATCTTGACTATTTATTTTTTAGTTGAATCATTTGGATCACTTTTCTACTTCTTATACACTTATCACTCCTCAAATGAACCTATGGGTATATATATAGGGTTGGTTTCAAGAGCAACCCTTGTAATTCTTGCAAACTCTACAATCTTAATCTACACCACATATTCATTTGATCAACAACTCATATTAATCATACAAATCTCGGTGGCATAGTTGTAATATTTAGAATTTCTGAATTAATTAAATAAGGGGAGCAGGGGCAGGTTGGACAATTTTCAATCATCACGATACGGAGACCGAGATACTCTCCAAATTAAAAATGATTACCTTCCGAACTTAAGCCCTAAATATCCTGGTGAAACTTCTTTTGGATCATATACCAAATTAGCAAATTAGCATCATGAATCTAGGAATCGTATACCAAATTAGCATCATGAATCTGGGTGAAACTTCTTTTTGATGAATCTGGGTGAAACTTCTTTTGGATGAATCTGATGAAATGTCATGAATCCGGGTGAATAAGTTATGAATCTAGGTGAAACTTCTTTTAGTGATAGAGTCTTGTGAAATGTTATGAATCTGGGTGAAACTTCTTTTGGATGAATATGATGAAATGTTATGAATCCGGGTGAATAAGTTTTTGAATTCATCTTTTACGAATTCATCTTCATGTTTCCGTATTAATCTTCATGTTTCCGAATTCATGTTCATGTTTCCGTATTCATCTTCATGTTTCCGACGTAAATCTGGGTTCATGTTTCCGAATTGAATTCATCTTCTGCGTTGATTCATCTTCATCTTCTGCATTGACATCTTCATCTTCTTTGTTGATTCAGCAACATAAATCCGACTTCATGTTTCCGAATTGAATTCATCTTCATGCATGTTTCTGGTTCATATTTTCGAATTCATCTTTTACGAATTCATCTTCATGTTTCCGAATTCATCTTCATGTTTCTGTATTCTTCTTCATGTTTCCGAAGTAAATCTGGGTTCATGTTTCCGAATTGAATTCATCTTCTGCGTTGATTCATCTTCATCTTTTGCGTCGATTCACCAACATAAAATTGGGTTCATGTTTTCGAATTGAATTCATCTTCATGCATGTTTCTGGTTCATGTTTTAGGAAATGTTCAAAAGAATCATGTGAATCTGTTGCTATAATATAGATCACGTTAACTTCGTTGTTTCCATAACAGAAAAAAAGATTTAATATCTTTTATAATAAATTAAATGTACAATTACATTTATAACCTCCTTAATTAATTAGTGAATTAAATTAATTAATTAAAATGATTTAATCATGTGATTTAAAAAAAATAAGGGGTGGAAGATTTTTTAATTTAAAAATAAAGTTGTAACCGTCTTTTTAACCACATCCATTGGATCAATTATTCTAACGGTTGATGGAGTGTTTTTTAGTTTTATTTTCATTTTTCTGAGTTTTTTTTCCTGTACCTCTCTCTCTCTCTATCTATCTCTCTATCTATCTCACTATATATATATATATAGAGGAAAGTTAAGATGTGAACCTATCTTTGATTGTGAACATGAGGACAGATCTCAGCCCTTGATCTGAGCCATATTCAAGCTGCTCTTTAAATGTGGCTTGAAGGGTAATTATGGTAAGTTTTATATTTTAAACAGATTCTCCTTTATTCTTTTAAACAGATTCTCCTTTATTCTTTGCTTGTTATCGTTGATATCACTCCCGCTTTTTTCTTCCTTCTCTGTTTATCGTTTTCTTCTCTGTAAATCGAATTCTTCTCTATTAATCGGATTCATTGCTGTGAATAACTTCTCTGTTAATCGAATTTCTAATTCAATGGATTCTGTTTCTTCGTCGCGAGGTTCAATTCAAATTGATCCAGTTGAAAATTCTACTCTCTTTGTTGATCAAACATGTGATTTGTTCTCTTATTGCGATTCGATTACGGATGATGATATTATAGATCGAGAATTTTGTTCTAATGATTCGGTCACAGATTTGGAAAAAACGGAGCATCAAAAATTTTGTTCTAATGTTGAAGATGCGTTAATCTGTAAGTATTTTATTAATCTAGTTTCTAAATCTGTCGAGTATTAGTTTATATTCATTCTGAATATAAGCTACAAAAATACACACCACAAAATTCTTTAGTTTGAATATTAGTTTATATTCAGTCTGAATATAAGCTACAAAAATACACACCACACAATGATTTAGCTTATATTCAGTCTGAATATAAAGTAGTTGTTCATATTACACAATAATCTTTATATTCAGTCTGAATATAAGTATGCAGATCCCAAATTCTTTTATCTTGCATTCAAACTGAATATAAGCTACAAGCATACACTCCACAAAATGCTTTAGCTTATATTCAGACTGAATATAAACATAACTTTTTCATATTAAACATTAATGTTTATATTTTGAAATTGTAGGTTATATTCAGACTGAATACAAGCTACAATTACCCAATAACCAAATTGTAGTTTGTATATTCACTCTGAATATGAGCACTACCACTGTTAGTGTTCATATTCAGACTGAATATAAGCACTAACAGTGGTAGTGCTCATATTCAGTCTGAATATACAAAGTACATTATAAGCAAATTGTATATCATATTCAGACTGAATATGAGCACTACCACTGTTTGTGCTCATATTCAGTCTGAATACAAGCTACAATTGCAAAATAACAATGTAGTAGTTTGTATATTCAGACTGAATATGAACACTAACAGTAGTTTGTGCTCATATTCAGTCTGAATGTTATGCTTATACATTGTGATTTATCACAATGTTATGCTTATATCCAGACTGAATATAGGCTAAAATTATGAGTTTGTACCTTATATTCAGACTGAATATAAGCTAAAATTATGAGTTTGTACCTTATATTCAGTCTGAATATAAGCTAAAATTATGAGTTTGTATAACTTTAGCTTATATTCAGACTGAATATATACATAACCTTTTCATATTAAACATTAATGTTTATATTCAGTCTGAATATAAGTATGCAGACCTCAAATTGTTTTAGTTTATATTCAGACTGGATGTAAACTTAACCTTTTCATATTACACATTAATGTTTATATTCAGTCTGAATATAAGCTACAATCATACTCACCACACAATGATTTAACTTATATTCAGTCTGAATATAAAGTAGTTGTTTATATTCAGTCTGAATATTAGTTAATATTCATTCTGAATATTGTATTTGTTTTAATAATACCCTGTTTTCACTATTTTTTGTAGATGAATTTTATAGTGGAGGTGAAGATCGTCATTCATGTATTAGTATTGATGGTGATGATGGATTGAAATATTGGATTCCTGTTGTAGATGATAATTTGAAACCTGTTGTTGGAACAGTGTTTTCTACATTGGATGAAGGTATAAAAATGTATGAAAACTATGCTTCTAAGTCAGGATTTGATAAAAGACTAAGTACTGTTAAAAGAGATGCAAATTTGGTAATTACTTTAAGGTATTTAGTATGCAATAGAGAGGGTTTTCCTGATTCTGTGAAATCCAACAGTTTAGATGGATCTGATAAGCAAGTGAGAACTACCAATATAAACAGAACCGGTTGTAAAGCAAATGTTAAGTTCAAGATTGTTGGTGTTTCTAAAAGGTATTATATTTTATATGATTTTGAAGAGAAACACAACCATTGTTTATTTGATGAAGATTCAAGGCATTTGTTGAAGAGTAGTAGGAAGCTAGACTATTCTCAACAAAGGTGGATCATGAAAATGTCGAATGCTAATATTGGTGCTACAGAAGCCCACAATATTCTATGTCAGCTTAAGGGTGGTTATGAAATGGTAGGTGGTTCCAAGGTAGAGTATAAGAACTTTCAAAGGGATCGTAATTGTTTTATTGGAGATAGTGACGCAAACTTGTTTGTTAGGAAGATGAATGATAGGAAGATGTATGTTCCAAACTATTCATTCGAGTATAAATGCAACAAAGGGATGTTGAATTATGCTTTTTGGGCTGATGAGACAGCTAAAGTCAATTTTGAGCTGTTTGGTGACATTGTCTCATTTGATGCAACCTTCCGAACAAATAAGTATGTATTTGTTCTATTTTGTTTTATAGTTTTTCATTCTTGTTGTTGTTATTAATAGTTTCTATTTATGATATGTTATTTAGGTACTGTATGGTGTTTGTTCCATTCACCGCAATTGACAACCATAAGAACTGTGTGACTCTTGGTGCGGGCATTCTTGATTCAGAGGACATTCCTTCCTATATATGGTTGCTGCAATCATTCTTGAAAACATTTGGAAGGCAACCGAAGTTGGTTGTTACTGATCAATGTATGCTATCAAGCAAGCTGTTGCTGAGGTTTTTACAGAGTCAAGGCACAGGTTTTGTATGTGGCATATTAGCACAAAACTGCCTGCAAAGGTAGTTGAATTTTTTATATTATTATTCATTTTGAGTTATAATATATTAACTATGTGAGGTTATTTTTTTTACTATTTTATTATTCACTTTGAATATAGCAAGTAATTTTTCATTCTGAATATAAGCTACAATTTGTTGTTTACTTAATTGTAGCTTATATTCAGTCTGAATATAAGCTAAAACAATTTGGTGTTTGCTTACGTGTAGCTTATATTCAGACTGAATATAAACTAAAACATTTTGGTGTTTGCTTACTTGTAGCTTATATTCAGTCTGAATATAAACATTGTTATGTATTATTACATTGTTATGTAATATTACATTCTTATGTTTATATTCATTCTGAATATAACCTGAAACATTTTTTCTTTTTGTATTCTTGTAGTATATATTTGTTCATTGACATTCATTTTGTATGCAGGTTACTTCAAACGTGATTAGAAATTCTGATTTCAAGAAACTTTCCATGCAATTATATGGGATGAACAAATTGATACTAAAGAATTCGAAGAGAGATGGACTACTCTAATGACAGATTCTGGTCTTATTGGGCATAAATGGTTATCTTATATGTTTGAAAATAGGCGCAGATGGATCCCATCTTTTTATAGGGAAATTCCAATGGCTTGTTTAATGAGAACAACATCAAGATCTGAAAGTGAGAATTCATTTTTTTCACTATCTTTTCATCATGGTGAAAATCTTATGAAGTTTATGGATTCATTTGATTCCGCTATGGACAAACAATGCAACAATCATCGGCTACTAAACCATCAGACAAAAACAACAGTACCAAGGCTGAGCACACCACTTCCAATTGAAGTTCATGCTTCTAAGAGCTATACGCGTTCTATCTTTAGGGATGTTCAGAATGAGATAAAGCAGTCAGTTTGGTCGTGCTTTCAATCATCTATGAGCTTGGAGGATGGTTGTGATGTTATTGTTGTTGTTGAAAAGAAAAAGGTGCAAACTAAAGAGAAGGATTCTGAATGCAGCACCAATCCAGGGTTTTTTATGATACATTCTGAGCACAAGGTACATCTTATTTAGAACCAAATATACTTTTAAATATGCTAGCTTATATTCAGACTGAATATAAGCTACAAGTATGCAATTTCCAAATATGTTAGATTATATTCATACTGAATATAGTCTACAGGTATATAAACAACATATTGTAGAGTATATTCAGGCTGAATATGAGCTACTATTATTCAAACTGAATATAAGCTTATATTCAGACTGAATATACTCTAAAATCATTCATACAGTGAATTGTAGCTTATATTCAGACTGAATATAACCTACAAGTTCATTGAAATTCAATAATTGTAGAATATATTCAGACTGAATATAAGCTACAAATTATCATTCATTGTGAATAATGAATTTTTTTTTAAAATTGATTTCAGGTTGTGCATAATAAGTCCACTGGATCATATGATTGTAGCTGCTTATTTTTTCATTATTTTGGTATTTTGTATCGTCATATATTTTGTGTTATGAAAAATTTTGGCGTTGAAGAAATACCTCGGCAGTATATTGTGAAGCGGTGGACAAAAGCTCTGATTTCTTCTGAATTATTGAAGAAACGTCATTATGTTGGAGAAAGAAATGAGCGTCGTGAGATACTTGAAAATGATGCCCAAGCTGCGTTTGATAGTTGTCTTGGTCTAGTAGTTGATGATATGGAAAAGCTTCAAGATTTTGTTCTGAAAATGCAAGAGTTGAAGGATACTTTGTTGGCAAATGGCTGTAGTGCTCCTCGTCGTAATACATAAGAGACGATGGAGTCATTGCTTAGGGTTTCAAAACCAGATAATATTGACATTCAAAATCCGAAAGATATAAGAAACAAAGGTTGTGGTACAGGCAAAAGGTTGAAGAGCGGTAAAGAAAAAGCAATTGCTAAAGCTCAAAAGGCAAAGAGATTATGTAGGGTTTGTAAACAAATGTGTAATCATGATTCACGTAATTGCCCATCAAAAAATGATTGATTTTGTGTTTGTATTCTGCAAATAGTCATTCAAATAATGAGTTCATTTTTTAATTGAAAATCAATAAAACTTAATATTCATAATTGAATATATAGTGTTTTAGTCTTCTCCTTTAGCATGAGTATAAGTTGTAGTTTGCTTATTCTATCATTGTATGTTAATATTCATTCTGAATATAAGCTAAAAGAATACAAAACACAAATTGTTTTAGCTTATATTCAGTCTGAATACAAGCTAAAACAATTCTTGTATCTTATATTCAGACTGAATATAAGCTATAATTTGCTTATCTTTTAATTGTGTCTTATATTCACACAGAATATAAGCTACAATTGCAAAATAACAAAGTAGTTCTTTGTATATTCAGTCTGAATATAAGCATTATTAGTGCTTATATTCAGACTGAATATACTGTATATACAAATTGGATCTGATATTCAGACTGAATATGAGCACTACCACTGTTTATGCTCATATTCAGTCTGAATACAAGCTACAATTGCAAAATAACAATGTAGTTCTTTGTATATACAGTTTGAATATAAGCATTAACAGTGTAAACACTGTTACTTCTCATATTCAGACTGAATACAACCTACAATTGCATAATAAGGATGTTGTAGCTCATATTCAGACTGAATATTAGCACAAACACTGTTTGTGCTCATATTCAGTCTGAATACAAGCTACAATTGCAAAATAACAAAGTAGTTCTTTATATATTCAGTCTGAATATGAGAACTAACAGTGTTTAACAGTGTATATTCAGTCTGAATATGAGAACTAACAGTGTTTAAACACTGTTAATTCTCATATTCACACTGAATATACAAAGTACATTATAAGCAAATTGTATCTCATATTCAGACTGAATATGAGCACAAACACTGTTTGTGCTCATATTCAGTCTGAGTATAAGCTACAAGAATACAAAACACAAATTGATTTATATTATATTCAGTCTGAATGCTAAAACAATTCTTGTATCTTATATTCAGACTGAATATAAGGTATAATTTGCTTATCTTTTAATTGTGGCTTATATTCACACAGAATATAAGCTACAATTGCAAAATAACAAAGTAGTTCTTTGTATATTCAGACTTAATATATTGTATAAGCAAATTAGATCTCATATTCAGACTGAATATGAGCACCACCACTGTTTATGCTCATATTCAGTCTGAATACATGCTACAATTGCAAAATAACAAAGTAGTTCTTTGTATATTCAGTCTGAATATAAGCACTAACAGTCTAAACACTGTTAGTTCTCATATTCAGACTGAATATACAAAGTATATTATAAGCAAATTGTATCTCATATTCAGACTGAATATGAGCACAAACACTGAATATAAGCTTATATTCAGACTGAATATGAGCACAATGTTATGCTTATATTCAGACTGAATATAAACTAAAATTATGAGTTTGTACCTTATATTCAGACTGAATATGAATATACTGTTTGTGCTCATATTTAGTCTGAATATGAGATACAATTGGTTATTGTGCAATTGTAGCTTCTATATATTCAGTCTGAATATACATTGTTAACCAATTTTAATCTAGAACAACATATTTAATAACATTGGAAACCAAATACATCATTTAATTTATAGAACACATCAAGTATGAATAAGTTACAAAACAAAGTTAAAAGAATTGTTCAATAGTCTTAGAAACTAAAAGCATCATGCAAATAAACTTAGTCGTTCTTCTATCTTCAACTTTGCTTCTCTTCTATTCTCATCTCTTTCAGGCTTTGGTATTAATGCGTATTCATTAGCTTTCTGCAACACCCACTCCTTCTTCAGGTTCACTTCTGACATTAGCATCTTGGTTAAATACTTGTACCTTAAGCTATTTAAGATTCTATTTAGCTCATATTCTGTCTGAATAGAAACACTAAATTCAGTGTTAGTGCCTATATTCAGTCTGAATATAAGCTACCCTACAAAATATTTTAGCTTATATTCAGTCTGAATATAACCCACTATTAAACAAACAACTATTTGTAGCTTGTAGTTTGTATTCAGACTGAATATAAGCTACAATTATTCAAAATACTTTTTGTAGCTTATAATTTATTTAGTGTTTATATTCAGTCTGAATATAACCCACGATTAAACAAAAAACTATTTGTAGCTTATATTTAGTCCGAATATAAACACTACAGAGTATTATATTATTTAGTGCTTATATTCAGACTGAATATGAACTACGAGTAAACAAGCCATACATTTTAGGTTATATTCAGACTGAATATAACTTGCTGATTAATTGATTCAAAGCAAAACACAAGACAATCATTCATTCATAACCCAAAATATATTAACATACAATTTTTTTAATGTTCAAATGTTAATCTAGTATTCAACAAACATCATATCCTTGAAAACAGTCATCTTCACCATTCTTTTTCCATCACCTTCCACCACCTCCCTGAATCACCTAAGTAAATGCTGCAAACCTTGCATCAATTTCCTTCTTTGTTTTTTTTAAATACTTACTCTTAAAACTTGGTTCAAGGTTAAGAAAGTATTTGACCTCTTCTATGACATAGTCTCTCCTTTTATTGACATCTGCCAACAATATTTTAGAAAGATATTTTGTTCTGAGACTATTGAGTTGTTTTTTCTGGTTTTTTGATGTTTCATCATCCAATCCACAATGCCAAGTATTCAAATGCTCCCCTCCATTGAAGGTTTCCATGTGCAGCATCATGAATATCGAGCAGCCTTTGTTATTTTTTTTGCTCCTCCATATCATTTCTTCCCTTTTAGGCTTTATGTCTTGTAATGATTTGTGCCTTTCATCCCCAATCTTTTTCAGATAGTTGATGAAGAGTGTTTGCTTCATGATGAAATTTTTAATGAAAACCTTATTAAAATCCGAAATAATAATAATATAACTCATTAAAATCTCTTTTATATTCAGACTGAATAACATTCTTACCACAGTTTCTGGGACACCCTGATATTTTTTAGCATTTGATAGTTTTGCTGCACTATTGTCTAGTATATGGATTGATCTATTTCTCAGGTCAAAGCATATCACATAATAGTGATTACTCCTCACAACAGGAAAAAATACCTGCATAAATAGTTTATATCATTTTTATAAATAATGTATGAATAAAAAGAATATTAAAATGCTTGTTTCATACCAAATCTACATTCCCCATCACTGCAATATCTGCAGATTTATCCAGATTATGAAGCAGATTTTTTGAGAATGTTGCCTGGTTTTTCTTGACATCAAACTTTTTGTTCAAGATGTCATGGGGCTGTTGTAAGAAACAAAAATGTTAAACTGGTATTCATCATGAATGTCTATGTATGTAGATTATAAAGTGATATAAAGAATAATAAGAAAGTAATCTACTATACTATGTTAAACTATAATAATTATATTCTTACCAACACTTATGTTGAACAATATAACCTCTTTGGTTGATTGTTTGTCTTCAATATTTCTTCAGCATTTAAAATGTCAGAGAAGGTGTCTATTATATTTGAAAAAGGTTCCGATTCTGGAATCAAGCTTTCAAGGAAAACTTTTATAGTTGTTTGCCCTGTGCTTGATTCAAAGACCTCATCCCTGTAGTTAATTAAATTTAATAATTAAATAACATGATCAATGAATACCACATATGTAATGAATAACATTTCATATTCATTATGATTATATCTTAGAATTTATTTAACAACATGTTGATATTAAGACTGAATAAAAGGGTGTGTTGAAATTTAATACTTACATTCGATCCCCTAGGAATGAGAACATCCACTGGGCAACATTCTTCTCAATCTCTGTTTCCTCTGTTCTTGGATCCACAGGTTTCAAATTATAAGGTGATCTAAATTCATCCACCATAATATTTTCATTCTGGGCATTCTCTCTTACATCATTCTTTTCTTCTGCATCTTTTGACTTCTTTATTCTTTTTGGAGAAGAACAATCTCCTTCAATCATTTTTTTTCTTCCTGTTTTAATTAAATATTCATTATGAATATAACAACTTTATATTAATCAATTTCAATATAAAACAGATTCAAAACAGATCATCATCTTCAAAAAACAGTTATTCAGAAGATTTAAAAACTATTTTATTAATGACTAATTTTTGGTTTGTATAATATTATTTAGTGTTTATATTCAGCCTGAATATGAGCTACACAGTTTATTATTTATTATACCTTAGTGTTTATATTCAGACTGAATATAAGCCACTATTATACAAACAACTAAATCTAGCTTATATTCAGACTGAATATAAACACTACAGAGTATAATATTATTTAGTGTTTATATTCAGACTGAATATAAGCCACTATTATACAAACAACTAATTCTAGCTTATATTCAGACCGAATATAAACACTACAGAGTATAATATTATTTAGTGTTTATATTCAGACTGAATATAAGCCACTATTATACAAACAACTAATTCTAGCTTATATTCAGACTGAATATAAACTATCAGTCTTAGTATTTTTCTTATGACTGTATAGAAGATACAATTTTTCAAAAATATATACCGTGTTTTTATTCAGAATGTATGTAAGAGTGTTTATATTTAGTTTAACAATCGGACATCATTTAACAAGAAGACATGCTATACGATTGCATTACAAAACCTAAATATTCAAGATACAAAATTATATAAACATGCAAACTTTTACCTTCTTCTTCAAAAGATTCAATACGATTGCATTCTTCGCTACTAGAAGCCATTTTTGTTTTCTGAATAAGAGTAATCTGGTTGATTTTCAGTAGAAAATGGATTTTAGGTCAAAGTTTCCGTTCGGGGAAGATGAACACAACGCAAGAAATTTGAGTCGGTATCGAAAAGGCCTAAGAGTAGGGAGACGTGCTTTTTATTTGAATCGTAAAGTGGTATTTACGATTATACCCCTAAGCGCTTAATATCCTTTAAGCCGTGACCTGAGTTTTCCACTTATTTACGAGAATGCCACCACGAGTTTTTGCACTTTATTTTTTGATCTGATTTTAAATGGATGGCTGAGATTTATCCTCATGTTCACAACCAAATATGGGTTCACATTTGAACCCACCCCTATATATATGTGTTTGTGTGTTTAAATCAAATAAAAACCAAAAAAAGGTTGAACATCACGATGACCGATCTAAGCCTTAATTTGGTATTGATCATATGGTTTAATTGAAATCTATTTTTAGTTAAAAAGGGTATAATCGTTATTTTGGTAACAATATTCACTAGATAAAACATACATATTCACTCATCATATGAAACACATACTAATTCACCATATTCATCATATGAATGTAAGTGTAGTCAACGATGAATTATAAAAGTCAAATATGACGGCTGTAACAAAATCACTAATACGCCTTCTTTTTTTATTAATGTTTACAAAAAATGCCACCATGATTAATAACATTTGATTAAACTCTTTAATGGTTGAGATTAATCCTCGCGGTCCTCAAGCTTCTTACCGTTTTTATTTGATTATCGTCATATATATATATATATAGGCTTGTTCAATTGTTAACCCAATAATTGGTGTTAACTATTTGATTAGTAAGTACTTCTTCATCGTTTCAAAACCGACATCAAGCGCTGATTATCCCGGTTCACCTATGAAAACAGTCTTAATTTTATTGTTATGAACAAGCTTCACTTTTTAAAATATGTGGTAATCCAGTTCACTTATGTACACA
The DNA here is from genome assembly GCA_036898165.1 of Silybum marianum. Taxonomy (NCBI): domain Eukaryota; kingdom Viridiplantae; phylum Streptophyta; class Magnoliopsida; order Asterales; family Asteraceae; genus Silybum; species Silybum marianum. The sequence goes on from CM072528.1 coordinate 13,149,377, forward strand.
GTCTTAGTTTTATTGTTACGAACAAGGTTCGCTTTTTCATATATGTGGTAATTTGGTTCACCTACGAACACAATCTTACTTTTATGGTTATGAACAAGGTTCACCTTTTCAAATATGTGGTAATCTGGTTCACCTATGACGCAGTCTTACTTTTATTGTTATGAACAAGATTCCCTTTGTTCACCTATGAACGCGTGTTTCATCAAATATATGAACCTTTTTATGAACATTGTTCATATTTTTTCCTACGAACACATGATATCATTACTCTTTTCCAGTTATGAACAACGTTCATTTTGGTGTTTAATAACAATTTTTTTTTTAATTTGGCCAAAAAACTTGATTTTTTTTACCATAGCTAACATCATGGATGAAAAACTTTATTCTAAGTTGTAATCGTCAATGTCAATATAAATAATACAAAAACAATAAATCACAAACTTATCTTCAAGCGTTAACTGCATCATGAGAAGTGAACCTTCAGTCCAAATGGATTTTGATTCGTCTAAAAAGTTTGTATAGTTAACATAATTTTCCGGTTAACTAAATATCATATATATATATATATGGGTTGTACATTTATTAACCATATTTTTGGTGTTAACTATGTGAACCAATCATGACCTATAATTATCCACAGACTAAAACATCAATGGCATTCATATCGTAATGATAAATAGTGAACACGGTAAAATTGGAAAAGATCCAGAGCTTTTATATACACCAATTTGAGTTCCAGTAAATCTCTCTTTCATCGTATTCAAACCAAAATCACATTTTTCTTCTTCACTTATGAATAGTTTATTAGTTCACTAAATGCACATTTATATGATAAGTAACAAAAGACACTAGTTGTGACAAATTGTTTACTAATGAACCTTTGATCGGTTATTTGTGTATTAATATCTTTGGTTCACGCGTAAATATCATATGAATTAGTTCACTAACGAACATATCATTTTGATTATCCATCATTCAAATTAATTTGAACATAAAGATTGAGATTTGAAAAGGATGATATAATTATCATCCCTAAAAACAAATAATTATTTTTTATAACATCTCATTTAATACGATGAAATAACTTATAAATGAAAATTACCCATGTAATCTTAATCATTAACTTTAACATTTAAAGTAACCATGACTAAAATATGATTCTAAGTCTCCAAAATCACTCCATTTTTTGGTTAACAAAATATCTCTCTCTCTCTCTCTCTCTCTCTCTGTCTCTACACACACACACTGACACACACACACACATATATAGAGAGAGAGAGGTTCATACGATAATGGTACGTATTTAAGAAAACATGAGAATAATTTTGGGCCAATCAGTTATTTGAATATTATCTTAAATAAAACTTTCTAATGAATCAGCCAAAAGGGCATATGTGTTATTTGTTGTAGGCTATTATATATAGAAACTTAATTATTTCTATAAATGTTATTTAATACATTTAAATATTGTATTTATTCATGATTTTTTTATAGTTTTCTTGATTTAAACATGATTAATTTTTTATTTTTTTACAACATTTAAAATAAGAGTGATTTAGTTTTTTATTTAAAATATTTAATTTTATTGAAGTAGTTTATTTAAAAAAAATTACAATTTTCGTCAAAAATCATATGTGATAACCATAATTAATCGATGTTTTTTCCCGAAAAAGAATCGTATATTTTCGTCAATGTATCATATGTGATATTAATTATAGTGGAAAAGATTGTAAATTATCTACTGTTAGTCTTACTTATTTGTAAAAGCATATGTACAAATAAATTAAGTCCTAAACCAGAGGACTTCTGCACTAGCAAGTCACTGAGAACCAGAGCGCATATCTAAAGACCAAGAGACGAAATGGCGTGCACTGAAAAATCAAGTTATCGGAGATGTAGAGCTCTGATATAGTGATGCATGGCCTATACACTATACATACAGAGCCTCTATAATATATATCTATACTATACATGCATACATGCAGAGCCTCTTGTCCACTTCTTCCCAATATTGCTCAAGTGTTCTTCAGTAGAATTCTCAATTACAGCTGGCCTATCAGAAGATGACACATATACATAAATGATTATTCACTTTTCCACGTGTAAGTCACCTATTGGAGGACATGTTGACTTTCCTTTTAGAGTCTATAAATAGGTGATTTGTTTAGGGTTTTCCAGTGGCTTTTATGAGATTCAGTCTTTTGTACTTGAGAGATTAGCTAGCCTTTTGAGAGATATATGTGCACACACTACTATGTGTTCCTAGTGTAATTCAAGTTCTCAAAAGCATATCAATACACATGATGACCATAATGATTCCCCAAAACAGTTTGTGATCTCTTTTATGGTTTATTCATTGTTCATATTAGCCTATCGTAGTTAATGTTTTATTCCTTCCACTTATATTCTCATTAATTGCGTTAATTAGTTACGTATTAGAGGATCTGGGTTCCAACAAATGTTATCAGAGTCATTTAATCAATCTATTGGTTAGATCGATTCATACCATTAAGGATTATTCCTTTTTTACAAGGCTAATTTTTTCTTAGAATTTGTATTTCTTTCTAAATCCCTGTTTTCCAAGTTTTCTGCATTTTAAGCTTATTCTCATGAATTTCAATCGATTTCTTTTTTTCTCTGAAGAATTGTGTGTTAGCTTTCATCTTGTCAAGTTTCTTCTTAATAATTTCTAGAGTTTTAAATGAATTCATACTCGATTTGTGAAAACTTCTTAGATCACCGTTTTCTGTCCAAATGGAAAACCCCACATGGAACAATATGTATAGCTTGGGTTCTCTTACCAAACCACCCACTCTTCTCAAGGATGAATATTCCTAGTGGAAAATCCGAATGGTTAATTTGTATGAGAGTCTGGATGCTAAATTATACAATTTTGTAAAGAAATGGACCTTATGTTCCAACTACCATAATACCACGAGTACCTACAACTCTCACCACGAGATCCCTACACGAAAAGTCTCAAAGGAAACGAGTGAATGGGATGATGAGGATAAATGCAACATTGAGATCAACCAAAATCCAAAAGGCTGTTGATCATGGCCATCCCAAATGAGATCTTCCAATCTTTGGATGCTTGTGAAACCACCAAGGATCTATGGGAACAGTTGACAAATCAGCTGACAAATCAGCTGGAGAGTGGAGCAAAAATGATGAAAAATAAACGAGCATAGTGTCTGAACAAATATAATGGGTTTCAAGCTCTACCTGATGAGAATCTGGAGTAGACGTTGTTAGAATATTGGTAGAAACAGAAGCTGTCTTTGGAAACAAATTCCTTAGACACAGTGTGTAAATAAAAGTAAACAGCAGAATTACAGAATGGAAAAGAAGACAATAAACAGAATTACAGTACAGAAAAAGAATTAAACCGAGGCTCGTGTTGGACACGATGCCCTTAAACAGATTCGCGGTCTGTTCCCAGGGTACAACGGTGAGAAACAGCGTAAGCTGCCGGAACGGAACACTTGCCTGAAAACAGTCGCCGGAGAAGTCGCAGTACAGCAGAGAAGAATTTTTTGGAGAGGTTACTGTTTTTTGGTGTGTTTGAGACGGAACCCCAAGGTTCTGTTTTATACTCGGTTCTTGGCTCATGAAACCGACGAATAATAAATGCTCATTAATTCTTAGAATCAAAACTGTCAATCAAATTAAAAATTGAAACCGAAATTATTTAAAATATTTCGGTTACAAAATTTAAACTGATCTCGAAATTTTGAGCAAAACTGGTCCGTGCGAGAATTTGGAATTGCATTCGTGTCCGCAGATGCGCACGCACATGAGTTCGGTCGATTTAGCCTACAAAATCGCCAAAACCGCACCCCCCCCTGCGCGCGTGTAGGTGTTGGAGCATAAACTTACTAAAGAGCTTGTAAGCCCTTTGTGGTTTTTTCCATATAAACCACTCCAAGTTTCTCCTCCCCTCCTATGTGGGACACATTCCAAATCATCTAGAGTTACTTCAATTTTCCAACCGAATGCTCTACTTTGAGCATCGATATCTCATTCACACAATCTCCATTTTGGACACATAATATACGGTTTCGAAGCTCATATATAGGAGAACACAAACCCATAAAATTCTCATTATATATAACGCATATACATATAATTAATTGTGTCCAAAGTTAGTTAAAAAACACATATTTTAACTAAAAATTGCAACAATCCCCCACATGAATGGAGATCGATCTCTTGCACTTGAAAATCTCCAACAAAAATTTTCAATAGTTGAATTCTGTATAAGATAGGTAGGCGAAATCCTTTGAACCTTCTCTTGTGAAACATACTTAGTCTCCTAGCTGTCAGTGGACTCGATGTCCTTGAACTGAACTGCTGTTTGTGTAGACGACAATATGTTTGACGCAGAATTCTTCCTAACAAGTTCATTTCCTCATAGTCGTGTTCGTTATGGTCATGAACACTAGCCTGGTTCAGCGAGAGCTTTTAGGAATTGAGCCCCCCCCCCCCACAATTCCCTTGGAAGCGACCCCACTTCTCTCTCACATAGGTGATTTTCCAATAATCATTAAAAGCCATATGCTTATCCTCATATTTTACTGATTACGAAGTTTATTAACTCCTTCACAGTTTCCATTTCTATTCATACAACTAGGTTGTCCTTTTGAACCCAAATCTTGGGATCTCCAGTCTTTTGGGTAAGGTTTCCTTTGCATGAATTATTAATTCAAGGGCTTAAGTCCCATCCCTCTTGAGGACTTATACACTAAATCTCTACTAAGGCCTTTAGTAAGTGGATCCGCAATGTTATCCTTTGACTTCACATAGTCAATAGAGATAACTCCAGTAGAGAGTAGTTGCCTTATTGTATTATGTCTACGTCTAATATGTCTTGACTTCCCATTATACATTGTACTTTGAGCTCTACCAATCGCCGATTGGCTATCACAATGTATACAAATAGCCGTTACCGGTTTAGGCCATCTAGGAATATCCTCTACAAATTGACGCAACCATTCCGCCTCTTCACCACATTTATCCAAGGCGATGAATTCAGATTCCATCGTAGATCTAGCTATAACAGTTTGCTTAGATGATTTCCAAGATATAGCTGCACCTCCAAGTGTAAACACATATCCACTTGTAGATCTAGAATCTTTTATGTCGGATATCCAGTTTGCATCACTATATCCTTCGATTACAACTGGATAACTTTCATAATGAAGTCCATACTCACGTGTGTATCTTATATATCTTAGTAATCTAGTAATACTCTTCCAGTGTTCAAAACTGGGATTACTAGTGTACCTACTTAGCCTACTTACCGCATAAGCTAAGTCAGGTCTTGTACAACTCATAAGATACATCAGACTTCCAATGATTCTTGAGTATTCCACTTGTGCAACACTATCTCCTCTATTTTTTGATAGATGTTGACTCGTATCAATTGGAGTTCTAGCTATACTATTATCTCCTTGATTAAATTTCTCAAGAATCTTGTCCACATAATGGGTTTGGTTTAACACTAAACCATTTTGGGTTCTTGCGATCTTGATCCCAAGAATCACATCCGCTAAGCCCATGTCTTTCATGTCAAACTTAGATTTTAACATGTCTTTCGTGGATCTTATAATTTTGTCATCACTACCGATGATAAGCATATCATTAACATATAAGCATAGGATGACATAACCATGAATAGTGTCTTTAGTATAGACACATTTATCACATTCGTTTATTTTAAAACCGCTTCCTAACATGGCTTGATCAAATTTTTGATGCCATTGTTTTGGAGCTTGCTTAAGGCCATACAAGGACTTAACAAGTTTACAGACCTTGTTCTCTTGTCCTGGGGCAACAAACCCTTCAGGTTGCTCCATATAAATTTCTTCTTCTAACTCTCCATTTAGAAAAGCAGTTTTCACACCCATTTGGTGAATTTGCAGATTTCTAATAGCTGCAATTGCAAGTACCAATCTAATGGATGTTATTCGCGTTACTGGCGAATATGTATCAAAGTAATCTAGACCTTCCTTTTGTCTATATCCTTTGATTACTAATCTTGCTTTGTATTTTTCAATGCTACCGTCGCTTTATCTTTCTCTTAAAGATCCAACGGTACCCTAGTGGCTTACAACCCGGAGGTAAGTCCACTAATTCCCATGTATGGTTTTGTAAGATAGAATCTATCTCACCTTTAATTGCTTCTTTCCATTGAAGACCCTCGGAAGAAGTAACCGCCTCATGATAGGTTTTAGGTTCACTTTCTATCATGTATGTGAGGAAATCATTTCCAAATGATTTTTCGACTCTAGCCCGTTTACTTCTTCTAGGTTCAATTTCTTCCTTTTCAGATAAAGCTTGTTCATCTTCTTGAATAATTTCTTTATCCTTAGAAGATGTGGTTCCTTTTTCCTTGTTCAAATAAGGAAATTCATCTTCGAAAAAGGAAGCATTTCTTGATTCCATAATTGTATTCTTGTGTATCTCGAGATTTTTTGAATCATACACAAGAAACCGATATGCACTACTATTTTGTGCGTATCCAATGAATACACAATCCACTGTTTTAGGTCCAAGCTTTTGCACCTTAGGAGGCGGCACAACTACTTTAGCTAAACACCCCCACACTCGTAGGTACTTATAAGATGGTTTTCTATTCATCCAAAGTTCATACAGTGTTTCGTTCTTTTGCTTGTGGGGTATCTTATTTAGAATATAGTTAGCCGATAATATGGCTTCCCCCCACATGTTCTGATTTAAACCAGAACTAATCAACATGGCATTTACCATTTCTTTCAAAATACGATTCTTTCTTTCGGCTATACCGTTTTGTTGCGGTGAATAAGGTGCCGTGAATTCATGTCGAATTCCATTTTGTGAACAAAATTCGGCAAATGGTGAAACATACTCACCTCCCCTATCACTTCTAACGACTTTGATTTTCTTGTTGAGTTGATTCTCAACTTCATTTTTATACAAGACAAACTTGTTTATTGCTTCATCTTTACTTTTGAGTAAATATATATAGCAATACTTTGTATTATCATCAATAAATGTGATAAAATATTTATTCCCACCTCTAGTAGGAATTGATTTTAAATCACACACGTCAGTATGAATTAAATCAAGAGTTTCGGTTTTCCTTTCAATCGTTTGAAATGATGATCTAGTAAGTTTGGCTTCTACACAAGTGGGACACTTATGATTTGAGTCAATATTAAATTTTGGTAAGCAATTTAATTTAATTAAGCGACGAATAGAATTATAATTTAAATGTCCTAAACGGCCATGCCAAAAATTAGAAGACTCAAGCAAATAAGCAGAAGTAGAAGCTTTATTCATTATTTCAGAAACACTTACATCCATTTTAAACATGCCATTCATGGCATAGCCCTTACCGACATACATTCCATTCTTGGACAAAACAAACTTGTCCGACTCAAACACAAGTTTAAAACCAAACTTATTCAACAACCATCCCGAAACAAGGTTTTTGCGGAGCTCCGGGACATACAAAACATCCTTGAGTTTGAGTTCTTTGCCCGAAGTCATCTTCAAGACTACTTCTCCGATGCCCTTGACTTCGGCGGTGGCGGCGTTCCCCATGTAGAGCTTTTGGCCATTTTCCACATCCTTGTAGGTGTGAAAATTGCTTTTGTCATGACACACATGACGGGTAGCTCCGGTGTCTATCCACCATTCTCTTGCATTTGAACCGATCACATTCACCTCCGAAACCATGGTAGTGATAGCCATGGCCGAAAGTTCCGTGATCATAGCAACCAAGTCCTCGGTCACCATGTTTGCATTTCGCTCCTTCTTGGGAAACTTGCACTCATTTGCTTTGTGACCCGTTTGGCCACAATTGTAACATTTGAACTTTTTCTTGAAAGTTCCTTTTTGTGGGCCAAGACACTTGGCCTTACCTTTGCCTTTGTAGTCAACCTTCTTTCCCTTGGATTTGGAGAATTGACCATCCTCCACAACATTGGCCACCACATTAGCTTTTGAAGAGCCGGAGTTGCCCTTCAAAGCCATACGATTGTCTTCTTCAATACGAAGACGTACCACCAATTCTTCCACGGTCATCTCCTTTCGCTTGTGTTTAAGGTAATTCTTGAAATCGACCCAACCGGGGGGAAGTTTTTCAATCATTACCGCGACTTGGAAAGTTTCACTAAGAACCATCCCTTCGGAGAGAATATCATGCATAATAAGCTGGAAATCTTGAACTTGACTCATAACGGTTTTTGAGTCAAACATCTTGAACTCCATGAAACGTGCAACAACATGTTTCTTTGTTCCGACATCTTCAGTTTTGTACTTACGGTCCAAAGATTCCCATAGTTCCTTAGCCGTGGGTACTTTACAATAGACATTGTAAAGAGGATCCGCAAGGCCATTCAACACGTAGTTACGGCACAAGAATTCAGAATGCTTCCAAGCATCTACCGCGCTCACAGATTGAGCGTCAGCTTGTCCTTCACTGATTTGAGGAGCCGTTTCGGTTAGGAACCGAGCCAAGTTCAAGGTCGTAAGGTAGAAGAACATCTTCTGTTGCCATCTTTTGAAGTTCAAACCAGAGAATTTCTCTGGTTTTTCATCATGGTTTGCCATGGTGTTTGGCAGTGGTCCGGTTATGGTGGCAGTGGCAGTTGCAGCAGTCGTATTGTTAACCGAAGGGTTAGCAGCGGCAGAAGCCATGATTCTGAAAACACAAAATTTCCAAGAACTGTTAGGACCACACGACGAAACTGTTTACTTAAAACAGTGAGAATATTATTCGAAACAAACTCGACGAATCTGTTTAAGATTGTTAGAATATTGGTAGAAACAGAAGCTGTCTTTGGAAACAAATTCCTTAGACACAGTGTGTAAATAAAAGTAAACAGCAGAATTACAGAATGGAAAAGAAGACAGTAAACGGATTCGCGGTCTGTTCCCAGGGTACAACGGTGAGAAACAGCGTAAGCTGCCGGAACGGAACACTTGCCTGAAAACAGTCGCCGGAGAAGTCGCAGTACAGCAGAGAAGAATTTTTTGGAGAGGTTACTGTTTTTTGGTGTGTTTGAGACGGAACCCCAAGGTTCTGTTTTATACTCGGTTCTTGGCTCATGAAACCGACGAATAATAAATGCTCATTAATTCTTAGAATCAAAACTGTCAATCAAATTAAAAATTGAAACCGAAATTATTTAAAATATTTCGGTTACAAAATTTAAAACTGATCTCGAAATTTTGAGCAAAACTGGTCCGTGCGAGAATTTGGAATTGCATTCGTGTCCGCAGATGCGCACGCACATGAGTTCGGTCGATTTAGCCTACAAAATCGCCAAAACCGCACCCCTCCCTGCGCGCGTGTAGGTGTTGGAGCATAAACTTACTAAAGAGCTTGTAAGCCCTTTGTGGTTTTTTCCATATAAACCACTCCAAGTTTCTCCTCCCCTCCTATGTGGGACACATTCCAAATCATCTAGAGTTACTTCAATTTTCCAACCGAATGCTCTACTTTGAGCATCGATATCTCATTCACACAATCTCCATTTTGGACACATAATATACGGTTTCGAAGCTCATATATAGGAGAACACAAACCCATAAAATTCTCATTATATATAACGCATATACATATAATTAATTGTGTCCAAAGTTAGTTAAAAAACACATATTTTAACTAAAAATTCCAACAGACGTGTCATTGATTCAACACCCTGATCAACAAGTGTAGAAAATGTTATGTGACCTGGACTCGGGAAGAGAACGTGTTGTTTCTAAAAAAGACCGAATGAAGAATGGTCAAATATGTCTATGTCTTTGCAGGCTAACCAAGATCTTAAACAATTGACTCTACATAATGTGTACGACACACTGCAAGCCCACAAGAAGGAAGTTCAGAAGAAGAAAACTGTGTGGTAGGTGGTCCATTGGCTCTAGTATCTGAATCAAATGAGACTAACTCTGTACGTACAAAGAGAGAAAGGAAGAGCAGAGAGGTTATCTAAGGACGAGAAGAAGAGAGAGAAGAAAGTGATATTGGCAGAGAGCGAAGGAAAGAACATAGCATCTGGCTCTGATGATGATGATATAAGCGCATTTGCACAATCTCTGGCTCTAATCACCAAAGAGTTTATGAGAAAATTTGGCAAGAGGTCGTTTGACAGAAGGGGAAGAGAAGAATGAGGTGACAAATTTCAGAAGCATGTGTATGAGCAAAAGCAGGCACCACCTCATTTGATTAAAAATGAGGAAGAAAAACCTAAGAAACCCAAGCAGACAAAACTTGGTTGAGTTAGTGCAAGGGACCTGGGTCCTTCATAGGTCCCCCCCCTTGGGTTGGTGGGTCCTCAATGTTTCTCATATAAGAAACACGAGATATTACTTAACAATGAAAGATAACGCCGACTAATGGGAAGGACCCAACAATACAAGAAAATCGACTTTATAGAATGTCAAAATGTAATAATTGATTGTTTTATATGTAAATTTATAAAACCAAATAATTGTGTGTCCTTTTTAATATGTTATACTAAGTTGATAGAACGTATCTGAATGTCTTAACAAGTTTTTAATTTTTTTTGAAATAATTTATCACGTTAGTTTTTTATACGACATTAGTTGAAAATCATATGTTACAAAACCAAGTTTTTTTGTAAAATAATGTCTTTATGTGAGACTCTCATAGAAGTGTCCTACTAAGAACCTAATAAAACAATTTAGGTGACACTGTAATAGAACAATTTATTTAAAATTGTTCTGATATTCTATTGTAATACTTTGTGTAATTGTATTGTTCTAAAAAGTTAAGGTCGTATAAAATAGTATATTAAGATAATTAAATATTTTTCAAATCCTATAAGAAAAAGAGTATGTTAGAATACAAGCTGTTAAGAAAAACTGAAACCACTTAAAATTCACTTAGGGAATCTAATTAACCCATTAGAATCACCGACCCGAATGCATAAAGAATACATTTCACTTTAAAAAGAATAGAAGAAACTCAAGAAAGGGTGAGGAAGGAGAGGTACTTTTTCCCTCTTCTTTAATTTCTAGTTTTGATTTAAAAATAATAATATATATTTTGAAAACAAATTAAAGAGATTTTGAAATTATTTTAGAAAACTATTTTGAAAACAAGTACATTCCTTTAAAGACGACTATAGAAACAAACATACTTTCGAGATTTTTTTTTTCTCAAAACAATCATAATTTAAACTAGAACGATACTCACACAATACAACGAAATACATTTCGATTTTAATATTTTATTTAAAACAAGTATATTTCTTTAAACATGACTATAGGAACAAACATACTTTCGAGATTTTTTTTTCAAAACAATCATAATTTAAACTAGAACGATACTCACACAATGCAACGAAATACATTTCGATTTTAATATTTTATTTAATTCTTTGCATCTATCAATGTTATAAACTTATAATACGATTTTATATGGTTTTGAGAAAATAATAGTATTTTTATTTTTGAATAAAATATAAACTTGAAGATACTATAATTTTTTTAAATATATTGATTTTAATATCAAATTAACCATTTAAAAGTTCTCCTTTTTTTACTATAATTTAATTTAGATTTAATAACAAAAATTAATTTTATTTTTGTTTAATAATACTAGAAGGATACTCGCGCAATGCAGTGAAATACATCTCGATTTTAATGTTTCAATTTATTTTTTGTCTCTATCGATGTTATAATGGTTTTTACGTGGTTTTGAGAAAAAATTTTAATGTTTCATTTAAAAGTCTCTTTTTTTGTAATTTATTTAATTCGATTTTCTTTATTATATTTTAATTTAATAACGAATAATTTATTTTGGTTTAATAATATAACTTCTTATAAAAATAATAATTGATTAGTAATCTAATAGAACTAAATAATTATCCTAATTATATTTTAGATTTTTTTATATTTAAAATGAGATTTTATTCTGTATTTAATTATGTTTATCTGTAGCTATTTACATGAGTTTAGAAATTAAGCTTAAATATGTTATACTTACGCATAATTTACTTGTAATCCTGATTTTTAAGTAATATGCATCAATCAACAGTACTACATGCATAAAAATTATTTTTAATAGTTTTTACTAAATTATTTATAATATAGTATAGATAATTAATTTTATAAATATAATAATTACGTATTCGGTTATAACTCAATAATTATCATAATTATATATTAGATTTTTATCTTTAAAATTAGATTTTATCATGTATTTGATTATATTTATCTGCTGTTAGTTACACGAATTCAAATATAAAACTTTAATAAGTTGTATTTACGCACAAATTACTTGTAATTTTGAATTTTTAAATAATACACATAAATAAATAATCCTTAATATAAAAAAACGTTTTTTTTATTAAAGTTTTTATGAAATCCTTTAAAATATAATATAGATTAGTGATTTGAACTTTGAAGTGAAAAATATTGTAGAAATTATTATTATAATCAAAGCGGAATCAGTAAGGCGAGATTGAGAGGGTTGAATTGGGTGGCTATAATATCTTATTTGTATATTTAACAAACAAAAATTTAGGAGATTTTATCTGTGGATAATAACGATTTTATTTAAAGTAAAGTGATTTTTTATGAAATAAATAATAATCAATATATATATATATATAATGAGGTTCAGGAAAAAACGTAAAAAAAAAAAACTGAAGAACACTTTGAAAGTCTGTCATCTGGACGGTATTTTTTTTCTATGCATCAATGCATATATATGCACAAATGCATACAAGCAATTGGAGCTCTTTTTTTCTATGCATCAATGCATACATATGCATTAGTGCATATGCACAAATGCATGTCAGGGCATATCGTCCAAATGGAGGTTTTTCATCTGAACAGTATGCATTAATGAAAACAAATACATGCGAAACTTTTGCATTATGAAACAAACATATGTATAATAATATCTTAAATCAGAACATTTGATGGACAAAAATTATGAATTTTTTTATTTTTATATTGATTTGTACGAGTTTGTATAGTTTGTAATATTTAAGTAGTTTGTATTTGAACCTCCATATATATATATATATATATATATGGTCAAGTTCAAGAGAAATTTCCAAAAAAAGTGAAAACTGAAGATCACCTCGGAGCCCTCCATCTGGACGGTATACACTAATGCATACTGGTAATTTATAACAGATATTTGTGCATATGCATTAATGCATATATATGCATTGGTGCGTAGAAAAAATCTGAACGATATGCACTAATGCATAGAAAAAATCTGGACGATATGCATTAATGTATACCGGTAATTTGTAACATGCATTGGTGCATAGAAAAAAAAACTTCAATCGCTTGTATGCGTTAGTGCATACCGTCCGGATGAAGGGCTCCTAGATCCCCAGGGTGTTATTCAGTTTTTTTTTTGTTTTCCCTTGAACCTTCCCCCCCCCCCCCCCCCCCCTCTCTCTCTATATATATCTATATATATATATATATATATATATATATATATATATTATAGGTTCATGATCAAGGGTTAATGCAAAAAAAAAAGAACAACCTGGGAGCTCTACATTTGGACGGTATGCACTAATGCATATTGGTAATTTGTAACATGCATTTGTGCATATGCACTAATACATATATATGCATTGGTGCATAGAAAAAATTTGGACGGTATACACTAATGCATACCGGTTATTTGTAACATGCATTTGTGCATATGCACGAATGCATATATATGCATTGGTGTATAGAAAAAACAGCTTCAATCGCTTGTATGCGTTAGTGCATACCGTCCAGATGAAGGCTTATAAGATGTTATTTAGTTTTCTCTTTTTTATTGTTTTCCGTTGAACCTCTCTCTCTCTCTCTCTCTCTCTCTCTTTCTAAAATGTGTATATATAGGGGTGTTCGCGGTCCGGTTTGGACGATTTAACCCCTCAAACCACAGACCAAACCGTTATGGCGGTTTAGAAAATTTTCAGACCGAGCGGTTTGGAAACAAGTGACCAAATCGGTCAAACCAGACCACAAAAAGCGGTCTAATCTGACCGGTTTAGGCGGTTTGAGCCTCATATATGCTTTGAACTAAAAAAATGACATCTATATATAAAATAAAACTTCTATCAATATCGCACTATTAGAAAATCATATACGAAATTATAAAAAACCCCATCTATCTCTAAAATCACAAACAAATGGAAAAAAAGATAAGCAAATCCACCAACTAAAAAACATAATGAAAACTAAAAAACATAAAAGTTTTTGGAATTTGATTTTTGAAAGATTTCATAAATTTGCCATTTTAGAAATGAAACTAAAAAACATAACATCTTTGACGAATTCTTTATCACTGGACCAAAAAAGTAAAATCTACAACATAAAAAATAAATACAATGTCTACATTTTTTTGGCGGGCGGTTTGGTCCAGACCGCTAAAAAAATGTTCAAGCCGCAGACCGGACCGGGTCGAGCGGTTTGACTATTTTGCAGACCAGACCGGACCGACAGACCGCTCAAACCACCAAAAACGGTCTCTTTGACTTGGTTTGAGCGGTTCAACGATTTTTTTGAACACCTCTCTCTATATATATAGAAGGATACTCGCGCAATGCAGCAAGATATATCTTGATTTTAAGTTTCATTTTAATTTTTGTTTCTATCGATGTTCTAATGGTTTTATGTGGTTTTGAGAAAAATATTTTAGTATTTCAATTAAAATGTCTCTTTTTTTTTTATTTAATTTCTTTAATTCAATTTTTTATTTAATTCAGGTTTAATTACCAAATAATTTATTTTTGGTTTAATAATATAATTATTTTATTTGTTAGAAGTCAATGATTATCTTAATCATATTTTAGATTTTTTATATTTAAAATTAGATATGTATCCTGTAGTTGATCATAGTTATCTGTAGTTAGTTACACGAATTTAGAGATAAAGCTTTAATAGGTTGTACTTACGCACATTTTACTAGTAATTTTGAAAAATTAAGTAATTAGCATTAAATAGCAGTAAGTAAAGTTTAAAAAGTTCACTACTAGAAAATTTAATATTTTCAACGAAAATTTTCAACGGAAAATGTCGTTGAAAATTTTCTACGAATTTTAGAGGGATTATTGACAAAACATAAATTTTTTACGAATTTTCAACGAATTTCCGTTGAAAATCTCTCACAAAATTTTTATGAATTTTCAACGAATTTTCAACCAAACACTTTCTGACGAGACATTCCGTTGATTTTTTTTTGGTTGAAAATGCATATGTTTGTGAGAGATTTTCAACGGAAATTCGTTGAAAATTCGTAGAAAATTTATGTTCTGTCAATAATCCTCTAAAATTCGTAGAAAATTTTCAACGACATTTTCCGTTGAAAATACTCAATTTTCTAATAGTGGTTGTTTTTAAAAGTTTTTGGCCAAATGCTTTATAATATAGTATATATATATATATATATATCTAGAGGGAGGTTCAAGGGAAAACGCTAAAAAAAGAGAAAACCAAAGAACAATCTGGGTGGCTTCCATGTGGACGGTATGCATTAATGCATATCGGTAACTTGTAACATGCATTAATGAATATTCATCAATGCATCTATAATGATCGATGCATTATGCATAGGAACAAAAATTACCGGTATGTATTAGTGTATATCGTCCACATGGAAGCCTCCCAGGGTGAACTTCAGTTTTCTCTTTTTTTAGCGTTTTCCCTTGAACCTCCCTCCTATCTATCTATCTATCTATATATATATATATATATATATATATATAAATAGGAAGAGGTTCAAATGAGAACTTTTGATTTTTAAAGAAACAAAGGAACACATTGTGGACCATATATGATGTGGGTCCCACATAATATCAAATCATTTCTGATTTAATATGATTTTGTTCCTTTAAAGAGGGTTGGTTCTCGTATGATCCATCCCCTATATATATATGTATATATATATATAGAGAGGAAGGTTCAAATGAGAACTTTGTAAATTTAAAGAAATAAAGGAACACCTTATGGACCACATATGATGTGGGTCCCACATAATATTAAATCATTTCTGATTTAATATGATTTAATATTAAATCAGAAATGATTTAATATTATGTGGGACCCACATCATATATGGTCCACAAAGTGTTCCTTTATTCCCTTAAAGATGGTGGTTCTCGTATGATCTCTCCCCTATATATATATATACATATATATATATATGTATATATATATATATGTATATATATATAAGAGGAGGTTAAGGGGAAAATCTCAAAAAAAAAACTGAAAAACGCCCTGGAGTCCTCCATCTGGACGGTGAATACAAACATATGTGAAACAATATCTTAAATTATAAAATTTGATTGAAAAAAAATCATGTAAAAATATTTTTATATCAGTTTTCACGCATTTGTAACATTTTTATGGTTTTTATTTGATTATCGCCTTATACATACACACACACACACACACACACACATATATATATATATATATATATAGAAAGATAGATAGATAGAGATAGAGAGAGAGAAAGGTTTAAGGGAAAACACTAAAAAAAAGAAAACTGAAGAACACCTTGGAAGCCCTCCATCCGGATGGTATGCACTAATGCATACAAACGCTTTTTATTCCTATGCATCAATGCTTCTATCATAACATATACATTGCTAATTATTCACAAATGCATGTTACAAATTACCAGTATGCATTAGTGCATACCGTTCAGATGGAGGGTTCCAAGGGTGTTCTTCATTTTTTTGGCGTTTTCCTTTGAACCTGACCCTATATATATATAGGTGGAGGTTCAAATGAGAACACCTCCCTTTTATGAGAACGCGAGAACACTCTTATCACATATGATAATACACGTGCAGAGACATGGTGATGTGCGGACGACGTGCCATACGACTTAGGTCGCGCCAAATATCGTCTGCGTCTATGATTTACTATCAAATGTGATAGTCATGATGGATTATAATATCACATCAAGAACACGCTTATCACATGTGATAATACAAGTGAAGCGGCTTAATGATGTAAAGGCGACTTGGTCTGCAACCTAGATCACGTCATAAGTCGTTAACATCTTTGATTCAGTATTACACGTGTATCATATGTGATGGAATAATAATATCACATGTGATTCCATATAGTAAAAGGGTGTTCTCGTTTTCTCGCAAAATGGAGGTGTTCTCGTTTGAACTCTTCCCTATATATATATATATATATAGGGGAGGGATCATACAAGAACACCTCCTATTTAAAGGAACAAATAAACATTTCGTGGACCACATATGATGTGGGTCTCACACATTAAAAAAATCATATCTGATTCAATGAACCTCTCTCTCTCTCTATATATATATATGTACGTATATAGAGGCGGGTTAATACGAGAACGCTAACTATTTACGAGAAACGTTTTTATGTACAAAATCATATGTGATTTTGCACGAACTGTAGCGGGCGACTTTTGGGGTCACTTAAGTCGCATGGAAAATTCGCACGGATCATTTATGAATTTGTACAAAATTACAAATGATTTTGTACATGAAAAAAATTTCATGTACAAATGATTGGCTGAGAATTGTCCTCGTATTTTCTTAAATTGTTACCGTCCTCACATGAACCACTTTCTATGACATATATATATATATACATACACACACATATAGGGATTCAATCAAATGAGGACCACAAAGAGGTTGAAACCGTAAGAACTGATCCAAACCTTAATTTGGTTTTGATCATATGGTTTTAATTGAAAGTCGTTTTTAATTAGAAAATGACATAATCGTCATTTTGCTAACAAAGATTCACCAGATGAAAACTCATGGAGATTCATCAGATAAAAATTAAAGATTCACTAGATAAAATACACAGATTCACCCAATGAAAAACATACTCAAAATATTATTTCATCTGATGAAATAAAATACAATTTGCATAAATATGCTATTTTACCTTATGAACCAAATATATATTTTCATATATATATATATATATATATAGGGGAGATTTCAAATACAAACCACGTCAATTCGTACAAACCGTACAAACCGCGTGTTTCATTGTTTTTTTGAATAATTTTTTTTCATGAAAGTTTTTAATATGATGAATTTGTTTCATATAATTCATTTCTTCATGAAATTATTTTTCTTTCTACATGAAAATGAATTGATTCATGAAACTCTCAATTTGATGAATCTTGTTTCACATATTCTTGATTCACCAACCTTCATGTATTCTTGATGAAATTTTTTCATATATTATTGACTAATCAACCCTAATAATTAAGAAAAAGTGAAAAAAAATTTAAAAAAGTATTGGTTGCATGCGGTTTGTACGGTTTGTACGAATTGACGTGGTTTATAACGGAAATCAACCCTATATATATATATATATGTCATTTTGATTACATGAAATCAAACACAACTTTCATAATTTTTGAAAAATCTTTCTTAAAACACACAAAGATTTACCAGATGAATCGCATACTCACCATTCTATTTGACCTCATGAAATAAAACACAACTTTCATACATATAGTATTTCACCTCATGAAATTCAAAAACAATATTCATATATAACAGAAAGAACATGAAGCAAATTTTGTAGGATGGTGACGATAGATTGCGACTGCATTTAGAGTTTTCCGGTGAGCCACCGTAAGAGTCGTGGGGACTTGAAAATCCGATTGCATCTACTTCTTCCCACTACAAGAAAAATTACCTTCACCCACAAAAAATCACCCAAGGAAATTTTCTTGGGTGATTACCATTGATCACCAAGGTGATACTAATGTTTCCGGTAAAATTCGATGTTTTCATAAAAGTACCAACGGATTACCCATGAATTTCCTGGGTAATCTGTCACTGATTTTATTTACCCACCAACAAATTAACCACCAACTTTTGTAATGGTCTTGTGATGAATCACTCTCTAGTGACAGATTTCCCAGGGAAATGTTCGTAGGTGAAAGCTGTCCATTTTAGTAGTGTACTCTTCATTCTAGAAAAAAGAGTAGCTTCATCATATGTGCATGATTTTTGTTTGCATTCTTGTTCATAACTCTCATAGTAGTAGGTGTCATCCATGCCAAGAATTGTAGCACGAAAACTAAAAAAGAAGGGACTACCTTCTCAATAGCTTGGGTAAGACCACTTGAGGTAATATCGAATAGGGATACCCAGTGGCACAATCGAATCGTGTTATTTCTCCAAAATGCACATGAATGGGTTGCATTCTCAACTCCTAAAGATCTTAAGTAATGGATACGTTTTCATCCAACTAATGAGAAGGCAAAGACGATTTTAGTAAATAACAAAATATAATACTTGGGCTAAGGGTCAATGATCACTATAAGCTAGACTCAATAAAATTTGATCGATCCGTTTTTCTGTCAATAAGGTGCACTTATGAGGAAAACCCCATCTCTCTAGACCCAGAAAGATCATTTAGCAAATAGCAACCCGATTTATATTTCATTAGTAAGTGGTTCTATCAGTAATTCACTAAAATACAGAGATTGTTATATCAAGTTAAGCAGACATTTTCTTTCGCTTGGAAAACGTCCCCAACTCTCCATGTAGAATAAAGGGCCCGTACTGAAAGGTTTAACAAACCAGAATGAGGCAACAACAGTCAACAACCTACAAATCAAGCATTCATCAGTTCTGATTTCGCAGAAATCATCGTTCATCAGCTCCGAGGGTTCTTCTTCAACACCATCGAGAATAATTTCAATTTTACCCCAATTTTGAAACCCTTGTGGCAAGCCATTCGGAGTTTTCCGGACCCTAGATTTGAAGACTTGTAGACCAATTGTTTGCTTGATTCTGATCAAATTAGTCGAGAATCATTTCAATTCTTTAGAATTGTTGTTAATCTACGACGGCGGTAGCAAAGATGGTTGGCTTCATTTCATCCGTGAAACTTGATGTAATCTCCGAAAATTCAATCTGTGTTTACCTCTCAATTTAGACGACAATCATTTGTCATCTAAAAATGAATCAACGCTTACATTTTTACACCTTCTATTTTATTTTTTAATTAATAAACTTTTACCACTTAGTCTTTAAACTAAATTATCTTAAAATAACTAGCATTTTAACCAAACAAATTACATCAAAAAATCAATCATTTCATTCTCTTCAGTTTGACATCCATCTCGATATTATTTTATGTTTTTACCGTTTTTACGTGAAATAGTATATATGTATAATATTCATAATGAATATTTGTGTGCGTTCATATGTTTACAACAACTCTTTAGTATTCATACATTAGTATGACATGGGAGATTTCAAATACAAAACAAGCAATTTGTACAAACCGTACAAATTCCATGGTTTCATTGTTTTTTTGAATAATTTTTTTTTCATGAAAGTGTTTAATATAATGAAATTGTTTCATATAATTCTTTTCTTCATCAAATTATTTCATATATTTTTTTCTATATGAAAATGAACTTGTTTCATGTATTTTCTTATTTTGATGAATCTTGTTTCATATATGCTTGATTAATTAACCTTCATGTGTTCTTGATGAATTTTTTTGACATATTATTGAGTAATCAACCTTCATAACTGAGAAAAAAGTGAAAAATAAAATAAAAAAATGATTGGTTAAATGGAGTTTGTATAGTTTGTACAAATTGCTTGGTTTGTATTTGAAAGTTTCCATATATATAGGAAAATTCAAATGAAAACTCATTTTTCATTGTGCACGTGAAGATAAAGAAGAGCGTGACACATGTCTCATTCAATATGTATAACGAAGGGCATTCAGTATGAATAACAAAGGTGAGATTCATACACTATTCATAATTAATGAATTATACAACATTCAGTATGAATATCACAACATTTAATATGAATAACACATGACCATGAAAAATTCAGAATGAATAACCCTTAGGCCCAGGGGACACACGTCATGCTCTTCTTGTTCATCATGTACACAATGAAAAATGAGTTTTCATTTTAACCCGTCCTATATATATATGTCCACGTGTATACAATAACTTTTCGGTATTCATACTTCAGTATGATACATACTATTCATCATTAACGTACATACTATTAATCATGAATATTCATATATGTTCACGTGTATACAACAACTTTTCAACATTCATACATCATGATGATAATGGTCATGAATATACATATTTACTAGAGTAAGTTACATATTTGGTCCCTAGTGTTTATTGGTTTTAACAGTCTGAGTCCCTAAAATGAAATATCTATGGCTTGCATCTTCATGGTTTCCATTTCATAACGTATTGGGTCCCTAATATTGAATATACATACTATTCATAAAAAATATTTATATATAACCATGTGTATACAATAACCCTCTAGTATTTATATTAGCATGGTATAATATTTATCATAAGTATTAATTTTCACCATAATATTCAACATGCATATACATATTATTCATCATAAATATATTATAGGTTCAACTCTATATACTTTAGTTTTTCTTTCTTTTTCATTAAGTTCTCGATTGATTTGGATGAGTTCCTGAATCATCTTGATAGATTTCCCGATCCATCTCGATAAAAGTTAAAAGTAGTAGCTTATGGTTTTAGACAAATAAATTAATTAATAGATTCTCAATCTGTCTCGATAAAAAATGAAGGTGTTATGTTATGATTTTAACAAACAACCACACACCAAGTCAATGGATGGGTTCTTAATTAGTATTAATTGGTCTGGATTGGTGTCGATCGGTCCCAATGGGTTGACGATCGATCATGATGTTCTTGATTGGTCTCGATGGGTTCCCGATCCATCTCGATAAAAGCTGAAAGTGGTAGCCTATGATTTACACACAAAGAATAAATCTATCGATAGGTTCTCGCCCGGTCTCGATGGATACTCAATCAGTCTGTCTCGAACCTTGATGGGTGTTGGGTTACAGTGATGAAGAACGAATTGCCTTCCTACGTTGAAGAAACTGTTGAAGAAGGTGATGCCGAGTTTGTACTTACCTTGTCGAGTTGTTGTACATACTTGAACTTACATAAATATTCATAATGAATATAACATCCATATATACCAATTTTTGTAAAAAAAACGGGGAAAAAACTATATCAAGATGAATGTCATGCAAGAGCATGAAATTCGCATTTTGTTGATGTAATTTGTTTGATTAGAGTATTAGTAAATTTTTAGATAATTTATTTTAAACTTTGAGGGGGTAAAATTTTTTTAACCAAAAAAGAAAATAAAAAGTCAAAAAAGTTAGGCATGAGATTGAAACTAACTTCTTTTTTTACCCCTAATCACCATAATTAATAAGTTTAATTAAAAACTTGGATCAAATAAGATGGAGGGCCGAGATTGGTCCTCCTTTTCACAACAAAATGAGTTTACAAATGAACTTTCTTTTATATATATATATATATATATATATCTAGGGTTTTGTTCTACTATTAACCAAGCCATTTATGTTAACTTTGTTAATCCATCATATCCCTCAATTTTTTTGATGTAAGGTTGAAAAGACAAAATGATATCCTTGTAATATAATGGAAACAAACACGTTATAGGCCGGTGTGAACATAGCTTAAAAAAGGCGTTCTTGGAAAATTAAAATAGAATCTATCATACCCAAAGTCCAGTCCTAATAATTTCTCCCTTGGTGTTTCGTAATCGAAATTACATCATCTCTTTCAAATTTAACAGC
This sequence comes from Silybum marianum, assembly GCA_036898165.1. Lineage (NCBI taxonomy): Eukaryota > Viridiplantae > Streptophyta > Magnoliopsida > Asterales > Asteraceae > Silybum > Silybum marianum. The sequence goes on from CM072528.1 coordinate 13,172,039, forward strand.
AAAGGTTTTCATAGGCTCAATCGTGTGTTCATAACAAACATGACGTGTTCATAAATGGACAAGAATAACAAAATCATGTGTTCATAGGTAAAACAGTAAATGTTTTCATAAGTGAAAATGAAAAATAGTCAAACCGTAACTTTGTTCATAGGTGAAACAGTGAGTGTATTCATAAATGAATTATGTCCTTCCATGAACAGTTTTTCAAATCCCAGTAAGTTACCAAACATGTTCATGAGTTACATCACAAAAATATAGCTAAAATCATGGAACTTTGTAACCTCCATTTAAATGCCTTAAAGTAATAAAAAAAAAATTAACAGACTGTACTTCACAAGTGATGTATGACATTAGATGGATTCATATTGGTATAAAGAGTTGATATAGTTAACACAAATGGATTGTTTAACAAAAGATCCCCCTCTCTCTACATATATATATATATATGTATATATATACATAACAACCCATTTGTTTATAACAATTGTTTTTTAGAAGAGAGATTTTTGTTAAATAAATAACAATCAACTGTTTTTTTATATTCAGAGTAAACTACGATTTTTGTCCCGTTTGTTATTAAATTGAAATTTTGTTCCTATATTTTTGAAATTACGGCTTTAGTCTTAAAGTTTGCATTTCAATGTTGTTTTAATTCCCAAGGTGAATTTCGATAATGGTTTATCATTAAGTATGAGGCACGAAAGAAACAATGATTTGTAAACCATATAGATGAAAAGAACAACAAATTGTAAAGCATAAGTAAAGACAAAACACAATGACATGTAACCCATAGGGGCAAAAAAGCAATAAATTGTAAACGACATAGCCGAGAATTGTAATTTCAAAAGGACAATGACATGATATGAGTGTGTGTTCATGTGGAGATGATAGATGGATTAATGGATTGTGTATGTGTGTGTGTGCGTGGTCAGAGTACTATTTTGTGTGTGTATGATCGGAGTTCTATCTGTGTGTGTGTCTTTGGGGAAGGGGGGGGGGGGGGGGGGTTTGGGGGGGGGGGTGTTTCAAGTGTGTGAGAAAAAAAGGCTTTTGAAGACCGGAAAATGGCTTTAGAGCTCTTGAGTTCTATATTGATTTCAGGAACAAACACCATAATGGTGTGAGAGAAAGACTTTCAAGATCCTTTCAAATTAAATCAAATCTTCTACTCTTCTTTTTCCCTCTATAAATCTCCCTCTTTGTATATTTGTTTGAGTAATGCTTGAGTAGGTATATGAGCTTTAATGGAGAGAATTGCATGGTTTTAAAGCTTTGATTAAAATCTACGGTGCCGTTAGGTTTGGGAACACCAAAGAAGATGATTGGAGATAGTTTGGAATCGTGGAGAATGTTAAGGGGACTAGGGGTGGTCGGGATTGACATAGGAGAGGGATAATTATTTTTATAAACTATAATAATAGTACATAATATAATTAAATGTTACTTTAGATTTTAATTGAAATGAGTTAATAGACTAAAAAAAAGCAAACTGCAAATCATAATGACTATCAATATAATAAATGATAACCAGGGACTGAAAACATACTTTCTACAAACAACAGAGGTGAAAAATGTAACTTATTCTAGATAAAATACCAAAATACCCTTGCACTTAACATATTTTATTAACGGAGTAAAGTAAAGGGACAAAACCAACGAGTTTCTAACGGGAAATCTACAAAATTTGATTAATCATTGACAAATATTCTTAATTTGAGCGGATTTGATCAAGAGATACAAAAATATATAGTACTTCATTGCAATAAACTACATGAGTGGAAAACGTAATTTCAAATCTATAAAGACAAATAAGTAATTTTTAACAAATTATAGAGATGAAAAATATCATAAAACTATTAACCCTTTTATTAGTTACGATATTCTTTAGAGAGGTATGATTTTTATGAAATAAATAACAATCAAGCCTTTTTTTCATAATTTTATGTTGTTTATGCGATTTTCTTTGAAAAGAAAGTTATATTTATCAATTAAATAATAATCAACATTTTAATACATTTAGATATTTATTTATATTATCTATTGGACCTACAATTTCTCCTTCCAGAGAGAAAATCTCTGAGGGTAGTCATAGAACACTACGGAACTAAGGATCCTACTACCAATAGGTCTCTACTTAATCTTATTAACACTTTAGAGTTCAGAGTAAGGGAGAAACGAAGAACAATTAACCCTCATCGATCAAGATTTTGGTTCTTGTTCAGTGGAGAATTATATATCATCGATCACTTGCATGCATATTAATGGAGAGTCAAAGAAATCAAGATCATTATTCTAACTATAATGAAGTAGAAGAACAAGATAACTATTCTAATTATAATCAAGTACAAGAACAAGATCAAGTTCAAAGCGGAAACAACGTTTCTAGTAATTTCTTCAGTGGTTATTCATCTCATGATCATAGTGGTGATCATGTTCATCTTCAAACCAGCTGCAACAATAGTGGAGTACTTAGACTCCATGAATCCTATAATAATCAACATTTTCCCGCCAGCAGAATCATCCTCAATCCACAGGTTCTCTAATTTCTCCCTCGGCCGTATAGATATATTTTTTCGTTTACTTAACCGATTATGTGTGAAGTCAATAATCTTGTTGAACGAAAGCTTTTACTCGAATTTGTTTTTGTAAGTATTTGTATTGTTTAAATTTCTACAGGGAGAAGGTCCAATTGGGTTACGTTTAGAGAAGTCTCCATCACTAATCAAGGAACTAGAATCGATTTTGAATAAAGGAAAGCAACTAGAAACACATGAAGAACAATTGGTATATGATCAACCTGCTGCAGTGAAGAAGGTGAAAGCTACCAATATTCCGGCTGTGTTCTTGAAAATCGGTTCTTGGAGGGTTGGTTTTTCTTTTCGTTTTTGAATTTATCAAACTAGAAAACATTATTCTTAGAAGAAGAAAATAATATCATATTTATAGGAATTATTTAATTAAATTTTGTACATAATTTGGTCATGCAGTGGGTATCCAAAAACGGAGGAGATCTAGTAGCTAAATTCTATTACGGCAGGAAGAAACTGATATGGGAATTTCTTTATGGAGCTCTGAAAAAGAAGATTGAAATCCGATGGCCCCAGATATCTGCCATTAATTCGTTCGTGGGAGAAGACAAAACGGGGGTTCTTGAAATCGAGGTAAATAATCTACAATCCATCTATTTGTTCCGTATTATTGATTTTATGAATAACTATTCATAATGAATATTGTTTCTTGCAGTTGAATGAACAACCAGAATACAGTCATGAAGTAAAATTCCAGGCCGGAAAGCATACTATATGGGAGACCTCAGGTGATTTCACCGAAGGTCAAGCATCGGTTTGCAGGTAGCTTAACTTTTAGATACTAACCATAAATTTTCTATAACATGCATAAATGTAGATCGAGTTAATTAACTAATTAATGGTTGTTTTTCCAGACGACATACAGTTGTATTTCTACCAGGAGTCCTTGATGAGGGTTTCAAGAAGCTCCTGCAATGCGACAGCCGGCTCCTCAACATTAGTCGACAACCTTTCCCGACTCATGACAACTCCCCACTTTTCTGCAACCACCAGATATTGGATTTCTCAAATAACAGACGCGTCGTCCTCCATGGAAGTTCTTCAGTACCTGCAGTTTCTAATCATGGAAGTTCTTCGGTACTTCCAATTTCTAATTATGGAAGTTCTTCAGTACCTGCAGTTTCTAGTTATGGAAGTTCTTCAGTACCTGTAGTTTCTAATTATGGAAGTTCTTCAGTACCTCCAGTTTCTAATAATGATGGCCATCAGGGAACATTCCAGAATGTTGTTCAACCAACCAGTTCTTTGGTTGACCATTCTAACTCCAATTTGCGGATGCCAGGTACAAACTAGAAAATTTTGTAAGTTAGTTTATTATTTCTTTCTAGTAATTGAGTGTTTGATTCACTTAATTATTCTTCCTTTACAGATCTCAAGTTTTCAAATTCTGATGAACTTGCAATGAGAGCTTCATTCGAGAAGCAAAGAGTTGATGGTATCTGGGAACAAAGTGGAAATAGTCAGGTTGAAGAGATTTCTTTCCCTCCTATTGGAGATTCGCAAGATCATCTTCTAGCAAATCATGGGGAGGAATCATTGATTCCGGATCAAGAAATGGAAGTTGACCTTACCGACATGCAGAATTTTGTTGATTCATTGATTCCGGATCTACAACAGGAACTAGACATCCATAACCCTAATGACGAGTTTGCGAACAAACAAAACTGCTTTGAAGTTGAGTCGACCTGCAATCCCTTCAAACAGAACCATCAGATTAATTCCACGACCAGTGGTAATGGTATGATCAATGGCTTCACATTCGACTATGTTGATCAATCACATATCAACAGTGAACTTGCTTTTGAGGAACATAATTCTTGGAAACCTATGGAAACTAGAATTCATGATTCCAATAATGTTGGTGGTGTGACAAATCACATGGCATACGTAGATGACGGTCTTTGCAGTGTTGATCACGCGTCAGGGTTCTTCAACAACAGATTTGCTTTCATGGAACGAAGTTCTTTTCTACCTTCTCAATTTAGTATTCAAGATTCCAACAACGGTGGAAATTGGATGAATGAAATGGGATATACAGATAACAGGAATCTGCATAGTTATGATTCATCAGGAGGCAATGGTGAACTTGCATTCCAGAATCCCAATCTTGGGGCTAACTAATTGATACAGGCAGAGAATTAAAGAAGCTTTTATTCGATCTATCGAGAAGAAGAAAACGGGCTCGAAAGAAGCTCGTAAATCTGCATCGGAAACTGAAAAATAGTTTTTTGCTCGACATCGGTTGCGTGTCGGGTCGTGGAGGCGTTGTGACGTGTCCTGAACGAATTGCTTTTATTTGTTTATTTAATTATTTTATGACTTAATTAGTGAAGATAATTATTTAATTTAGTCATTATTTATCATCTTAGGATTATCATTACTCAGTTTCCTTATTAAATGTTTCCTTATTGATATTTCCTTATGGTTAGTTTCCTTATTATTAGGTTTCTTAGTCCTATTTAAAGGATCCTAGCCTAGTCTTAGTTTACACGTTTTTGTTTAATAATATTTCTTCTCTTTTGAGAGTGTTTTTGAGTTCTATCTCATTAATATTTAGTTCTTACGCTTGGAAGTTCTAACCCTTTTGGATTTAGACGTTTGTTGATTCGTACCGCGTTTCCCCGCCGCATCTCAGAGCAGGCTTCTCCTGTCTCTTTTATTAACAATGGCCGACCGACCCGCTACCAAAGCAGATTTGGCAAAGATGACTGCGGCTATTTCCACAACACTCCCCGGCCGATCTGATAGCGTTTGTCACAAACTCCCTCAACAACGTCAACGACAACCATCGGCGAATAGACTTCGCCAGAAGAAATCATCAAGTTAGGGTCCCGCGCAACGGCAATCATGACCACCATATTATTCGCTCAAATTCTCTACAACTCAAGCAACCGATCATTCATTATAGTTCGTTAGAAAAATGTAGACTTTCATGACAAAGTCAAAGGTAAAACGATCATCATCTTGACCGAGCCACAACGAGAACCAGAACCAGAACTATATTGACCGAGCCACAACGAGAAATCTTTATTGAGACACAAGTTTCAGAACCAGAACTTGGACAAGCCGTCAAAGAAACCGAAATCGAAGCATCCAAAGGTGAATCAGGTGATGACATCCTCGAGCCCACGAAACTCGTGAAGTCAACAAGGTTGATCCCGAAGAGGATACTTCCGATATTTTAGCAACCAAGGCTCTGAATCCTAACGAGATAGTTCCCGGTAAAGACTCTGTAACCTTCTACCAAATTTCGAATTTGACAAAATCTCGCTAGTATGGAGGCGATCAAAAGACTAAGATAACTCGAAGATAAGTTATGGATCAAAATGCTTTAAAGAAAAAAGTATTAAATTTGGCGTTAACTTGAAGCCCCAAAGAAACGAATGAAACTGTTTTTCAAGTGAACTCGAGGTCGAGTTCTTTTCAAGTGAGGGTGACTGATACAGGGAGATTTCGAGAACTAACAAAGCTTTTATTCGATCTTTGGAGAAGAAGAAAACGGGCTCGAAAGAAGCTCGTAAATCTGCATCGGAAACTGAAAAATAGTTTCTTGCGCGACATGGGTCGCGTGCCGGGTCGACGGCTCCTAAACGAATTGTTTTTATTTGTTTATTTATTTATTTTATTACTTAATTAGTTTAGGATAATTATTTAATTAGTTATTATTTATCATCTTATAATTATCATTACTTAGTTTCCTTATTAAAAGGTTTCCTTATTATAGGTTTCCTTATTGATATTTCCTTATTGTTAGTTTCCTTATAATTAGGTTTTTTAATCATATTTAAAGGATCATAGCCTAGTCTTAGTTTACACGTTTTTTATTAATAATATTTCTTCTCTTTTGAGATTGTTTTTGAGTTTTATCTCATTAATATTTAGTTCTTACGCTCGTAAGTTCTAACCCTTTTGGATTTAGACGTTTGTCGATCTGTTCCGCGTTTACCCATTGTGTCACTAATTAATGAAGTTAGTAGAATAGTGAAGACCAGTATGTGTTTCTATTTGAGCCAGTAGGACATGGAATCATGTCATCCAAGTCAGTCACTACTAAAAGATTGAGTATTTTCAACGGAAAATGTCGTTGAAAATTTTTCTACGAATTTTAGAGGGATTATTAACAGAACATAAATTTTTAACGAATTTTTAACTAATTTTCGTTGAAAATCTCTCAAAAACACGCATTTTCAACCAATACTTTTTCAACGGAATGTCTTGTCAAAAAAAAGTTGGTTGAAAGTGCATGTTTGTGAGATATTTTCAACGGAACTTCGTTGAAAATTTTTGTTCTGTCAATAATCCCTCTATAATTCGTAAAAAAATTTCAACGACCTTTTCTGTTGAAAATTTCCGTTAAAAATACTCCATTTTCTAATAACGAGTGATTGTTTAAAATCTTTCATTTAATTTTCCAAGTTAGAAAGATTAGATACTTGCAATGAGTTTTAGGTGTTGGATTAAATTAAATGTTTTCTTCTCTTATTCGGTGACGGAACCGATCGATAAGAGGTACTTAACGGTTGTAGTTGCCCCTCTAATTTTTGTAGTTAAAATAAGTGTTTGATAATTAGGTTAATTGCATGAACTAACAACCAACTTTCCTATGTTGAATTAGCTGACATTTGTGTTGAATTAGCCGTTAACCTGAACTTGTCATGTTCAAATTTTACAACCATTTTTCAGCCTATGAGAATTATCCGTTGTTTTTCTTTTTCATTTATGAGGGTACTATTGTCAATTTACTTCTAAACAAACACACGAGCCTTATAACCTAAGGGGACGAAAGTAATCTTTTATATAAACATGCTTGAACATTAATATATTGTCTTTCTTCCATCATTATAATTTACATTTTCTCTACAATTGGCCTTAATTTCGTCACAATTCGAGGTGATACAAAATTAATAACTCATATTTTGGTTTCCAGATCTACTTGTTCTAGCTACTTTTTAAAGTAAATTTTACTTTGCGTGATTCTTATAAAATATGAAAATCATCTTAACATCAGGTTTAGCTGAAAACTAATATATTGTTTTGATTTGAATCGGATATTTTATTCAAAAGATTGTCCATTTACCGAAACTAATTTCACTATTTTAATCTTTTTGTAGTTCTACTATATATTTCCCATATATCCTTTCATCTCATCGAGTTCAATAACATATTTCTCGTATATCTTTTCATCTCATCGTGTTCAACTAATTAATATATAGTCCAAACTAAGATCTGTGTCCAAAATAAAAACTATTAATTTGTTCTGATATAAATTAGATGTTTTATACAAAAGACTGTCACTACTAAAATGAAAGGCTTTCACCTACGGACATTCTGAGAAATCTGTCGCTAAAAGGTGATTCGTCACAAAACCGTCACAAAAGTTCGTTGCTAAATTTTTCGTGGTTAAATTAAATCAGTGATAGATTACCCAGGAAATTCCTGGGTAATCCGTTGGTATTTTCTTGAAAATATCGAATTTCTTCGGAACCATTAGTATTCCCTGGGTGATCCGTGGTAATCACTCATAAATTTCCGTGGGTGTTTTTGTTGAATCAAATCTTTGAGTGTTGGTAATTATAAAATTGATATAATATTATTATAAACCGAAATAGGTTATAATAAAGGGAAATGTTTAAAAAACCAAAACAAACTATAATATTTTGAATGTTTAAGTTCCTAAACTATGTTTTTGAATGAAAAAACCATTAAACTTTTCCATTTTGAGTGATTAAGTCTTTGAACTATTTTTTTAATGAAAAAACCATTAAACTTTCTCATTTTGAATGAATAAATCCCCTAATTTTTTTTTTGAATACAAAAAAGGAAAAGTTAAAAAAAACTCAACGAACTATCGAACTTTTAAAAATTGATTACTTGCATTCTTAAAAAACTACTTGTAATCGACTAGAAATGTTTAAAGTAAAAAAGATAAAAAAATATCAAAAAGAGGAGATCGATCACAGGGTAACAGCGTGATATACGATATAGAAAACATACAATGGTGGAACAACGAGAAATAGCGAGGGGGAGTGATATCGATGTTTGCATGGGGTTTGACTAGCTTAGGGTTTAGGACACTACAAGAAAAATCTTAATTAGTGACAAAAAAAAATGGTCACTAATAGCCTAAAGTTGGTCACTAAGGTCGTTTAGTGACCAAAATTTTTGTCGTCACTTTTCGTCACTAAAGGTCCGTCACTAATTTACAATAGTGACCAAATACAAAAACAGTCACTAATTAGTGACAAAATTAAAGTGGACACTGTGTTTGTGACGACTATTTTAGTCACTAAATATCGTCACTAAATCCCTAAAAGTCGTCACTAATTGTTCTAGATAACGGTTCCGTTAATGTCCGTTAACTTCCGTTAGTGACCAAAAATAATGGTCACTAATTAAGAAAATATTAAGAAAGAAAATCGTTCTAATTTCTATTATAATTGTTATAACAATAAAATTAAAATCTGCTAATTTGTAATAATAGAAATCTAAAATATTAATTCCAGTTGCATAAATATCAACATTCTAATTACAATCAAGGTCAAATATACAATCTGCAAATATCAACATTCTAATTACAATCCAGATTTCTTCTAGAAACATACATGATTTTGGTTCAGGTTGTTAAAGATTTCTTTATCTGCAAATACGAATGAAGAGAAGAACACGATCATCACCTTCTTCCGAATCTCCAGCACCTTCTTCCGAATCTCAAGCACCTTCTCCCAAATCTCAAGCACCTATTTATTTGACTTCCCTGATAGTGGGACCGAAGAAAGTCGTTGGTTGTTCTGCTTCTTTTCCATTGCGTTGTGCAAGTGTCGTATGTATTATGAGTTACTTTCGAGATTAGAATGACCTCTGCCTTGGACCCACAATGGATGGTATTTGTCTTTTGCAAGTTCCCATAATCCTTTTCTATGCGAAAAATCAACTATAGGATCGTTTGTAAATTTTACCCTAAGATTCAAAATACCAACAATGAGCCAAGCAAAGCTTCATCAAATGAGAAAATAACCTTGAGAAAATAACCGACAGAAATAGTGAAAGTTACTTACATGTATAACTAGTACCAGAAAACTGACTTTATGTACTTTATCTATATTCTGTACCAAAAAAGAACCGATCAAGGTGAGAAGTTCGTGAGTTTTGTTGCATATAAGTATATGTGTATAGGGTTGGGTTCCGGTGAGAAATGAAGTTGGTGAGAATGGTAAGAAAATATTTCCACCCTTGGATGCACATTAAGATGACATGCATGGAAATGAGATACACCGAGATGCGCGTGATCAATCCCCGTATCAAGCGCAACTCATTGATGGTTTTGAGATTAAAAGTGATCAAGGGTCAAGATCCCTTCTTACGCTTTTCACCTTAACTTAACTTCCCACACGATTGTATATAGGGTTGGGTTCCGGTAAGGAGAGTTAAGGTGAGAAACGTAAGAAGGAACTCCACCCATGGATGCACATTAGGATGAGATGCACCGAGATGAGGTGCACCAGATCAATTCTTTTCTAAAGTGCAATTCATGGGTGGGTATGAGATTATAAGTGATCAAGGGTCCAGATCTCTTCTTACGCTTCTCAGCGGAACCCTTATACACATAGGCATGGGATCGTGTGAAAAGTTAAGTTAAGGTACATCTCATCCTAATGTGCATCCAACAGTACATTTGACTAACATAAATTTAAACTAGTCTTTCACTCAAAATACCTTTCAATATTAATAAAACATACAAGTATTCATCTTGAAAATGTGCACAAAGAAAAAGACAGTTTCCATAATGTGAAAAAAGAAGAATGACCTACCTGGGTACATGCATGCTATAGTCTAAAACATGAGGTGTATCCGTGTGATAATTTGTTGCCCATTCACAAAAGTGGTTTGCAATATCATAGGGCACCGGATTGTAGCTCGCATACTCATAATCCTGATAACAAAACAACACTCACATGAATATGTAATGTTCTCCATGACAAAAGATATATATAAAAACATACAGTCATCACATGAAATTACAACAGTAGGCATCCAACTTTTGCTTGATGACATGCATAGCATCATTTTGGATGATTGTTGATTAGATATCAAAACATATATTTTTTTCATCTTTTAAAAGATGATTGATATCGATCATTTCAAACACTTGTCCTCCATTTTGGCATGATATATAATCAAACATCAAAGAATTTCAAGAGCCAAACAGGGCATCAGCGACAAGATTCAGAATAAAGAAATATTGTAAAGTTAGTAAATAAACTCACAATTAGGGTGATGGATCTTGTGTTCTCATCGATCATAATATTGTCATATTGTAAATCATTATGACAAAAAGCAACATCTTCATGTCCTTCTGACAACTCCTTTTCCAATATATCGATTTCATTTTCTAAGATATCAAGTTGAAACTCTTTCGCCTGTTTTGAGGAGCATAAACTCCTCGCCTTGATCAACCACTTTCTGGTTACAAAAATAAACTATAAATCCCTAAACATATAACATCTAAATTCTGTAATTTTTTGTTATATCAAGAAAAAAGAATACCTCATTCTTGGTCATAGCAAAGCATTCTTGGAGCCAGGCATATTAAGGTTATGAAATTCCATCGTTTTGGCAGCAATAAACGTAGATATCTCAGGATCGCGAAGATCATACGCTGATAATATTTGTAACCCATGAAAAGAAATTAGCTTTCTTAACCCATGTTTCCAAAAATACAATTACAATTAGATCATTGGCAGTGACACAAGATTCTTTTACTTTATCATTATTAGAGTAACTTTAACAACGGTGGAGATCCCTTTATAATTATTAGAGTAACTTTAATCTCATCCTAATCTCGTTGTATCTCATCTCGATACATCTCATCCTAATGTGCATCTAACGGTGGAGATCCCTTTTTACGCTTCTCACCATAACTTCACTTCTCACCGGAACCCAACCCTGTGTGTGTGTATATATATGCTACAAAAAGAAAAGAACAAAACAATGTGAGGGTCGCTGGAAAATCCAAATAGTTGAAGGGGGGCATGAAAACTACCTTAGATATGTCGAACTATAATGTCATTTTAACGGGATAAAGAACACAGATTCTTGAACGAATGACACCTTGTAGAACAACACCTCTCAATCTTGGAATTCGAGAATCCAAGACTTGTTCATTTCATGAAAACGCTACAAGGTTATCCAAAAGATGATATGCCAATCACCATATTCCTTACCACAAGGTTATCCAAAGAAGCAACAGTTTGTAGAATGCCTTCATCCATTTTCACATGGAAATATATACCTGAAAAGGCGGCAGATCAAGGACAACGAATGAATTTTTATCAAAGTAGAAGATACCAACCACAATAGAAAGATGGACTAGGGAACTTGCTTCCATGTTCACCCTTCACATAAGGCAAATCTTGCAAGAAAATATTCTCATAGACCCTGTAACTGATCAGACCTGAGAACATAAACGATGTTTGGTTGCTTTCCTGAAAGTAACATAAGCTGTTTGTGTTGGAAATATAAGGTTGGAAGTTTTTTCATTCATCCCACATAGGAAGGGAGATGAAAGTGAGAGTGCCTTATAAGGCTTAACCATCAATGGGCCTTGAACTAGTTGATGGGCTCATGGTGGGGGTTGTGGATGGTAGGTCCAACGCACGCGCGCGTAGCCGTGGCCGCCGGTGCGGGTGCAGGAATTCGCAGAGTGGCGCGAGGAGGCGCACTTTGCAAGAGGAGATCCAACAGATAAATTCCACGTTTCTAATAAGTGCTTTGACTCAGTTTTTTCAGCTAGTTTGTTACTGATATTTCCAAACTCATAAATTTCTCAACAATCTTTAAGGTTTTATATCGAGATGGACTCCGGAAACTTTCGTTTGTTGAACCAAGATCTCATGAAACTTGAAAAATTTGATGGAACCTTGTATACTCATTGGGCCGACACGGTCAAGTTTATGCTAATGGTACTCAACCTCTATTGGTTTTTGGACCCCACTCTTGAACCCGTTCCCGAGCCGGGGAAGAACCGGATAGGAAGGCAATAGCCGACCTGGAAAAACAAAGGTTCCTCCGCAAGGAGGCCGAATCTTTAGAGTGTGGTCATATTAAAAACACACTGTCCGATCGGCTATTCGACCTTTACACTCCCGTCACGTGCCCTCGTGAACTATGGAAAGCACTTGAATACAAGTATAAGTCACAAGAAGACGGAACCAACAAGTTTCTTGTGTCTCACTACTTGCGTTTTCAAATGGTAGATGACAAACCCATTTTGGAACAAGTTCATGAAATTCAAGTTTTAGTTAATAAACTCAAGATGCTTTCCATAGTAATTCCTGAAATTTTCCAAGTTGGAGCAATTATAGATAAATTGCCCCCATCCTGGAAAGATTTCTCTAAGAGAATGATGCATAAATCTGAAGACTACTCTATGGAAGATTTATGCAAGCATTTGAGAATTGAGGAGGAGGCACGTAATCGGGACAAGAAAGCCAAGTTCATTCCGAGTGCTAACAGCGTGCAGGCTGCAGCAAAAGGGAAGGGCAAGTTTGGAGGTCCAAAACAGAAGTGGAACGACCCACAAAAGAAAAGCTTTAAAAAACCGGGCCAATCCAGTTCTGGTCAACATATCAAGAGGATCGGAAAGTGCCATGTCTGCGGAGAGACGGGGCACTATGCTCGCGAATGCAAGCAAAGGAAGTCCGGTCCATCTATTGCCAATTGTGTTGAAGAAATTCGACACCATGTGGCAACTCTTCACATGGAAGAGATTGATATGGTGTCTGAGGCTGCCATTAGAGTTATAGTGGGGCGAGGAGGTTGGTTTATGGACACTGGGGCTACTGTCCATGTTTGTCCGGACAAATCCCAGTTCATTGAGTAGGGACCAGCGAGAGAACGAAGACAAGTGGTGGTGGCAAACAACAGCCGTGCTGACGTCGTTGGGATTGGAAAAGTGCCACTAAAATTCACGTCGGGGAAGACTGTCACTCTCCAAGATGTTCTTCATGTCCCCTCTTTAACTAAGAGCCTTGTTTCGGCAAACAAACTCGACAACAACGGGTTTGGCTTGAATATCGAATTAGGGAAACTCATTATTTATAAGCGGCGGTCTTATATTGGTAAGGGATACAATACCTATGGTTTGTATCGCCTTAATCTAAAAGAGAATGAAGATGTGAATGCTGTATGGTCCGTGAATGCGTTGGAAGACGGACAATAAAGCATAATTTCCTTATTTTGACACAATTAAAATAAAGCCTAACAATCTCCCCCTTTGTGTCAAAATGACTTTTTATCTCTTCAGCTCGAACATTCCTTCAAATCGTCTTAGGGTCTGTCGATAGATGATGCGTTCGTCAATCAACCCGATAGCATTTAGTAAATTTTCTCTTTCATCCGCCTTTAGCCGCTTTTTACTTCTTCTTTGATCAGCACTTGCTTCTACAGAAAGTCTGTTTCGAATAGCCAATAAGGTTCCATCAGAATAAGAAGCAACTTCACCAAATCTCAAAAATCTCATTTCTCCGTTAGACTTCATGTATACAACCCCATGTGCTGGTCGGGTCATCACTTGAGTCACTTTCATATTGTTCAGTCTAGGGAAGTCTTGATCTGGCTTTGGCAATTACACTTTCTTCTGTTTACTTTCGATAGCCCTTTTGGAAGTCATGAAGATAGCTGTATCGAAGCTCTTTTGGAATATGCCTTATAATAGCTCTTAACGCTCTCTGTTCATTCTCTGATCTTCTGGTTTTATCTTTAAGCTCAGTGTACAAAATTTCCATATCTGTCACATCCAGTCTAGCAAAGTCAGCTTCAGAAAAACAATAGACCTTTCCATCAAATCTTCTTACTTTAAACATTGGAAATTCTACTTGAAATGCTATATCACATCCGATCTCCATGATTGTAACAATTTTGTGCCTTGAAATAACTTCTTTAGGATCCTTTGCTTTAGTCTTCGGAATGCTCACATATTCCGTTACTTGAAGCGGATCCATTTCCATGATCAGATGTATTCGAGATAAGTCCTCTGGATTCTTCTTTTCCACAAAGTTCTTTTGCATGGTTTCTTCTAGATACAGAGATCTAACTTGTGGATTTACCCATTTGGTGTTCGAAAGAATTCTTTCCCAATGAATTTGGTGCGACAGCAGCGGTGTTTGATCAATATTTGTTGGTAGAAATTTCTTTCCGACGTGCATTAGATTTTCATAGTCTTCTTCTTTTAGCACGGGTTCATATGGATCACGAAACCAGTTTCGGACAGAGTCTCTCAAATGCTGAACATTTACTCCTTCTTCGTTTGCCGGTTCAGTAGCTTGCGATCCAATCCCAATTTCAAAATCTACCGTGGGCTTTTCAACCGTTGGCGGATTTGCTTGTTGTTGTGTAGGAGGTGGAGCAGAATGTTGTTGTCTTGATGGTGGAACCGTAGAAGAAGATGGACCAGAAGTTGTAGCAGAAGATGGTCGAGACCGAGCTTGAATTCTTGTAATCCGGCGGTGTGTCTCCCCCTCAGGGCGATTTGGACCAGAGGTTGGATCGTCATGATCAGGTCGATGATGTGGAACAAACACGGCGGGACGACAAGACCGTTGAATTTCAGTGCGAAGTGCAATTATGGCACCAAGAATCTCGTCAGATGATTGTTTTTGTTTGGCCATATCAAGAAGTTGTGACTCGATATCAGCTTTAAATAAGTCGAACTCTTAGCGAGTGACACTAGGAATTTCAAGGTTACGACGAAGAAGAGGTAAACCTCGAGCCGTAGCTTCAGCAAGCAAGTTGGCATACAACATCTACATGAGTTCATCATTGTTGTACTCATATCTATGTGGTGATGGAGGTCGATTCCGAGGATCCGCAATCGGATCAGGATGCTGAGATTGCGGAGGTGGAGTACGACTACTGCTTGGTCGGGAAGAGCTGGCCTGATTCGGATCTGGCTGTCGGGAGCGTGAAGCTTCAAGAACTTCCTGAACAAAAGCGCGTCGTTCAGTAGTCATGCGAGCCTCATGAGCATCCAAAGACGCTTGAGTTTGTTGGAATTGAGCATCCATAAGAGCTTGAGCCTCGGGAGGAATCGTGAACTAAGGAGTAGGGGTACCTGAAAGGGAAACACCGGGATCACGTAAAGTACCTGTTGACATCACAGTTGAGCAAACTGGATGACCTACGTTCAGTGGTGGCAGTGATGTGGCACTGGTAGGATTTCCTCCCAATCCTCGTCGAGTGTCCGAAATGGACATCACTATAGGAGTTCCGACTGGGCCACGGAGGCTCGCAGCGTGCACAAACTCGTGTTTCCTATTTGGATCTAGACTGGGCCACGGAGGCTCGCAGGTGAGCTACTGCTTCTTAGTTCAATAGCTATGTCTCCCGAAGAGAGAGCAACTAGATGTGGAGCTAAACTCACAAGCATATCTGAAACTGTAGGCTGTTGTGAGCTTACAGAGTGGCTAAGAGGGGTGTGCATTTCCGTTGTTGGGCTAACAACGGCTTGTCCAATGTCGGAACCCAACGAATGAGTAACGTCAATGGACTCGGTAACCCGGGTAGAGGTGACAGGTGTCTCACTCTCCGTAATATTTACCTCTCCTTCACTTACTCGCACATCAACATTTTCAACTGATCCACACTCCCTTCTCCTTATGTCTCCAAATAACTGGTCCAGAGTAGGGTTAGGTTGAGGTTCAGAGAATTGCTCAAAGTCAAAAACGTTATTTGCAGCATCCGAAGAGGATTCAGGAACTGAGGGTTGACGGCCGATCCGGTGTAAGGTAGCATCTTCCGTAGCAGCAACGCTTCGGCGTTTTCGTTGTTGGAGATCATCGGAAAGGGTTTCTTCGGTATCAAAATCGGATGAAGGCTGATAGACTCTACTCCGGTTAACGTGAATCTTTAACCGGCGGGTGGATGGATTGATGGATGGAATTGTTCGGGCAACGGTAGTAGGAATAGGGATTTGCTGATCAGATGCACCTCCCACATCAGTTCCCCTTACATCCACTGTTCTCTCAACACCCTATTGAGTATCCCCTTCATCCTGAACCTGCTCATCTAATCTAATACCCTCGCCCACTCCTTGATGTTCCTCATGGATTGGCTCATGGGCAGGCTGTCCAGATTGTTGGGGAGCCATTAAGCCGATACTCTCCCTATAAGCTATCACACTAGGTGCACCTTGATCACCGAGGGATAGTAAGGCTTCAAGCAAAGGCATTATGAAAGGAAACCGAGTTTTGTTGAGCTTTAAGTACTTTTGAACGAACGATGGTCCGAGTGGAGAGCCATTGCGTCTTGGAATTTCCGCACGGGCATTCATTGTTCGATGAATGGCAATTTGAAAGAAGCGTTGGAATGGAATGAATTCACGCGCTCGTTGGTTCTCTTTATCAGCGGCAAAGGCAACCAGGTCGTTCCAAATAAGTGACGCATAGTCGTAATGACGACTGTATATGAACCCATGAAAGATGCGTAGTACGGATGCGCTTGCCTGTGAGACATCGGTTGATCAGTGAAAAGATAGTGAAATAAATGTGGGGCAGAAACATTTTTTTGAATTGACCGAGGGAAGTGAGTTCTTTGTTGTCGTTGTAGCCGAGAGCTCGAAAGTCACGGCACATTTCATCCTCGTTTGATGGATCTTCAAAGTTTTCAAGGCCGGTGATATTCCAAGGTGTACCAGAACTGTTGCAAGTAGAACACAGGAACCCGGTGTTCGAGTGCGAAAGCAATGCGAAGGGGATGATTGTGTATAATCTCCATGATCACGGGGTGATCTAGGCGCATGTCGAAGTTGAGACGATGGTTGTTTGGTTTTAACTCCCGTGATGTACCCGGGGGGAGTAAGATGGCATCTCGATTGGCCTCGTTGATACTGGGTGCAGTGAAACGCTCAGAAGGCATCGGGTTCTCGTCATCAGATATGTTAGGATCTTGGTGAGCCGCCATTGAAACTGAAAGCACAATGTTAGTAAACCATGGATGACAATTAGTATGTAGAAAAAAATATTTCTAAGCATAGATGTCGGGTGAGATACAGTTGCCAAGTCTGGATGTCGAGCAAAAAGGGGTCGATAAAAAAAAATATGTCGAGTCCATATGGAGCGAATAAAGACTTGTATTTGGTAAGAAAATACTAAGTGAGGATGTCGATCCTTTATTGGTCGACATACAAGGATGTCAGGTTGAAAGGGATCGATATAAACACTTAGATGTTTCTCAAGAAGCACAAGGGATTATATCGGGTACCTATGTATCGACAAGAATTTATGTCAAGTGTTATTGGTGCGACAAGAAAACTTGTTAATTTTGCAAAGATCAAACCTGTGAAAGTCGACAAAAAGTTGTCGAGTGAAGTATACTCGAGATAAGTACTTGGAAAAATTTGCAACCAATCAACCATGTCGAGCCAAGATGAATTGATAAGAAAAGTTGTCGGGTAAACCATGGCGAGAAGAACACTTGAACATTCATGAGGATGAACTTGTCGATCCTTTATCAGCCGACAAGAAATGTTGTCGGGTCGTGTGGAGTCGACAAGTTTGTAAGAAAAACTTGAAGAATATTCTAAGTGTGCATTAGGTCCGATAAGTCCAATTTTTGCCCAGATCAAAAAATCGAGTATTAACCAGATTCAAGTCTAGATTTATGATCGATGGGTGTCGCCTAATACTTATAAAACTAGGACTGAGTGCTATTTATCCTAACACAGGTGCAAATCGATCAAAATCGGGATTCTAAGGGTTTTGGTATATAATCCGAACAATCAAGGACAAAATTGACTATCATGCGATGGATGAAAGTAAAAAGTGCAAGAATTAAAGTTGATAAGGGATAGAAGGCGAACCTGTTGGTGTTCCTGGATTGCAAAAACTTGAAGATTCGAAAAACAATAGTGAAACAGTTGATGTCGAGAGGGTTTTGAGAGAAAAAGAGGGAAGAACACTTTTGAAATTGTGAATAGTGCAGGTGGGGGCCTGAGTTTAAATAGTGGGGTCATCAGAGGATGACACGTGGCAAATATGTATCGGGCAGCTGACATCATAAAAAGAAGTCGGTTCGATTGCTTGTCGGGCCTTAGTCATGCGACAAGTAATCTTGTCCGGTGATAAAGAGCCGACAAGTGATCTGATTCTGAAAAAATTGACAGAGAAATTTTCTAAGTGCTCCCCCTTGATACGTGCTTGAGGTAAGAAAAAAACTTCGCTCCCCTAGAAGTGTGAGTGAAGAAAAACTTACCTGACCGCTCCCCCTTGAATGAAGACAGGGTTAATAAAAAACATCGAGACAAAAGGAAAAGACACGGACATGTCGAAAAGTGTACGAGACAAAAATAAAAAGAGTTTGAGAATACAGAACATGTAATTTAAACAAAAATTCACAAAACGAGAATTCAAGAATGATGAAAAATTCACTTTAGAAGGGAAATGTTCATAAAGCTTGAATGGGCTTTTTGTGTATTTTGGAAAATACTGATTGGAAATCAGGGTTTGAGATTTAGCATGCCCAACTTGAACACTAGGAACTGGAAGCGTTTTTCATCCAATGCTTTTGTGAACAAGTCAGGAAGCTGAAGTTCTGTATTAACAAAATATAGATCAATCGTACCTCTTTCAACATGGTTTTAATAAAATGATATCAGACATCGATGTGTTTTGTCTTTGTGTGTTGAACTGGATTGCTTGAAATGGCGATTGCGCTTTTGGAGTCACAATAAATGAGAATCTTATCAAACCAGAAACCGTAGTCCTTTAGTTGCATGCGCATCCATAATACTTGAAAACAGCAACTTGCGGCAGCAATGTATTCGGCTTCCGCAGTGGATGTGGAGACGCAAGTTTGCTTCTTCGAGGACCAACTCACCAATTTATCGCCTAAGAATTGAATGTGACCCGTCGTGCTTTTGCGATCAAGCATGCATCCGGCATGGTCAACATCTGAAAAAGCAGTTAACTCGAAACCCGTATCCTTGGGATACCATAGGCCAAGATCAATAGTACCTTTTAAATATCCAAAAATATGTTTAATGGAACTAAGGTGAGATTCTTTAGGAGATGCTTGAGGCAAACATTATGTTCGGTCGACTAGCCGTTAAATACATTAAAGAACCAACCATTTCCCGATAGGTTTTAGACTCCACCGCTTTTCCCAAAGGATCAGCGTGTAGTTTCGAACCCGGAGACATGGGAGTACCAATCGGTGTACATGTCGTCATGTTATATTTACGTAACATATCCGAGATGTATTTCGATTGGTTGATGAATATTCCTGTTGACAATTGTTTTACTTGATGGCCGAGAAAAAAATTCATCATTCCCATCATGCCCATATTGAACTTGGCAATCATGAGCTTGGAGAAATTCTTACATTGTTAAGGATTAGTCGAACCGAAAATAATGTCGTCCACATAAATCTGAATAAGCATAATATCACCATTTTCCTTTTTAATGAATAGAGTTGGATCGATTTTACCTTTGGAGTATCCATTTTTCACCAAATAATCAGAAAGACTGTCATACCATGCGTGCGGGGCTTGTTTCAAGCCATAGAGAGCCTTATCGAGGATATACACATGATTTGGCTTGGAAGGATCAACAAACCCGTCGGGTTGAGAGACATACACCTCTTCACGTAGTACACCATTTAAGAACACAGTTTTGACATCCATTTGAAAAACGACGAAGTTCTTGTGTGCCGCATAAGTTAAGAACATCTGAATTGCTTCAATGCGGGCCACGGGTGCAAATGTCTCGTCATAATCAATACCTTCTTGCTGGCGGTATCCTTTTGCGACAAGTCGGGCTTTGTTGCGTATGACAAACCCATCTTCATCTTGTTTGTTTTTGAATATCCATTTGGTGCCAATGATGGTTTTGTTTTATGCACGGGGAATGAGACGCCAAAATATCAGGCTTTCAAATTAATTGAGCTCATCTTGCATGGCCACAATCCAATCAGGATCGTTCATTGCTTCTTGAATGGATGTGGGTTCGATCTTCTTAGAAATGAAGAGAACAGGCAATCGTTGGCCGAGAGTAGTGACCGGCTTTGTTGGGTCTCCAATAATCTGATCGGCTGGATGAGAACGGACCCATTTGGTAGAGTGGGGAAGCGATTGAAATGTGTTGGGGTCCGCGGTATCGTCTTCATAAGTGTCGAGTGGAAGATCTTGAAGTGATTCCAAGGCGGGAGCCATGTCAGAAGATCTTGTAGAACTGGTGACATCCTTGAGAGATGAGGTCGATGGTGGGGGAGAGGATGCCGGTTCCGTAGGGAGCGCGTCAGAAATTGGTTGATTATGTGGCGGAACGGGGGTAGCAGTTGTAGATGAACTTGGAGTTGCAGCAATTGAGACAGATTCCATTGTAACTGGCGGTCCAAAAAGATTGGTAGTCTCGGAAATCTCCAATGTTGGCGGGGTGATTCATTTAGGAATATCGATGTAGGGGCCAAAATAATCCGAGTAAAAGTGCTCGAATAAGTCATCCAGATCTGAGGAAGCGGTTTTAGAAGTGGAAGCTTGAGCGGGGTTTTGAGTAGGTTCCGAACGGACTTGTTCGGAAGCTAAGATACCAGTGAGTGCAGGTCTAGAACTGTCTTGTTCAGGAGCCATTTCAGCTTTAGTATCCAACTGGACATTGACACTTTCCGTGACACAACGAGCTTGTTTCATGTAGACCCGATAGGCCGAGGCGTTTGGAGAGTAGCCAAGAAAGTAGGCTTCATCGACTTTCGGATTGAGTTTTCCATGATATTCTTTTTCGTTCAGAATGAAACAACGACCGCCGAATATGTGAAGGTGATCGATGGATGGAATGCGGTTGTAGACCAAATGATAGGGTGTCTTGTTGAATCACTTGTTGATGATCGAACGATTTTGAGTGTAGCAATCGGTGTTGATTGCTTCGGCCTAAAGGTAGTGTGGCAGTTTGGAAAAGCGAGCATGGTTCGAGCAGCTTCAACTAGCATACGATTGCGGCGTTCGACAGCACCATTTTGTTGCGGAGTTCGAGCCGCAGAAAATGTGTGTGTATTCCCAACCGATTCTAGATAGCTGTCAAGGGAGCGATTTTTGAATTCAGTTGCATTATCAGTGCGGATGGTTTGTGCGGTTAGTTCCAATTTGATTTGTATGACTTTCAAGAAATTGATGATAGTTTCGGGGGGTTCGTCCTTTGAGCGAAGAAATTTAACCCACGTAAATCGAGAAAAATCGTCAACCATAACGAGAACGCATTGGGCCGCACAGATCCATATGAATGAGCTAGAGAGGTCGAGTTGTGCTTTGTACCACCTTGGGTTTGTGAGAAACTTTCTTCATCTTTCCCATCTCGCATGCTTCGCATAGTTGAGGTTTGTCAAACTTTATCTTTGGTAATCCGGTAACTAATCCGTGATTGGAGAGGCGATTGATGTTTTTGAAACTCAGATGAGAAAGTTGTCGATGCCACAACCAGTTCTTGGGATTAGAGACATTTGATAGTAAACAAACATTTGAAGGAGCGTTCACTTGAGAAAGATCGATGGTGTATAGATTGGATTTGCGCGTGCTGGCTAATAATTTTTTTCCTTCAAAGGTTCGCACACAACATCGTTCTGGTCGGAAGTTGACTTCGAGTTGTTTGTCACATAATTTGCCAATGCTCAGCAAATTGTGGCTTAGGCCTTGAACATAGGAGACATCTGAAATAGTGATGTTGTTTTGAATGATGTCTCCATGTCCCTTGATAGGTGCTAAATGATTTTTGCCAAAACTTACAAATCCGCCCTTTTTCTCCTTGTAGTTGGCAAGCAGCTCCTTTTGTCCGGTCATGTGTTTGGAGCAACCAGAATCTAAGTACCACACATGACCGGTCTGCACAAAGTCAGGCAGATTTAGGTACCTATCTGTAAATGGGTCCATCAGGGTTAGTTGACTTGGCACCTTTGGGTACCCATTTGAAGTGGGGCATAGGAGCGGAAGTCATGGTCTTTTTAGGAACCCATTTATAAACAGGACAATTTGGAAAAGAATTAACTTGATGATAATTGAAAGGCATGTCAGGATAATAACCATAATCAAAAGTATTTAAGCGCATAAAGTCTTTCACACTGCAATTTGGGCAACAAATTTGATTACATGAAAATCGAATTAAATGTTGAAACGAATGAATAGTATAAGGAAATAGAAAACACTATTGGTTCTTTTGACATTTGTAAAATTCGAAAAATAAAAGTTGTCTTTATTGCGGGATGACGACCTTTGAGTGCGTTTGCCTTTTTCAACCCAAACTTGTTTGGTCTTTAAAGTATGAATAGCTGAAACATCAACAGGACCACAGTTAGCATCTTTTGAGAAAAAAAATTAGTTTGATTCATTTGTTTAGAATAAGTGTGTTTAGTTTGACTAGTGGAACATTCATTCTGAACCTCCGGAATCAAAACTGTTTCGATTGGTTTCTTGCCTTTGTCCAAAAATTCCGTATGACTTGGAAGTGTAGGATTGAAGTCAAAGTTAGCATTCAGTTCATTTAAACATTCGTCGGTTTTAAGCTGAGGAGGATTAGAATTTTTATCCGAAAAAAGTCATCTTTTCAAGGTCATCCAATGCCGCATTTATCATGTCGGGAGTAAGGGAAGTTTGTTTTTTAGGAGGAAAAAGAACGTCAATTGATTCTCTTGAACAACCAGTTGAGTTTTGGTATAAAAGTTTTGGGTGGTCATCGAGAGAATTCAATTCTTCAGTGTCATCTAATTCCTTATCCATTTGTTCTTGAGAGAGGGAACATTTTTGTTTGGGAGGACAAAATTTGGATCTAATTTAAACAACTCTTCACAATCATCTAAATAAGTGCTAACAAAAGCTTTTCACGAAGAAATATTGGAAATTGTATCAGTTTCTTGGTTTTTGGTGAATTATAAGGCTTCGTTTTCAAGATTTTGAATTTTAGTAATTAACGTCTCTTTTATCTTTTCCGACGAAGAACGTTCAGATTCCAACACCTTTTCAAGTTGAACAATTTTCTTTACCAAGAACAAGGTGGGAATATATGGTTTAAATTCAGAAGTTTGATTTTGAAGTTCTTCGGCAGGATAAGATGGAAAATAGTTGTTCGAAAGAGTTTCTTTTGAAGATTCCTTTTCTACTGTCTTAGGATAGCAGAAAGGAATTTGATGAAAATTCTTGTTTTTCCTATTCCAATCTTCCCTTTTCTCGACTTTGGAATCTGACTTCATAAATTGAATTTTGTATTCCAGACCAAGGTCTAGATATTCAAATTCATAGATAGTCGAAGTACTGTAGATGACCTTTTCTAAGCATTTTGGGTTATCAAATCCTAATCCAACCTTTGAACTTAAATCTTTCGGAGCGTTTAAGTGAATTGTTTGCTCAGTTTGACCAATCTTGTATAGTTTGAGTTCCAAATCCTTGAGTTTTTCTAAAAGATCTTGTCTTTGTATGGTGACAAACTTAAACATTAATGAAAATTCTTCAGTCTCACGTTTATATTTGTCAAGTTGATTTGTGAGATCCGAGATTTGTTGTTTTAACTTCAAATTTTCGTTTTGAAAAGTGGTTTTCTCCTTTTGATGATTTTGTGCAATACTTTGAGAAGTGGAAAGTTTAGATTGGACAATTAGCAGTTGATTGTGATTATTTTCTAGACGTGCTTCTAAGTTGGAAACCAAGAGTTTCTCAGTTTGCAACTTAGATTGTAATTCATTCAATTGAATCATCAAATCATGCATTTGGGTGGTGGACGAGGTTTTTCTCTCCTTGGTTTAGGCTCAAACATAGCTTTGTGCTCATGATTCTTTGGTCCTGAAGCATATCGTTGTCGATTGGGATTTGAGCGACGAGAGAACTTTTGTTGGAACGTTTTTGTAAGCAAAACCAATTGCTGTTGGAATTTGGCAATCTCCGGATCATAGTTGAAGGCTTCGTCCTCTAATTCAGGAAAGACTTCTTGTGATGTGCTTTGGGATAAAGGAGAGCTTTCTTTTGCTACGAGCGCAATTGGATCGGAGTTCTTTTTGATTTTGGTGTTTGCCCCCATGGTTTCAAGTACTTCCTCTTCATCTTGTTGTAGGGTTTTGTATACTTCGTGAAGATCGAATTCAGCGAGAAATTTGCTGTGTTTGATTTGGTTGGCAAAACGACGCCATTCAGGTTGAAGATTGCTAACAAACTTCATGTTGTTCTCGATCTTTGTCTTATGAATATCGTTTTTTCTTAACTCGTTAACCAATTGAATAAAACGAGTGTAAGTATTCGTGAGACTTTCACACTCTTTGGCTTTGAATTCTTCGTACTGAGAGATACAATTGGTGATCTTTAGTTGAGTCCTAATCTTAGTTCCTAGCATAAACTTTTCGATTTCTTCCCACATCTCTTTGGCAGATCTCTTATGCCTGTCGATGCTCATGTAGAAATCATTTGGGAGGCTCATTAGGAGGTATGAGCGTGCTAGTTGATCACCTTTCATGATTTTCTTTTCCTCGCCATCGTAGGCGGATTTGGGTTTGACCCCTCTTTTGGCAGCGACAGGAGGGGTAGCATTTGGTACGGCAGAGAAGTCTTGATAGAAAACGGGTGGAGGACCTTCTTTAATGGAACGCATGATTTCATCAGCGTAATCACTGCGTTCAATGAGAGTATTCGCCCGGGAATAGAACCGGGGGTTTTGTGTCCGAACCGATCAACATTGGTTCGCGTGAAGTCATAGTACTTGACAGAGTGATCTCGATCAGGTAGTTTTGAAAAAATTCTAAGAGTTTTGAGAACTTAGAGTAAAATCTCGATTTTGACAGAAAAACAATCTTATCGACAATAAAGGAAGCGATAAAAATTTATATCGGGTTAAGTGAACTCGACAAGAAAACTTATCGGGTTGAGCAGAATCGAGAAGATTTTATATCAGGTAAATAAAAGCCGATAAGTTTTTATATCGGGCAATAAGGTGGCGATAAGAAAACTTATCGGGTCTAAAGGACGCGATTTAAACCAAGATTCTGAAAAAAAAAATTATCTTTAAACCAATGTCTTTTTAAGGAAGAGAAGATCTAAGTTCCCGAGTCCCCAATAATATCAAAAATAAATTAAAAAGATTTACTTAAAGTTTAAGCAGTGTACTTGAGAATTCTTGAAGTAGAAAAGTTGCAGAAGTCAGAGACCCTGAGTTTTCTAATAAAAGTGAAGCAAAAGTACTAAGGTTTAAACTGAAGTAAAAAGATTCGAATTTTGTTAAAGTTTAAGCCTTGTACTTGAGAACTCTTAAACTAGAAAAGCTGCAGAAGTCAGTCACCCTGAGTTTTCTAATAAAAGTGTAGCAAAAAGTACAACGAATTAAACCAAAAAAAATTGAATGAGAAATCGAATCTTGTCGGTTGATAAAGAGGCGATAAAAATTCTTATCGATAATAGAAGATGTGATATAAAATATTTATTGATAATAACGGATGCGATATAAAATACTTATCAAACCTAACAGATGCGATATAAAAGTTTTGTCGATAATCAAAGGTGCGATAAGAAATCTTGTCGATTCAGGCTTGGAAAACTTGAATCGATAAGTTTTTGAACAGTGCTTGAATCGAGATTTTTACCTTGTTTTTCGAACTCGATCAGAATTAATCCAAAACTTTAGATCGTGAGCTCGTTTCTTCTGGAAAGCTTTACACTCGGTTTGTTTCAACCAAGCTTTAAACCGAAGGACGTCTTCATTAAGAGCCTTCCACGACCACTTTTCGAGCATTTTCGCACAAAATTATGTATTGGTCCTCCACCAGTTCGCTTGAGAGGGGTATTAAGCAATATACCTCATAATTTGTGATAGGACATTTTCTAGCCTAAAGTTTAGACATTCACTTTTGTTATCTTTTCCTTATTTTGTACATCCGTGTATTATAAATACTTAATCAAATATCATCTACAAGTGTGGTGATTTTATGAACCCTACATATCAAAAGAAATACTAATGATTTTAAGAATTAGATGTTGTTATTTCTCCACACATCGACTCTTTTTCCTTTTTGGTGAGTAAGACCATGTTGTAAGAATCCCAAATCTCATATTTTTTTTCCATGGTTGGTGATAACATTGACAATACTTTCGTTGGATGCATCATGTTCACCGGCCATCTTGAGTAATTAATTAAACAAAGAAAGAGAGAGAAAAAAATGAGAAATAGGAGTTGTTAAAAATTATAGCGAGAATCGTGAATGTCTTTTTTTGCGTTTGTGAGTTAGTATCTTCCCCAACACATCATATGACTTATATAATGTATTAAGGGTCAAAAAGACAAAACAGAGTCAAAAAGGACCAAAAACGGTCATATGGCCGATACCTAACAGCTAGAAAACAACTCTTTTTTTTTTGAAAAAATTGGATCGATCCCATAACCAGTCCGGGGCCCGGCCTTCATTTCTGATCAAAAGTGTAACTGGGTTGTAGCTGTCAATCCCGAACCGGTTCCAAAGTGTCTCGGGCCAAGCCGGAAACATTTGGCCATCTCTAGGTGTGACCACTATGTCAAGACAACTATTTAAAAGAACTGGCGTATAAATTCAATTCTTTAAAAAGTTAATTTGTTGGTTCACTACTCTAAAACTAGGATAACAAAACTGTAAATGCTTTATATGAGAATCATAAACTGGGTTGATTTCATATGAGAAACAAAATACAAAATGAATGGGAAAAGGGTGAGGAAATCAATTACATATGACACTGAAATGAGATTTTAAAGAAGTAATAATTCTTAAGATAACTCCGATGAATTTGGCATCCGAGATATATTAATGAAAAATAATTATCTTTAAAATATGAATGAGTTAAAATGACAGATTTTTTGGTCGGTAAGATTTCTAACTTTTGGATGATTTACAAAAGAAAAGAACCCTTTTGAAATAGTTTGATGATTACGATTCAATTTTTTTTTACTGCAGTGGCAGACCTAGGATTTTTGTCAAGCGGTCTGCAAAACGGTTCAATTTCTTACTAGAAACCAAGTTAACCCATCCTTTCAAGAAAAAAGAACTATGTTGATATTTTCTTGTTTTTGTTCATGGTTAGTCCCATCTATAATATAGTAGATATATCAGCTATGTACGATTAAAATCTTTTAACTATATTTTTTTATCATGCTTTGATTGAAAATCTCTAATCCATAAGTATATAAAATATTCCTTCCATAGTAAATGATTTTGGTCAAACTATATATGTAGGTTTGCACCCAGTCAAAAACATTTTGCTCAGTGGTAATATTTGTACAAGAAGTCTGAACCATCTTAAGACTCTTGAGGTGTTTTCACCTCCCTCTTATTTATGAAACAAAGAATAATATTTGGCAAAACGGGCAGCTTTGGAAAACAATGTTGGTAATTGTGAGTCTGACTTCTTGGCTTTGTTGATCACCGCAAGTAGTGATGCTTTTCTGAGGCATCATGATGGTCAAACCTTAACTGTCTTGACGCCTTTCTTGTTGCTTTACTTGCGCCACAGCTAATTCCAAGTCCTTGAGAAAAGAGTTTGTCCTCCCCGACTATAATCCAGTTCGAATTTCAATATTTACAAAAACAAATTCTCTTTGGTTTTAATCGATTAAATAAAAAAAAATTAAGAGTAAGAGCAAGAGAGCTGAGGAAGAGAACCTCTTGATCCAGATTAACGGTGTTAGCGCGAAATTGAATATTATTGTTGCATCCAAGTAGTCCACCATGGGTCATAGAATTCATTGAACTTGATGCAATTGAATTGACGCCCTACAAACATAAATTCGAATTAAATCTTTCAAAAAAAGAAAAACGGAGCCAGAGAAAAACCGAGGTTGGTTGAATTCTTCGATTCCTGTCCTTCTCCATAATTACCCTTAAAACACCAAAATGTTGATGAAAAATGTTCAACTGGTAAGAAATCGTTCAGAAACTCACCAGATGCAATTGCAATTCTTCCGGTACAAATTGTTGATGCCAAAAATTAACTTAACAAAAGTCAACATGAGGTGCTTGTGGACCTGATCGATTAAAAGAAGGATTCTCCCAACGAACGTAAATAAAAATAAAAAGGAAACAAAGACAAGAGATTTGGTGACGCGGAAAAACCCTTGGGCGAGGGAAAAAACCGCGGAAGATAGGTTAGTATCGTCGATGCACTATGGAAAAGTGACGCCAAACAGGGGTGTCGTCCTCTAGAGTCGTGGTCGTACGATTAGAAGTGAAAAACGTATGTAAAAGCTAAACTAGCGTATAAAATTTAGAAGACTGTTGCGTGTTCTTTGATTCGGGAATGCAGATGTAATTGATTTCGGGGCCCTCCTTAGTTGATTGGAGCTTGGGTTTTATAATCGGTGTCGTTTGTAACGGTCGTCCTGCATTGATGGTCTTCATGAATGTCTTTAATGGCATTCGTTGAAACCGTCCAACGGTCACGTCATTAATTGCGGCTTTGAATGCCCTTAATGACATTTGTTGGAACCGCCCAACGATCGTCCTGTGTGGTTGTCGTGAGATCTTGGTCGTAAGACCTGGTCGCAGGACCGTGGACAGTGGACGTTGGACGCTGGACGCTGAACCGTGGTGTAAGATCATGACTTTTCAGTCATGACTTTGATTATTTTTTACCTGGACAACTGTCGCAGATATTTATCCTTGTTGGTCTGGGGTATGACTGTCGTGGGTGTTATCTTCGTCGGTCGAGGGTGTGATTTTTTACCCAAACACAAATGTAGAATTCTTTGAACAAACACCCTATAAAGATAGGTTTTAATTTAAAATTGTTCGAGAAAAGAAAATGGAGTAATAGAAAAACAGATAAGCTATGTGAGGTTGGTTGACTTGTTCGATTCATGTCCTTGTCCAACCTTAAAAATGTGAATTTGATACGGAATTCACTGATAAATTGAAATAAACTCTCTCTAATTGATTAAAGAAAAAAATACATACCAAAGATAAATTAAGGTCTATTATGTTATTGTTGGAGCTTGGTGGAAGATGATCTTCTTCCTTCTCCATTGAAAACTCTAAACCAAAAAAAGAAAAAGATATCTTGATTATTGAGAGTAATCTTGATCACTGAGTGTGTTTGTGTTTGTGTGTGTGTGGATGCTGTGATGAATCATCGTATTTTGATGAATCGGTCGGAATCGGTGAACCAGTCGGAAAGGATACGGGATGAGTCTACAGTATTTTTTGGGAGATGAAAGTATTTTCTGATGAATGCCACAAGAAATTCATGTATTCATATGTACATGTATTCATTTATTAACCTTATTCACTTACTCATATTCAACTTATTCATTTATTCATGATCACCATATTCATTTATTCATATCCACATATCGATATAATCTGGCATTCACTTGGAATTCATATACTCATACCCACATGTATTCATATGGCATTCATGTTTTCATATGAAGGTAACGATGAAGGTAACAAAATTGAATCCATTTTGACAATGAACGTTGATCGCCGATGAAATTGATTCAATTTAGAAATGTTCAGGAAATTGATTCATTTTAGGATTTTCAGTGATTCAATTTAGGAATGTTCTGGGAATTGATTTTGGTGAATATTGATAGCTGATGAAAATGAATCCATTTTGACAAAAAAGCCCCTGCGTGGGCGTTTGAATTAATTAAAAAAATCAAAAGCCATTCAGAATTACAAAATCGTCACCGAATTTCTTACATTTTATCCATTGATCAAATGAATGGATGGTTAAGATTAGGGTTGCAAAGTTTGTAAGGATTAAAATACAACAATATGATATTCATCATTAATATACATATTATTCATCATTAATATACATATTATTCATCATTAATATAAAATGAAACATTCATAAAGAATACACATATTATTCGTCATGAATACACATGTTATTCGTCATGAGTACACATGTTATTCATCATGAATATGCATACCATTCATCAGGAATCGATCACGTATATAGAATAACTCTCAAGTATTTATGTTAGTTTGATATTTACCATAAATACTAATTTTCTTCATAATATTCATCGTGAATATACATATTATTCATCGTGAATATACATATTATTCATCATGCACATACATATTATTCATCATCAATATACTACAGTTTCAACTCTACATACTTTAGTTTTTCTTTCTTTTTCTTTATTGGGTTCTCGATGGATCTGGATGAGTTCCCAATTCATCTCAATAGATTAACCGATCCATCTCGATAAACGTTAAAAGTGATAAGTTATGGTTTTACATGAATAAACACACAATAGATTGAGAGTAAATTACGGATTTGGTCCCCGTGGTTTGCTGATTTTTATAAACTTTGCCGTCAGACTTCATTTATTATGGATTTGGTGCTTGTGCCAATGCACTTTCTATTTGGTTTGGTCCTTGGACCAAACGTCCGTCTATCAACCCCTTAAAAATCAAGGGAAAAATGGTCTTTTTGTATTATTTTTTTCTTTACTCTAACATATTTTTGAAAACTTTTCATTTTAGGGACCAAAAGATACACCATTGAAACTCAGAAGACCCAAGAGGAACTTATTTAATATCTTAAACATATACACGTCATCCAGTTCATCGTTCCTGACCCCCCCCCCCTCCGGGCCGACATCACTGATCGTTCACTAATACTTCTCCACTTTTTTCCCCACGACCTTTCATGGATCCCCTCCTCTAACTACAGCCACAAACAGATATCAAAACTTCAATGTACTTCGTCCCGATGGGTTGCCGATCAATCTTGATGTGCCCTTGATTTGTCTCGATGTGTTCCAACCCGTCTCGATGAGATCTGGTAGCCTATGGTTTTTACACACACAAACAAATAATAAATCAATCTATAGGTTCTTGATGGAAAATAGAGGTGGTAGGTTATGGTTTAACACATATAAACACATACCAAGTCGTTAATGGATTCTCGACCTTTCTCGATAGGTTTACGATCGGGCTTGATATGTTCTCGCTCCATGATCAGTCTTGATAGTGTTGGGTTACGGTGATGAAGAACGTGGCGCCTTTTAACGTTGAAGAAAGTGTTGAAGAAGGTAATTACGAACTTACGGTGTCGAGCTGTTGTATACACTTGAACGTCCATAAATATTCATAATAAATATAATACATATATAGCATTTCAAGTAAAAAACGGTTAGAACGAGACAGAAAACTATATCGAGATGTCATATTGAAAAGCACGAAATTATCGTTATTTGATGTAATTTGTTTGATTAAAATATTATTAAATTAAATTTTAAAATAATTTATTTTAAAGTTTTAAAATAGTTTGTTTGAGCAACAAAAATCGTTGTCCAAGCTGTTGGGGTTTGAATATGAGATTGTTTATAAGTCGGGAACATGGAATCGGATTGTCGATGCTTTGTACAAAATCGGTCCGGGTGACATGTTGATGTGTGTTGCTAAACCGTCCCCCATTTATCATAGACCTTTATCGGTTTTATGTCAGCTCTTCTCAAATTCAAGGCTATCTCTACACACTTTGATTTCTTTTCTTTCAAAAGATGGATTACTTTACAAAAATGATCGTTTGTTTATTCCTAAGTAAACGAGCAGTCATCCCCAAACGTTGGTTAAATATCATGCATCTTCGTTTAGCGACCATTCTGGCATCAAGGCTACAACTACCCGTCTTGTAGTACAGTTTAATCTGTGAGGGTTCTATAATGACACTAAAGTAGTAATCGACCAATGCCCCTTACAAATAGAATAACCTATTTATACAAAATTGTAAAGAGGTCATCAATGATCATTTATCATAGAAATGAAATAAAGACATGTTTGGAATCATAAAATGTCTACTAGTAACTGTTTGGTTAGAAAGAGAAATCTCCTATGTGTATACCACAACGTATTGGCCCTGAAAAATATTATATTACATAGGGTCGACGAATGAGTTGGGTTCATTAACAATTCACAGATGAAAAAATGGCAAAAAAAAGAAAGAATTCCCTCCTATTTTATATCTTGCATCTATAGTATTTTTGGATTTCTCTCTCAATAAGAAACTCTTGAAATCCTGGATGGATTTAGGGGTGCTTACGGGTTGGGCTGATCGGTCCAAAGGCATTTGAACAACCCAACCCAACCCAACCCAATGCTTACTTTTTGAAATATCTCAATCCAACCCACCCAAACCAATATGCAACCCAACCAAACCCAAATCGTATGGGTTGGTGGGGTTAGTCAGTTGATACTTTGGTACATCAAAATATTATAATATGTTGTTTTCTATAGTGTACTCATAATTTTTTTTTCACCATCAACTATTTGGTAGAAACTTATCCATACTTTTTAATCATAAGTATATTACGTTTATTTAATTTTTTTAATTTGCACATATATATATATAATAGAAGAGATTTCAAATACAAACCATACAAACTCCATTCAACCAATCATTTTTTTAATTTTTTTCACTTTTTCTTAATTTATGGGGATTGATTAATATGTGAAAAAGTTTCATCAAGAACACATGAGGATTGATTAATCAAGAATATATAAAACAAGATTCATTAAAATGAAAAATACATGAAACAATTTCATTTTCATATAGAAACAAAAATATATGAAATAATTCATGAATAATCTGATTTTTCAATTGTGCAATCATAGAACATATCAATGAACCCTATCACACAAGGACATTAAGACAAAAGCTACATTTGACATGCTTCTTAGCCTTGCTTAGTTGAGCTATAGAGTTTAGAATAGCTTCACTTCGCTCCGCTTCGTTCGCTCTTACCCGGTCTTTACTTGTCGGACCGCCCCTGCCGACGAATAAGAGGTACCACCACTCCGGGCAGAGTTAGTGAGCTGTGTAATCGACGTGTTGTATACTTTAAGAAGAGAGATCTATTTTACTACTTTATTCTATCAAACGTGAAAACGAGGCCTCCGGTGCTGATGAGGCGGCTATACTTTTTTTAAAATAGCCTAATGAGGAGACGATTATAACCTCTGAGCTCAAAGATGGAATCTAGTG
Organism: Silybum marianum; assembly: GCA_036898165.1. NCBI lineage: Eukaryota > Viridiplantae > Streptophyta > Magnoliopsida > Asterales > Asteraceae > Silybum > Silybum marianum. Next base: position 13,205,603 of record CM072528.1, read on the forward strand.
ACTTAGGCATTGTTTGATAAAAATAAGCTACCTTATAAGTCAGCTTATAAGCTAGCTTATTTTCAGGGTAAATGTTTGGATGCGCATAAGCTGACTTATAAACTAGCTTTTTTATAAGCTATTTTTTTATTTTTATTTGGCGTAGCTTATGAGGAGATTTTTGTCATCTTTTCCGATTATACCTTTATTAATATTAGTTATTATTTATTACTATTAATCATATATAAATATTAATAATAAATAATTACTTAATTATTACTAATATTAACAAATATTAGTTAACAATTATTAATTAATTTTAATTTTAGTTATACATTAATATTAATTATTTAGAAATATTATTAATCATATCAATTATTTTCATATTGTTTTTAATTATTATTCAATATATTTAGTTATCAAGAAACAAATATAATAATTCTAACAAGTACTTATGTAAGTTACATAAAAATATAAGTTATACATATTTTATTTTATAGATAATAAAATTCTTTTAAAAGAATTTAGTAAAATATCTAATTTAATTATTAAATTATAGTTTTTTAAAATTATTAATTAATTAGGATACGTAAGATTGATTAATTTTATTTTTATTCATACTATATATATATATATATATATATTTATAACGGTTGTTTAATATCATAAACCAATATAAAAAAATTATTTTAACAAAATCCAAAATTTATTATTCTTAATATATATAAAAGAATCGACTTAAAATTCTTTAATTAATATGTTATTTTAATTTTTTTATTATTATCTTGTTTGTATTAATGGATGAATAGAGATCGAGTCTTTCCTTCTCAACAAGGTAGCCATAAGGAGAAACAGTGGCTGGATTGAATCTACTATAATTTCAATAATTTGTTTTAATTATATTATAAAATAATCACTACTAAAATAGAAGGCTTTCACCTACGGCCATTTTCCTGGGAAATCCGTCACTGAAGAGCGATTCATTCACAAAACCGTCATAAAATTTGGTGGCTAATTTATTGGTGGGTAAATCAAATCAGTGACAGATTATCCAGGAAATTCCTGGGTGATCCGTTGGTATTTTCTTGAAAATATCGGATTTTACTGTAACCATTAGTATTTCCTTGGGTGATGCGTGGTAATCACCCAAGGAAATTTCCCTGTGTGAATTTTTGTGGGTGAAAGTCATTTATTTTGTAGTGAATATAATTGACTATTTTTTTTCAAAATGCCCTCTTTGGTCATTTTACATGCTTATCAGCTAGTTTTGCCAAACATAATTTACTCATCGGTAGCTTATCAGCTACCACCTAGCTTATCATTCATCAGGTAGCTTATCAGGTAGCTTATCAGCTAGTTTGCAAAACATAGCCTAACTAACCCGTTCACAATAAGCTCTCAGTCTCCCTTTCAACCCCTTTTCTTATAACACGGCAAAAAGCCCCGACTTGACGTTCTTTAGTTTCGAATGAAGAGTGCCATGTCGCACCTACTCCTATTAAAAAGCAAGACTTTACTAAACAAGAAAATCCTCTTCTATCTTTGTAGTTGTAACTGCGCCTTATTGGCTTCTTTTTAGGCGTTAACAAGCAATTACGCAAACAGCCTTCTTTCTGTGGCGTCAACTAGGTTTGTACAAATTGATTGATTTGTATTTTGAATCTCCCCTATATATACACACAAACAAAGGATGAAGGGGTACGCGATGGTGTATTTGTCTAATATACATATTAATAGAGACTCAACAATCACATTAAATCCAGAATATAAAAAATATCGGGTTAGCCTTGGTTCAAATAAAGTAACCAAAAGTAAAGTCAGTGCCTTATCTTTGAAGTTTTTACAACTCAAATAGACATCGGGTTGCTTCAGGTTAAGTTTTTCGCATTGAGTTGGTCAGGTTCTTGAGCACCCTTACCTGGATTACTAATTGGAAACACATACTATATTTTGGCCTTGTTGATTTAGAACTTTATCTATTGGTATTGTTGTTTTACTGGTCTGTTTGTTCCCAATAATTCCCAATAATTAATTCTCGCTGACCATGTCATATCAAAATCATTGAATCTATAACAATAAGCCCCATTTGAAGAAGCTCATATATAGAATGTCGAGAAATAATCCTTTTATCCTCACACTGACAACATCTAGGGTTCCTCAAACAATGTGATATCTCACATCATGTAATTCCTTGCCCCTCCCTCCTCTTACTAAGGTGGTTTGATAAAAATTTTGTTTTAGATCTAGATGTTATTTTTTTAGTTTGAAACTCATAAGAGGCTCAAATCAGTTAAACTGAAAAATGGCATCTATATCTAAAACAATTTTTTTATCAATAGAGCATCATTAGAAAACCGTATACGGAATTATAAAAAACTTCTATCTCTAAAATTACAAAAAGATGTTGAACAAATGAAAAAAAAAAGTTAAATAAATCCACCAAACAATAGTTGGAATTTTGAGCAAACTTTGAGTAAACCGATCAATAAGATAGAACATCGGGTGTTAGTCTAATATATGTTCATAATTTGTATATTAAAACCATCAGGACCTCCTTAGATTCCGGATGCCCATGGCAAGAAGTGAAAAAAATGCCCCATATATATATATATATATATACTAGTTGTAACCCGAGCAATACGAAACTATATAAAGTAAACTAAATTTGAAGTCTGAACGATATCAACATGAAATAATACAATTACCATATAAACCAACAATAACAATAGAAAGAACGCAAAAGCCACATGAGTCAACAAAATACATCAAAAGAGCACAAATATAACATTAGAAACTTAACTTTACTTCGAAGTGTTTTCAATTGCCCTCTAAGTTCACAGATGCATAACATCATCTTCTTTTCTCATCACTGCCCTGTTCACCATATTTCTCATCAAATTTGAATTTAACACCTATATTAGCTCTTATAATGCATAAACAGAGCATAATTCATATAAACAAGAGATCCATAAGAAACGCACCAATACATTTACTATATTACTCTTTTCCAAAAACAATAAAACCAGCAATGCATGTAAACCCTAAGTAACTAAATTCAGCACATAAATTCATAAAATCGGAACTCAATACTTGTATACGAGTACATCCAAATTACACTAACAAATTACACAACAAAGAAACCTAAATCGATTAAAATTATTTCACAAACCCTAAAATCAGTTCAAATCCCATACGCACACGAAAATTAGAACTAATTATGGAAAATAAGCAAAGAAGAAAGGATTACCGTCTTCATCAGGAACTTGAACATGGAGTTAAACCTAGATGAAGAGCAGATTACCATCAAAAGTTCCTCCCAGGCAAGTGGTCGAACTCGCCATATTCACCGACTTCTTCATCAGTGCATATATCGGAACCCCTAGGCGGCAAGAAATCACGGCCGACAAACAGATTAACACTTTAACTTAGAGAACTTTAAAGATAGAAATAAAACACCTTGCGGACTTGGTCTTAGGGAGAGCAAGTCCACAAAATTAGCACCACAACAATTGTGAAGCAAGAACAGTCGATTTAGGGCTGATAATCGATTTAGGGAATAATGAAGAAACAAACGTGCGTGAATGTCTGAATGATGAATCGATTTAGGGCAGATGAAGAATCGAAGTAGAGTCGAAGTCGATGATGATGAACAGATGAAGAAACGTGAATCGTATTTGACTATTTGTTCCTGTTTCCGTCTGATTATCTAATGAATCTGAACTAAAAGATCTACCTACTCGCTAATTTTTTTTTTGCTGCCCGCTTTTTTCTGCTGCCCATGGCCCAAGCCAGGGTCGGGAAACCACATTTGCCATGGGCCAGGGCCGGGAAACCATCTTTAATTTATTGTCTCATAGTCAAAAGCTCGTCTAAAGAAGCAATGGTAGTGCGATCGATGAAATAAGAGAGAACATCGGTGTTAGTCTCCCATATAAAGCTTCAAACGGTGAAGTTTTGTACCAAATTTTCTCTAGATGCAGGAACTTGACCCAATTGATAGGATCATCACTAACAAAGCAGTGGAGATATGCCTCCAAACACCGGTTAACTACTTCTGTTTGGCCATTAGACTATGGGTGGTAGGCGGTACTAAAGGCAAGTTTTGTACCCCGTGAAAGGGAAAGTTCACGCCAAAAATGATTAACAAACAAATGGTTTATCTTTGATTCAATTGCCTTAACGAGGCCGTGTAAACTGTAGATTTCTGTGTAAGGATAGAGGCTAAACTCGTGGCTGAAATATTTTTATTGGGAAGAGTTATGAAATGCGTATATTTTGATAACCGGTCAACCAACCCACATAACCGATTTCACCTTTGATGAAGGAAGAAGAGTTATAAGATCCACGGAGATATCCTCCCATATATGTGTAGACAGAGGTAAGGGTTGAAGAATCCCTGTCGGCTTCATAGTTGTAACACCCTACTTTTGGGATAACAAATCTAACGAAAATTCGGCATGACCTATTCGTAAATTCTTCATATACCTGTTTCGTATCCCACTTATATATATTACACATATATGATTCCCAAAAGAAAATTATACAAAAGGCCACAAATATAAGAGCTAGTTTATATACATAAAACTAGTTTCCAATATAATATTACTACAATTCCCATCACAATACTAATGGAAGCTAAATCATTTCCATTTTTCCCAAACGGCACATCAACATTGCATCATCTTACCATATCATGTATTAGTTTAGTAATTCTTATCGCTAGCACTATCAGCTGCACCAGAATAATCTGATCCTGGAATACACATCAACAAACAAAACAAGTCAGACTTTACGCTTGGTGAGTTCAAGATTTACGTCATTAAACCTTCAATAAAATCAGAATCACTCATAATTTTCAAAACAATGCATAATCATAAATATTGATATAAGCAACCCACACAATTACTTACTTTTTCAACAAACATCAATAACATATATGTTTATCCATAACATATTTATATGTTATAATGAAAGAAATATAAATATCAAACTTCACTCGTTTCATTCTATTCTATATATATGTCCCACATATAATAGATATAATGTCTTAAGCCTTTCATAAAGACTCTCCATCCCGCTATATTTGACTCATTACAATATACCATCGTTAATCACATTATTGATCTCTAGGTAGGGAAGTCCTACCATGACCGGCCGATGAAAAAGCGCATAGCATTTCATCAATACCGTTGGCTAACTTAGGCATGTTATGGGACCTCCCAGGTCCATATACGTGTGTAAGTTTGACCTCCCAGGTCTAGGTACATACATAATTATGACCTCCCAGGTCTATTGTATGTATTTGGCCCCCCGGGCCGTATGCCTAAATTGCCGCCTAACTGGGCTCCCAGCCCCTCCAACTTTAGACATATTTAGTGAACGTCCCACGTCCTATGTCTTTTATCAATATGTATCCACCCATTCCAAGATATTTCAAATCTATACCAACCCCGGACTTTAGACATCTAAATCTGAACGTCTCACGTTCTATTTCAATATTCAATTTGCATCAAGAATCCAACATATCACATATGTCCATCACAACAACTCAAGCATGATTTTAGTAAACTTCAAATTTCAATACTTCAAAAGTATATTCCAAATAGTGTTTCAATATCACTTAACATGCTTGTTTCATATTCAAATTTACTTTTATAAAGCATCTAATAACCGCACTTTGGAACAATTTATAAAACATGCATTTTTCACAAAACATATTCGAAAGCAAACAACATAATTCAGTTATGTCACAATACATATATTTAACATGTATCCCTTTAAAATATACTTGAACTCACCTTAGCTAGATCGACTCAAATCTAGTCTCCAAATATCCCGTGTAGCCGTCCTCCACACCTAAACAATTCATATAACATTTATATCATCACAATCATGCTAGCAACACGTTCAAACAACTCTTGTGTTGCATTAGAACCTTTAAAATATCTACATTACAATCTAAGATATGTTAGAAGGTTTATATATTCATTATTTCACTTAAGGTCCAACTAGAGCATTGATATCCATATCTTTATTCAAACCGAACATAAACATCCTATACTTTTGAAAATCCATCAAAATACATACAAAATGTCGAATTGATCATTAAAACACCTTTATATACCTTTCATAACTAACCCCCTTCAACTTCAACTTTTAACTTGGCATAAAACCAATCAATTTGACATTTAAGCAACTAGTTTGACTTTTTGTAAAACGTCAACTGTTTTCATTCCAAGTTTTAATCTCTTATCAAAACATGTATGTATGGATGAAATTTCTCTCTTGATTTCATCTAATATCATCTCAATATTCCTATCAAAACATGTATTGTCCCATAGAAAGTATTCACCAAAATATATCCAAAGTTTCCATTCTTGAACCTAAAACACAACTTTCATGAATCAAAGACATACCTTCAATTGACCATCGAGACCTTCACCAAACCTTCTGATTTTTGAGTATGTTGCTCTTCTCAACGACATGAACAAGTTCTGTGAAGAAGAGAAAGGCTGAACCCTAAGAAATCATGGCCTAAAATGGGGTTTTCTTTCTGTTTTCGTATCCATAAAACCCCAAAAAAAAACGCTACTGTAATTGGTACGAAAATCATATCTAAATTCTTCCAAATAAAAATCCAACCGTTCAGATTCAAGAACAGTGAGTTAGGAAGATATCTGCAAAATTTCAGCTCAATCGGACCACGTTTGCTTGTCGATCAGTCCTGATGATCAAAGTCGCGCTATGTTGTGCGAAAATCCGAAAAAAACACAACTTTCTCTTTTTCTCTCTTCTCCTCTCGATTCTTCTTCTTTCTTCTTTTGTTTCCCTTCCCTTCCCTCAACTCTTTCCTCTTTTCTTTATATCTAATTTAACACATAAATAAATGGTTATACCCACTTTATTTCCATAAATAATTTTCAAATACCATTATGGTATATAACTTTAAAACTCAAAATTTTCTCAAAATACTCTAATGTTATACTCGTATAGAATGTCATTGAATCTTTATCCTATGAAAATATAAATTACAGTTGATAATTTTGAGGATGTTACAATAGTAGTATCATATCTGTGTTGTAATGTGACATTACCAATGACTATTCATGATTTCCTTGATTGAATCAATTCCATATTGGTTCCAAGTTAGAGGAATGTTATGGTAAAACTTCGTTTAAAATGATGTGGTAGAAAGAAAAATGAAATTTAATCCACGAATAATTTGATCTGTAGGTAACATCATTTTGGTAAACGTCGTAATGATAGAGGAATCATTACAGTAGGGCATAGAGAGTCTATAAGCGTTTATACCATAAAATAGATTTTCGATGGAATGAAAATAAAAACATTAGGGGTGTTCAAAGAACCGTTGCACCACTCAAACCGTCGAATCAAGTCAAACTAGACAATTTTTGGCGGTTTGAGAGATTTGGTCTGGTCAGAAAAATAACGAAATTGCTCGATCTGGTATGGTTTGCGGTTTGAACATTTTTTTAGCGGTCTGGACCGAGCCGACCGCCAAAAATGATGTATTAATTGTATTTATTTTTCATGTTTTAGGTATTATTTTTTTGGTCCAGTTATAAAGAATTCGTCAAAGACGTTATGTTCTTTTAGTTTTCATTTCTAAATTGGCAAAATTTTGAGATCTTTCAAAAATCAAATTCCAAATCGTAGTTCGCACTACAACAGAATAGGGTATTACCGACGGCAGAAACTGTCGGAAAATCGTCGGAAATGCCCTTTACCGACGGTTTTCTGACAGGAACAAACTGTCGCTAAAACCTTGGTCGGTAATGTGTAGCGACGGTTTTCCAACGGCTTTTAGCGACAGCTTTCCGATGATTTATATAACCGACAGCTTTCCGACGGTTTATATAACCGACAGCTTTCCGACGGTTTATCCTACCGACAGCTTTCCGACGGTTTATCCTACTGACAGTTTTCCGACGGCTTATTTTACCGACGGCTTTCCGACGGTTTATTTACCGACGACTTTCCGACGGCTTTTTCGGATTTATATTTTAAAAAAAGTAGAAAACCCTGTTTGTCTATATTTGCATTTTAACCTGTAATTATATATATATATATATATATATATATATATATATATTTTATAAGCGCATACAAAATCCAAAAAATTCAACAATAGATTTTCCAACAAATCCGTATATATATCCATACAAATATCCATATAAAGGAAAACAAATACGTATATATATCCATACAAATATCCATATAAGTCCATTTAAATCTAATACTATACCAAACTCATACCGTGATCAACTAATGGAACCATCGGAAGTCGACGGTGGGAATTGCCGACATAGCATCTCTTCAATTGCCTTCATTCTATGTTGATTTTCCTTCTCACTGTTTAGTGATGGCTAACATAACCCTTAAAAAGTTTGCAAATTTATCGAACCACTTTACATTAACTCATTCATCTTCTTCAGAGTCTTCACTGCCATTCTCCTGTGGAAATATAAATTTAACGCATTTTAGCCGATACCAACAACCCTAAAAGCTACAAAATTTAAATATGAAAATTATTTATTACCTCTTCATCACCCTCGAAATCTTCTTCATCGCATTCCTTTTAACAAAGAATTGGTGCAACAAGATATCAGTATAAGTTTAAGCATATAAATCCGCAAGAAAATGAATCATTTGTAAGAAAAAAAAAAAGAAGTTACATTGTTGAAATAAGCAAGAGGATTAATCCATAAATCTTCCTTAATTAGTTCAGCAACCTGCAAAATGAAGTTCATCATCAATAAAAAGATTTTAAAAACTCACTTGATTCTAATGTATATATATGATCCAAAGTGAATTAAACATAACTCATCATTAATATCCTCTGTGTCATCTTTCTGTTGGGTTTCACTAAACCACCCAAAAAAGCTGCACCAAAATGTCGATTTTAAATGTCGAAAAAGCCAAAGTAATGCTAATGAAATCCGAAAGTTTCTGCCTTTTTTATGAAAACAAAATTTGTATAAAAATTTTAAAGAAAAGAACTCGTTTTCCTCACGAGGCCGCTTATTTCCGTTCTTCTCATTTGTAACTCCATTGGGAACACCCTTTATGAAAATAGAATGACCAAAAAGATCAGGCTCAAGTAACAAAAAGACCGCTTAATAACTGTATTAGTTAAAAAATTTACCATGCCCTCTTTCCACTTGATTGGGGTAGCGGTAATTTGGGTGGTTCCTTCATCAAGGAAGGTAAAGGTTTTCACGAGTTTTGTGTCATCAAAATACGGATTTGGAGTGAAGTCCTAAAGGAAGTATGATGAATGCATAAATATTCTTTGTACGAATAATCAATTAAAATAAAAAACAACCGTAAAACGTTACAGAAAAGAATTACTAACCAACGTGATTGAATAGCCAGATTTCATATCTTTAAAATCTTCGACTTCAAGAGAGGTTAAATGCTTAAAGATCTATAAATAAAAAGGTCATTTCGTTTAACATATTGGCATTCGGGTATTAGAAATAAGTAGCTACAAAATGGGTATAGTTAAAGAACCAACCTTTTGGTCTTCGTCATTCAGAAGATCAGAAAGAACAGGGTGACTCAAGAACTGAATGAATGAGATTATATATCAGACAAAAAATGGAACAAATAATGAGATTATAAACAAGATCTGAATGGATCACTCACAGCAGTCAGCCAGAAATCAGGAATCGACTTAATGATATCACTCCGTTTATCGTATACAGGCTTACGAACTTCATTATATTTCTGTTCCACTTCCAACACTTCATCACTGGCCTTCTCATTGATCTGAGTTGAGCCCATTAACAAATAATTGCAAGTTTATAATCAAAGAAAACACAATGTCAGATACAAAACCACTAAAACTCAGATTTCCATTAGATATAACTTTTATTTTGAACCCAATTCACAAAACAGGATAAAACACCAAATTGAAGTTACAGAGGTATCAAGTTACTAACAATGGTTATGAAAAGAGTGCTATAAGGACCAAAATTATGAGTTTTATGTGGAATTTGTGAACTTAATTTCAACCGAATTGGATATAATTATAGTAAATAAAATAATATAATTGTCATTTTTTATGGCGTACTTGTTTCTTTGAGACTCTTTTTCAATTAACGTCTTATAAAATAGTTAATACAATGCTTTATTTTAAAAACGTGTAAAAAACTTGTTAAGACGCCTAAAAGCATCTTATAAACTTATTACAACCCTTTTAGACAGAAACTTTATTGTTTGGTTCTATATTAGAGGTTGTTTGTGTAGCTCTTAACGGTTCCATTAAGAGGCGGCCTACGAATCAATTAACGAGGTGAATCATGTTTGACAAAAAATAAGTACGCCTCTTAATGGTTCCAAAACCCTCTGAAAGATTGGTTGAATATACCACATAATAGTTATGAAAAGTGCCTCATTTCTCAAAAAATCGAGCAACTTAGGGGGGAGCTTTATGCAGAAAACCAAGTTTTTTCAAACCTACTGCTTCCAGTTAAAAAAATGCTCCTTCCGCCTATGAAAAAATCCTCCCAAACAAAAACCTTCCCAATCTATACAGACAGATTAATCCACACAGTCACACAAACAACTTAGGACTTAATGGAAAACCAACCAAACAACCCCTTAGTTTTTTCTTTGTGTACCAGTAGTTGCAAGTATTATTTTTTATGTTTCCCTAACCTATTTCTTCATGTCCCTCTACTATAAAAGTAAACTACAAGATGTAATCTATATTAGCAGTCAAAATCACACTCCCTGTTCTTGAAAAGAAGCTATAAAATATCAAATTTTCCATGGAAATGAAATCAAAAACATCTGAAAGTGTGCTATTACACTACTAATACAAATGTGCAATATAGGGTCTCCAAATTTCTCAACAAGATCAATCCTTTTGAGCATGTAATGCATATCATTGATCCTTCAATAAAACACATCATACCTATAAGATGAAGTGATGACCAATCAACTTTAAAACCAAACTAAAAAATGTAATCTACATTAGGCAGTCAATTAAAATAGAGTTTCTCATGGCTGCATACATTACTCGTAAATGGCAAAGCAGTAAATTGTAAATATTCTTCTAGCCTTGAATTCCTTATATGATGATGTACTCTCAATGGCTTGTTTTTTCTCGAATTGATTGTAAAGTCGATGGCACTGGAGCAGACTCGACAATTGTATCATAATATGCCTCTAGGCATCTTATATTGAATAGTTATTGCAACTGTTCTTTACTGTTCTTTACTTTAAGGATATGTTCATATATTTATAACAGCTGCCAACCAATTACACTAAAGTTGCTCGTGATTCTCTTGTTTTTAAAATATATATTGTCTATGTGTCGTTAATCCCATTCCATCAACATTTAAATTGATATGTTGATACTTCTGATTGCAGTGTCTTTGTACCTGGAGTTCTCTGGCGTATGTTGTAAGAGGCAGATTATGATACAATAGTCGATCTGCTCCAGTGCCATCGACTTTATAATCAATTCGAGAAAAAACCAAGCCGGATAAAGGTGAGGGCCTGTTTGTTAGCAGCTTAATGGACTCATAGCTTATTCGGTCAGCTATACATGACTGTTTGGTACTGGCTTAATGATATAGAAAGTGGCTTATTCATTAATCTTCTAGGGGGAAACTTTATGTAGAAAGCCAATTTTTTATTTTTCTAATTTATTTATGGGGGGTACAGCTAGGTGAAGCATAATATATAAGTTAGAAAGAAGACAATGTGGGTAGCAGTAAGAAACCGGAAAAGACAATAGCCTTTTGAGGATAATGAGCTGTAATTATTATATATATTATATATATTTCTAGTATAATATTAGATTTGAAGGCAGAGTACCATGAAACCACTAATCCATGCATATGGTTTGAAGTTTGGCATGTGGTTCATCTGATTGACTGAATTTATATATCTTTTGATTTGATTCCTTAATTTTGACTCCAACACATGTTCCATAATACTCTCATCATCCCTTTTGCTCTTACCATGAAAACAAGGTATTATAATTTCATTAGTCTAATAGTATCCGAGTTATTGGTGGAACTCAACCTCTTTGGAGTTAAGGGTTCAAACATCACCGAAGGTAAATAGCGTGGGTAGCTTTTGTTGTGTATAAAGTATCATATGCTTCATGGAAAACAAAGCCACAAATTCAAAATCACATAACATTCTCCAAACGAATTCAATTTACTGAGAAAATGGTTTCAGAAAAACACCAACGCCGGTGTATATTTATATCTATCTACTATCTTCATCTTAACAATACCTAACCTATTTTATATAAAAAGCAAACAAATGTTGATGGTTTTTTAGTTGGTGGAGCAACTAGGATTAATAAAAAAATTGGTGGATTGGTTCTCAAATTAAAGTAAATATCATGGATCCTTCGGTGTTCTTTTTTTCCATCCATCTACATGATAGTTACATTTATTTTAATGCATTAACCATAATTACAACAAAGAGTACAATGCCATAGAAATGAAACTATATCATCATTTAGCTTTTAAGCATAAAAATACTTGATATTAAAAGCTATAAAAACAAGTTAACATTCAATAATATTACATATATAATAAAGCATCAGCCAAGTTGTAATGCATTATTTAAGTAAGTAACCAATCCACAACAAAATGAGGCAAGTAAGTAATAAAATGGGGAAATCTAGCAAGCCTGAAGACAACCAGAAATTAATCAAAAATCTAGTTGAAAGTTTATGAAAACTTGTGTAAAATATTAAATTGAGACTTGAAAAATTACAGAGTTAAAATGAAAATCAAACCTGACCAGCAGCGATGTTTCTGGAGGAGATGAGGAAAAATCTAACTATATTGTTCAAATCAGGTGAACTGTGAGCGATGATTGAATCGTTAGAAACTTGCAGAATTTCATCGTCTCCTCTTACATCACTAACGTTTCTTTGTAATATCGATCTCGATAGCCATTGATTGTTACCAGATTGCTGCTGGTGATGCTGAGACGACGTCTTTGTAGGGGCAGAATCTGAATTCGTTTATAGGTTAAGGAAGATTCGTTTCAGCTATAGATGAATCAATAAAAAGGGAAGAAAAGGGAGAACAATGCTTGAACCTGAAAAATCGATGTTTATGGAGCAAAATCGATGGAGAAACAAAGACAACGTCAAAAAAATTGGCATATTTTTAACTAGGGTTTTGGGTGGGAAGATGGAATGAATCTGAAAAGTCAAAACTTAGGTTTTTCTTTTATTTTAATTATGTTAATTAAATTGTATTTTATTTTATTCTACATTTTAATTTATTTTATCTGAAAAGTCAATATTTGGATTTTTCTTTTATTTTAATTATGTTAATTAAATTGTATCTCATTTCATTCTACATTTCAATTTATTTTAAAAAAATTTAAATTATGTTATATTTATAATGTTGATGACGTATTCTTGATAATTAAAAAAAATTAAATTAAAAATGAGTGCGACGGTTTACCGACGATTTTTCCGACCGTTTTCCGACGATTTTTCCGATGGTTTACTGACAATTTTTCCGACGGTTTACCGACAGTTACTTATAATACTGCCAAGGTTTTTTCACGTTTTTTCAAAATTTAAAAAAAAAATTAAATTGTTTTTTCGTCGGTAACTTGTCGGTGTGCCATCGGTAATTAGCGACTGTTTCGACCGTCGGTAAAAGCTGTCGGTAATGCTCAATTTTCTTGTAGTGTTTGTTTTTCTGCTTACAGATTTCTACCGAGGCCAAATAATGGAAACTTACAACTATTTTCTCCTCTCCTGCTAAGCTTATGGACCTTTTCCCACCAAGAAAAAAGTATGAATTTGGCATCTAGGAAGTTGAAAGTGTGAAAAGATATGAATTTGGTTTTCATCATCTGAGTATATATATAGGAATTACAACACGATTCGGACTGTTGGAGAAGTAGAAAGAAATAGTTAATCACTTGGTTTAACCTAGAACAAAACAAGAACAGAATATTACTATGGTAAACTAGTTTCATCATTAAAATGTCAACTTGTACCAAAAATTCAAGTAAATTAAATGAAGACTGTAATTTGTAACTTAACAACACTGATCAATATGTGAATTACCCACAAAACTAAATCAAAGGATAAGACCCCATCAACCATATCATATTTGCTTAAAAACATTCCAACTTAATTAACTGTATTTCTTTGTTGTTCACTGTGACTACATGAAATTTGAAGCACCAATTAATCCTCTCTTTTTTTATGCTATCCTAAAACCTGTTTGTATGGTCTCTGATGTTTACATGGTGAAAAGGAGGCTGCGTAATAGGAGCAGATTTGATTTGTTAATGTTAATGTTAAGGATACAATTTTAATTTGGCACTCGTACGCTAAGAGTCTTTATCGCCAATTAAGGCTATATGTTTGGCAAACTAGCTGATAAGCTAGCGTATGACTTATAAGGTAGCTGATGACTTATAAGCTGGCTGGTAGCTGATAAGCTGGCTGGTGAATAAGTTATGTTTGGCAAAAACTAGCTTATGAGCATGTGAAATTACCAAAAAGGGCATGTTGAAAATAAATAAATAATATTAGTTAGGGGTATAATTGGAAAAAGTGTCAAAAAGCTCCTCATAAGCTACTCCAAGTAGCTTATCGATAAGCTAGCTTATGTGCATCCAAACGATTACTCAGAAAATAAGCTAGCTTATAAGTCAGCTTATAAGCTAGCTTATTTTTGCCAAACAATGCCTAACGATCATTTCCATCAAATCAACGCCAAAAAAGGCGAGTCGCAAAGTGCGAATAGCTCTTGGACAAAGGCTTGGAGAGATGGTAGCAAGAGTTGGACTTCCGTTGTACCGAAGGATGTTGCCACTCATGAGGACCATGCGGTTAAGTGTTTATGTTTCGATCTGGAGCCGAGTTTCTTAATGGTTGCTTATTCAGAGAGGCCCTGTGTTTTTCTCATCCACTATAACCATTGTTACATGTCTTAATTAGTAAACTATCAAACCTAACCCAAAATATGCCAATAGTGTCACCCTAATATCTCCAACCCACCACTGTCAAACAACCTTTAAAAGACCTCGATTGGTGTCATGCCATGAGCGAAGAATTCGTTTCTTATCTTAAGGTGACTTTGTTTCAATTCTTATTCTCAATTGGTTTGGGTGAAAATCTCAGGCATCTTACTTCATTGTTGGTCTGAAAGAACTTCAAGATAATATAATTAGCGGTTAAGGTTAGGTCGTTTACAATAAAAATGTTCTGTTAGTTTTCTCTTTTGTGAAGTCAATTGATTGGATGAAAGCTACTCTCTTCATGTTGCAATTGGATCATTTTTATCGTTACCAAGTCTCATGATCCAATCGTTGAGTCCTTCATCAAATTAAGGATGAAAGCTACTCTCTTCTAATTAGTGAGATCAATGTGGATTCTACATTACCGCTGGAGCGTGTGCGTGTTTAAGATGTCGTTCAAAAAAAATGTGGATTCTACGAGATCGGAGCGGAAAGGGGAGAGGATGTATGAAGATGACTCAATCATCCCGTTGATTGGGGAGGCGTCTTCTGACTCTATGTCAATGAGTCATCTTTGATATAGCATCCCCATGTACTTATTTACCAACGAGCTTTGTCAGTTTTATGCAAGGTTCCAAATAACGTGAGGCGTGGCATGATGACAAGGTCAAGCCTCAAGCCTTAGGAGCCATTGCAAGGCCGCGTCGTTTTTCAAGGTGTGACTTATATATGGCGGAAAACCTTTATAAATTATTATACATACAAACCTACATTTTTGTTCAAATTTATAACCAAACATACCTTTCTACAAATATTACAAATCAAATACAAACCAAGTAAACTAATCTAGATACAATGTAAAATACAAAGAACCTAAACTAGAATACAAGAAAATACAACTTTAATCTAGAGAGAAAAGAGAAAGAAAACCCTAAAACACTTTAGAGAAACGATCTGATGATATAATAAACTTGAATGAATGAATTCTTGAGATGAGAATACACCATATATATATTTTATCATCAATTACGAAATAGCCCCTGAAGTGTGACTAAATTGCTCCGCTACCCTCCAAGATTCAGCAAATGTGAGGCGCAGCCCTTCAGCCCTCCAGCTTTAATATCCTTGTCAATAATAACCCTTATCTACATAAACCTGACAGAATAAACACGTAAATAAGTCAAGATTGACAATTTCTAAACATATTTCAACACCCGCCCTCAATCTTGACTTTTAAATAAATCAATCAACCTTAACTTTGAACACAAATAGTTATGTTGATTAACTCCAAGTGATTTTGTGAATATATCAGCAGGTTGTTCAGTAGAAAGGATTTTCAAAACTTTTAACACTCCCACACTAACCTTTTCTCGAACTTGATGAATATCAATTTCGATATGTTTAGTGCGTTCATGAAAAACAGGATTATTGGCTATTTGAATTGCTGACTTATTATCACAGTAGAGATTTACAGGAAGTAAATCTTTTAATTTTAGATCTTTTAAAATTTTGAGAACCCATATAATTTCACACAAGGCTGAAGCCATTGCACGATATTCAGACTCGGCCGAAGACCGAGAAACGGTACTTTGTTTCTTACTCCTCCATGAAATCATCGAGTTACCAAGAAACAAACAAAAACCAGTTACAGAACGCCTAGTAGAAAGATACTTACCCCAATAGGCGTCTACATAAGCAGTTAAAGAAAAAAATTCTGATCTAGTAAAACTAACACCTTTCCCTGGAGAAAGCTTCAAATATCTAAGCACCCTAAGAGCAAGCTTTAAATGAGACTGTCTAGGAGAATGCATAAATTGACTAAGACAATGGACAGCGAACGCAATATCTGGACGAGTAGCTAAAAGATAGATCAATCTACCAATCAGTTTCTGATATCCAGTAAAATCAGATAAAGGAGGATCTTTAGAATTACTTGAATCTGTCACAACCATATTCATATCCATAGGAGTATTACAAGGTTTACATCCAAGGTATCCAAAATCATTTAACAATTCAAGACAGTATTTTCGTTGTGACATACAAATTCCATTATCACAATCTAGAATTTCAATTCCCAAGAAGAACTTTAATTTTCCTAGATCTTTAATAAGAAACTTACTTTTCAAGTAATCCTTTACCTTATTAACTTCAGTCAAATTATTTCCTGTTAAAACTATATCATCCACATAAATAAGTAAAACAAGGAAAATAGATCCAAAAGATTTGGTAAAAAGAGAATAATCACTCACACTTTGAATAAATCCATGTTCAATAAGACATGAAGAAAGCTTAGCATACCATTGTCATGGAGCTTGTTTTAAACCATAAAGTGATTTAACCAGTTTACACACACGACTATCATCTGGATTATAATACCCTTCTGGTAACTTCATGTAAACATTTTCAGGTAAGTCGCCATATAAGAAAGCATTATTAACATCTAATTGACACAAACTCCAATTAAATTGAACAGCTAAAGCAATAATACACCTCACAGTAACCATTTTTACCACTGGAGAGAATGTCTCTTCATAGTCAAGACCCTCTCTTTGACTATAACCTTTCGCAACTAATCTGGCTTTATACCTTTCTATCTCTCCAGTGGACTTATATTTTATTTTATAAATCCATTTGCATCCTATAGCTTTCCTACCAGGGGCTAAATCAGTGATAATCCAAGTCCCATTTCTATGTAAAGCTTCCATTTCATCATTCATGGCATTTATCCAATTACTATCAGTATATGCTTCTTGAAAAGTCTTTGGTTCAACAGATTTATTTAGACTAGAAATAAAACAAAAATTCTCAAAACTAAGACAAGAATAATTCACAACTATTTCCAACTCATATTTTACCTTTCTTTCAACAACAAAATCATCAAATTTACGAGGAAAACTTGATACTCTAGTTGATTTTCTATTGGACTGTGATGATGAAGGTAAAGTTTGGGTACCCTCAGAATTGAGATCCGAAGTTTGTGTATCACAATTGTCTCTATTATTCACTACAGATGGTATTTCAGTATCTCGTTGCCTTCTAGCAGCCACTTCAGAGCTACTCAGAGGCTGCCAACTGGTAACTCTATCAAGGTCATTATCATGAAACGAACCTTGTTCATTAAGACTATTTGAGCTGCCTAGTGGCTGCTCGCTGGCAGCTCTACTTGGGCTACCAAGAAAACTAGGATCACTGGAACAGTGAAAGGCGGGAACAAAGCCTCAACATGAGGGGGATCTCCATTCTCATCATTGGGTGGTGAATTAAAAAGAACCAAAAATGGAATAAAAAAATTAGAATATTAACAACATCATTGTTAGACTTTTCAACATTGTCTAAACTCATCTTGAAAGGGAAAACATTTTCATAAAACTTTACATCACGAGAGACAAAAACTTTGTTAGACTCCAAACTATACAGTTTATAGCCTTTTTTAGAAGTTGCATATCGCAACAAAATACATTTTTTAGATCTAGATCCAAATTTATGTGTGATGTTAGGAATAACAGCAAAACATAAGCACCCAAAATTTCTTAGATGAGTAAGGACCGATTGAAAACCGTAAACAAGTTCATACAGACACTTACCTTTTAAAACAAAGGAAGGTGTCCTATTAATGAGATAAGTAGCAGTAAGAATACACTCACTCCACATTTCTAAAGGAAGTCCTCCCTGAAACAAAAGAGCCCTTGCAACATTAAGTAAGTGACGATGTTTGCGTTCCACAACCCCATTTTGTTGGGGAGTATAGACACAAGAGGTTTGATGAATGATTCCTTTTGATTTAAAAAAATCACTCAATTTTAAGCTGGTAAATTCAGAACCATTATCACTCCTAAAAGTTTTAACGGATTTTCCAAATTGGTTTCCTAGTAAATGGTAAAAATCAACCACATAATTACTCACCTCATGTTTTCCTTTCAAAAGATAAACCCACACAGCACGAGTGAAATTATCAACAATAGTTAGAAAATATTTGTAATCTTCCTTACTTGAAACATGGTAAGGACCCCAAACATCCAAGTGAACTAATTCACCAAGACTTTTGGATTTGTGATCACTTAAATTGAATTTATCTCGGCTTTGTTTTGCCTTATGGCAGATCTCACAAGGGTTAGAAATGTCAGTGCCGATATTAAGTTGCCCTTTTAAAACATTTAACACTTGGTCAGCTGGGTGGCCAAGACGGTTGTGCCACAATTGGGCGGATACAAAACAAGACATAGTGCAATTACTAGATTGAGAAGAGGACTCATTGTTAGACCACTCATCAAAGAAATATAAACCGCCTTCTTGACTACCAGTCCCCACAACACTCTTCTGACGTAAATCCTGAAGATAGCATCGAGACTCATCAAAGCCTACAAAAAGTTTGTTGTCCCTAGCTAGTTTGTGAACTGAAAACAAGTTAACATTGAAATCTGGTACTACCAAGACATCAAACAGAGTTACATTCTTCGAGAGTTTAAAATTACCAATTTTGTTTATGTTTGCCTTAGTTCCATTAGGGATCTTTACTCTAAGATTTAAATCAGACACATCAACCACATTTTCAAGAACAAGAGTGTTTGATGTCATGTGTTGGGTAGCACCAGAATCAATAATCCATCCAGGTCTAAGGGTTTTGAAAAAACCTGCCATATTGGCGGAAGCCGCTTCTGAAGTGTGTTTTTGATCTATTAGGTTAAGAATTTTTGCAACCTGGTCTTCAGAGAAAGGGAATGATGAAGTAGATACAGGTTGTTTAGGAGAATGAGCTTCAGAAACACAAACATCGCTAGCTAAAGGTTTAAAATTTTGATTTTGTTGTTTAGGTCTAGTTTGAAAGTCTTTTGGAAAGCCAACGAGTTTGAAACATCTCTCAATGGTATGTCCAGCAATGCCACAATGTTTACACATAAGAGTTGAGGGTCTGCCAAACCTCTTTTTATTATCTGTGGTTTTGCTTATAAAGGCAGAGTGTTGTGTCTTAGTGCGAGGTGGAGGGTTGTTCACCCCTCGGTGAGATTCCTCTCTAGATACAAGAGAGAACGCGGTTTTGACAGACGGGAGGGGTTCCCTAGTGAGAATATTGCTCCTTATAGGTTGATAGATATCATCAAGACCCATCAAAAATTGCATTAGTTTGATAAGTTGAGTGTGTTCAAAAAAATCTTTAGAGGCATTTCAAGTACATGAGGGAAGTTTAACTAAAGCATCAAACTGTTTCCACGAAGAATTTAGTTAATGATAGTATTCAGAAACAGAAACAGATGCTCCATTTTGACTTAGAGAATTTATTTTTTGATGAAGATTAAACATAACAGATCCGTCAACTTTGTCATATGTTTCTTTCAATTCTTCCCACACTTTGGAAGACTCTTTAGAGAACACTTGTCCTAAAAAGAGATCTTCCATCATGGATCCAAATATCCAGGAGAAAACTATGAATTACGTCGATCCCACTGTCTTTGTAGGACAGGGTCATCTGTGGGACGAGGACAAGATCCATCAATAAATCCAATCTTATTTTTTGTTTCCAAGGCCAAAATCATAGAACAAGCCCAGACCCTATAGTTTTCAGTACCACACAACTTGTGAAAATAAGGAAGCGAGTAAATCAAATACGGAACCATGTACAAGGATCGTAGAAAAACAGAGGCTACTCACACAATTCCACATGTGACTTAATATAAGTGTTCCGCACAATTCCACATGTGAATACAATAAAAGGTCCCAAGAAGGGTACCTATCCAACATACATCCAAACGGATTCGAGGTGTACGGGATATAACTCCCAAGATATTTGCACTATCTCGAGGTACACGTATTGGAAATTAATTGGACTTTATCATTATCTGTAATAATTATTAAAGAACAATTGATTTAACATTTATATTTATCAAGAGAATCCTATATCAGTTATAATCCGGCCACATATTAGGATATATATCTCCTAATATGAGTAGGATAATTCATTAAGTTAATTACTTGATTAACATTAAGGTAAGTGTATATCTTCTATTATTTAAAATTACATCTATAGATAAACTAGGACTCCTCATGGGATGGTCTCTAAGTTTCAATGGCCTATAAATAAAGGAGATCAAGTCCCTATTGCCTACACGAATTATGCATTCAGTTCAGCGCCATTCTGAAGCAAATCGTATAGATCTTTAGAAGACTTTGATCTTAAGTAAGGATGACTGCTTCCGCTTCAATGAACTTCGCTGTGTATAACTCGAGTGCTCCAGGTTAGATCTATTAAACTCTCTACGGTATTATGTTAAATCGGATTCTGATTATGTGTTTATGTTTCTATGCCTTCATAATTGTTATCATATACTTAAGGATAATCTTATATGAATATAACAACACACACTCACCTATGTACATGTCGATTTTAGTTAGGCATATCGCGTTATTTAGGCCAGTTCATCATCCAAATGTTTATATAAATAAAACGAGTATTTAATAGTTAACATGCTTCCAATTTAGATCATGATAATTAGTTTGTAAAATAAACCTTTGACGAAAGTGTAATTAAGTCAAGGGAACACACCTGATAATTGCCCACAAGCCTCAAAGCCCAAATGTAAGGATTTTCCCTAAATCGAACGCCTAAATTTGCCAATACAAAAACGGTGTTAACCCAAAGCAATTCCCCCAAAAGCCTTCTAATATGGTCCTAAAATAAACCCCTAGTCCAAAGGTCCGAACCCCGACTCGATGTGCGAAACGAAGCAGACGACGTTGCACCAAACAGTAGACCACATGGTAGTCACGCGACCTACCCACGTGGCTACTCGCGTCAGCTACTGTTTGGGCTTCTTCGTTCTTGCAGCTCAAAACCAGCAATTCTACCATTCTAAACCATTATAACACTGATTTCTAACCTCCCAAACCAATAATAATGATAGAGAACCAACCCAAAACAATCCCATTGTATTCCTAAACATCAATAGAAGATGCAATCATCCAATCAATCCAATTGGAGCTTGGAGATTCAAGAATAATGGAGTTTTCAATCTCAACTCCTCTCATTTGATGAAAACCCACCAAAATCAATAACTCTTCTCTAAATCAAAAAATACTCATGGATGAACATTTGATTCATAACTTTCTTAACTTCCAACATAAAAAGGAAACTCAAGGAATTGAATCCCTAGGTTAAACCTTGACACCAACATCAATATAGAAGAAGATAATGCAATAGAAGGAGCTTATACCTGAAATCAGTCAATACACTTGATCATTTTCAATAGAGTGATTGCTTTACTCTCCTTCTTCCTTTGCTTGCTTCTCACGCTTCACACACAGACAAGAAAATCTGAAAATGAGGAGAATGTTGAGCATTTCCCTTTACTCACCCTATATATACATTGGGCTTAGGGTTAAATGAAATCACCCCAAGGCCTATGCTAAGGGCCGAAATTTTACTAAATAAATTTGGGTTATTACAATAAATAATAAGGAAAGTGGATTTGGATTGCAACGTGGAAGCTGCATGGAGTTATGGTTGCTTTGTGATTCATGTGCATGGAAATTGAATGGTACGCATGGAAACAATAAACGATAGCCAAACAGAGGGTTAGGAATGTTTTCATGCGACTTAACCTGCATGGGAAGCCGCCAGATGGCTGAAACAGAAGGCTAGGCGGGTTGGCGGATTGAGCCGCATGGCACCCGCATTTGGTTCTGTTTTTCTTGGTCGACTTGTTCTTCGACCTCAATTGCAACCCTTTCGATGCCAATTTCTGGGCATCCTTCGAGCTCGTTTCTTTTGTTTCCAAAGATCGAAAAAGAGCCTCGTGAACTCTTGAATTCTCCCTATATTAGACACCCTCACTTAAAAATAACTCAACCTCGAGTTCAATTCAAAAACAGTTTCATCTGATTCGTAGGATACTCGTTTCTTCAAAACGTTCGGATCCACAATTTGATCTTCATGCTCCAAAGGATGAGTTTGTGATCGACTCCATACAAGAGATACTTTATCTAACTCTAAAGGATAATAAGTTGCAAAAACTTTAAGATTGTCTCCATTTATTCTGAAGTCCCGTTTACTTCTTTCAGGATCTCGGCCTCGAATTTTTTCGCACTCATTAGTCCTTTGATAATGGTAGTTCAAAAACTTCAACTTTCTTCTCATGTTCTTCCATGTCATGCTCTCTAGAAGTCATGATTAGGATGTCGTCACTTTTCTTCTCGGAGATATTTTAAAGACCGGTAACATAACAAGTGTCAGACTAACGGGGGTATCATTAAGTGGTTTGCCTTTGGGTGCTTTAGTTTAGGGTTCTTCGATTTCTGGTGCTTCAATTGTTGGCTTAAAATATGTTGTCGATTTTTCATCATCGTTACATATTTTTCGAAGTGATTCCATTACAAAGGGAACAACTTTTTCTTCAATTTTGTAGGATAAAATCTCGTCTTTTTCCGATGTCTTCTCATGAACGGATGGTTGTGTGCTTGTGAGAGAACTCGAATCCATAATATGGTTGTAGATATCACCTTGTGGAACCTTGACCGATAGAAATCGTTCTGTCATTAGTTGCTTCATCATCCTCCAGGAACGTATCGGGCCCTTTTGTTGCTTTTGTGGTTGGGCTACTAGTTTGTCCCACCAAACGAAGGCGACTCTCTTTAACCGAAAAGCAACAATCTTTATTAGCTCGTCTTTCGGATCTCTATGATATCGAAAAATTGGTCGACCTTGATTTGCCAGTCTAGGAACTCTTGTACGCCCATGGTTCCATAGAAGTAGGGAATATCGACCTTCTGGTAATCGGGGTCTTTTCGGGGTGGCTCGGCT
This sequence comes from Silybum marianum, assembly GCA_036898165.1. Classification (NCBI taxonomy): domain Eukaryota; kingdom Viridiplantae; phylum Streptophyta; class Magnoliopsida; order Asterales; family Asteraceae; genus Silybum; species Silybum marianum. The sequence continues at coordinate 13,229,364 of CM072528.1, forward strand.
TCCTCGTTGGATTTAGATTCAAAACTGGAACTGATGGTTGGGTTTGGTTGGCCACCACGTGGTGAACGATGTTGATCTCCTTGTCTGTCTCATCTCCGTCGTTCATTGTTGTGGGTGTTGATCTGGTTGACAAAGTAGGTTGATATGGCTGCGGTAAAGTCCGCTATGATCCATCAATATCCACTCGGGTAAGGGGTTGTTGATTTGCCATCACGAAGGTGAAGAGATATGAAGTCTGTGCTCTGATACCAACTGACGTAGCGTAAATTTGCGGAAGGATTGACAAGAATCTAATCCAAAAGAATTAGAACTTACGAGTGTTAGAACTAACAAAATAATGACATACAACTCAAAATACTCTCAAAGAGAAGAAATATTATAATAAAAAACTTATTATTAACAATGAAGATTCAAACCCTATTTATAACCTAAACTAGGATTAAAAGATAACTATTAAATATTAAATTTAAAACTAATCCTAATCATCGAACAATAATTAACTAAGATAAATAAAGATAATTATAAACTAAAAAGGAAAAATAAATAATAAGGAAAGTGGATTTGGATAGCAACATGGAAGCTTCATGGAATTATGGTTGCTTTGTGATTCATGAGCATGGAAATTGGATGGTACACACTGAAACCATAAACAATAGCCAAACGGAGGGTTAGGCATGTTTTCATGCGGCTCAACCTGCATGGGAAGCCGCCAGATGGCTGAAACAAAAGGCTAGGCGGGTTTGGTTGCGGGTTGAGCCGCATGGCACCCGAATTTGGTTCTGTATTCCTTGATCGACTTGTTCTTCGACCTCTATTGCAACCTTTTTTATGCCAACTTCCGGGCATCCTTCGAGCTTGTTTCTTTCGTTTTTAAAGATCGAAAAAGAGCCTCGTGAACTCTTGAATTCTCCCTACATCAAATACACTGATAAAAAGTCGGAACACAGTCATTTATGCGACTTCTCTCGTGGTTTCGGTCGCATGTCGAGGTCGCGGGCACGTTCTGAACAATCTGGAACAAATTGCTTTTATATGTTTATTCGGTTGTTTTGTTTCTTAATTAGTTTAGATAATTATTTCTTAGTTTTAATTATTTATTTGTTTTCCTAATAGTTTAGGATTTGTCTTTAGTTATTATTTTATTTACTTTTATGATTTATGTAGATTAGAATTCATAGTTATCTTTTAGTTTAGCCTTAGATTATAAATATGATTTAATTTCTTCATTAAAAATCAGATAATTAATGAACCAAGTTATTTTAGAGTTTTATTTCTAGCTTTCTATTATTTTCTGGGTTCTATGATTGTAGACTCGTTATCCTTTTGGATTTAGACGCTTGCCAATTCGATCTAAGTATTCCTACTATGTCAGGGTATATTAGCAGTGATTTCAAATCTAGAGGCCATTCTTACTCCGACAACTTTACATAAGGTAGAGTATGAGACAAATGCATGCATTTCAATTCAATTCGGGTCGTATTTTATGGTTACGGTTCTACCATATATGTTTTTTCATTGCATCAAAAATCTATTCTACGGTATAGACCCTCTGTGCCCTACGACATATGGAATTGATTCAGTTATGGAATTAATTCAATTATGGAATCATGAATAGGCATTGGTAATGTCAACAAAACAAATATGATACTCGCAACCAGCAGGGCTTCTTCAACCCCTACCTTTGCCTGCACACATTTCATTGGGAGGAGATTTCCATAGATCTTATAACTCGTCTTCCTTCATCAAATGTGAAATCGGTTATCTAGGTTGTGGTTCATTCATTGTCAAAATATGTGTACATTTCGTAGCTCTTCCCACTAAATTTTCAACCGCAACTTTGGCCTTCGTCTTTTCACTGAAATCTATCGTTTATATGGCCTCCTTATGGTAATTATATCAACCAGAGACCATTTGTTTCTTCGTCATTTTGACGTGAACTTTTCACTTCACTTGGTACAAAACGTCCATTTATTATCGTCTACCACTCGTAGTTTGTTGGCCCATTGGAAGTAGTTAATTGGTGTTTGGAGGTGTATCTCCGCTACTTTGTTATTGATCATCCAATCAAGTGGTCAATTTCTTACATCAAGCGAAGTTTTGGTACAATACTTCTTATCATTCCTCCATCCGAATGCCGCCATTTGAAGATTTATATGGCAGACCAACACCCGATCGATGCTCTCTCTTATGTCATTGGTCGCACTAGCATTGCTTCCTTAGAAGAGCTTTTGACTATGAGATATAATAATTTCTCTCTATGCTCAAGGCACACTTGCTTATAGCTCGCTATCAAATGAAGCAACTGTAGGATTTTATGTGCCCATGTCGTATGAAAACACTGTTGACATTCAAATAAACCTATGAGGGTTACAAGCATAGAGTGTGTAGATCACGATTTAACCAAGATGATTATAACCCGATTAAAGTTACAAGTTGTAAAGTGAATTATTATTCTACTAGAATAATAATAAACTATGTGTGAAATACAAATATAATTAATTATGTAATTTAATTATTAAGTTAATAATAAAAAATAAAGAAACATATCAAAACAATTGATGACAATACACTATTAAACAAAAGACTTTTGCCTACAGAATTTTCTCTGGAAAATCTGTCGCTAAAGGGCCGGTGGGTAATTCAAAATCAGTTCTGGATGATCCGTTGGTATTTTTTCAAAAAACATCAAATTTTACCGAAATTTTACCGAACCATTGTTATTTTGTAGGTGATCCGTGGTAATCATCCACATAAATTTCCCCTGGGTAAAAGTCATTTGTTTTATAATGATATGACTTCTTGTGATTATGTAGTAGAAAAAACGTATTATGGGAAGAGCATGTCATTAATCACATGTGTACGTTCTTGGAAAAGATCCAACAAAAAAACAAGAGTGATATAATAACTGATACTACTTCATAATATGAAATGTATAATTTTCAATAATCTCATTTGCTTACATCTGATATAAATTTGTTAATTCAACACAAAATCATAAATAACTACTTAACCACATATAAACACCATACCATAACACTAAAAATCGTACTATTAATCATATCAACCAAAGATACAAGCCAATATTAAAAACAAACATGATAAGAAAAGCTAACATGTTGCACCTTCATCAGATAGTTGATGAGGGAACTTCAAAATCGGAAGTCTCTTGACTTGGATCATTGATCGCTCACAACCCTAATCCCTTGGGCATCGGGGACACATGGTAGTATGGCACACTGTCCTTTGTTCTCACGTGTACAATGAAAAATGAGTTTTCATTTGAACCCACCTCTCTCTATATAAATATATAGTCATAGGTTTATTTAATAAGTGATAAATATTTGAGGAGTAGAGAAATGATCCTAGCCCTTCATCTGGTTAAGCTTTGAGGTTTTGACCCCGGAAGATTTGCTGCTTTGACTGGTCAACATTTGTGGCATGGTAAACAACTATTCTAAAATAGAGGGGTAGTTTTGTAACTTTTAAAACTAGGTGGTAAACAAGTCCATACGTCAACCATAAGTGCATATGTGCATAATTAATTGGTTCACATGTGAATCACAAAGGTTCATATATGAAATAGTCAAATAGTTCATATGTGAATCACATCGTTTCATATATGAATTATTTAAATAGTTCATATGTAAATCAGTTAAATAATTCATTATGCCACGTACTTACATATTCACAAATAGTTCATATATGAATCACATGGTTTCACATATGCGCACTTGTTTGCCGCCTATTTCTAAAAGTTTTGAAACTTCCCCTCTATCTTCCGCATACCATGTGATCGAAATTATCCGGAGGTTCACAGTAGTCAAAGCCACAAATCTTTTAGAACTTACCAACAACTTATCATGGAATCCCGATCTACAACAGGAGCCACACATCCATAACCCTGATGATCAGATTGCGAACAAACAAAACTGCTTTGGAATTGAGTCGACCTGCAATCCCTTCAATTGATTATGAACCACCAGATTAATTCACTACAGGCCTCTGGTAATATTAATGGGATGATTGATGGCTTCACATTATGATATTGATCAATCGCATGTCAACAGTGAAGTTGCTTTTAAAGAACATAATTCTTGGAATCCTATGGAAACTAGAATTCATGATTCCAATAGTGTTGGTGGTACTGTGATGACAAATCACATGGCATACGTAGATGAAGATCTTTGCAGTGTTGATCATGTGTCAGGGTTCTTCAACAGCAGATTTTCTTTCATGGAACCAAGTTCTTTTCTACCTTCTCAATTTAGTATTCAAGATTTCAACAACCGTGGAAATGGGATGAATGAAATGGGATATACATATAACATGAATCTGCATAGTGAACTTGCATTCCAGAATCCCAATCTTGGGGCTAACTAATGAAGTTAGTAGAATAGTGAAGACCAATATGTGTTTCCATCTGAGCCAGTAAGACATGGAATCATGTGATCACAGTGATTGTTTAATATCTTTCATTTTCCAAGTTAGAAAGATTAGATACATGCAATGAGTTTTAGGTGTTGGAGTGAATTCAATGTTTTCTTCTCTTACTCGGTGACGGAACCGATCGATAAGAGGTTAACGGTTGCAGTTGCCCCTCTAATTTTTGTAGTCAACATATATAAGTGCATGTTTGAAAATTGAGTTAATTGCATGAACTAATAACCAACTTTTCTATGTTTTCTTTTGGCATTTTTTTGGTCCAAATCGTTAGACTTTATAAAATGACGCCTCAATCGTCCATTCAAATTATCTTCATCTTTGTTGAATTAGCCGCTAACCTGTCATAAAAACTAATATATTGTTCTGATTTAATCGGATATTTTATACAAAAGATTGTCCATTTACCGAAACTAATTTCACTATTTTAATCTTTCCATAACATGTTCAACTATATATTTCTTGTATATCTTTTCAAATCATCGAGTTCAACTATATATTTCTCGTATTCTTTTCATCTCATCGAGTTCAACTATATATTTCTCGTATGTCTATTCGTCTCATCGAGTTCAACTAATATATAGTCCAAAATAAGATCTAGTTATTTGTTCTTATATAAATCGGATGTTTTATACAAAACATTATCCGTTCACCGAAACTAGTTTCACCATTTTAATCTTTTCGTCTCATCAAGTTTAACTATATATTTCTTATTTATCTTTTCATCTCATCGAGTTCAATTAATAATATATAGTCCAAAATAAGAAGTATTTGTTCAAGTGAGAAACGGTTATATCCTGACATGACGAGAAAGACATTTAGAGTAAAATAACATTAATTAATAGTATATTTACATATGGACCAAAAATATTATAATTACCAAATACGTTAAATCAAATCTTTGAGTGCTAGTAATTATAAAGTTAATATGATATTATTATAAAGCAAAATAGGTTAAAATAAACAAGAAAACTAGAGATGGTCAAATGGGCCCAGCCTGGGATGGGTAAGGAGCAGTTATAGGCCCGAAAACAGCAACGGATGGGATATTTGGAGCGATTCGTTGACCCGGCCCGGAATTCCAAAAAATATAGCCGTTTTAACGGTCATATGACCGTTTTGTGAGATTTTTTGACCGTTTTTTGGTTCTTTTGGCCCCTAAACACTAAATATAAGTGTTGTAGTGTATCAAGTAAGATACCAAGTTACAAATGCAAATAGTTTTAGCTATTCTAGTATTCGTTTCTTGCAAAAAACGTTCACACTTTTACAATTCTCATTTCTCTTTCTCTTCAACTTCCAAAATGGCCGGTGAACAATCAAACGAACAAATTGCCAATCTTCTCGTTAAGCATGGACAAAAGTCCAAGGTTTGGAATGCGTACAAGTTGGTGATTCTCACTAACAACAATTACACAGATATGCAAGGCTTTTGGTTTAGATATGGCTATAGATAAATCTTTTTCACGGAACGAAAACATGTGCTTAATCATGATTTTAGAGATTTATTTGATCATACTAAAGCGCAGCCTGTAGTGTAGTGATATCCTAGATGTAAGAAGCAATTGGATGGTTATTTGACACAATATATTTCATACGTGATATCTATACTATATTAAAAACCACAAGTTTCAGTTTTCTTGAATTTTTAAGAGGTATAACTATTTAAGCATTACGTACAACTTTGTTAAGCTTGGTTAAACCCATCCACACCCACTCCCCAAAAATAGCTCCTTTAACCCACTACCAGTCCCAGAATCCGCTCCGAAACCCACGTCCCCCAAACCCAATTGTTGCGCATATACTCAAACCGCAATCCCACTACTCTCGATTCTATCCTGAATTCTCTCCTTCAACCCGTTGTCTTCTGCAGGTTGAGAAATTCACTTCACAGAGGGAGGGAACAGTTACGAGTTGTTTAAACCTAATATAGATAAAGCTCCATCGAGAGGGTTTGACATCCTGCAGTCTCTCTCAACCGGAAGAGGGCACGATTTGGTTGAGAAATGAAGGGATATCAAGATCAAGTTGAAAGTGAAAGAATTGAAGCCCATTTTTGTTTGTATCGTGGATTAAGGTTAGTTTTCTTTCTCATTTCGATCATTTTCTTTGCAGAGATATTCTTTTTCATTCCTTTATATCTTTTTGTTAATGGCATCATGACTTCATCAAGCGGAGTGAAAAAAGGAAGGTTGTAAGGCTATACTTTTCCATTCCTTTGTCCTCCCCCAGGTTGCTTTATAACAAGAATCTTGAGAAAACTAACCCCAAAGGAACTCAAGAGCCTCAATTTGTTCTATCTCTACAGGTTGCAATCTGATGATAACCATACATTATGTGCAACAGATGCAATTGGAAATCTGAACAGGAAAGATGGGCGCTCATAAGAGGTTTCAAATTTGTTTACACACTACTGAAGTATTTTCCAATCAATCGAATGCTTTGCCTTTTGTTTCTTTGTAAAAGAACTGATCAAAGTTCTGGATTCACTTCCAATGTATTTATCTCACATGCCCTCATCTATTTGTATGTTAAATTGGATATGCTAAAAGGTGCCCATAAACTGTTTGATGAAATTCCTAAACTAGGTTTAGTTGCTTGGAAATCATTGAAAACTTAAAGGTTTGTAGCGAATTTCATTTATCACTTCCATCAAGAACCAAGATTACTAATATTTGCAACTTGTTTTTTTTAAGGGTATGAGGTATATTACCTGATTTACTTTCGTTTGTTCGATTTGATGTGTGCACAGGTCTAGCATAATCTTGTGAGACGAATTACTATGAACAAGGCCTAACATATGCGTTCAAGCAATGCTCATCTTTTCTCTATAAATGTTGTTGGAAGATTACATCTTGTTTTACTAACTATGCTTTGCTCTCACATTTTATGGCATATTGGTCTAATCCATGAGATCATTTTGGGACTAATGACTTGATGCTTAATAGATGAAAAGTGTATTTGATCCTATATTATAATTCATACAGTGGTTTTAGTGTATCTCTGTTTTAGTGAAATTCCTTGACTGAGATGACGATTCGTCTTATGATTATGAGCATTTGAGGTTGGCGACTAGAAATGGTATGTTTTCTTTTATCTTTGCCAGTTCTATTAGCTATATTAGTTTTTTGTACTTTCACTTTCTTTCATGAAGCTTTGGCTACTTGTACTTTGGTCATCCAATGGTTAATTAAACAAAACAGGAAAAGAAAACAGAAAATCATCCAAGATTTATAGTCTTCTTGTTTAAAAACAGTGATATGTTATGTGGTTAAGGCAAAAAAATGTGACATGTAGTGTTGGATCTTCTTATGATGTACAACTATCTAGCTTACTAATTTACTTATCGTTTTTGTTGCTTAATGTGTTCAATTGTTTTCTCCTGGATTTTTTAAATAATGGTTGATGGTGAAGCTAATCAATAGAAGTTGTCACTATCTTTGGAAATAGTGGCTTGGCTTGGCTTGAATTTATCTTTTTTTTGTACTTACTGTTGTTTTTTTGTTGGCAGGGATCTCCATAAGAAGGAAAATGAAACGATCCTTCATGAACTGATAAGTTGAAGACAAGAGTTCGTCAAGTAAGCACTAATTTCTTTTTTCATGGGATATATCAACTACCTTCTCTTCTAGAAGAACTTTAATTGAACATTTTATTTCAGCGTGAGCCATCGAGTGTTCACCATGATCCATCATGGCTTTAATTGTTATTCCTTTTCGCTAAACTTGTTTCAAGTGTGGTCATATCCATGGGTTTCCATAGTTTCTAATTGCTAATTCTAACCTCTCTTTTTAAAAGAAAAGATAAACAACATGTAATCTTGACTTATCATCTTCATTGTTTGGAACAGATGCAGTCAAAATAGGTGTCTTACTGATTTTCATATATTTCCAATGCTTGATTACAATGCGTCTTAACCTAAGATAGCCCCCACTCCAAGAGACATGTTCAATAAAAATGGGAAGGTACTCTTATTTAGATCTATATTATATTATAAAACAACAATTTATTTTTCCAAAGAAATGCACAATTAGTTAGGGTCGTTTATCAAACGTTTACCGGTGAGCATTTACCTGCACAATTCATCACCCTTAGTTACCTTATTGGGTAACATTCCAGGTCATCAAAATGGATTGATGGTAAAGTGTTTAACACCCGTAAGTGCTTACTGGGAAAGATTCACCACCCTCACTTACCGAGTAAGATTATCAGTCCTTATCTTCCCTCTTATCGATTAAGATTCTCGGTCCTTCCTATGCTCACCCGATAAGGGAATTGACCCGGTAAATGCTTACCTGGTAGTTTGTTGGTAAATGACCTCTTACTTTATGCTCTTTAACTCGAATTATGTACATTCGTAATTGTATTTATTAAAAGGAGTTTTGGTTATTTTATTGCATAATAAGCTAGGGTGACGGTTGATTGGATGAAGTATTTACTTTTAGAAGCTTACTTGATGAACATTAATTGCAGCATGTATTCAACAATGAGAGGCTTGTCTTGGATCTTAGTATGCACCTTCAAGTTGTACAAGAATGAGTCAATGACGGGCTGTTTTCATTTTGGGTTGTTGAAGTTTTTTATCCAATTGAGAGTATCAGAACTTGGTTTGGATTGCGATTCTGAATTTGGACATGGGATTTTGAGTAAGTTGCTCATCACTTCTTGTGTTCCCCAATCAGTTTGGGCTTGGGGTTTTTTAGTATGTATTGATGTTACTACCCATGACTGTCTTATGTGGATCCTTCATAATTTGTAGATAGTGATTTGTATTTGAAGAATCATAAAATTAAACATATATTTGGAACCTTTTGTACTTGGAAAAGGATGGTATTTTTCTTAAAGTAGTAGAAAAATAATTATGTTACGGTGGGCTTTCGGTAACAAGCTGTTGATGTCTCAACCGGGTTTAGGTGCATATTAATTTCACAAGCCTTATCATCTTCTTAATATGAAGATGTATTTTTCCAGATTTATGTTTCATCTTTCTAAATTAAAATAAATCAACTTGATTCTCATGCATAGTTCTTACATGGAATATGAGAGTCCGGAAGCCATGCTATCCAATTCAATTGCTTCATTTTACTATCGATCTTTCTTTTTGAGTATTCTTGTCATGGTTTTTGCAAATGGTTTTACATTTGAGATTGTTTAAATGAAATTTTGGATTTTATATTTTAAGTATAAGTTGTAAAAATACAAACGACTAATGCATAAGTCGGTTTTTAAAAAGTAAGAACAACAAATGACATGGGTTTAAAAACACTATAATATGGCTATTTGATTTCAAAAGCTTTGACCAATTGAACATATCAACATTGAATTCAAATGATATTTGATTATCGATTTAAAAACACAAAAAACAATTAAATTTATATCAAGATGGACGAATAATAAAAAGAAATAAGATTGTCGTTTGGTGTTCTCAACTTCAAAATGTTTTGCGCAGGTATGTTACTAGTTAATGAAAAACACCAAACTTTTCAAGAAACGGCTTCCAACCTGAATTAATTAAAACTTCAGGATTTGAAGCACTCCAAATTTCCTTCCAACAAGATTAAGTAAATGAGCATCCTCACTACCACATAACAGGCTATTTCCGACCACTGTTTTCGACGGATATTTTTCGTTGGAAATTTCCGACGTAAGATAATAAAGAAAAAATAAAAAATTATAATTATAAATAGCCGTCGGAAATCCGTCGGAAATTTCCGTTGAAAACTCTTCCGACAAATTTTCCGATGGATTGTATGGATTTAAAAAAAATAAAAATTAATTAATAAATATCCGTCAGAAACACGAAAATTCCGTCGCAAAGTACCGATGAATTTCCGATGGATTATTTTTTTTATTTTTTAATCCAACCAATCCGTCGGTAATTTGTTCATTCCGACGGAATTTCCCATTTCTCCCATTTCTACCGGTTTACCAACTTTTCTTATTTGTATGACCTTTATCTTAAATTCCTATGTTTAATTAGTTATTTTTACCACTGTATATGTATATGTATATATGTGTGTGTCTTATATGTCACTTGATTGCATATTTATATATATATATATATATATGTTACGATGCAGTGGTATATATATGTATATATATAGACATGTGTATATACATAAACGTATATATATGTATAGTATGCATATATAACTTGTACACGTATTTGTGTGCATGTATCTCTATATATGTTTGTATTTGTCATACTCGTTGTAGTTCGGGCCCATTGTAGTTCGTTAGTGTTCCTTAAACCCATCAAGACCCCTTGTAGTTCGTTAGTGTTCCTTAAACCCATCAAGGCCCATTATAGGTCGTTAGGAGTTGTTAAAACCTATCAAGGCCCATTGTAGGTCGTTAGAAGTTGTTAAAACCCATTAACTGCACTTGTAGGTTGTTAGGAGTTGTTAAAGCCCATCAAAGCCCATTGTAAGCCGTTAGGAGTTGTTAAAGCCCATTAAGGCCCACTATAGTTCGTTAGGAATTGTTAAAGCCATCAAGACTCATTGTAGGTCGTTAGGAGTTGTTAAAGCCCATCAAGGCCCATTGTAGTTCGTTGGCTGTCCTTAAACCCATCTAGGCCCCATTGTAGGCCGTTAGGAGTTGTTAAAGCTCGTCAAGGCTCATTGTAGTTAGTTAGGAGTTGTTAAAGCCAATCAAGGCCTATTAAGACAGGTCTTCTCCGATGGAAATTACCGCTAAGCTAGAGTCGTTAAAACCTTACGATTAACATATTAAAGTTAACAAAAACGTAATTAAAAAATAATAACTATTAAAATCTAAAAACTAAATAATATTTAATATATAATATATAATTAAAATATATTTAATATTTAATATCATTAATTCCGTCGGAAATCCGTCGGAAAGTCTGGGTATAAATGCAAACCCTAGCCTTCGTTTTCATTTTGTCGAGTTTAAACACAAACCACGCCACCACCTTCTGTTTTTCCGGCGACGACCGCTTTCCGGCGACCAACGTCCCCCACCATCGCCACCACCGTTCTCGTCCACCACTGTTAGCTCCATCATCGCCACCACCATCTTCGTCCACCACCATAGAACAGTCCGTCACCATCCACCACCATCGCCACCACCATCCACCTCCATCGCCACCACTACCTGTAGCTCCACCACCACGAAACTAGGCTTCGGAGATAGATTCCTCCGGCGGCAGAAACCCTCTGGTGACAGAAACCTCCGACGATAGAAACCTTCGACGGATTTCCGACGGAAACCTCCGTCTGAAAAAGACGACCGACTTCAGCGAGGTACAATTGTTACAGTTAATTTATTAATTAAGTGGTTATGTGTATTTATATGTAAGGATTAATATGGTTATGTTTATTTATTTGATGGATTAATATGTATGTTTTATATGATGGATTAATGTGTATGTTTTAATATTTATGTTTTAATATGTATGTATTTAATATGTATGAATTAATATGATGGATTAATATATATGTTTTAATATATATGTATGGATTAATGTGACGTTATATGTATGGATTAATATGTTCGAATTTATCAATTTCGGATAGTGGGTTTGCTATTTGTTGGGCAAACATTAGGCTTGATTTATTATGTTATGTATATGTGATAGCGACATTTTTATGATGGCGATTTTTTATGATAGATTAATTAATATGTATATGTGAATGTGTTGAGTGTTCAAGTTTATTAATTTTTATGATAGATTAATATGTATATGTGAATGTGATTTAATAGATTATATTGAGTGTTCAAGTTTATCAATTTTAGATAGTTGGGTTGCCATTTGTTGGGCAAACATTAAACTTGATTTAATTTGGAAATATTCATTTTATAGTCGTTATGATGACGAAATTTTAAAAAAATACACTTAGGGTTTTAAAGTCATTCAAAACTCATTTATCATTTAAAACTAGTAGTTTGACTTTCAAGTAGTCAAACCATTACACTTAAGGTTTTAAAGTCATTCAAAACTCCTTTCTTCGTTTAAAACTCGTAGTTTGACTTTCAAGTAGTCAAATCATTACACTTACGGTTTTAAAGTCATTCAAAACTCATTCTTCATTTAAAACTCGTAGTTTGACTTTCAAGTAGTCAAACCATTACACTTACGTTTTAAAGTCATTCAAAACTCCTTTCTTCGTTTAAAATTCATAGTTTGACTTTCACCTTGAGGGGGGCCGGTAAGTAACTAGTTGCGGATAAGGTTTTAACACATAACAAGCTTATACTAATGTACTTTTGTGTTGTACATTTTGCAATTGTGAAGTTTTAAAGAAAACAAGGCTATTCATCAAGTCGCTACAATATGGAAGTCCATGTTCAATGGTCCGTGGGCTTGTTTTTTGCAGATCCCTCCGCCAAGTCTCGTTGACATGTTCCAGGAGTTTCAGGTTAGTAATTTAGTCTATACAAACTATTTGTTGCAGTTTAATAACTTAACACAAACAATCAATATGCAGGCTCCGTACCGGTGGCCAGAAGAGGACGACGCAAACGTGTTCCAAGCCTTTTCTAGTACCTTGCAACACTGGTATGCAGACAAGATGAGAGATGTTCGTTTATGGGCAGCGAAGCAGGCAAAGAACTTGGATGGGTTAGACTGGGACGATCAAGACTATGAGCGACTAAGGCCACACAATCCAATCTGGTTCCTCGGACCCTACTGGGAAACTATGATAGACGAGGTATGGAGGATATTGTTTGTAAAAGGTTCGTTTCAGTTTGTATGTTGATTTTTATCTTTTATGTTTTTAACAAGTATGGACCCAGGAAATATTCCAGCGCCAATATGCGGCCAATAGGGCCAATCGTGCGAAGTCGACGACCTGTAGGCATACAGTAGGTTTTGTCAGAACGGTTGTGCATCAACAACGGATGGTATTCATTCATCTACTATATTAAATGTATATAATTTATCATGAATTTGTTGCCTCCTAACAACTGAAGTCGTTTATATATTGAATGTAGAAAGAAGCATGGAACCGTGATCCTTCCATTAGTGAGGTCTATGACCGGACATACTACACGAACAGGAGGTTAGTTCCGGGTACAACCGGACCGCCCACGGATCCTCCGATATATCTTGATCCCGGTCAAGAGGAGAAGGCGGTAAGTTTAGTCTTTCCACAACATTTAATTTATTTTTTGGGATTGACTTGTTTTATAGGATAAAGTTGTAGTAATTAGTTTGGTTATCGTTGTTGGAAAGACGATAGGTGTAAACTACTTAAAAACATATAATGGATATGTTCCAATTTCAACCGTTATGCTTCCGAAATGTCTATAATTTTTATTAGTTAACACAATTTTATTTTGGTATTTGTAGACGCCGTAGGTTCAGACTACAGAAGAGGAATACCCTGATGTTGATCCGAGCACCCTTAGTCCGGAGGTACAAGGACAGTTGTTCCAATTTCAACCGTTATGCTTCCGAAATGTCTATAGTTTTTATTAGTTAACACAATTTTATTTTGGTATTTGTAGACGCCGTAGGTTCAGACTACTGAAGAGGAATACCCTGATGTTGATCCGAGCACCCTTAGTCCGGAGGTACAAGGACAGTTGTGGGAGCGTGCTGTCGGAGGCCGGAAAAAGGATCGTGTATACGGCTTCAATAGGGTTACGAATTTCTTGGGTTTGTCCGGTCAAGCCCGTCCTAGTTGTTCAAACAGTGCTTCGGAGGTATGTGTAATATGGTTGTAATATATGCATGTATTATGTTTTTATTAATTAGCGCTTAAGATTGTTGTTTGTCAAATGTGAATTCATTTCAGGTAGAGGCTTTAAGAGTAGAGTTGGAGGCAAAACGGAAACTGAGAGCTATAGACCGGGTGGAAGAACAGAGAAGGAAAGAGGAAGAAGAGAGAAAGAGAGAAGAAGAAAGACTCGCAGATTTGGAGCGGCGGCGGAAGTACGAGGAGGATAGGATCCAACAAGAAGCCATGAGGAGGCAGTTCGACGCCTTCATGGGGCAGTTCCAAAACCAGAACCCTCCATTTCCTCCTAACCCTCCATTTCAGTAGTTCTAGGATAACATATACAATTTATAATGTAATTATGTAGATTCAAAATTGTTTTATTTGTTAAAAATCTGTTTCGTTCGTTAAAAAACTGTTTCATAACTGTGATAAAATCTGGGAAGGTGCACGTACAAAATGTACAGGAAAATTGATATTTTAAATTATTTTTTTTGGAAAAAACACCATTTCCGACGGATTTCCGACGGATAATCCGTCGGAAATAGTGCCGGAGTTTCGTTCGGAAATACAATCCGTCGGAAATGGTGCCGATCTGCCGCAAATAATTCCATCGCAAAACCGTCGGAAATCATATCCGTCGGAAACGTGTTACCGACGGAAGGGTCATCGGAGATGCTATCCGTCGGAAAGTCTGTCGGAAAAATCCGTCGGAATAGGCTTTTCCTATGACCCGTTTTCCGACCGATTGTTTCCAATGGAAACAATCATTTCCGACGGATTTTTGACGGATCCGGCCATCGGAAATAGGGTTCATGCATGGTAGTGCCTTGGTGATTGACATGCTTAGTGAAGTTAGAGAAAAGAAACAAACCTTTAGGTCATATGTAGCCATCCATCCACATATAAAATGGTTTGATAACTGATTAAAGAAGTGATAGTAAAACAAGCAAACTAAGGAAATAGGATTAGGAGTTTGGTACTCTTCAAATACTTAGGATCTCACTGTATTCATGAACATAAACCATAACTGATGATTCTTTAGATGTCTGGATACAAATTGTTGTTCGGATCTAAAAGAACCTGATAAACTTTACTTTTATGTGATTAAACTCTTTGCGGGTCCTTCCTTCATGTATTTAATGTCAAAAAGCAAACAAAAAAACGAAACACGAAAATCGAAAGATCTCAAAGATTCATCTCTTCCAACATTTTATCAATGTATATTTCAGTGGTTTTGCATCATCGGTGCCAACATGAAAATCAAAGTACACGAGTCATTTCTCACAAATACATAAATGGGTATTTTACACAGTTGAAATTGACCTTTTTACTTGATTTTACAACCATGTTAAAAAGCCATGCACCTTTTTACACAGTTGCAAACACAAAAAACCTTGTAAAAAGAATAACCTTTTTACACAATTGTAAGATCAAGCTATGTAAACATGTGCACTTTTTTACATTGGTTTTGGAGTAAGAATCGTATAACGTGTTATCGTTTTTAATTATTTTGTCCATTTTTGTAATAGGCTAATAAGTAATAGCCATTAAAATACCAATCAATTGAAATACCACTTGTCAGTTTAGATGATTGGAAGAAGGAAGCCATTTGAGGAAACCATTCGAGGAGAAAGCTTTTTCTGTATATTACTGAAATATAAAAGATCGATGATATACAAAAGCAAACAAGGAAACAATATGTACTACACAACTATGAGCTAATGACCTAAGAGGTCTCTCAGCTATATATATTTACATAAAGTTAACATCCCCTCAAACTCAAGGTGGATGAATGGAAACCGACTTGAGTTTGTGAACAAGGCTTGAGAAGCGAATCGGAAGAAGGGCCTTAGTAAAGACATTGCAGTCTGTTCGGAGGAGGAGACATAACTAAGCTTTATAATATTGCAAACAACATGTTAAGGAGTGAAATGACAATCTATGTTTGGTACGTTCATGGAACACGTCATTGTAAGCGATGTGAATGGCACTACAGTTGTCACATCTGATGATGGTAAGGGATGACAGACCAACACCATATCAGATAGATAGAAGCCATCACAACCTTCAACAATTCTTGACTTGTGTCAGCAAGAGCACGATATTTGGCTTCAGTGCTAGGACGAGAAGTAAAAGATTTTTTTCTTGTTGCGCCAAGAGATGAGAGAATCACCAAAAAAAGTACAAACCATGAATAAAGTACGATTGAAATACCGAAGAATCTTCAAGACAACCGTATAGTGAGAAGTCCGAAGGGCAACCACCAACCATGAATTGGCTGACAAGGTGAACTACAAAGGCGAGGTCGGGTCGAGTGACAGTGACATATGCAAGAGAACCCACCAATTGACGCTAGCGCGTAGGATCTGAAAGCAGAGAACCATCACTCGGAGTGAGCCAAAAATTTGGTTGAAGCGGAGTGGAAGATATCTTATTGTCGAGGAGACCAACACGAATAATTAATTTTGGTGAGGTTAATTTACATAACAAAGCATGACATTAATAAAGTTCGAGAATGACCCGTCTCTAGATCCTTCAAAAGGTTAGATCTGAAATTTTTCATCAAAATAATTTAAAGATGCAGCTCCAAATTAAAGTCTTGATGAACATAGCCCACATGATCAATTCCGTGCGATATTAAATGAAAGTATTGTTACAATGGATGCACTACAAGAATAATGAACTTCAGAGATGCAACCCTTGCCGACCTGAGGACACAAATTGAACTGGATATAAATCTTGATGATGTTCAGATAGATGGAAACTAAAGGCGGAAATAATGTGCTGCAGGAAAAGGAAGGACACTACTAAAATGGAAGACTTTCACCTACGACCATTTCCATGGAAAATCCGTCGCTAAATAGTGAATCGTCATAAGACCGTCACAAAAGTTGGTGGATAAATCAAATCAGTGACAGATTACCCAGGAAATTTCTGGGTAATCTGTTGGTATTTTTTTGAAAACATCGGATTTTACGGGAACCATTAGTACTTCCTGGGTGATCTGTGGTAATCACCCAAGGAAATTTTCCTGGGTGCAAGTCATTTTTTTTGTAGTGGGATGACCCTTAGAGAGACTTCTAAAGGACATATGTTGTTATCTTCGACGACTCATGGGATTAGTCCAAGTACACACAATCTGCCTAGTCACCCACGGTTACCAAAAAAAAGTACAAAAATAAAGGACTTACATTTGTAAAATTGTGACTTCTAAAAAAAGGCACACATTCTCCCCTCTCCGTATCTAGATTCTCAAGTAATTAGGTAGAATTCTTAGTTTGTTTTTGCTTCTAGGCTCAAACTCAACAAGGGTCTCAGTTGTAAGTTGGATTGATAAAAGGTCACCCCATCACATATCCCCTCCAACATTTGATTGATACTACAATTGCCAACAATTCTCTTTCATAAGTGGCTAACTGTAAGTGTCGGGGAGCTAAAGCCTTACTAAAGTAAGCAATTGGGTGTTTTTTTTGAGTAAGCACAACCCCAACCCCTCAAATGAATCAAAACCAGTCGAATCTTCATATTCTCTTAATTACTATTAAGTTCAAAAACTGACTGCATTTGTATACCAATCTAGGCCTCACCATCAAAAGAAGGATATTACAATTTAGGCTTAAGATTGACCAATTGGTACCCTTGTTTGTAGGGGTGTTCATCTAAACCGCCAAACTGCACAAACACCTATACCACACCACAAAGGGCATTTTGAACTTTCGTGGTGTATATTATGGTTTGCATTTTAATCAAACCGCATTTTTGTGGTGTAGTTTGTGGTTTTGAATCATCACATCGTGGTTCAAACCGCAACCACACCGCACACTTTTAAATCTTTTTCCAAGATATATATGTAGATGGTTTATTTTACAACTTATTCCATTTGTATAAGCAATCCAATCTCATCTTAACTATCAATTAGTTCATCTACATTCAACTTTTGATGAGGTAGAAAAGGTATTTAAAGATTATCAATTAAAAAAACTAAAAAAAGTAGAATAAAATAAAATGGACGATTTAAATCAGGATTGTATTGGTTGTACAAATAGGATAGGTTGTATTTGAAACTTTCTCTATATAGTGGTAAGTATTTGAGAAGTAAATAATTGATCTTATCCCTTCACACGGCCAAGGTTGGTCAAGATTTATGGCTTTGACTGTCCAAAGATGGCGGATTACGGCATGATAACAACTATGCAAAAAGTAGAGGGATAGTTTTATAACTTTTACATAGTTGTTACCATATGTGAATTAGTTAGTTCATATGTGAATTAGTGAACTTATAGTTCATATGTGAATTAGTTAATTAGTTCATATGTGAATGACGCAGTAGGAAAACGCGGAACGGATCGACAAACGTCTAAATCCAAAAAGGGTTAGAACTTACGAGCGTAAGCACTAAATAATAATGAGATAAAACCCAAAATACTCTCAAAGAGAAAAAAATATTATTGATTGATAATGTAAAGCATGAAAACTAATGCTAGGCTAGAGTCCTTTAAATATAACTAAGAAACCTAATAATAAGGAAACTAACAAAAAGGAAATCTATAATAAGAAAACTAGTTATAAGGAAACGTTTAATAAGTAAATGTTTAATGATAATCCTAAGATAATTATCCTAAACTAATTAAGTAATAAAATAATTAAATAAAAGCAATTAATTCGGGACTCGTCAGAACGCATCCATGACCCGACACGCGACCCAAGTAGTGCAAGAAACTATTTTTCAGTTTCCGATGCAGATTTACGAGCTTCTTTCGAGCCCGTTTTCTTCTTCTCCAAAGATCGAATAAAAGCTTCGTTAATTCTCGAAATATCCTTGTATCGGTGAATTACACGGGTTCACATATGGTCATATAGTTTATATGTGAATCGTACGGGTTCATATATGCACTTGTTTGCCACCTATTTGTAAAATAATGAAAGTACCATCTATCTTCCACTTACCATATGAGGAATTATCCGGTGTTTCACAGTCAAAGCCACTCGCTAATCTTAACCAGAAGAATGGCTAAGATCACTTCTCTATTTCTCAAATAGTTACCACTTCTCAAATGAACCAATGACAATATAAGGTTGGGTTATGGTGAGAAGGAGAGTTATGGTGAGAAGCGTAAGAAGGGATCTCCACCCTTGGATGCATATTAGGATGAGATCCATCAAGATGAGGTGCATCCGGATAAACTCCCTTCTAAGGCCCAATTCATGGATGGGTATGAGATAAAAAGTGATCAAGGGCTCATATATCTTCTTACGCTTCTCACCTTAACTCTTCTTCTCACATAGGATATATATGTATATATATATTATGTATTATCATCAATTAATTGAAAGTAACTAATGCATTAGTGATTATTTATTAATTTTTCACTTTTAATTTTACTTTTAGGTTACATGTTCCTTAATTGAGTTATTTTCTTGTTGTTTGTCATACATCAAATTTATTTTGAATTCTACTCTTTGAATTCTACTATGTAGTAGTGTAGTTTGTTGTACAATATTTTTCACTACATATATCGGACGTTTGGGAACTTTTTATTATATGAAATTTGGACACGTTTTTATCGAGTTTGTTTTGATGTTGTGATTTTATAATTACTGGATTGAAAAGCCTCAACTAACGGATAATTTTAGTGTAAACGACCTGACCCCGACCACTATCTATCATGTTTGAAGTTCTTTTTAGACGAACAATGATCAGTGGGAGGTGGGACGCCCGATATTTTCACCCAAACCAATCGAAAATAAGACACGTAGTCTTGATCACATCCACGTGGGTTTATAATCCACCGATGAATCCTATGAACTTATTTTGCCACAATACGGTCCACAAACTCCCGATCACCCAAGTTGATCATAATATTTAACCCGTTCAACCGTTTAATATCAATTAATGACTTCAATCTCTACGACTACACACATGTCTTCTATATATAGCATTGAAGGGAGAGATATCACATGCCTCTCCTAAAAATCAACCATTAAGAAACTCGAAATTGCAACAATCCTTCTCTAAAAGTAAAAGCATTCATATTGATGAGAAGATTTGGGAGAACACGTATATATATATATAGGTGGAGGTTCAAACGAGAACACCTCCATTTTATGAGAACACGAGAACACCCTTATCACATGTGATAATACATATGAGGGGAGCTGGTGGTGTGTGGGAGACGTGTCCTGCGACTTAGATCGCGCTAAAGGTCTTTTGTGTCTATGATTTAGTACCGTATGTGATGGTCTTGAGAGGAATTATAATATCGCATCAAGAACACCCTTATCACATGTGATAATACATGTGAAGGGGCTTAGTGGTTTAAGGGCGACTAGACCCGCAACCTAGATCGCGTAAAAAGTCGTTCGCGTCTTTGTTTTAGTATTACATGTGTATCATATGTAATGGAATAGTAGTATCAAATGTGATTGTCTATAGTAAAAGGGTGTTCTCGCGTTCTCGTAAAATAAAGGTGTTCCCGTTTGAACCCTTCCCTGTGTGTGTATATATATATATACACTAGTTGTGTACCTGCGTAATGCGGCGAGATGTATAAGTTTCTTTAAAATTTAATCATTTTTGAAAATCTCAAATTCTTTTGGGATGTCATAATGCTATATTTGTAACTCAACTTTAACCAGCTGATAAAAATACTTGGCTAAAACACAACTTTTTGCAAGTAAACTTTAACCAACTGAGCTAGTAGGATAAGCGAAGCAAGAGTTTGTTCATTTTGTGTGATTTCTTTTTGTTTTGTCATTCTTCATTTTAAGGTCCCGTCTCTTTCATGAATTACAAAAACGGATAACATCATAAATTTTCTGTCCGTTAATGTAACACCCGGAAATTTTAGTAAGAAAAATATCTTATCAACCTCGTCGATTGATGTAGTGTGTTATATTATATAAATATATGTATATATATTTATAGTAATTATATACACATATATATATTTTTAATAATTAGATGTATATATATATATAATATTTAGATATAGGACATATAAGAATGGGTACACATCACATCTGTTATAATATGTGTACCCATTTATTTATGTTATTAAATTTGGTAGGGTTTTGTTTTGTGTAAGCTTTGGTGGAGTTGAGGGGTGATAATGTTTATTCAAAATGAAAGTTTGGGTTAAATTAATGGTGGGTCCTACCAAGTTCTTAGATGCAAATTCATGAGGTGAACGGTGTGTGCTTAGGAGAGAAACATAAACAAATGAGGGTCGCCCGAATGGAAGGAAAACAATGGAAGCACATGACCTTTTTTTTGTGCTTTTTTGACCAGTAACCGTTCGATCCTTTCCTCTCACTTTTTCTAAACCACCTAATTTTCCATCACTTTTATTCTTGGCAGCTCCTTCTTTCTTTTGCTCTACGAAGCCCATCTCCATCTCTTTATTTCCTTTATTTCTCTTCTCATACTTCCATCCTTGTGGAAAGTTTTAGAAGGAATCTATTTCATTGACTTAAGAGCTTTCAAGGAGGTCCTCAAGAGGTATAATTTTTATGGGTTTTGTTTATATTCCTAGTTTTTTAATTTTAGATCTAATTGTGAAGTTAATATTAGTATTTATGGGTTTGTTGGTAATGAAGATTAAGGATTAATGTGAGAACTTTGTGGATCTAAACCTCATCAAAGGAAGCTCAAGCTTGGGGATAAACCCTAGATCTAGCCATATATAACAAGTTGAGTTCAAGTTGTTTTGTAAAAACGGTGTACATGCAAAAAATGTCCATTTTGATGTATTAACATGTTTTACTGGTTATTTGTCAAATGTGTGAGTATTTTGATCATATGTGAATTATTTGGTATAACTGGTTTTATAAATCTTGAAAAAATGCTTTCATTGGTTTCTTGACATTTTGATAAATAAAACATATTTATGAGATGTTTTGATGTTTTATTTTATAAATGAGGATTATTTGGTGTCATATGCATTTTGAGAATATTGGATTTATAAACCATTGAAAATTACATGTTATGGCATTATGAGACATATTGGAAATATATGAATATGATTTCATTTGGGAAAATGGTTTGTCTCAACCAATGTTTTGAGTAATCACATAACTGATGAATTGTAGAGTTGTTGCTCAGTTTTGACTAAAATGAGTCTCATGGACATTGGTCCGATTTAAATGACTATATGTCAATCTTTTGGAGTTATATACAATTATGGCATAATTCTATGATTTATTACATGCTTTGAGTGTGTTGGTCATTTATTTTGGAGTCATGTAAATTAGACTGAGTTGCATTTGGATCCATAAGCACAAGAGTTAGTCATTTGGTTATTGAAAAACTTTTGTGTCCCTCATTTGAAGCCATAAGCCGTTTGGGATTTTAGTAGTCGGTATTTCAGAGATGGACGAAAGTGGGTATTCTTCTGCGACCCTGGGTATTACGATGATGTAACTCGTCAAAGTATGTTGTCGGGACCCATTTTTAGAGGTTGGAGCCTCATATAATTTACACAGGTATTTTGGGAATGAACTCCTTTAGAGTCGGGTCCCATTATCATTGGTTCTTAGTGTGAGTCTATAGTATTTAGGTAGATCTGGGATCAGAGTGTTTCGAAGATGAATCCGTATGGGTCGGGCTTCGGGACCTTAGGTATTATGGTGGGTACTCGTTGTGGGTCGTACACCGGGACCATGATCTTAGGGCGCTACTAGCAAAGTTGAAAATATGGTTTACCTTGTGTTACGCCATTGTCGACGGAAACGGGTCTCCTCTAGTCACCGAAAGGTGTTGTTTCGGGTATAGAGTCTTATCCATTATTTTTGGTGATGTTTTTAGAATATGAAGTATTATCCATAATTTATATTATTAGATCTTTGAGACTTAACCGTATTTCGGTATTTGGAGCTTAACCATATTTCGGTGTTCGGAACATTTAAACTTATTCATGTCTTGGGTGAGTAACGGGTGTAGAGTTCGTTTTGAACTAGTATTTCTATTTAAAACTTTCGCTACTAACGACCTGTAGGTCTAAAGCTTTCTTTACAAAATAAATGAAATTTGGGGAAGACCTTGCTTTTATAAATAAGTCATTTATTTAAGGAATTATTATTTAAATAAAGCAGTCTTTCGAATTCTATTGATTACAAACATGCTATAAACTCTTGAGCTTAGTAGGCATTAAGCCTAACCTTTTTATTTGTCGACATGTGCATCAGGTTCTTGTGGGATTTGGTACTAGTGACACGTGTGGACTTGAGTGCTAGGAAGTGGCACGATAAAGACCTAGCTATTTGGTGACGTTTCCGCATTCAAAGATAGCGACTCTTTGGGTTTAATAACACCCGACCGTAATTTCGTCTTAGTATAAGACTCGGCCTAACTCTTGTTGAGGTTTATTTAGAGTTATTATTCGGAGAAATTTCAAGTATTGATTTATAAGGGATTTTTTATTCCTTATTTATTGTATTGATGAAAATTTTAAATTAGTTGTTTTTTTTTCTAAATTTGTGGGTGTTTACAATTAGCAAAAGGTAGAAAACTTTCTTAACCAATAACTTTCAAATAACACAGCTCGATATCCATACAAAAATTAAATAAAAGCTAGATCACCAACATCATCCAGAAGAAAAATGTACAAATTACCAGTCTGCCATCATCACAATTTTACCATTTGCTATTATACCACGAATCCTGCAATATATATTCTGTATGTGTATACATATACACACACACACACATATATATATACACTTAGTTTAACATACAAGAACACCACCCTATCCACCATCATGGATAAAAGAACGGTTTTTACACCCTAACTTTTTACCGCTAACTCATAATTGTATTCGTCATCGATGTATTCGTACCCATAATAGTATTCGTCCTTCAAACATAGTCCAAGTTTCTCCAACGGGTTTTTAATCCCTGAATAATGGCACAATTTCTCGAGCTCCCTTAGAACCGTTAAATTGTCGTCCATGCTTACTGTTCCTTCCATCTGAAGCACTTAAATAGGATCAGATAAGGAAACAAAATCGATTAGAGATCCTGAGGTCGTACAGTCTCTGTCGAACTAAAGAAATTCGACAGACCATTCAGGTAAAGCGCAGTCGCCCCGTTTTGCCTAATCCTGGAGATTGAACAGTCGGATCGTCTTGAATTTTGGGCAATAGTTCCATAACATCTGGAACAAGGTTTTCACCGGTCGGATCATCGATTAGTTTTCAAGAGATCGCAACATCTGCCACTCACTCCATTTGCTGGAATCCACCATCCCCACCACCATCAGGTTATTGGTACATTATATTATCCCTACCTACGGTTAAGCACTTTGTCTTTTATTTTCTGTCTCTATTACTTTATTTTTTTCTCGATTTTCTCTGGTCTACATGACTACTTCTGCCACCTCAAGCACCCTCTCATCACCCACCACTAGCCAACTTGTGTTTTCCCTTACCAATGTCTATTCGCAGTTCAGTTTTAAACTTTCTGTTAACGGGTCAAGATACAAACTATGGCGTCGTATTTTTCTCAACATGTGCAAGGGTGCTAAGGTTCTTGGTCATATCGCTGGAAAATCCAAACCTCAAAGTGATGACAATGAGGATTGGGAAGCTATTGATTCTCGGATAAAATCATGGTTTTACTCTACCTGTGATGCTAACCTTCTACAGATAATCTCTAGTGACAACTATACCGCCAAAGACCTATGGGATAAAAATGAGGAGTTTTTTCTCAACAACAAAATGTCACGCATGCTCCAACATCAAGAGAAATTTCGTAACACTAAAAACGATCCCTCTTCTATTACCGATTTTTGTCACTCCTTAAAAAATTTCGCCGACTCCCTTGCCGATTGTGAATAAAAAATAGATGAAGTCGAGCTTGTCATGCAAATCCTACGTTAATTACCGCCCTTTATCATAGCATTGTCGATGTGATAACAAACACAAAACCATTCCCATCATTCCTCGAAACAAAGAACATGCTCCTAATCCATGAGTCTCGTGAAGACTCGATTAACCCTACCGGTGATGCCAATCTTAGATCCTCCACTGCATTATACTCATCTACATCACAACATGGGAAATCGAAAAATAAAGTTAATAGGGTAAAAATAATGGGTGACTTGCTTCCAGGGGGGGTAATACTAATGTTTCCGCTTGCTCTCATTTTTTTCAGGTGCCCCCGATGCTCAAGGACACAATCAAGCCTACTTTGGAGGACAACCTTCTCTCGCTCCTGCCCCAGCGTCGCAACCCAGTCTCCTTGGGGATGCCCCAACACCCTCTGTAAGCTTTAGTTCTCCACGACCGCCTCTTGCTCCTTTCGGTCATCATCAACAGTTGCCTGGCGCTGCTCTTGGTGCATCAATGCTGCCCCAACAATCTTTCTTCTACGGACCACATCCACCTTAGCCTTCGGTCCGCCTGTCGTCATCTTTCGGTGTCCTTCCACAACTGTTCACTACATCGCCTCCTCTAACTTCGTTTGGAGGACATGCTTCTCACTACGAACATCAACAGTACACGAATCTTGCCTCTGTCTTTCAAGATATGTCGGTTCAACCTCCGCAAGACAACAACATCTACATGGACTATGGAGCAAGCTCGCATATGACATTAAATCAAGATATAATACACTCTCTGACTCCTCGTACTTCTAATTTCATTATGGTTGGTAATGGTGTTGTTCTTCCTGCTAAATTTATTGGCCAGTCTGTTTTTCCTTTTTCCAACCCTTGTGTTTCGTTAAAAAATGTTCTTGTCTCTGACAAAATTGTCAAAACCCTATCTCTGTCTGTCGTTTATTGACAACTCTGTATCTGTTGAATTTGATCCGTCTGGTTTCTCTGAGAAGGATCTTAAAACAGGTATCACTCTGCAACGCTGCGACAACGATCATCATGACCTCTATCCCATTCTTCCCTCGTCACTTAAGTCCGCTACTGCATCTGTTAATGTCGCGGTTTCTTTTGACACTTGGCATCGTCGGCTTGGTCATCCTGGCCCTGCTGTTTTTTCAATTTCTCAAGTCACGCAATTTTATTTCTTGTACTAGTAAGAACTCGTCTTTTTGTCATACTTGCCAATTAGGAAAACAATGTCGTTTCCCTTTTTTCTTGTCTAGCACTAAAACTTCTCGTGTGTTTGAACTTATTCACTCGGATCTCTGGACTTCTCTAGTTATCAGTCTGAATGATTTTAAATATTATGTTCTTTTTTGGATGATTTTTCTCATTTTTTATGGGTGTTTGCTTTACGTGCAAAATCGTCCGCCTGTACAAACTAGCTCCTAGATCGTCCGCCTGTATCTATCTAGTTCCAAGTGTGGACCATCGTGCGTATCATTGCTTAGACCTTATTACTCAGAAGGTCATCATATCTCGTCATGTCATTTTTGATGAGTCTCACTTCCCATATTATGATTTTCACCTGAGGATTATGCCTCCCGCTACGACACCTGAGGATTATGCCTCCCTTGATGTTGATGACCACATCTCCCCTCTCTCTCTTATTGTTAACCCTTCTCCGACGAGTGTCCCCTCTTCCGTCAGTTCTCTCACGGATGATGCTACCCCCGGTACTTCTTCCGATTCCTCTAGGACGACTGTTAATCCCCCAACCGTTGGTGGCCACCCGATGGTCACTTGATCTCGTACAGGCTCTCTTCGGCCTAAACAGATCTTCAATCTGTCTTCCTCCAATGACATCTCTCTATTTCTCGTTCTACTGCTCAGGCCAAGTGTGATCCACACCGGCGTGCTTCCATGGATTCCTAAATGTCTGCCCTCCTCTCCAATCACACGTGGGATCTAGTTCTCAAGCCTCCTAATGCTAACATATTTGGTTGCCGCTGACTATACCACCATAAATTTGACAATAAAGGACGCCTAGACAACTCTAAAGGTCGCCTTGTTGCTTAGGGATTCTCACAAAATGTTATACCAGCCACCATTCACACTGTTCTTAGCATTTCTGTTTCTCGTAAGTGGCCCATCCATCAGCTTGATGTTAAAATTGCGTTCCTTCATGGTGATCTTACTGAAAGTGTTTACATGAGTCAGCCTCCCGACTTTGTTAATAGTCAGCTCCCTGATCATGTTTGTCGTTCCCGAAAGGCCCTTTATGGTCTTAAGCAAGCACCTCGGGCGTGGTATCAGCATTTTGCCCTCGACCTCTCGATCATCGGCTTTGTCAACAGTAAGTCTGATGGCTCCTTATTCACCTTTCATCGTGGATTTGATACCATCTGCCTTCTCCTCTATGTATATGATATCATTCTCACTGCTTCATCTTCATCTCTTATCTCTACGGTCATCGCTCAACTATCTTCTGAATTTCCTATATCTGATCTACGTAACACCCTGATTTTTGTACCAGTTGAAGAAAGTGTTGAACCGGACGGTCTAATAAAGAAGAGTTAATTTCATAGTTTGAGTAGTTGTGACATGCGGTTATGACATATGTCACAATAGCGCCGGTGGTGCCAAGTGGTTGGGGGACCCAATAATTGTGTCATGCTATAGTGACAATGGCACAATGTATCAACCGGGTCTTTGGTAAAGTGGAATCCCGAGTCCTCTTTGTGTCCCACTCTTAGAATAATTGAAATAAGTATTTTTGGAGTGTATTATATTGGGTATCATTTACTAGACTAGAAGCGGGATCAAAACGAGTGAAAAGTAGGAAATACACCCTCGGAACAAGTTAGGCGACTGTGACAGGCTATTATGCCATGTCACAGTCACCGGGATCCACTTGATGATAATTTGACTCCCGGTACACTTCGGGCGATTGTGACAGGCTATTGTGCCATGTCACAGTCGCCGGCCACAGTCGCAGTCGACATCCAGTGTTTAAAAATCGGGATTTCCTTCATTTGACCATATCTCTCTTATTTCAACTTCGTTTTGAGCGATTCAAGTTTCTAGGGTTTCGTATTTCAGAGCTTTTTAAGATGGTAACGGTGGGGATTAAAGTTACTTGATGATTTGGGGTTCCTAGAAGTTGAAAGGTACGATCATCTCTTCGAAATCTTGGATCTAGGGTTTGAGTTTTGCACCAACAACTCTCATTCTTTCTTGGGTTTGTTTTGTGTATGTTTTGGAAGTTATGTAGGTGTTCTTGGAAGGATTACACCATGGATCTATAGGTGTAGCTCAAGGATCTAAAGTCTTCACCGAATGGAACTCGGTATTGGGGTAAAACCTAGATTTAGCTTAAATCTAGCAAGGTGAGTTCAAGATACTTTGTGAAAACTTTGTACATGCCAAAAACGTCCATTTTGAAGTATTAACATGTTTTACTTGTTATTTATCAAATGTGTGAGTATTTGGGGAAGTTTGCATATTGGGTATAAAATGATTTATAAATCATGAAGGAGGCTTATACTTGGGTTTAGACATTTTGACAAATAAAGTATAAGTGTGGGTTGTTTGGGTGCAATATGTTTAAAGGAAAACCATTAGGTTGTATTTGCATCTTTGGAGTTTTGGAACTTATAAATCGTTGGAAATACATGTTATTGTATTATGAGTTATTTTGGAAATACATGAATATGATTTCATTTGGAAATGGTTTGTCTCAACTAATGTTTCGAGTAATTACATAAGTGTTGAGTTATAGAGCATTTGCTCGGGTTTGACCCAAAATGAGTCTCATGGACATTTGTCCGGTTTAAATGGTTAAAAGTCAAGCTTTTGGAGTTACATGCATTCATGACATAGTTATATGATATTTACATGCATTAGATGTGTTGGTCATTCACGTCGGAGTCATGTAAATTAGACTGAGTTGCATTGGATCCATATGCATAGAAAATTGATTTTGATGAATGATTGTGGAACATGGTGGTATAATCATCGCATGGAATAAGCATTGGGCATTCTAAGCATAAGGTGTGGGTAGTGTGGTCGGGAACCGGCTAGATGTAATTGCCATGATTTTTGTTGTTTGAAATTATAATCATCGTATGGAATAGGCATTGGGCATTCTAAGCATAAGGTGTGGGCAGTGGGGTCGGGCACCGGCTAGGGGCCATAAAGTGTAATTGCCATAATTTTGTAGTTTGAAATAGACGTCGGGCCGTGAGTAACTAAGGTGTGCTCAGTGGGGTCGCGCACCGACCATGGGCCATAAGGTGTAATTTCTTACGAACGGGTCGGACAAATTTAACCCTAGTAACGTCCCGTTGTGAAGCATACCCATGCTTTATCATTATGGATGGAATCACGGGTCTCCCCCGTCACCGAAAGGTGTTGTTTTTGGCTATAGAGTGTTATCCCTTATTTTGGTGGCATTTTTAGAGTATGGTGTTGTTGGGTCACCGATGATTTGGTGATGAACCACCTTCCTTTATATGAATGAATTTTTACAGGTTCTTTTGAAGGTCTGAAATATGCTTCAAGTATTGAAGAGTCAAAGACTATTCAATCAAGGGGTTGTACATCAAAAAGTGGAATTTTGGATGTATCAACCAACTTCAATATTCAGACCATCTTGCCAAGTCAAGATTGGGTCACCAATGTAGTGGGTCACCGATGGTACACTCAAAAGTCATCAAAAGTACTAAGGACATCAAATAAGATGAGGTCATCAAGTTTGATGTCATGGTCACCGACACTATGATCTTGGTCACCGAAATTGCAGGTATATTTTCTAAGGCTGTGATATCAACTCACAAGGGTATACACTTTTGTCACTTAGTAAAAGAAGAAGTTATCAAGCAAAGTGTACACTTATCAACTCCAGCCTTATAAGGTATCCACCGATGTGATACATAGTGAGATGTATCACTTAGCAATTTCAAAGAGATAAGTTCTTGACTCACATCAATTGCAAGACACGTGAGCCAGCAAGAACTTGGGCACCAAGCCTTAATTAAAGACATTCTCTTTTATTCTTATAAAAGGAATATTTGTCTTTTAGCTAAAAGGCTTGATGGGACTTCACAGAGCATGAAGAAAAGAAGATAAAGTTATCTGACATTACGTGCTACAAGGAATGGTTCATCCATTATTCTAGTACAAAGGAAGTGGTCTCTTCCTTTGTCCATCGAATAATCTTCCGGCTAATGAAACCTTGACAGTCCACTTGCATCCCATGCATGGACACTATAAAAGGAGATGAAGTCCTTCCCGTAAATCTCACGCTTTCAACAAATCTTCGTAGTGATTATTTGTTTGACCGTGGCAAAGGCTGTGCTATAACGGTATTGTTTTAACTTGATTAGTGTAATAGTTAATTATCGTTATCCGTGTGTTTAGTTTGATAGAATAGTCCGCCCGTTCTTTTCCGCATCAAACTATTACTGTGTGTAAATTTTTAATATTTATATTAAAAAATTTAAAAAGAGTATATTCTGTGTGTTTTATATTCAACCCCCTTCTACAAAACCCTCTCTTAGTTAGTCATCTCTCTTTGGGGACTAACAATTGGTATCGCAGCGATTGGTTTAATCTCATAAACCGGATCCGTGATGGCTACTACCTCAAATGTTGATGGTACCTTGCGGACCTCTTCCAAGAATACATATGATTTAGGATCTTTGGCTAAACCCCCAAGATTCAACCCAAACAACTTTGGGTTAGGGAAAAACCTCATGTTATTATTCTTGGAAGGGATCGATTGCGTGTATCCCAACATTCTCGGTGAGGGACCTATTGTTCCTAAAATATGGGCTCGCTTTGGCCCTCAAAAGGACGCTCGAAGGAAAGGACATAGAGTCGGATGACGAAAGAAGTGAGAAAAGCTGGTAGATATATCATCAAACCTTCTAACAAATTTAGTGAAGATGATAAACGCCTAGTCGCTTTAGATACTAAAGTCAAATCTGCTCTTGCTGTTTCCCTTCCTGATGATGTGTATCATTCTCTTCTTAACCTTCCCACTGCTAAAGAGATGTGGGATACTTTGAGTGTCTTATATGAAGGCACCAAAGAAGTAAAGAAATCTAACAGGATCTGTCTTGTTAGAAAGTATGAACTCTTCTCCCATGAAAAGGGAGAATCTCTTTCTACCTACTTTAATCGTTTTAACTGTCTTCTCAACGATCTCAAAGTTCTTGGCCGAGTTTATGATAATGAAGAAGTTCTCTGCAAGTTCATGGATTGTCTTCCAGATTTCTGGGAAACTATCTGTACTTGCATCAAGCAAACCAAGGACTTAGAAATAATGCCTTTAACTGCTCTCTATGGAACTCTTCTTCACTATGAACAAACTAAGAACCAGAGAAAGTCTCTTATAAAGGATATCAAATCCTCCTCTATTGCTTTGATAGGTGATTCAAAACTTTCTTCTTGTATTCCTAGAATCACCTATCCTTCTTCTGATTCTGAAAATGATATTAAGGAAGACTCTTCTCATCTGTCAGATGCATACTATAGTCTTCGATGATGAAGGAGAAGAATCAGCCATTGACATACTTTCTGATAGTATGGCAATGCTTGCTGGAAACCTTAAGAACAAAAGATTTTCTTCAAACCGCTCCAAATTTAATAGAAAACCTTTTTCTCAAAAATCCTCTTCTGATAAAGCAAATGAAGAATGCTTCAATTGTGGAAAGAAATGTCATTTTGCTTCTGAATGCAGATCAAAAGCTTCTTCTTCTAAACCTTCTTCTTCTTATGGCCATGACTTCTCAAAATCAGCTTCTAGGAAGCATGAAGAGAGAAATAGCCAATCCTCTAAAGAAAATTCTGAATCAAAAGAAACCTCAAGGTACAAGAAATACAAAGCCAAATACAAGAGAGAAAAGGAGAGAAACCAAGGTAAAAATAAAACCTTAGTTGCTGAGGCTCATTCTTTGGGAAGATGAGCAAACCTCTGAAAGTGAGAGTGAGTATGTCACTAAGTGCCTCATGGCCAAAATTGATGAGATAGAAGACATGGAGAAATCACTCTACACCACTCTTGTATCTGCTGAGGGATCCACTTCAGGGACAAAACCTCAGGTACCAAATAAAGATCACATATGGTACATGGATAGTGGATGTTCAAGACACATGACCGGAAACAAACTTCTTCTCTCTAACTTCTCAAAAGAAAAGGGACCCACTGTTTCCTTTGGAGGAAATGGAAAAGGGGTCACCAAAGGATATGGTACCATTTCAAATGGAACCATCACTTTCTCCAGAGTAGCTCATGTTGAAGGACTGATGTACAATCTTTTAAGCATAAGCCAAATATGTGATTTGGGCTATAAGGTCATGTTCCAGCTATGTGTATGTTTGGTCTTTGACGTACGTAACAAGATTGTACTAGCGGGAACCCGACCGAATGACGTGTACATAATCAACATGAAGGAAAGTGCAATAGGAGAAGGTTTGTGTGTCTCCTTTCTCAAGAACTAGCCAAACAAAGTTGGGTCGTGGCATAAAAGGTTCTCTCATCTAAACTTTAAAACCTTGAACAAACTCTCCAACAAGGAGTCAAGTTGTTGTAATGCCAAAAATAGTTTTTGAAAAAGAAAAGGTGTGGAGCATGTGAAAAAGGAAAACTCACCGTAACTTCCTTTAAAACAAAACAATGCTCTTCTATCTCTCAACCTCTTCAAATGCTTCACATGGATCTGTGCGGTCCAGTAAGCACACCCAGTCTGGGTGGTAAAAAGTATATGCTAGTAATCGTCGATGAATTCTCTAGATATACTTGGGTGTTCTTTCTGAAACACAAGAGTGATGCCTTTGAAGAAATCATCAGGTTTACAAGAAAGATTGAAAATTTGAATGGTAAACTGGTGAAGTCCTTCAGAAGTGATAATGGCACTGAATTCAAGAATGCTGCTCTGGAAGATTTCTTCGACCTAAAAGGAATCTCTCGTAACTTCTCTGCCGTACGCACTCCTCAGCAAAATGGTGTTGTTGAGAGAAAGAATAGAACACTATGTGAAGCTGCAAGGTCTATGCTGAGTGAATCCAAGTTGCCAACCTATTTTTGGGCAGAAGCAGTTAACACTGCATGCTTTACTCAAAATAGGTCTATCATAGTCAAAAGGCATGACAAGACCCCATATGAAGTTTTCCATGGAAGAAAACCTACAGTTGACTTCTTCCATGTGTTTGGCTGTGCTTGTCACATGCTAAATGACAGGGAACAACTTGGAAAGTTTGATCCGAAGTCAGATGATGGAATTTTCATGGGCTACTCTCTCTCCTCAAGAGCCTTCAGAATTTTCAACCTAAGAAGACAATGCATAGATGAATCCATGCATGTAAAGTTTGATGAGTTTGAAACTTCTTCATTATCTTGTGATGAAGAAGAATTAAACCTATGGATAAATTCATGTGTTGGTGAAATTCCATCCTCCTCTCAAACCAATCCTCCATATAGCAACCCTTCTCAGCCTTCCATAAACACCACCTTACCTTCTGAACCTTCTCTTTCTTCTCCACCTCCTGAAACTAACTTTTTAGAAGACCTTACCCACCAAAACACTATATCTCCCTTAAACCCTTCTTCACCATCCCAAATTCCTACCTCATCCTCTTCTCTACCTCCCTCCTTACCTCCTGCACTAAAGTGGACCATGGATCATCCAATAGATCAAATCATAGGTGATCCACAAGTTGGTGTAAAAACCAGAAGAGGCATAAGCAATCTGTGCTTATATGTCAACTTTGTTTCCATTCTTGAGCCTAAGCTGATAAATGAAGCCCTAGCTGATCCAAGCTGGGTAATTGCCATGCAAGAAGAGCTCTCACAATTTGAGAGAAACAAAGTCTGGAAGTTAGTTCCTCGTCCATCCAACAAAACAATTATTGGAACAAAATGGGTGTTTCGAAACAAGATGGACGAAGAAGGAACTGTCATAAGGAACAAGGCAAGGTTGGTTGCTCAAGGATATCGGCAAGAGGAAGGAATTGATTATGATGAAACCTTTGCTCCTGTTGCCGTATTGGAAGCTATCCGAATATTTCTTGCCCATGCAAACTTACCAGAATTTTCGGGTATTCCAAATGGATGTCAAAAGTGCCTTCCGAATGGTGAATTAGTCAAGAAGTGTATGTGAAGCAACCTCACGGGTTTGAAGATCCAGTCCATCCATATCATGTATATAGGCTGGATAAAGCTCTATATGGACTAAAGCAAGCTCCACGTGCCTGGTATGACACTCTCTCAGAATATCTACTTAGAAATAAGTACATACGAGGCAAAGTTGACAACACTCTCTTCTTCAAGAAATCACAAGGTAATATCATTCTTGTTCAAATCTATGTAGATGATATTATTTTTGGAGCCACCGATGAATCCTTGTGTGATGAGTTTAGCTCCCTCATGCAAAAAGAATATGAAATGAGCATGATGGGGGAGTTAACCTTCTTTCTTGGTTTGCAAGTAAAACAATCTTCAGAAGGTATTTTCATAAATCAAAATAAATACATTAAAGATCTTCTGAAAAAGTTTCAATTTGATACTTGCTCTACCATGAAAACTCCTATGGCTCCTCCTCTTAAACTCTTTTCTGATCCTGATGGCATTTCTGTAAATATTACAAATTATAGAGCCATGATAGGATCCCTTCTCTATCTAACTGCAAGTAGACTTGACATTATGTTTGCTACTTGTTTGTGTGCCCGATACCAAGCAAATCCTAAAGAATCACATCTGGCTGCTGTGAAAAGGATTTTTCGGTATCTGAAAGGTACCATAAATCTGGGTCTTTGGTATCCCAAAGACTCAGGTTTCCATCTCATAGGGTACTCTGATTCTGATTTTGCAGGTTCAAAAATAGACAGAAAGAGTACAACTGGAAGTTCTCAGTTACTTGGAGGAAAGCTTGTGAGCTGGTCAAGTAAGAAACAACATTCGGTGTCTACCTCTACTGCTGAAGCAGAATATGTGGCTGCTGGAAGTTGTTGTGCACAGATATTGTGGATGAAAAATCAGTTGTGTGATTATAATCAATTTTTCTCAAAAATCCCAATAATGTGTAACAACTCAAGTGCAATAGCCATTGCCAACAACCTTGTGCTTCATTCAAGATCTAAGCACATTGATATCAGGTATCACTTTATAAGAGATCATGTCTCTAAAGGTGATGTGGAGCTTCACTTTATTCCCACTGATTATCAATTAGCTGATCTGTTCACAAAGCCCCTTGATGAAGCAAGGTTCAAGTTTCTCATCGGTGAGTTAGGTATGGTAAACATAGACTAATATATTTTATATTTATATATAATGTATGTTTTATATATATATATTCCATATATATATATATATTATATACATTTATATATTTATAACTTATATATGTTATATGTTTTATATATATATATATATATTATAGATATATTATATATTATATTATATATTATATTATGTTAATATATTTATATAAAAAGAAAAATAAAAGGAAAATAATGTATATATATATATAAACCCAAAATGTCGGTGACTAGGTCACCGACGGTACTCTCTTTCTCTCTCTCTCTTCTCTCTCATAAAATCCCTTCCCCAAAACCTTAACCCTAAAACCACCAATCCACCACCGATAGACGCCGACAAGAACCACCGAGAGTCACCGAGCCACCGACGAGAACCACCGAAGAGCCGCCGACGGTGGCTGTGTGCCCACCGACGAGCCGCCGACGTTGCCACCACCCAACCACCGATTCGCCGCCTGCCTTTCCGACAACCGCCCCTGAGCCACCGACGTCTCACTTGCTGACGTCATCACCTTCCGACGTTGCTCCCTTGTTCTAGCCACCGACGTTGCTCCCTTGTTCGAGCCACCGACGTCACTAGTCATCCACCGACGATCGTATCCTCGGTCACCGACGTCTCTCTCTTCACATAACAAGCCACCGACGTTGCCACCCTAAGCCACCGAAGTTTTATACTCACCGAGGTAACCGTTACAAATCTTTCACCTTCTTAACCCTTAAAAGATAACTCTTGACTTACCATTCTTGATAAGCAAGATTATTTGTTCTTATCCCTAATGACATCATCAATGTCAGACCATGCGCCGAATTCAACTCTAAAACCCTTAGAATTCTGACCTTTCAATCACCAAAAATAATCATTATTTTTGAAAGTTGAAATTTCCCTCTCATATATAACCACCCATCCCACTACTTCACCACCTTTCTCGCACCCATCTTCTCCTCACCTTCAAAAGCAAAAACCTGCAACCTGCAACTTCATTTTCTTCTTCAATGGCTTCTCCTTCAAGAATTGGTGAAGAACAAACAATCACTTTTGGATCTCTCTCCTTTCCTGCATGCAATTACTTTGGAAGAATAGGAGTTGACAATGCTCATCCAGAGTACAATAACGTTTGCTGGTTTCTTCAGAGATGCCCTCTTCAATATGCTCTGACAGCAAAACCCAAAATGAGTAAGTTTCTTCTTGGAAACTTTTGGTTAACTTGCACATTTGATGCCTCATCGGATCAAATTCTTGCATCTGTTCTAAGTAATGATGAACGTGATGTGATCTTCAATGTGGAAGATGTTAGAAGCATTCTCCAGCTTCCTGTCTATGATTCCTATGAACCCTTCCCTCTTGGTAATGAACATCAAATGGTGGTTGATGTGTTGAACTATTTGGAAGAGAAGAAGGGCTCAAAGTCAAAGGGTCTGGGTACTTTATTGCGCAAAAACATGGGAAGTATTTGGAACTTCTTCTTTGCTCATCTGATTCTGTGCCTGAGCAAGAAGACAGGTGGTCCGGATCAGTCACCTTCTCAAGTAACTGAGCTGGCACATGCTCTTATTTTTCAGAGAAAAATAGATTATGCCAGCTATTTCTTTAATGAAATGATCTCCTCGTTCTCTACCCTCCGACGTCCTCAGGTATCCTTCCAACGACTTTTCTCTCTTATTATTCATGCAAAGTTGGCAGATAAATTAGAGAAAAGAGATGATATCATATATGATCTCCCTCTTCATCAAGTGGGAAATCAAATTATGAAAAAGGCTGTCTTAGCATCAGACAACCCTCTCAGACCTTCTATGGTTGAGTTTGCAAGGAATGCAACTCTTGCTTGGGGAGAGAATGAACCGCGTCTTCAGAGAACTTCAGGTATGTCTTCTACCCCCTCTGTACCTAGAGTCACTGGTGTGCCCAAATCTCTTAAGAGATCCAAAGCGTCGGGCACATCTATCTCCGCACCCACCGATGCTACGAAGCCAAAAGAGCCTTTGGCTTCCACCCAAGCATCCAAATCCCATAAGCGGAGAAACTCTAAAAGCCCCCCAAAGACTTCCTCAAAGAAGTCTAAGGGAACCCAAAGGGTTAAAACGCATGATCCATCTACTGGCTCCCAAAAGCCAGTAGATGTTGAAAAGATCCTCACAAAACCCAAGGAACACTCATCCATACCTAGCTCCTCCAGGCCCTCTCAAAAGGACTTGGTTGTAAAAAGGTACACCCTTACTATTCCTTCATCAACTTTCTCACTAGTTGATGAAGATGACTTGGAATATCCCATCCAAGGTACCTCTTCTCCACCCCCTGAGCTCTCACAGCTCCTTTTCCACACTCCACGTGAAAGTGCATCACAACCAGGTGCATTTGATGGAGCAACCCACTTTACTGATTTTCTAATGTCCGACACTACCCCTTGGACAGGTACATCTCCCGTACATGACAAGGGTGTGGAGGAACCCATTACTGAGGAATCCCCTCAAAGACACTCTCCTAAGAGTGTCTCCCCCTCATCTCCTAAATCCCCCCCACGAAAATCTACAGGTTTGGTGGATTATTCTTCCAGTGATGATGATGATACTGATCAACCACCAAAGCCTCATCCCTCTGCTCCCATGTCTTCAAAGCAAGGGAATGACCTTCTACAGGCTTTCACCACCTTTACAAGTGATACTATCAGAAGGGTGGAAGTTTTAGAAGAACATGCAACAAAGGAAATGGAAAGAATGGCTTCACTTTCCTCATCTCTCAGATCTAACATAGAGGAGTTGTCGGTGAGTCACCCAACTCTAATGACATGTTTAGATCTTCTACATTTGGATATCCTTGATCTTCAACAAGGATTTTCTTCAAGTCAAGCATCTGTGCTTTCATCCATTCAGGATCTTCGAAGCACCTCTTCTCAGCAAGCCACCGATATCTCTACTCTTATTGCAAATCAACAGGCAATAATGGAGTCTCTCTCAAATCTACACACCAAAATTGATAAAGTTCCAACCTCTTCTCCAACGGTTGAACTTGATATTGGTGAGTCATTCTTCAAGGACACTGACAGGTTTGTCCTTCAAAGGGTAGAGAAGAAACTTGGGGGTCTCTGCTCTGATATGGAACGGGTAAAAGAGTTTCTCTCTTCAGTGGGTTTCAAGGGTTCAACCACTGAGGGGGAGAAAAATGTGAAGACCTCTACAACAGCAGCCAAAGCCGCCGACGTCAGCATGCCAGCCGCCGACGTCAGCATGCCAGCCGCCGACATCACAGATCTGGCCACCGACGTGGCAACCACCGATGTGGCCCCTACAGCCACCGATGGTGGTGTGGTCACAGAGGTGGTCCCTGTTCCTTTGGTACCCGAAGCAGCTGTTGAGGGGGAGAGTGTCAGTGCTCAACCCCTTGAAACTGAAGAAGAAAAGAGGAGAAAGAAAAAGCCAAAGGAAAGAAGCCTCTTTCTTTTGAAGAGCAGAAGGAAGAAATGAAGAGAAAGAAGAAAATGAGAGATCCTCATGCAGACACTCTCAGACTTCAGCCTGCCCCAGCACTCACCGATCCTCTTGGGGTAATTCTCTCTGAGGCTGAAAGAGAAGAAGCTATCAAGGCTCAGCTTGAGTATGATCAGACAAATGTACTCAAGCTAGCTCATGATGAAGCTGTTCATGCCAAAGTCACCGATGCAATTCAAGCTCAAAAAGATGAGCTTGAAAATATAAAGAAGAAATCTGAAGCTGCAAAATTGGTTGATGAGGCCAAGAAGGCAAAGGAAGTAGAGTGGTTTAAAAGAAGATTGAAGAACAGGAAGGATGATTCCAAGATTATCAATGCTACCATCCAACCTCCAACCAAGAATTCTCCCAAGTTACTTATCACCCTTAAGAGAGCTGATACTTTATCAAAAGTATATGAAGCTGAATGGTTGGAAGTTCTTGGGATGACTGAGTGGATGGAAGTTGGTAAATGCATCTCCAAGAGCAAAAGCAAGTACAAGGAGCTGGTACTTAATATTCTCAGAAAACTCTTCATCAAGATGCTCAACATCCAAAAGGAGAATGATATTCTTGTGACATACCTTGAAGCACAACAAATGTACTTCATTCAACAGGGTCTTAAAGGAGAGGTCATCACTGCTCCTAAAAACAAGAAGAAGGGACATTTTGTTATGCTTCATGAGAGGGGCATCCAGATAAATGCTTCGGGTATAGATCTTTCCATTCCTACTTCTATTGCTTACCCGGAGCAAACCATGCTGACTACTCCAGAGCTTGGGGTTTTCTTTGAAGACATCTTTGGAAACATCGGTTTCTTCAGAGCATCTGACATCCCAATGGCTCACAGCTCTTTCCTCTCTGCTATTCTTGGAGTGCCTCCCATTGAAGACCATGGCATCACAAGAATGATCTTGGATGAACTTAAACGAAGAGAACCCTCAGATCCATGATCTTGTAGACGTATAGTACAGTATGAACTTTATTAATCATGTACTCTGATCAAACCTATGTGTTGATTAATAAAAGTTCATACTTTTCTTTCATCTCATCTCTTGTTAATATTTTTACAAGCTTTCACATATTTAAACTTATACTTATTCTTTTATTCAGTTTATACTCTATACTGTACATACTCAGTTAAAAAAAAAAATCAAAAAAAAATTTAAAAAAAAAATAAAAAATCTGAGTCAAAAGAACCCAAAAGAAAAATAGAAAGGGTCAAAAATAATTCTTTTCTAACCTACAGGTATCATCATCAAATAGGGGGAGATTGTTGGGTCACCATGATTTGGTGATGAACCACCTTCCTTTATATGAATGAATTTTTACAGGTTCTTTTGAAGGTCTGAAATATGCTTCAAGTATTGAAGAGTCAAAGACTATTCAATCAAGGGGTTGTACATCAAAAAGTGGAATTTTGGATGTATCAACCAACTTCAATATTCAGACCATCTTGCCAAGTCAAGATTAGGTCACCAATGTAGTGGGTCACCGATGGTACACTCAAAAGTCATCAAAAGTACTAAGGACATCAAATAAGATGAGGTCATCAAGTTTGATGTCATGGTCACCGACACTATGATCTTGGTCACCGAAATTGCAGGTATATTTTCTAAGGCTGTGATATCAACTCACAAGGGTATACACTTTTGTCACTTAGTAAAAGAAGAAGTTATCAAGCAAAGTGTACACTTATCAACTCCAGCCTTATAAGGTATCCACCGATGTGATACATAGTGAGATGTATCACTTAGCAATTTCAAAGAGATAAGTTCTTGACTCACATCAATTGCAAGACACGTGAGCCAGCAAGAACTTGGGCACCAAGCCTTAATTAAAGACATTCTCTTTTATTCTTATAAAAGGAATATTTGTCTTTTAGCTAAAAGGCTTGATGGGACTTCACAGAGCATGAAGAAAAGAAGATAAAGTTATCTGACATTACGTGCTACAAGGAATGGTTCATCCATTATTTTAGTACAAAGGAAGTGGTCTCTTCCTTTGTCCATCAGATAATCTTCCAGCTAATGAAACCTTGACAGCTGTCCACTTGCATCCCATGCATGGACACTATAAAAGGAGATGAAGTCCTTCCCAGAAATCTCACGCTTTCAACAAATCTTCAGAGTGATTATTTGTTTGACTGTGGCAAAGCTGTGTGCTATAACAGTATTGTTTTAACTTGCTTAGTGTAATAGTTAATTACTGTTATCTGTGTGTTTAGTTTGATAGAATAGTCTGCCTGTTCTTTTCCGCATCAAACTATCTGTGTGTAAATTTTTAATATTTATATTAAAAAATTTAAAAAGAGTATATTCTGTGTGTTTTATATTCAACCCCCCCTTCTACAAAACCCTCTCTTAGTTAGCCATCTCTCTTTGGGGACTAACAGGTGTATTATCCATAATTTATATCATTGGATATTTGAGGCTTAATCATGTTTTGGCATTTAGATAATGGAGCGTTGTCCATATTTCGGTATTTGAAGCCTTTAAACTTATTATCATTTTGAGTGAGTAAAAGTGTTGAGTTAGAGTTTGAACGGGTATTTATATTTTAAAGCTTTCATTTCTACGGTACTTGATTTAAAGCTCTTGTTATGGAAATAAAGTATTTGAGAAGGATGTCGTTTTTATAATAAAGTATATCTATTTGAGAAGTTATTATTTCTTCAAGTAATATTTCAATTTCGAACGATAAAATTATATTATGAACTCTTGAGTTCACTAGGCGTTAAGTCTAACCATTTTTCTTTGTCGGGATGTGCATCAGGTTATCGTTGGGGTTGGTACTAGTGACACGTGTATACTTGAAAGATCTAGCCTTGAATTATCTGTTGCAGAGGTTTTATTGCTATTTATTGTTTGAGGAAATTTAATTGATTATTTATAGGGGATGATTTCTCTTTCGGATGTAATTTTAGAAATTTTAAATTAGTCGCTCTTTCCAGATTTGAGGGTTTTACAATCTATGACCGTTGTCCTTCTTTTTGGGCATTGTTGCTTCCTGTAGTTCATCTGGTCTCTTCTTATCTCAATCTGCCTTTGCGCAGGAGATTCTCTCACGAGCTGATATGGCTACGTGCAATCCCTGTAGCACCCCGGCTGACACTAAAACCAATCTCACTGTTGATGGTGAGTCGGTTCCTGATCCTACTCTATATCGAAGCCTTGTCGGAGTCTTGCCATATTTGACCTTTACTCTTCCCGAAATTGCTTATGTTGTACAACAGGTCTACCTCTTCATGCATGGCCCGCATGTTCTGCATCTTCATGCTCTAAAACGCATCTTACGGTATCTCAAGAGTACTTTAATGTTTGGTCTTCATATTCGTGTGTCAGTCGCTGATCGCTTGGTTTCTTATTCTGATGCTCACTAGGCCGGGTGTCCTACAACTCGTCGGTCCACCTCTGGGTTCTGTGTCTATCTTGATGATACTTTCATTTCCTGGTCTTCTAAACGGCAGCATGTCGTATCCTGCTCTAGTGCCGAAGCCGAGTACCGCGGGATAGCTAATTTTGTTGCTGAAGCTGCTTGGCTTCAAAATCTTCTTCTCGAATTATCATCTCCACTATCCCGTGCTAATGTTGTCTTTTGTGATAATGTCAGTGCCATGTATTTAGTATCCAACCTAGTTCAGCACCAAAGAACCAAACATTTGGAAATAGATTTACATTTTGTTAGGGAGCGTGTTCCTATTGGTCATGTGTGTCTTTTGCATGTCCCATCTTCTTTTCAGTATGCATATACTTTTACAAAGGCTCTAGCTACTCAACTGTTTCTTGACTTTAGAAATAGTTTGAACATTAGAGCTCCCCCTGCTCAAACTACGTGGATGTGTTAAATTGATTTTATTTACGATTGTTTTATACATCTTTGTATAGTATAGGGACCCTTATGTAACTTGTATCTCTATATATTGAATGCAATATATGCAACCCTAACCAAGGGTTTTCCACAATATTCAACAGTGAGAAGCATACATACCTTTTCTACTCTCTCTTTTTCTCTATAGCGTCTCATTTTCAAATCAGACCTTGCGTTCTTGAGAATAGCTTCTTTAGAAGCTCAAGCAGCTCTAATTCGAGCTTCAAGTAGCTCTAAACAATGACATCAACACGAGTTGTTGGTACATCATCATCATTAGGTATTCATCCGATGAATGATGAACACTTGAACATAGTTCTAAAATACCAACTAATTAATCCTTTCAGCAAAGCAACTTTATCACTTAAAGACTGTTTGGTAGATGTTAACGATTAAGAGTATGTGTATGATTGGACATATTAAGTTTAAGTATGAACCAAAACGCCCGACATATCTCGCTTGAATGTAGGGTCTAGGTGAGGGATGTACACAAACGTATCTTCTCACTACTAAACAAAAGACTTTTGCCTAAGGACTTTTCTCTGGGAAATTTTTCACTAAAAAGGTGAATCCTCACAAAATCGTCACAAAAATTGGTAGCTAAATTGTTGGTGG
Source organism: Silybum marianum (assembly GCA_036898165.1). Lineage (NCBI taxonomy): Eukaryota > Viridiplantae > Streptophyta > Magnoliopsida > Asterales > Asteraceae > Silybum > Silybum marianum. The sequence goes on from CM072528.1 coordinate 13,272,577, forward strand.
GTAATTAAAATTAGTGACAGATTACTCAGAGATTCTCTGGGTGACCCGTTGGTATTTTCTCGAAAAACATCTGATTTTACTGAACCATTGATATTTCTATAGGTGATCCGTACCAAAGCGTAGAGAGTGGTTCTTTCTCATAATGGCTTCGTTTTAACTTGTATATAAACATACCCACGTATCCTTAAGACCAAGATATCAAAACAATGAAAAGTAACATAAATTTTGATGTAAATTGACCTAATTCAATGAAACCCGTTGTCATACTGATTGGAATTAGTAGATTAACAATCCAACATGTAAAGCTAAATAGTATATGAATCAAAATCAAATTGAAGAAAATCTCAAATCAAACATCAAAACAATGAGACAAACATTAATGTTCAAGAGAAACTGATGAAACCCATTACAGTATTAACAGTAGATTCACACTCCAAAACGAAAAGCTGCGTAAATCAACAGGGAATTGAAGAAACCTTACGAATTAGATAGCATAAGGGAAACTCGTGAAATTTTAAAGTAATACCATACAAAATGCATACGAAGATGTTACTGATTGTGCTTGAAAAATGCAACTATCACTTGCACAAAAAGTATATTTATATGGATGAGCATTTTGTAGATATTTTGAAAATACAACCTGAAATAATTGAGCCAAAAATGTATACATATATCAAAATAATATACTCCAATCGCCCTCTCATAAACCTCTTACTTGAAATCCCGAAGTGATTGCCTCAGAAAAGCATTACTACTCGCGGTGATCAACAAAGCCAAGAAGTCAGACTCGCAGTTACCAACATTTTTTTTTAAATTGCCCTTTTTGCCAAATATTATTATCTTTGTTTAAAAAATAAAAGGCAGGTGAAACACACCTCAGAGTCTTAAGATGGTTCAGACTTCTTGTACAAAGCATGGTCCTTTTAAACACGAAGACCTATTTCGTGTATATCTCACCGGTGGATTTAAAAAACCTCGCGAATTAACTTGGGTCACTAAGAAAGATGTTTTTGACTGCTGCGTGCAAACCTACATATATATAGTTTGACCAAAATCATTTACTATGGCAGGAATATTATGTATACTCATGGATTAGTGATTTTCAATCAAAGCATGATAAAAAAATATAGTTAAAAGATTTTAATCGTACATAGCTGATATATATATTTTGGTTACCGCCTGCTTATTGGTGACAACCTCGTCTCCTAGTCGTCTAAACGACAACCCACCATTTCCCGATTAAGCGTCGAAGTCGAGTACAAAGGAGTTGCAAATGCAACGGCTGAAACCACATGGCTTCACAATCTTCCTCTTGGGATACATCATCCGTTTACCTAACTAAAAACCCAGTGCAACACCAACGCACAAAACACGTTGAACTTGACATCCACTTCGTTCGTGAAAAAGTGCGTCTGGGTTCTTTACGTGTGCAACATATCCCCGCTGACTATCAGTATGTTGATATTTTCACGAAGGGATTGCCACGCCACTATTTCACCTGCTTCCGCTCTAGCCTCACTATCCGACCGGCGGCTACAGATTCGACTGCGGGGGGAGTATTAGCCGAAATATATGCCTTATAGCCGAAGGGATTGCCACACACACACAAACACACTCCGTGATCAAGATTACTCTGAATAATCAAGATTTATTTTTCTCTTTTTGGTTTAGAGTTTTCAATGGAGAAGGAAGAAGATCATCTTCCACCCAGCTCCAACAATAACATAATAGACCTCAATTTATCTTTGATATGTATTTTCTTTCTTTAATCAATTAGAGAGATTTTAATTCAATTTATCTGTGAATTCCCTATCAAATTCATGTTTTTAAGGTCGGAGAAGAACATGAATCGAACAAGTCAACCAACCTCACACAAGTTATCTGTTTTTCTGTTGCTCCATTTTTCTTTTATCGAACAGTTTTAATTAAAACTTATCTTTATAGGCGAATGTTCAAAGAATTCTACATTTGTACCGAAAGAATTGTTGCGTCTGGTGAGTTTATGAAGGATTTCCTATCAGTTGAACATTTTTCATCAACATTTTGGTGTTTTAAGGGTCATTATGGAGAAGGACAGTAATCGAAGAATTCGACCAACCTCACAGTTTTTCTCTTGCTCTGTTTTTCTTTTTTGGAAAGATTTAATTTGAATTTATGTTTATAGGGCGTCAATTCAATTGCATCAAGTTCAAAGAATTCTATGACCCATGGTGGACTCCTTGGATGCAACATGCAATAATATTCAATTTCGCGCTAACACCGTTAATCTGGATCAAGAGGTTCTCTTCCTCAGCTCTCTTGCTCTTACTCTTAATTTTTTTATTTAATCGATTAAAACCAAAGAGAATTTGTTTTTGTAAATATTGGATTTCGAAATGGATTGTAGCCGGGGAGGACGGACTCTTTTCTCAAGGACTTGGAATTAGCTGTGACGCAAGCAAAGCAGCGAGAAAGGCGTCAAGAACAGTTAAGGTTTGACCATCAAGATGCCTCAGAAAAGAATTACTACTCGCGGTGATCAACAAAGCCAAGAAGTCAGACTCGCAATCACCAACATTTTTTTCCAAAACTACCCGTTTTGCCAAATATTAATCTTTGTTTCAAAAATAAGAGGGAGGTGAAACACACCTCAAGAGTCTTAAGATGGTTTAGACTTCTTGTACAAAGCATGGTCCGTTTAAACCCCAAGGCCACTGAGCAAAATGTTTTTGACTGCATGCAAACCTACATATATAGTTTGACCAAAATCATTTACTATGGAAGGAATACTATATATACTCATGGATTAGCAATTTTCAATCAAAGCACGATAAAAAAAATATAATTAAAAAGATTTTAATCGTACATAGCTGATATACCTACTATATTATAGATGGGAGCAACCATGAACCAAAATTAGGAAAATATCAACATAATTCTTTTTTCTTGAAAGAATAGGTTAACTTGGTTTCTAGTAAGAAATTGAATCGCTTTGCCCGTTCGACAAAAATTCTTAGTCTGCCACTGCAGTCAAAGAAAAATATTGAATCGTAATCCACAAACTATTTCAAAAGGGTTCTTTTCTTTTGTAAATCATCCAAAAGTTACAAATCCTACCGACCAAAAAGTCTGTCATATGTAATCGGAGTTATTTTAAAGATAATTATTTTTTCTAACTAAAAACCCAGTGCAACACCAACGCACAAAACATGTTGATATTTTGTCGAACGGGCAAAGCGATTCAATTTCTTACTAGAAACCAAGTTAACCTATTCTTTCAAGAAAAAATAATTATGTTGATATTTTCCTAATTTTGGTTCATGGTTGCTCCCATCTATAATATAGTAGATATATCAGCTATGTAAGATTTTAACTATATTAAAATCTCTTAACTATATTTTTTTTATCGTGCTTTGATTGAAAATCGCTAATCCATGAATATATATATAATATTCCTTCCATAGTAAATGATTTTGGTCAAACTATATATGTAGGTTTGCATGCAGTCAAAAACATTTTGCTCAGTGGCCTTGGGGTTTAAAAGGACCATGCTTTGTACAAGAAGTCTAAACCATCTTAAGACTCTTGAGGTGTGTTTCACCTCCCTCTTATTTTTGAAACAAAGATTAATATTTGGCAAAACGGGTAGTTTTGGAAAAAAATGTTGGTGATTGCGAGTCTGACTTCTTGGCTTTGTTGATCACCGCGAGTAGTAATGCTTTTCTGAGGCATCTTGATGGTCAAACCTTAACTGTTCTTGACGCCTTTCTCGCTGCTTCGCTTGCGTCACAGCTAATTCCAAGTCCTTAAGAAAAGAGTCCGTCCTCCCCGACTACGATCCAGTTCGAATTCCAATATTTACAAAAACAAATTCTCTTTGGTTTTAATCGATTAAATAAAAAAATTAAGAGTAAGAGCAAGAGAGCTGAGGAAGAGAACCTCTTGATCCAGATTAACGGTGTTAGCGCGAAATTGAATATTATTGCATGTTGCATCCAAGGAGTCCACCATGGGTCATAGAATTCTTTGAACTTGATGCAATTGAATTGACGCCCTACAAACATAAATTCAAATTAAATCTTTCAAAAAAAGAAAAACTGAGCAAGAGAAAAACTGTGAGGTTGGTCGAATTCTTCGATTCCTGTCCTTCTCCATAATTACCCTTAAAACACCAAAATGTTGATGAAAAGTGTTCAACTAATAGGAAATCCTTCATAAACTCACTAGACGCAACAATTCTTCCGGTACAAATATAGAATTCTTTGAACAGGCGCCTATAAAGATAAGTTTTAATTAAAACTGTTCGATAAAATAAAAATGGAGCAATAGAAAAACAGATAACTTGTGTGAGGTTGGTTGACTTGTTCGATTCATGTCCTTCTCCGACCTTAAAAACATGAATTTCATAAGGAATTCACAGATAAATTGAAAATAAAATCTCTCTAATTGATTAAAGAAAGAAAATACATACCAAAGATAAATTGAGATCTATTATGTTATTGTTGGAGCTGGGTGGAAGATGATCTTCTTCCTTCTCCATTGAAAACTCTAAACCAAAAAAAGAAAAAGAAATCTTGATTATTGAGAGTAATCTTGATCACTGAGTGTGTTTGTGTGTGTGTGGAATCCCTTCGGCTATAAGGCATATATTTCGGCTAATACTCCCCCGCAGTCGAATCTGTAGTTGGTCGGATAGTGAGGCTGGAGCGGAAGCGGGTGAAAAGGTGGCGTGGCAATCCCTTCGTGAAAATATCGGCATATTGATAGTCAGCGGGGACATGTAGAACACGTAAAGAACCCAAACGCACTTTTTCGCGGACGAAGTGGATGTCAATTTCAACATGTTTTGTGCGTTGGTGTTGCACCGGGTTTTAAGTTAGGTAAACGGCTGAAATGTTGTCGCAATAGATGATTGTGGCCTGGCATAATGGAGAAATGTTCTCGACGGGTAAACGGCGTGATATGTTCTCGCTCCATGATCAGTCTCGATGAGTGTTGGGTTACGGTGATGAAGAACGTGGCGCCTTTTAACGTTGAAGAATGTGTTGAAGGAGGTGATTATGAGCTTACGGTGTCGAGCTATTGTATACACTTGAACGTCCATAAATATTCATAATAAATATAATATATATAGCATTTCAAGTAAAAAACGGTTCAAACGAGACACATGACTATATCGAGATGTCATATTGAAAAGCATGAAATTATCGTTATTTGATGTAATTTGTTTGATTAAAATATTATTAAATTTTAAAATAATTTGTTCGAGAAACACAAATCGTTGTCCAAGTTGTTGGGGTTTGAATATGAGACTGTTTATAAGTCGGGAACTTGGAATCGGATTGTCGATGCTTTGTACAAAATCAATCTGTGTGACATGTTGATGTGTGTTGCTATATCATTCCCCATTTATCATAGAACTTTTATCAGTTTTATGTAACCTCTTCCACTAGTCAAACTCTCAAATTCAAGGCTATCTCTACACACTTTGATTTCTTTTCTTTCAAAAGATGGATTACTTTACAAAAATGATCGTTTGTTTATTCCTAAGTAAACGAGAAGGCATCCCCAATTGTTGGTTAAATATCATGCATCTTCGTTTGGTGACCGTTCTGGCATCAAGGCTAGTGCTATCCGTCTTGCAGTACAATTTAATCTGACAGGGTTCTATAATGACACTAAAGTAGTAATCGACCAATGCCCCTTACAAATAGAATAACCTATTTATACAAAATTGTAAAGAGGTCATCAATGATCATTTATCATAGAAATGAAATAAAGAGATGTTAGGAATCATAACAGGTCTACTATTAGAAAGAAAAATCTCTATGTGTATACCACAACGTACTGGCCCTAAATACGCATGACCTTTGGATATTCTTCAAGCTCTAGAAGATTATAACTAATGTGTGAGAAAAATATTATATTACATAGGGTCGATGAATGAGTTGGGTTCATTAACAATTCATTGATGAAAAAATGGCAAAAAAAGAAAGAATCACTCCTATTTTATATCTTGCATCTATAGTATTTTTGGATTTCTCTCTCATCTAAGAAACTCTTGAAATCCTAGATGGATTTAGGGGTGCTTACGGGTTGTGTTGATCGATCTGAAGGCATTTGAACAACCCAACCCAATGCTTACTTTTTGAAATATCTCAACCCAACCTACCCAAACCAATATGCAACCCAACCAAAGCCAAATCGTATGGGTTGGTGGGGTTAGTCGGTTGATACTTTGGTACATCAAAATATTCTCTTAACCTTGAATATGTTGTTTTCTATAGTGTACTCATAATTTCTTTTTTCACCATCAACTATTTGGTAGAAACTTATCCATACTTTTTAATCATAAGTATATTACGTTTATTTAATTTTTTTTAATTTGCACACACACACACATATATATATATATATAATAGAAGAGATTTCAAATACAACCCGTACAAACTCAATCAATCATTTTTTTAATTTTTTTCACTTTTTCTTAATTTATGGGGATTGATTAATATGTGAAAAGGTTTCATGAAGAACATATGAGGGTTGATTAATCAAGAATATATAAAACAAGATTCATTAAAATGAGAAATACATTAAACAATTTCATTTTCATATAGAAACAAAAATATATGAAATAATTCATGAATAATTTGATTTTTCAATTGTGCAATCATAGAACATATCAATGAACCCTATCACATTTGACATGCTTCTTAGCCTTTCTTAGTTGAGCTATAGAGTTTAGAATAGCTTCACTTCGCTCCGCTTCGTTTGCTCTGACGGGTCTTTACTTGTCGGACCACCCTGTCGACGAATAACATAACAGGTACCACCACTTCAGGCAGAGTTAGTGAGCCGTGTATAGGACGTGTTGTATACTTCTTTATTCTATCAAACGTGAAAACGAGGCCTCCGGTGCTGATGAGGCAGCTATACTTTTTTTAAAATAGCCTAATGAGGAGACGATCGTAACCTCTGAGCTCAAAGATGGAATCTAGTGACTAACTAACCCGTTCACAACAAACTTTCAGTCTCCCTTTCAACCCCCTTTCTTATAACAAGGCAGAAATCCCCAATGTGACATTCTCTAGTTTCGAATGAAGAGTGCCATGTCGCACTCCTATCAAAAAGTGAGACTTTACTAAACAAGAAAATCCCCTTCTATCTTTGTAGTTGTAACTGCGCCTTATTGGCTTCTTTTCAGGATTTAACAAGCAAGTACGTAAACAGCCTTATTTCTCTGCCGTCAACTACACGGTTTGTACAAATTGATTGATTTGTATTTTAAATCTCCCCTATATATATATACACACACAAATAAAGGATGAAGGGGGTACGTGATGGTGTATTTGTCTAATATACATATTAATAGAGACTCAACAATCACATTAAATCCAGAATATAAAAAAATATCGGTTCATCGGGTTAGCCTGGGTTCAAATAAAGTAACCAAAAATCAACCTGTTTGAAGTTTTTACAACTCAAATAGACATCGGGTTGCTTCGGGTTGAGTTTTTCGCATTTGGTTGGTCAGGTTTTTGAGCACCCTTACCTGGATTACTAATTGGAAACACATATTATATTTTGGCCTTGTTGTTTAGAATTTTATCTATTGCTATTGTTGTTTTACTGGTCTGTTTGTTCCCAATAATTCCCAATATTAGTTCTCGCTAACCACGTCATATCAAAATCATTGAATCAATAACAATAAGCCCCATTTGAAGAGGCTCATATATAGAATGTCGAGAAATAATCCTTGTATCCTCACATTGACAGCATCTAGGGTTCCTCAAACAATGTGATATCTCACACCGTGTAATTCCTTGCCCCTCCCTCCGCTTACTAAGGTGGTTTGATAAAAAAAAAATGTTTTAGATCTAGATGTTATGTTTTTAGTTTGAAACCCATAAGAGGCTCAAACCAGCTAAACTAAAAAATGACATATATATCTAAAACAATTTATTTTATCAATAGAGCATTATTAGAAAATCGTATACGGAATTATAAAAAACTTTTATCTCTAAAATTACAAAAAGATGTTGAACAAATGAAAAAAAAAAAGTTAAATAAATCCACCAAACAATAGTTGGGATTTTGGGCAGACTTTGAGTAAACCGAACTACGATTTGGAATTTGATTTTTGAAAGATCTCAGAATTTTGTTAATAAGAAATGAAAACTAAAAGAACATAACGTCTTTGACGAATTCTTTATAACTGGACCAAAAAAATAATGCCTAAAACATGAAAAATAAATACAATTAATACATCATTTTTGGCGGTCGGTTAGGTCAATTTGGTTATTTTTCTGACCAGACCAGATCGCTCAAACCGCCAAAAATTGTCTGGTTTGATTTTATTCGACGGCTTGAGCAGTGCAACGGTTCTTTGAACACCCCTAATGTTTTTTTTTCATTCCATCGAAAATCTATTTTATGCTATAGACGCTTATAGACTCTCTATGCCCTACCGTAATGTAATGATTCCTCTGTCATTACGACGTTTACCAAAATGATGTTGTCCATAGATCAAATTATTCGTGGATCAAATTTCATTTTTCTTTCTACCACATCATTTTAAACGAAGTTTTACCATAACATTGCTTTAGTTTGGAACCGATATAGAATTGATTCAATTATGGAAATCATGAATAGTCATTGGTAATGTCACAGCACAAATATGATATTACATCTCCACGGATCTTGTAACTCTTCTTCCTTCATCAAATGTGAAATCGGTTATGTGGTTGGTTGACCGGTTGTCAAAATATATGCATTTCATAGCTCTTCCCACTAAATTTTCAGCTAGACCTGGCAAAAACTGACACGACACACTAACCCGACACGAAAATTAAACGGGTAAGGTCAGGGTCAAAAACTTGAACTTGAAAATGACCTGAATAACCCATTTATATTATGCTCCTTAGACCCTTAGGCAACGAGCGTCAACACGCCACAAATTATATTTTTTTAACAAAGTAAATACTAAATAATAATAAAAAGTGATTGATCATTCCATGTTAGACCTGGCAAAAATAGGCACGACATGTTAACCCGACATGGATTCGACACGAATTAAACGAGTTTGAGTGATACATTTCAACCCGTTTAAGTAAATGGGTTGACACAACACCCACACGAAAATTAAACGGGTTGACACGACACGAAACGAAAATTAAACGGGTCGGGTTAGGGTTAGGCACTTTCAACCCGTTTAACTTTGAACCCGACACGAACTCTACACGATACGACACGTTTGCCAGGTCTATTTTCAGCCACGAGTTTAGCCTCTATCCTTACACAGAAATCTACAATTTACACGGCCTCCCTAAGGTATTTGAATCAAATAGAGGCCATTTGTTTCTTAATCATTTTTTTGCGTGAACTTTTCCTTTCACCGGGTACAAAACTTGCCATTATTACCGCCTACCACCCGTAGTCTTATGGCCAAATAGAAATAGTTAACCGGTGTTTGGAGGCGTATCTCCAATGCTTTGTTAGTGATGATCCAATTAATTGGGTCAAGTTCTTACATCTACAGAAAACTTGGTACAAAACTTCTTATCATTCCTCTATGCTAATGTCGCCATTTGAAGCTTTATATGGCAGACTAACACCCGATGTTCTCTCTTATTTCATCGGTCGTGATACCATTGCTTCTTTAGACTAGCTTTTGACTATGAGACAATAAATTAAAGATGGTTTTAATATACAAGTTATGAACATATATTAGTATATTAGACTAACACCCAGTGGCGGACCCAGGATTTTTCCCGAGCGGGTGCACCCTTAAATTCTATCAAATGTCTGCAAAGCTGTTTGATATATTTTTCGATTGATTTTGAAGGATTTTTAGCCGAATTCCCTGTTTAGGGGCTTTTTTAAGTTTTTCGGTTGATTTCGAAGGATTTTTTAAGGTTTTTGGTTGATTTCGAAGAAACTTTTTAAGGTTTTTGGTTGATTTTGAGTGATTTTTTATGGTTTTTGGTTGATTTCAAGTGATTTTTTTAAGGTTCTTTGTTGATTTCGAGGGATTTTTTAAAGTTGTGCTCCCTTAACTCTTGAAGTTGACAGAGTTAAGCGGGTGCACCTCATGTAAAACTCATGTAAAACTTACGAAACACGATATTTTTTACCCTTACGGCACTAGGTTGAGCGGTAGCACTGACCCCCTCCCCAAAGGATGGGTCCGCCCCTGCTAACACCCGTTGTTCTCTATTATTTCATCGATCGCCCTACCATTGATTGCTTTAGACAATCTTTTGACTACAAGACAATAAATTAAAGATGGTTTTAATTTACAAATTATGGACATATTCTAGTATATTAGTATATCGATCACACTATCATCAATTATGAACTAATTGAACTAAAGATGGTTTTACAAAGGGTAATTATAAATACATCCCTTATATATGATGTATGTGAGTGATTAGAGAAGGTATAAAGTATAGGACAGGGTAGTGTAGGGTGTGTCACTAAGGTAGGGGTAGAAAGTAAATGGTATATGTGTGGAATGGGGTAGAAATAACAAGGTAGGGGTTAGAAATAAACGAGTTGTGTGTGTGGAGAGGTGGTATGAATAACAAGGGGGTTGTTATTTTTACCCCTTCAACACATGTATCATTTACTTTCTTCCTCTACCTTACTCACACACCATTCACTTTCTACCCTCTCTGTTCACTCACATACACTTTCTACCCCCTCTACTCATTCACACATGGATATAATTCCCCAATAACAACCCTTCACAAATTATGAACATATATTAGTATATACATACAAAACAAGTATATCTACATAAATACATATATACATACAAAATATGTATGTACATATAAATACACTAATGAAGGTAACCAAAGGAAAATGTTATCAAAATGGCAGCGTATAGTGGTGGTTGTGGCTGTTGGAAATGGAAGCTTAAAGGTTGGAACTTTTCATCCATCCCACATAGGAAGGGAGGTGAAAGTTGAAGTGCCTTATAAGGCTTAACCCTCCATTGGGCCTTGAACTAGTTGATCGGCTCATGGTGGGGGTTGTGGATGGTTGGACCAACGCACACGCGTGGCCGTGGCCGAGGCCGAGGCCGAGGCCGAGGACGCGGGAATTCGCGGAGTGGCGCGAGTAGGCGCACTTTGCACTTCGCACGCCGAGCTCCCGAGTATCTTTTTGGTACAGAAAACGTTTGAGAAAGAGAAGCAGTAGATATTATCAGTTTAGATATTTATTCACGATTTTCTCATCAGTTTTTGACCAAGTCCCTCAGTTGGTTAAAACTGATTTTATTAAATCTTTATTTTTTTAAAAACGTGATATTTATCAGCTTGAGAATAGGTCTCTCTAACTGCCCGATTCTTGGGGCTCAAGCTGAGAGAAACGTGGTATTCACCCAGTATAAATACTGGGTTAAACCTTCTGGTTTGAAACACTGAAAATTAAAAACGATTTTGCTCTCTTTCTCTCTCGGTTTTCTGCAAACTGCTGCCATCTCTCTGCTGCTTCCTGCTTCACATATTTTCTGCATCACTCCTGCTTTGTTTCGGTAACATTGCTGTTGTTAACGAAACGTGAACCTGCATACAATCCTGGGGCTTTGCGGCTGTCATACTCACAGCTAATAGAGTGCCGTATAAAACCTTAAAGGACAGGTTTTATACAAACCGTGCAGTTTCTTTCTCTTCTCCGAAAACAACAAGAGGTTAGTATTTAAATTCCGTCTTGTATTTAATTACAGTTCACTGAGTGAACGATCTGCTTCTCCTCCTTTTCTTTCAATTAAATTTATCGCGAAGGATAGGTTTAAATAGTGGGTACTTAACAATTGGTTTCGAGAATCCTTTATAATTCATTGGACCTATATTTTAATAAAGACTCTATGTTGGTTCAACAAGTTTAATAAAGTTTCCACCTTTATATATAAAGCTTAAATCCTTTTATATAAAGATTTAATTTTTACCGTTTCTAATCCTGTCTTGTAAACTATTTTCAAGGCGGCCGGAGAGAACGAGTAAAAGTGGTGGTGCAAGGCGACATGGTGGGAGTATGGAAACGTGGGTGGTCTACGACGGTGGTGGTTGCAAGGAGACAGCGGTGGTGGTGCTCAACGGGAGTGCATGTGGTGGTCGACACCGGTGGTATGGTGGTCGCGACAGCGGTGGTATGGTGGTCACGACAGCGGTGGTGGTCGACAGCGGTGGTATGGTCGTCGCGACGGCGGTGGTGGTCGACAGCGGTGGTATGGTGGTCGAGACGGCGGTGGTGGTGGACAGCGGTGGTATGGTGGTCACGACGGTCGTGCTCAAGGTCTACAACGAAGGACGACTGGAAGTATGGCGACATGGATGGTTGCCGGCGGTCGTGCTCAAGGTCTACAACGACGGACGACTGGAGGTATGGCGACATGGATGGTCGCCGGCGGTGATCTGTCGCTCTTGATATCGCCAACAGCGGTGCCTTGATCTCCATCTCTAATTTCTCTCGATTAGAATAACATCCAAAGGGGGCGGCTAGGGTTAAATTAATATATTAAAAAACCACTAAATTTTTATTATTTATTAATTTAATTTTAATTCATTAGAGCAATTAATTATTGATTATTAAGGAAAATTTTGGTTAATTTAATTAATTAAATCTGGTTTAATTTAGTTAAATTTAAAATATATATTAATTATTTATCTCATTAGATTTCGTTAAATTTTAATTTAATTCAATTAACTAGATCTATTCAATTTTAGTTAAATATTTATTAATGTATTGTATTACTTTTTTATTGAATTTAATTAATTATTAATTATTAAACATATATTAATTTATCAAATTACATTTTTATTTAATTTAATTAATATTTAGTTATTAGATATTTGCTAATTTATCAAAAAAAGAATTAATAATAATAAATCTTTAATTACTAATTATTAAAAATGAATAATACTGATTAAAGCTCCATAATTCTGAGTAAAACCCAACGATATTGAATAAAACCCAATAATATTGAATAAAGTCTAATATAATCTATTAAAGTTTGTTAGAACACATTAAAGCCCAATATACTCGTTAAATCCCAATGATATCGAATAAACCAATAAAGCCCAATTAAACCCGGCAAACCCAATGATGCTGAATAAACCCAATGAAACCATTAAATGCCACTAAGATTCATTAAAACCTGTTAGAATGGATTGAAGCCCAATGATACTTAATAAAGCACAATAGATTCATTAAAGTCCAATGAAACCATAAAAGTACGTTAGAACGAGTTAAAGCCAAATACAGCCCGTTAGAGTCCAACGATACTCAATAATTTACTCATCATATATTATTTTACCTGTTCTATTATGAACATTAAAAAAACCATTACCTCCTAAAACTCGTATAAATTGTCCAAAAACGTAATAAATCCCTAACATGCATAACTCAGTCAATCCCAAACCCATCCTACCTTTATGGTCCCCTTAATCGGTCCCAATCCCAAATATCCATCTTGTGCTTACTCTTGGTCCACATTCTTCATTGGTCAGAGCTCTCTCTACATTCCTCTTGGGGTGATGGTGATGAAACCATTAAAGCCCGATATAGATACATGTACACATCTATACACACACATACATACACACACACATATATATATATACAGATATATAGGTAGGATTTTCGTTGCAAACTAATTGAATTTTGCAAACTGAGCAAATTGACGTGGACCAATTATATAGCGCCACATGGAAATTAGTGTTTTATTTGTTTTTATATTCAAGGAGGGCGGTTATGTAAAATTACAATTATATTATTTTTAATTATTTTTTAGAATCTAATATCATCTTTAGTAATATGCTATTATTATGGTAAGGGTGAATCAGATTTGATTCAGTTTCTTTTTTTACGCCGGGCATCCTCATTCAAACGACTCCTACTATGGCCCTTCCATCCCACCTAAAACCAAATCCTACCATCGCCATGGCGGCGGCGGCTTGCCGTCTTCCTGAATCGTCGGCTTAATCTTCTGGTTCATCTTCCTCACAATCGTCGTCGTCTTCCTCGCACTCGTCACTGTCAACATGACGTTCCAGAACCCTAATCGTCGATTAGGGATCTATTACGACAAAATCAAAGCCAACGTGTTTTATCACGGTCAGAGGTTTTCTACGGCGTAACGCCCTGGCGGCGATGGCGGTTGCAACCATCGTCGTCTTCCTCGCAATCGTCTGCTTAATCTTCATCTTCTGGTTCATCTTCCGTTCCAACGTCTCCAAGTTTGAAAACCCAGTAAGGAATTGCTCTTCTTTTAATTCATGGGATTTGAAATGGGGTTTTGATGATTTGAAAACCTAATTTGGAACTTGTTTTCAAATCAATTCAAACAGGGATGAATCTGATGAATGAAATCTGATGACGGCGGCTGGAAAAGTGAAGAAGACGATGGTGATGGTGGTTCTTGGTGATGGGAATGGAATGAGTTGGTGGTGGTGGTTCTTGGTGATCGGAATGGAACGGAATGAGACGATGGTGATGGTGGTTCTTGGTGATTGCGAATGGTGTATTTGTATTCACGAATTGCGAATTAGTATTCACGACTGACGAAAGTGAATTCATGAATGGTGGAAGTATATTCACGAAGAGTGAATTAATATTAATGAAGGGCGAATTAGTATACACGAATGCCAAAACTTGCCGGAAAACTCATCGGATAAGATGAAATTATTGGATAGTGTATTCATCGCGACAGGAAATTAATAAATATTAATTCCATAGTAATGGATAATTACTATAGATAACAATTTAATTAAATAATAAATATTAAAATTGATTAAATTGTAAAATGACGGTGATACCCTCAATAAATTAATAGACTATTAATTTTTTTAATAAAATAGTATCCACGTGGCTTATTTCTATTGGTCCACGTCAGTTTGCAAAGTTTGCAAAAATCAATTTTTGCAACCGCTACCACCCCAATATATATATATATATATATATATATATATATTGGGGTTAAATCAAATAAAAACCACAAAAGAATTAAGGCCTTAAGGACTAATCTAAGCTATTTATTAAAATAAATCAAGTGTTGTTAAAGAAATAACATATTTGTGATAAAATGGTAAAATAAGGGTATTTTGTCAAAAATAAGTAGATTAAAGGGTATTAGATACACACATACATATATAGGGTTAAATCAAATAAAAAGCAAAATAAGGTTGAAAACTATGACAACCGATATAAGCTTTAATTTGGTTTTGATCTTATGGTTTTAATTGAAAACTATTTTAAGTTAAAAAGGCATAATCATCATTTTGGTAACATGATTCACTAAATGAAACATATATATTCATTCATCATATGAAACACACAGATTCACCATGTGAAACACATATGAATTCACCATATGAAATTCAAATATAGTTGATCATTCTTTATAAAACACATATTAATTTACCAGGTCGTATGAATCCAGAACACATACTAAGTAACTAGATTCACCATATTAATCCAGATGAAGTCAACGATGAATTTGAAAAGTCAAATATGATGGCGGTAATAAAATCACTATACGCCCTTCTCTTTTTATTAATATTACAAAAATGTTACCATGATTATTAACCTTTGATTAAACTTTTTGATGGTTGAGATCAATTCTCACGGTCGTCAACCTTGTTATGTTTTTTATTTGATTATATATACATATATATAGAGGCTGAATCATCTACAACCCACTTCAAAGTTGCACCCCATGGGATTAGTTGCGGTGACTTCGGGCTACTCGCGCAGCGGGTAATCGCCCTGGGATTAGTTGGCTCGCATAGCGGGTTGGATATCCAGGTTAATCAAAAAAAAAAAAAAAGTTGCACCCCATGCCACCCAATCCTAACCCTTCATTTCATAATCAAATTAATTTTAATTATTTTTATATGCAAGGGTATAGTTGTCAATTCAAATTGAATTATAATTTAAGAAATTATATTAAGTAATTAATTTTTTATGAAATGCAAAGTGGGAAAAGTACGTAAAAACCAAATGGACTTTAGGATTTAGAATGATTAAGTTATTGAACAAATTTTTGGAACAAATAAACCATTGGAATTTTCAAAAAAGGTTAAATAAATCATTGTAATTTTCTAAACTTGTTAAATAAGTCCTTTTTGTAACCTACAACTTGAAAAGAAGGTAAATATATGAATTAAAAAAATCTAAACTATCGTCGCCTAATCGAGTTCTCCCCAAACCCCACACGCAACTCTCACTCACCGGCACCGCTACAGGTCACCACCGGCCGGCCAACCAGCAGCCGGCAAACCATATATGTTTATTAATATGTGTTTTTGTTTCTGATTTAACAGATCATCCTTATGATGAGACTAGATGACCATTTTCCCGAACCAAACCGGGACCTTATCGAAACCGGACCGAACCGAACCAAACCGGTACCAAATTTGTACATACAACTCGCTTTTCGGTCCTCGTTTTTAGTTAAAAAAAATTCGGTACCAACCGGTTCGGTACCAATCTCATCCCTACCGTCTCTTAGATATGATGTACGAAGGCTTATCCGTGGTGTTTCTTCATCAAGAGAGATCTGATTTCTGTGATTTTATATCTTTGTGCTCTTTAATTGCATTGCTGTGAAATGTGAATTAATCTTTGTATAAGGTTTAAAGCAAAACTAAAGTACTTAAAAAAAAGTTAGCTTGAAAGGTTAGAGTTGTAAGCTTATTGTTGCAACCAATGATAAAGATCCTTGTTTATTATACAATGAATTGATTTAGAAGTCACAATGCTAAGAAAAATTGACCCAAAACATGTGCTTGGCTGCTTGCAATGTGTGATGGAATGTGTTGTGTCCTGTAAATAATAGCAAATGTTTTGTTTATATTTTTTTAAAATCTCAAACTTGTCTATCATCAATGGTTATACTACTCTTTGATCTAAATGTGATGGGTTTTTTCGGATTTTTTTTCATTATTTTACCACATTAACTAGCTTTGTAGGTCACAAGGGTGTATCTAACAGGTTTTAGAAAATCCAAGGATTTATTTAACAGGTTTTAAAATGTCCAATGATTTATTTCACAAGGGTGAACCCAAATTATAAAACCTATGAAAACCCAAAGAATGAAGATGATGAATTTGAATTTTGAACCCAGATTATAACACCTATGAACCCAGAAAAGCATGCAATTGTGACACACCAAACAAACGTTGAAAAAACATATGAAAACATTTGAAAAACATATGACAACAGTTGAAAAGCATATAAACTCAGGTATGAAAGTTGGAATCAGATTAAGAACATCCTTCAGAAGTTGTGAATGAACTTGAAACCGATGAAATCAAGCCTGAAAAGCTTGAATCAGATCCTGGACATCCCTTCGAGAAGTTGTGAAAGAACTTGAAACCGATGTAATCAAGTTAGAATCTGAGCCCTCAGAACTTGTGAAAGAATCTGAATCTGATGAAAGTGTTTCAGTTTTGACCGAAAAGGTGGATCTCGGTGACAAACAGATGAAACGTATGAAACATAATTCGGAAGGTAGAAACATGAAGATGATTCCATATATGTAATCATCTTCAACCTCTATGCAAGCCACCATCTTCAATGCACTGTCGTCGTCGCCGTCCTGTTACGGCACCGGTGATGTCGCCGTCGCCGCTGCCGATCACCGCCACAATCGATCTGCAACATAAGGTAACCCACGATTCAAATTTGAAACCCAAAAACCCTCTCTTTCAGTTTGTTGAATCCACCTCCGATTTGGTATGCATGATTTTAGGAAGAAGAAATCAATTGTCAATTTAGGATAAAATATGATTTGGTATGCGTATTCAATGGGTTTTATTTTTAGTTTATTTTATATTTTAAAAATATATATTCAGAATTCCATTTGTGCCCTTAATATTTGTATTGTCCCAAGATTTCAATTTAATTACGGTTATGCCACCGAATTTAATCAACCGTTAGATTATGAAATGAAGGGTTAAGATTTGGTGACATGGGGTGCAACTTTGAGGTGGGATGTAGAAGAACCTCCCTATATAAAAGGTTCAAATGAAAATTTTGGGTTTTTAAAAAAACAAATGACCCATTTTGGACAACATATGATGTGGGGCCCACAAATAAAAAATCATTTATGATTTTTTATTTGTGAGCCCAAAACATCATATGTGGTACCAAATTAGTTCCTTTGTTCCTTTAGATTGATAGTGTTCTTGCATGATCTTTCCCCTATATATATATGTATATATATATATACACACAGAGAGAGAGAGAAAAAAAGAGACATTTTCAAATACAAGTCAGTCAAAGGTTACAAACTCATACAAATCAATATAAAAAATAATTTTTTTCATCAAATGTTATGAATTAAGATATTATTACACATATGTTTTTTTCACCTTGTGCAAAAAATATATGTGAAACTTTTACATTAGAAAAACAAATACATATGAAATTTTTTCATAAAAAATATATGAGAAATTTTAAACTTATGAAAATAAATACATATAAAACTTTTACACAGTGAAACAAACATATGTTTAATAATATCTTAAATCATATCATTTGATGAAAAAAAGTCATTAAATTTTTTTTTTATATGGATTTGTACGAGTTTGTATAGTTTGTAGCTTTGGACTGGTTTGTATTTGAAAAATGTATATATATATATAGAGAGAGAGAGAGGGGGGGGGAGTTCAAATGCGAACTCAAATTTTGTTGTGAACGTGAGGACAAATGAGAGTGTGACACGTGTCTGAATGTAGATTATTCAGACTGAATAATTAAAGAAATTTTCAGACTGAATATAGTATTTATTCAGACTGAATAAGCATTATTCAGACTGAATAAATAATATATTCAGTCTAAATATTTATTTGATTATTCAGTCTGAATATGACACGTGTCGCGCTCTCATTTGTCCTCACATTCACAACCAAATTTGAGTTCTAATTTGAACCCGCCCATATATATATGTAGGAAAGATTTTGAAATGACTAAATTATTCTTAGAATTAACTCATCTAACAAATGTTTCTAATGGTGGGGTTTACAATTTCACACGCCTTTGGTCCATGTGCCTTAACACCCTTAATATATCCTTGTCAGATAGGTTTATTAGGAGGGTAATTTTGTCATTTCAAAATTTATTTATTTTCTAGAGTAAATTACGGACTTAGTCCCCATGGTTTACACTTTCTGGCCACAATGGTCCTAAAATCAAAATAAATACAGATATGGTACCTCTGGTATGCATTTTCACATCTATTAAGTCCCTCCCTCTAACATCCGTTAATTTTTTGTTAGAACAGTTAAATCTAGGGAAATTTTAGTCTTTTTCACCTTTTCTTTTCTTTAACTAAAAATTCAAACAGTCTCCATCTTCATTTCAACTCAAAACCAGATCCAAAACCTACACTGAATCCTTCACCCTTGGTAATACAAAAATCTTCCCGGATTTTCTTCGCGTCGCCCTCTAAGATCTATCACCGATGTCGGCCATCTCTAACATCCCCCACACTTCATATTACTGGCCTTCCACACCCCTTCTCCATCTATAGTTTTCAAAACTCTTAAACAAGTCTGACAACAATCACCACCACCATCTATTTGTGCCCTACAATGACCTTTAAATCTTGTTAAAATCATGACGAAAACCCCTTCATTTTCATCGAAAACCACTTCCTCATCTCAATTTTCTGACGAAAGACCTCCACCTCTTTTTACTGTTCTTCAGTGAAAATTCTCCTATTATTTTGTTTCTCCGGCAAAAATCCCCTCCATTCTCCAAGGATCCGTGATTTGGCCTCTATGTGTGGGTCACTAGGAAGTGTGATCTGAGAAAGTTTTATCACCATTGGCGTCGAAGAGGGAAGCGAAAGGTGGGGCTTCACTTGACTTTTTATATTTATGTTGGTGGGACGAACTGATAAGGTGACAGTGCCGGAGACGGTAATTGATGATGGTGAAGGGGTTGAGGCGAAGATGGTGATCGTGGGTTGATATATTCAAGTAATGTATCATATGTATATAATATAAATAAGAGATAAAATTGGATAAATTCAAAATTAAAGATAAAAAGATTAAAATACCCTTAGATTTAACTGGGTTAATAGAATCTTTTTGATTCGATTAGAGGGAGGGACTCAATATGTACGAAAATGTGTACCAAAGGTACCAAATCCATATTTATTTTGATTTCGGGACTACCGTGGGTAGAAAGTGTAAACCACAGGAACCATATCCGTAATTTACTCTATTTTTTTTCTATTTAAAGAATAAGGATCAATAATGTAAAAATAAACCATCACCTACAGTCCTACATTTCCCATTACCACCTACTAGCTACACCAACCATCACCCGCCATTGTCAATAGTCAACCACACATCCACCTAATTCAATAACAATATAATAAAATTTTCAATAACATATATCAACGAACAATAACTAACAAAAACAGAATAAAGCGATTGTCTTCTTGATTGGAAGTAAAGGATTAACACTGTTAGGACCAAAATCTTCGACTTACGACCATTGGACGAGATCGTACGACCGCTGATACTAAGATACGCATAACCAACGACTCGTGGCATAGAGAAGGGATGTCCGACATACTGGTTTGTTCCGTCGTACGACCAAGCCTCTATCATACGAAGGAAGATAAAAAGGAACGACCAACGACATAATTTAGTGTTATCATACCTGTCTTTCGACCGTCGAATGAATCCTTGATCATTCGCTTGACTAACATTATAACGTGCATATTTATTGTGTTATTTATTGCAGGACAGTTATCATTGAAGATAACGGATACAACAGACGTAATTATGGCCCGGACCTAACCGTTACAAGCTCGGTCAGTATAAATAAAGGAGCACGAAGACACGAAAAGGGACATCGAACACTCGATACTGGTAATACAGAGCATATTCAAGCTTTTCTCACTATTTTTTCTTTAGTTTATAAACGATCATTGTATTACAAGGACGACGTCCCTTATTGACGTCATTTCTTACTAGTGCATCGATGATATCGACCATCGTCCACCGTTTTTTCCCTTGACTAAGGGTTTTCCGCGTCACCAAATACCTTTGTATTTCGTTTATTTACGTCTTTATTTGTGTTTGTCGTATGATCCTTTCTTTAGTCGAATAAGCTCCACACTGACCTTAAGTTGATTTTATCAAACCAATTTTTGGCATCAACAGTTTGGCGCCATCCGTGGGACCCCATCTAAAGAAAATCTTTCGACAAACCTCCCTTGTTACTAATATTTTCCATTGAGATTTGCAGGGATGACAAATCAAATATCGATGGAACGATTGGTGGCTGAACTTGAAAGTGCCCGCCAATGCATCACTCAGTTTGAAAATATGCAAGGATCCCCGGGATTTGAGCGAACTTATGTTCCTCTCTATAACGCAACGATGGGAAATCAAACGGAGTGGACCAGCTTACCACCATTCAATTAAGGGCAAACGTCGTTTACCCCCATGCCTCAACCATCAGTGCGCATAACCCCGCTGGAGACGTCCCAACCAACAACTGGAGTACAAATATCCTCGCGAGAGGCATTTCAACCAATGATCGGGGTTCCAATCTCGACCATAAACACTAGTGGCTCAGGACTTAGCCAAACCAATGTATCTAACATACAAACTAGGCTTAGCGGTCAGAGTAATGCTAACAATACATCTGGATTCCAGTATCAAAATACGTCAATCGGCCAGAACTCCCATGTATTTACGGAACTACGTCAACCTCCAATCTCTCAGAGTCACCAGCTCCATGGCGCGCTCACCGGGAACCACACCCAGAATCACAACTTTCATACAAATCCTTTTAAAAATAATTATAACAATAACAAAAATCCTGAATCAATGTTTTATAACAATGATTTTTCAGGAGGAGGATCTGGCAATATGACGCACGACCCATTCGCACGACGTCTGAAATTATTGGAGGAACAAAATGAGAAAGTCCCATCACTGTTATCAAAACTCGTCGCCCTTCTCTGACGCAATAGCCCTAGTCGATATACCAAAGAAATACGCGATATCGGCGATGAACTCAAATACGCTGGATTATCAAATCCTAATAAACATGTCGCACAATACAAACAGTTGATGTAGACAGTCTCGATCCCACAATACTATCAAGAAGTATGCATGTGCAAAAGATTGGGGCGACATTGATAGGAGCTGCGTTACAATGACTGATAAACTTAAAGCCTAAACCAATCAACTCCTTCCCCGAACTCGTCAACCAATTCTTCCAGCAATTCTATAGTAGTCGCAAAATGGAAAAACAAACGGGAGATTTATATTATGTTATTCAAAAATCTGGTGAATCCATCAGAAACTATTTTAACCATTTTAACTCTGAAATGATAGGGATACGAAACTGCGACATCCGAACGGCAACCGAAACTTATAAGCGAGGACTCGACACTACATCCGAGCTGTACCTCGATCTATCCCGCAGAAACATTTCAGGACGTACGAGCGAGAACCCTGGTGTACATGCGTGTAGAAGATGACGCTATCTTCAGGCATAAACTTACTAACGACAAGCGCATACTGAGCGTAAAGAAGCCAGAGTTCAAGACTAAAGCGTCCGCTAGAGCGGATTCAACAAAACAAATCTCTAATGTCAGATTCGACAAAAGAAGAGAAGCCAACAGCTCATTACGATTCCCGAATTACCCAAAAATTTCTTCTTATGGTTTTAAAGGAACCATGAAGGATCTGGTCGAAGCATTGAGAAGCATTCAGTCAAGCATCTGATGGCCGAAGAAGAGCGATAAGCCCACTGACGAAAAAGACAAATCCAAATGGTGTGACTTCCATGATGACTACGACCATCAGACCGATGATTGCCTTGCTTTGAGGAAAGAGGTCGCGTGGTTGATCCCTAAGGGACATTTGAAAGACATGTTACCCAGTAACGCAGGTAAACTTTCTAGACCCCCATCTCCGCCAACTACTAAAGTTGTGAATTGTATTATAGGTGGATCCGACGTCTGCGGACTCACCTACTCCGCAGCCAAAAGGTATGCAGCCCAGCAAAAGGACGACGCTGAAATTCCCTGTCAAACCAAAGCGGATAAAGAAGTGGACGTGATGCTTATCATTTTCGATGACCAAGACCTTCATGATGCGCGCCAGAAGCATCACGACGGCCTAATCTTACAGCTAACCATCGGGAATTGCTCAACCAAAAGGGTCCTTATTGATGGCGGAAGCTCTGCAAACATCATTTTCCTGAATACCCTGAAAATCATGGGCATTGATCAAACTGAAATTATTCGACGATCGACCGTCCTGGTTGGTTTCAACAACGATGCAACCAGTACCATCGGAGAAATCGTACTACCTGTCTACACTAAAGGAATCAACAAACAGACGTGGTTCAATGTCATCAATTGTTTGTCGGCATATAACGTCATCCTAGGACGACCATGGATCCACGACATGAAAGCCATGACTTCAACTTATCATCAAACGATCAAATTTCCAACTCCGTGGGGCGTCCAGGAAATCAAAAGCGAACAAAAGATGGCAAAAAATGCTACAAGACGGCGATGAAACCCAGAAAGGAGCAAACGTAGCAATTACAGATCCAGGAAGACCTTCGACGATCTACGACTTAAAGAAGTTGTGTTAGACAAGAGTCGACCTGATCGTACAATCTTCGTGGGGGAATCGCTAGACCCCGTTATCAAAAAGGAGATCTTGAATTTCTTAAAAAACAACGCCAGATTGTTTTGCTTGGTCGCACGAAGATATGGTTGGCATAGATCCAGAAATCATATTGCATAAGCTCAACATTGATCCTACGTTCAAACCTATCAAGCAAAAACGTCGCAGATTTGCTCCTGAACGGAATAAAGTTATCAACGATGAAGTCGACAATCTATTAAAAACGGGTAAAATACGAGAAGTAAAGTACCCGGATTGGCTTGCAAATGTCGTTGTCATCAAGAAGAAGAACGGAAAGTGGCGTGTCTATAACGACTTCACAGACCTCAACAAGGCCTGTCCGAAAGATCCCTTTCCTTTACCACACATTGATGCCATGGTCGATGCAACGACTGGTCATGAATTGCTGACATTCATGGACGCGTACTCAGGATACAACCAAATCCTGATGCATCCGTATGATCCAGAAAACACAGGCTTCATGACTAAAAAAGGTATTTATTGTTATAAAGTCATGCCTTTTGGTTTAAAAAACGCAGGTTCGACATATCAGCGACTAGTCAATCAAATGTTCAAAGAACATTTGGGGGACACGATGGAAGTTTATATCGACGACATGCTGGTCAAATCTAAAAAAGCAGAGGACCATATTAGTCATCTGAAGCAGTCGTTCGACATCCTCCAAAAATATGCGATGAAATTAAATCTAGTGAAATGCTCTTTCGGAGTGTACGCTGGAAGATTCCTAGGCCACATGGTTACACGACGAGGCATCGAGGCAAGCCCAGACCAGATAAAGGCAATTATCAATATACAGTCACCACGAAATTTCAAAGAGGTCCAACGACTAACAGGACGAATCCGCGCTAAACAGGTTCATTTCTTGCTTTTTCGATAAATGTAATTTATTTTATAATGTCTTAAGGAAAAATAAAGGGTTCAGTTGGACGGACGACCACGAGCAAGCATTGTAAAATCTTAAAAAGTACATGTTGTCGCCTCCATTGCTCTCGAAACCCGAAGACGGAGAAGAATTACAACTTTATCTGGCGGTAAGCCTGACATCCGTAAGTGTCATCTTAGTTCGAGAAGACGACAAACAACAACAGCCAATATACTACGTAAGTAAATCTATGTTAGACATAGAGAAAAGGTATTCCTCCATCGAAAAACTATTATTAGCCTTAATTGTCGCTGCTAAAAGCTTCGACATTATTTCGAATCCCATCTTATCATTGTCATTACTAATTACCCGTTGAAGTCTGTCCTACGAAAACCCAAACTAACAGGTCGACTGGCAAAATGGAGCATTTATATTAACAACTATGACATCGTGTACAAACCCAGGACATCCATCAAGTCGCAGGTCCTGGCGGACGTACTTCATTGCCGATTATTCCATAACTCGAGAAGATAGCCTTGGAGGAAGCCCCCGCATTAGAAGAAACACTCATTGTGGCGACTCAAGACGAGAGACCTTGGACGTTGTTCGTTGATGGTTCCTCTAATGTACGGGGGCAGGACGCAGTGTCGTCTTAAAATCGCCACAAGAGGGCATGATGGTATACTTTGTATCATGCGAATTCAAGGCAACGAACAACGAAGCAGAATACGAGGCCTTGATAACAGGTATGAAATTAGCACGCGACTTGGGAATCAAGCACTTAAACACTAAAAGCGACTCTCTCTTGATTGCCAATCAGATAAACGGAGAATTCGCAACAAAAGATTCTAGAATGACGACCTATTATAAGAAGATTAAAACTGAGATCGACAAATTTCAGTCATTTGATATCAAACAAATTCCCAGGGAACAAAACTCTCAAGCGGACGCATTAATAAACCTGGGATCAGCGTTGGGAAAATCGTCCTTCGACACAATTCCTATAATACATCTATTGGTCTGATCATCGAAACAAACGACGATGAAAACGATTAGATGAAAGAAATCAAGGATTACCTGATAGATAATTAATTGCTCGACGACAAATTAAAGCCCTACGAGTCAGGTTTAAATCCTCAAAGTACATCGTCATCTCCGGAAAAATTTACAGACGTTCATCGACGGGTCTAAATCTGCGATGTGTCTCTGAACACGACGTACCAAAAATCCTACAAGAAGTGCATGACGGGGAATGCGAAAACCACTCTAGCGGACACATTCTCGTGAACCGAATCGCACGACAAGGCTATTATTGGCCTACCTTGCGACAGGACGCGTCAGAATATGTACGTAATTGGGATGCATGTCAACGATATTCAGGTATGACACACCAACCCTTCGAATTATTACACTCAACACTCGTCCCATGGACCTTCATGCGGTTGGGGATAGACATCGTCGGTAAATTACAGCTGGCGCCAGGTCAGAAAGTTTATCTTTTAGTCCTTACCGATTATTTTTCAACATAGATAGAAGCGACAACTTTCTCTCAAATTCGAGATAAAGAGGTCATATCCTTCGTCCAGACTAACATAGTGTCCAGATTTGGAATTCCCTCGAAGATCGTATGTGATAATGGGTCGCAGTTCATCAGCAACAAAACAAGGCGATACTGCGAAGATCGAGGAATCAAACTCGTGATGTCGACCCCAAGATATCCACAGTCCAACGGTTTAGTTGAGTCGAGTAACAAAATAATCATAAATTCAATCAGGAGAAGTTCGATATTGAAGGTATACAGTTCGATAGATCGGTATTGAAGTGAGATATTCAATTCTCTTTCTATTTAATGGTATTTCACTGCCTTTCATGTACAAGTATTGCAACTTAGTGGTGGGTCGAAGAATTCCCTTCCGTCTTATGGGCCAATCGTACGACGCCAAAAACCTCGATGGGTCAAACCCCGTTTTCCTTGGTCTACGGTTGCGAAGCGGTCTTGCCAGTTGAAATAAGTCTACCAATCGCACGACATTCGTCTGTCGATCATAACTTGGTTGATCTGAGCTATGACATAGACATTCTCGAAGAATTGAGAGACCAAGCTTACGTTCGGATGGTATCACAACAACAGGCCGTTGTTCGGCATTTCAACAAAAATGTCAAGATTAAAGTCTTTCAGGAAGGCAATTACGTCCTTCGACGTGTCTTTCAAAACACCAGAGAGTTGAACGCAGGTAACTTGTCCACTAAGTGGGAGGGTCCTTATCAAATATCTGAAGTAGTCGGCAAGGGAGCTTCGAACACTCGACGAACAAGATATCCCACGTAGTTGGAATGCAATACATTTAAAGAAGTATTTTTTCTAAGTCTTTTTTCCTTTGATTTATCCATCGAACATTACTGACTTAAGCATCGGAGGGTCGTTGGTCAAACCAAAGACCACCCTAACACTTATCTTCTGCAGGATTGCAAGAAAATAAATGTGCGTCGAACAAATATAGCAAACACAAGTTACTCTGTCAGTCAAAACCGTTCGAGTGAAACATCGTTTAAAGACCTCTGTCGTCGAATATGACTCTTATAAACAGCGTCTAAGCGTCTATTTGCCTTGTCGCACGACATTCATTAATTAGAGGTTGTCTTATCGCAAACCATTTATTATTGAAAATTTATTTTAAAAGGAAAAGATCCAAACATGCGCTCTACGGACGGAATTTATCTGTGGAGGATTCCCTCAAAATCGACATTTGTCATTTTGACTATCTACGTGTCTAGATTGCCATAAATTATTTGGCAACATTCATAAGGACTAATTCACGCGACAATACGGTTGAAAATTCCAAAAAAGCACTTGTATTGATTATCAAATAGTTTACAAGTGAAAGAACACGACTACGAAGAGTCGCCCTAAAAAGCCCTAAACTAATTTTAATTCACTTGGCGACGAACGATCGCCCAACCATGACTTCATGTCCTCGACCTCTTGGCTTACCCAACAAAATTCACCGTGGATGTCTCCAACTCAGCTTCCAAAGCCTTGACTCTTTCCAGGGCCTACTCCAGGCGACCCCTGAGGTCGGAACTGACGCCCTTCTCATGCTCATAATCATTTCGAGCATCTTCGAGGTAAAGACGTAGTTCGTCGGCTCTGGCCGACACCTCCTCCTCCTTCGCCTGAATGGCAACCAAGCGCTCTTGTGCTTCCTTCTCCGCATTCGAAGCCTGAGATGTTGCGTCTACCTTAGCTTTCATGCTGAGAGAAAGGCCTGAAAAAAGAACAATAAAACGTCATGATAAGTGAAATATCGCAAGAACACACGAACGCTTGAACGCGTGTCGCACATCGCCCAAAATAAAAACCACACGTCAAAGGATTTCGCGAAAGATTTTACCTGGAAGAGGTGTTCTGTAAGCTTGGAACGGCCATCGAGCAAAGCCACACCTTCGTAACGGTTCTTGAAAACGTTGAAGTCCTCTAGGACGTTGAAAAAACCCCTCCTGGCCCGTCGACCCCTCCCTCAGGAAACCAGAAGGAATTTGGGGTCAAGCGATAGGAACCTCCACCATGGGCCTTTTTCCCTTTTCTTGCGATAAAAAGGAGGGAACAGCGCCAGTTGCAATCGACGATGCGACCGCCCAAGAAGGCTCCACTGTCGACGACGCCTTCGCCGTCTTGGAACGAAGAATCCGAGAAGACGGTTCTCTCAGAACCAACCCCGACGACCTTTTTATGGTCGCACGTGGAACTCCCGTTGAAGGGGACGGCTCGGCGTCGCTCCCAAATAAGCTAGCTAAAGAGTCCATCGCCCCTCCTAGAAAATTGATAAGTGCCAATTTTATACATTTTTATGTCAAAATTCCCTTACCATTAGTGTTAATTAGATACTTAAAATGCCCATTTTATTTAAGTTAATATTTAATTATATGTGGTCATTTAAGTTGAGAAAAAAAAGAAAAAGAAAACAAAGTCTTTAATTTTGTTTCATATGGCTTTTTGGTGGACAACAAGTTTAAGAAAGAGAAAAAATATAAAACCATTTCATTATTTTTCTTTTGAAACGACAAGAATCAGTAAGGGATGAACACGTCGAAAGACGGACAACGAAAAAAATTACCCGTCGTTTCTTCCTCCTCTTCATTGTCGACCTCCTGGCCGGGAAAGGCCCCTGAAGCGCCCAAAAAAGCAACACCCTCATCCTCCTCATCCACATGAACGTAAACCATGAACGTCCGGTTAGGGATTTGTAGGAAACGTTCGATCTTGGCCGCCGAATCCGGCAGCGGGCAGACTTCATCACAATTCGCCGTTGTACGAAAAATATGATCAAGAACGAGGGTTTACGAAGAAAACAAAATATGATTTTCCAGAGGATTGCACTTACCTCGAACAGGCCAGCCGCGGGCGAGCCATTGATCATCTTCGCCAGGAGCCATTGATCATTTTCCAGAGGATTGCACTTACCAGCATCCAACCCTTTCGCATGCAACCATCAGATCGTTGACACCTGTCCTCTACTGTTGGCGTGCCTGACACACGTGCCCGTGGTTGAGGAAGGATACAAACTACTACACATTGCGCATATTATTTTCATTATTTTCATCATCTTTGTATTTCCTTGAATGAACAAACATTTGGTACTATACCCAACATGTGTGACCTCACCACCACGCTCATCTGATCTCAATCAAATCCTAACCTCTGTAGTTAGCATTCTGACGATTCGGTTCCCTGGCATTTAAATTTAAAATTTGAGACTTTGCCGCTCTTCTTTCAAATTTGGGGGCCAACTGTTGGGACCAAAATCTTCGACTTACGACCATTGGACGAGATCGTACGACCGCTGATACTAAGATACGCAGAACCAACGACTTGTGGCAATGAGAAGGGATGTCCGACATACTGGTGGTTTTGTCGTATGACCAAGCCTCTATCAAACGACAGAAGATACAAAGGAACGACCAATGATATAATTTAGCGTTATCATACCTGTCTTTCGACCGTCGAATAAATCCTCGATCATTCGCTTGACTAGAATTATTATGGTGTATTTATTGTGTCATTTATTGCAGAGACCATTATCATTGAAGATAATGGATACAACGGACGTAATTATGGCCCTTATTATTGACCTAACAGTTACAAGCTCGGTCGGTATAAATAAAAGAGCACAAAGACACGAAAAGGGACATCGAACACTCGATACTGGTAATACAAAGCATATTCAAGCTTTTCTCATTG
Organism: Silybum marianum; assembly: GCA_036898165.1. Lineage (NCBI taxonomy): Eukaryota > Viridiplantae > Streptophyta > Magnoliopsida > Asterales > Asteraceae > Silybum > Silybum marianum. Next base: position 13,302,362 of record CM072528.1, read on the forward strand.
TTTTTTCTTTAGTTTATACACGATCATTGTATTACAAGGACGACGTCCCTTACTGACGTCATTTCTTACTAGTGCATCGACGATATCGACCATCGTCCACGGTTTTTTCCCTCGAGGGAGAGTTTTCCGCGTCACCAAATACCTTTATCTTTCGTTTATTTACGTCTTTATTTGTGTTTGTTGTATGATCCTTTCTTTAGTTGGATAGGCTTCACACTGACGTTGAGTTGATTTTATCAAACCAATTTTTGGCATCAACAAACACCATGGCAAGAGAAGTATACTTTGAAGTTCACTATTGATATCTTGGACACCGTATCAGTTATGCAGTTGAGCAGTTATGCAGTTATACAGTTGTGCCCTTATGCAATTATGGGTTATAAGGTAATACTGACAGTATTATTGTGGTATTATGAATTACTGCAAGAAGTTGTGGTATATTTATGCTCAGTTACTGATGATTGAGAAAGGTCAAAGCAGTGAACAGTTAAAGATGGTTCAGAATTGACAAAAAGGTTACAGTGATAATACTGTGAACCGATAGTGTTTCCGGTTGAGAACAATATAAGGTTGAAAATATTGTCATGGAAACAAGATTGTTTGTTGTGGGTAACCATTGAAATCTGTGTCAGTGGTATATTAGAAACCTTATAATCAGTGATCGGATGGGTTGTAGTCTACCAGTTGAATTGTTCGAGAAGTTGAGTGTATGCTCAATATCTCGTATATATTTACACTATGAAAGTATTGGTGGGATCTGAAAAGAGATAGAAAAACCCTGGTTTGTTCAAATGATTGAATTCCGGGATGGAATTCCTTGAAGAAGGGGATATTGTAATAACCGAAGTTATTAAATATTAAAGTCCAGGGGTGGTTTTGGTTGGTTATGTAATGCCAAGGGAGGTGTTGTGAAACTAACAAGTAAAGAGGTTGACCAAAACTATTTTGAGTCACGAGAATTTAACGGTGTATCCGTGATGAGTGGACGGAGAAAACGTATAAATGATTGTGAGTTTTTATGAAAAAACTTTATAAACTGAATTGCATATATTTCAAAGTATTTTACTTTGATATATTTATTTATGGGAATTGATATAAAGATGGTTGAGAAAGTTAAAGTATGTGAGTTTTCATTATAAACCATTTTCAAACTAAAATGCATATATTCTAAAGGTTTATTAGTTAGATCTTATATCGACTTATTGTGATCGGATTATTATCGTTAATTACGATACGGGTTTAAATTATTATGGTTAACTGCGATGCGGTATTTATTTACATGTTGTTAGAGATTAACACATGTGGTGAAATTAATGACATATGGGGTTTAAAAGGTACTTACACAACAGAAGCAGGGTGCGTTAGGACTATGATGGTCCGCGCAAATGATTATATATATTGTGCCCACGAATTCGTTTTGTGTTTGGCTGGGTTATAACCGGTAGGGATTGCAACCGTACCGGGATGTTTGAAATTTTGAGCAGCAATTGTTGTGGCAAGTTACCTGGGTGAGAGATTGAGCTTGAGTGTTAACACACTACTAACAGATTTAAAGGCTCTTCGACAAATTGGATTGCGCATGGGTGTCAACTATATGTTTAAAGATTTTGAAAGATTTTATCATGAATTGGTTATATTACAACTATTGCACTAACAGGGATTTACTCACTAGACCTTATGGTCTAACCCTCATTTTGTTTTCAAAAAAATGCATTTCAGGATCTCAGCTGACGCTTTTATTTGCGGGTAAAAGAGATGAAGTATGTCGAGCATGTTATCAAGTTTAAAATAATCTTCATGATTTTATAATTGTTTATGTGAAGATTATTAGCGAAAAATTTTATTTGTCGCTTTTTGGCAAATTGTATAGAAGGAGACCCAATTTGTAGCCTCGAATGTGGTGTCTTAATTGTATAATTTGCAGTATTTGTTATATGAAAACACGGGTTGTCACAGTTGGTATCAGTGCAGGAGATTGCTTTTGTGTTGGGTGTTAGGAGTAATCAATCATAGAGCAGAAAGATGTATATATTGAAGAGAAAAATGCACATAAAATACAAGATTCTTATACATTATTTATTTATATATATATATATATATAAACATACAAACAATAAAGCCAAATAATAGAATCAAATAAATCATACTTGATATTGCAGATTCTTTGTGAAGTCGATTTCAATTGAGGCTTGCACAAACGCAGTATCCTAAGACAAAAACTCGCCGGTGGTATAGGCATTCGTCTAGAGGATACAACAATCGAATTCAGGTATTACACTTGAATCTAGCGAATCAAAGCATGTATGGTGATCGATTTTGGTGCGAAAATGAGAGAGAAACCAGCAGAAAAATGTTCATGATGATCCAAAAATCGTACATATATATAGGTTTCCATGTTAACTGTCGTAACTGCCACCAGGCGCGAACAGAAAGTTACGCGACTTGGCACACGACTTTAAGACTTGGAAAAAAACATGGGGAGTGGAAATAGAGAGTTACGCAACTAGGGGAACATGCTCAAGCCGTGGGAATGCCCGCTCATGTTTTTGTCTCGAAAACCAACATTCCTGCGAGCTGCGGATAACCCGCGTATGTCTCTGTATCATATCAAGAGGCCCCAAGAGCCCCCAAGGCCCATCTCTTGACTTTTGGATGTATATATGGATCATATGAGCCTATATTCCAAAGACAAGCAATTAAATGATTTATTTAATGCTTTAGTGAAGGTGTTTATCAAGTGGATATTCTACCCTTCATCTTCATCTTCATCTTCATCGAAAACCCCCTCCCCATCTTCGTTTTCCGACGAAAGACCTCCGCCTCTTTTTCCCGTTCTTCAGCGAAATCCTCATATTCTTCTTATTCTCCGACAAAAATCACCTCATTCTCCAAGGATCCGTGATTTGGCCTCTATATCTGGCTTACTACGAAGTGTGACCTGAGAAAGTTTTATCACCATTGGCGTCAGAGAGGGAAGTGAGAGGTGGGGGTTCACTTGACTTTTTATATTTATGTTGGTGGGATAAACTGATATGGTGACAGCGCCAGACACGGTGATCAATAATGGTGAAGGGGTTGAGGCAGAGATGGTGATCGTGGGTTCATATATTCAATTAATGTATCATATGTATATAATTAATATATATATATAAGATAAAATTGGATAAAGATAAAATTAAGGATAAAAAGACTAAAATACTCGTGGACTTAACTGGGTTAACATAATCTTTTTTATTCGGTTACAGGGAGGGACTCAATAGGTACAAAAATGTGTACCCGAGATACCACATCTGTATTTATTTTGATTTCGGGACTACTATGTGTAGAAAGTGTAAACCACAGTAACCATATCCGTAGTTTACTCTTTTTTCTGGAGATGTAAGCCGGTGTGTTCTTCCTGTGAAGAAGAGGACGAGGTTGGAGAGGATGGGGAGGTTGAAGATTGTGGTTCTGGTCGATGGCTTCTGGTATGGAAGTCGGTGTGTTCTTCCTATGAAGAAGAGGACAAGGTTGGAGACGACGGGGAGGTTCAAGATTGTGGTTCTGGTCGATGGCTTCTGATATGTTGGGGGTGTCGAAATTTTCTAGGGATTTCAACAGAGAAAGCAAGGAGGTAACGGTAGGGGTAGAGTTTATCACGGTGGTTGGTCGTGGGGATTTCACCGATCTCTGTGTGTGTGTGTGTATATAGCAAATTACATTCAGTCCTATGATTTTTAAATCAAAATAAAAGTTTTTAATAGAAAAATTAAAAAAGGACAGAAAGACTAAAATACCCTCTTAATCAACCTACTTAAAAGATGTCTTTAATGGAGTTGGGCGCATGTACTACAGGTGTGTGAAAATGTAAACCACATAGACGTCTTCCATTATTATTTTGATTTTGAGACGCACAGTGTGATTTTGTGTAAATCATAGGACCAATCATGTAATTTACTCTTCATTTTATGTTTAAACTAATATAGTAAATTACGGTTTTTTTGTCCCTGTGGTTTGTTAAAAATTGTGGATTTCGTTTCTATGGTTTGCAGTTTATTTCTATTTTTGTTCGTGAGGTCAAAACAGTACTTTTAAGTATGAAGGACAAAAAGAGAAATGATTTGTAAACCATAAGGTCAAAAAAAAAGCAAAACTAAATAAATCTTAAGACGAAAAATGAAATGAATTGTAAACCATATGGATGAAAACCGTAATTTCAAAACTATAAAGACAAAAATAGTAATTTTTAACAAACCATAAGAACTGAAAACGTAATTTACTCAAAATAATATGATATATAGTTTGCTCGAAAAGACTCGTGGTTTGGATTGGTTGTGTTAATTTATTTGGAAAATTAAAATGTCTAATTACAATTTGTTTTAATTTTAGTCTTAAATTTTCTAGATAGGGACGGTTGTATAATTATAGATTAGGATATGTTATCTTTCTATTTTAAATTTGTAACTATCCAAAGACGGAGTATCCGGAGTTCACCAAAGTTTCTGGCCATAGATATGGTTTGAGTTGGCAAAGCCATACTAGGTAGTTGGTTTGGGTAAGCCTAGTGAATTGCGCAATGTTTTGGGAAGGAGGAATGGAGGAGGAAGCCAGGGGAGGATAGCACAAGAAAGATGAAGAAGAAGGAAAGACACCGTAGACTGGTCTACTGATGAGAAAGTATATTTTTTGTATTTCATATATAGATTAGGGACCATCAAAACAAAACATGTCTAACCCAATGGTAAGGTAACATCCTGGAGAGGTCAGTAGATGATGTAAGAAATATGATCCAACCTTTTCTTTTTATTCCGCATTTTGGAAATACCAAGACTTATTCGTATCCTTATGAATCGGATAATACTATGTTATTCTCAATACTTATATTGATTACATTTACTTTGTTCGTTGGATTCTTAGGAATTCCTTTCAATCAAGACGGGGTTAATTTGGATATATTATCGAAATGGTTAACCCCGTCTATAAATCTTTTACATAAAAATTCAAACAATTCAATAGATTGGTATGAACTTTGTAAAGATGCAATTTTTTCAGTCAGTATAGCATTTTTCGGAATATTTATAGCATTTTTTTATATAAACCTGTTTATTCATCTTTTCAAAATTATCCCTGACTATCCGGTGCACATGTGGAGATATCCAGATCTTGGGTGTGCCACTTTGTGGTACCCTTAATTGGGCTGGGCCGAGATCGACGTGGCTTAGTCGGATGGCATCCTTAAGTGGGAGCCGGGATACCCCGGAAAAGTGTGTGTTAACTTGTCTTTCAAAAAAGAATATATATATACATATATAGATTAGGGACCGATCTATTTTGAGAAACTACATAATTACAAAATCAATCTTCTGGTCGGCAATAATAGTTAATTGATCAATCACAATATTATGCAGTAATTACAAAATAAAATCAACGATATTCTTTCTGTTTTACGTATAGCATCGAAAGAAGAGATATCACAGACCTCTCCTCAAATTCAACCATTAAGAAACTCGACATTGCAACTATCACAACCATTTGTAAGATGGCCCAACCGTAAAGAAGAACTCACCGATAATCACCAAATTAATCCAATTCTGTTAGCAGAGTTATCGAGTGGCAAAGAAAATGACTAAATTGGCTTTGAAAAGAGCCAAAGATTGGAGACAGAGGTACTAGATATAACTATATTTTGATGGTTAATAAGTAACTGTCTAACAACTAATAAGTTTGCTATATATTCACCATTTTTCTGCAATTATAACTTATAAAGAGCCCCACCTCCTTAGTCCTTCCATACACACATAAAATTACTCAGTAATCAAGAAGATTACACTCAATAATCAAGAAACTCAATTTCCATTTCTTTTTCTTTTTTTGGTTTATAGTTTTCAATGGAGAAGGAAGATGATCATCTTCCACCCAGCTGCAACAATCACAGAATAGATCCCAATTTATCTTTGGTATGTATTTTCTTTCTTTCTTAAATCAATTCAACATATTTTATTTAAATTTATCTATGAATTCCTTATAAATTTCACATTTTTTTTTCTAAGTATGAAGAAGGACATGACTCGAACGACTCAACCAACCTCACACAGGTTCTCTGTTTTTCTATTCCTCCATTTTTCTTTTTCTTCAACAGATTTAATTAAAATTCATCTTTATTTATAGGGCACCAATTCAACGAATCCTATATTTCTAACTGAAGAATTGCTATTGGCTTTGGTGAGTTTTTGTTTTCTTTTTCAACGATTTCCCATCAATTTGAACAGTTTTCATCAACATTTTGAAGGGTAATTTTGGGGGTTTTGAATTTATGTTTATAGGATGGCTATTCAAATTCAACTGAATCGAGTTCAAAGAATTCTATGACCCATGATGATTTTGAATTTCCCTTGGACACCATTGACCTTGATCCAGAGGTTCTCTTCCTTTCTCCCTCTTACTATCATTTTCTTTTCTTTAATCCATGAAAAAGAAAGCTTTTATTCGAATTATGTTTTCGTATAAATTGGAATTGGAATTGGAATTTGATTGAAGGTATGGATGGTGAAAGAATTGGAATTCAATTTGGCTGTGAAGCATGCAAAGCAACGAGAAAGGATTCAACAACAGTTTCCAGATTATGATCAAGATAACTTCAACTTTAATTCTGCCAAAATTGCTTCTGTCTTCTTCAGCATTGGTTCTTGGAAGGTTCTTTTCTTTTTGAATTCATCAAACTAATAAATCACATTATTAATTACAAGAAAAAGAAACTAATTAATATTATATTTGTAAGAATTATCTAATTGAATTCTATGTGTAATTTGGGTATGTAGCGGGTATCAGAAAGAAAGGAAGATCTAGTTGCCAAAATATATTACAAAAGGAGAAAACTGATTTGGGAATTCCAAATTGGAACTTTTAAAAAGAAAATGGAAATATTATGGTGCAATATATCAGCAATAAATACATTGGTGACAAAAGATGGAAAGTTGGTTCTTATAATCGAGGTGATTATCTTCATTAATTCCATCTAATAATTTGTTTCATGTTATCTTGTAATTAATTATTCCACGATAAACCTCAATTCTTTCAAGAAATATGTAACGAGACAAACGTTGGGGTCCTTCAGATGATTTCACTAATAATCAAGCTTCGGTTTACAGGTATTTTAAAATTCTGGAAACTAAGACCTTGTTTGTTTTTTCATTTTAAGCTCTTAATCACCACTTATCATTTAGACGTTTCATAACCATTTCAGATAGTCTCAGCACCTCTTAAAAAACAAACGCCACCTAACTGTTAAATTTTTATAACATATTGTGAAATGTATGATTGTTTTTCTTTTCCAGGCAACATACCATTGTATTCGAACCAGGAGTCCTAGACGTCCCTTTTGATAATCTTTTACGTTACGATAGTGGACTCCGAGAATGTAGTCAAGATCCATTTCCCCGTCATATCTCCCCTTCTTTTTAATGGCACAACTGTCGAGTGAGAAACACATTTTTTCTTTAATCTCATTCTTTGTTTTTTCAAAGTTGAGATAAGCCGGAAACATTTAGGATGTAAACGCCTTCATTAATGGAGATTTTGCTCCAACATATTCTTCAAAATGGAGAAAGTATAAGATAAAGAGTAAGTTTCTTTAAATTTATAGATTTCTCTAAAAAATGATTATCATCGATGATTTTTTTTTTATGATATTGCACCAATAAGTAACCTTGAAAGAAATTTTTATGAGATAAATAATATTTAATTAAACGTATAAAATATATTAATAATTTAATTAATGATTTAGTGTTCAAAATAGATATTTTATTATAGTTAAATGTAATTTGTTTTAGATATTTTGAAGTTTTTTTCCATTTTGGAAAAACTTTTGACAGTATATTGTATTGCTGATCTACCTTGTTTTGCCTGTGAGAAAGAAATTCACTCACGACAACCAAGTTCGCATTCAAATTACAGCAAATTTGTTATTTAGTAGTTTGCAACTAGTGACACTAAGGGGGTCTTGGATCAACTTATAACTTATTGATTTGTGGAAAAAGTTCGAAAAAAGCCCTAACACACTATTTTATTTTGAATTAAAAAACCATTAAACTTTCTCTTTTTGAGTGATTAAGTTCCTAAACTATTTTTCTGAATGAAAAAATTATTAAACTTTCTCATTTTGAATGAAAAAATATTAAACTTTCTTATTTTAAATGAATAAGTCCCTGAACATTTTTTGAAAAAATAAACCCCTGGACTTTTAAAAATTGGTTACCTGCATTTTTTTAATAAAAAAAATTATTTGTAATCGACTAGAAATGTTTAAAGTAAAAAAAAACAAATCAAAAAGAGGAGATCGATAGCAGGAGCCAACAACGTGATAGATGATATAGAAAATATACAACGTTGGGATGACGAGGAATGGTGAGAGGGAGTGATATCGATATTTGCACGTGGTTTGACTGAGGTGGAGTTTAGGAACGGTAAAACTGATTTAAGTATTTTTTTTTTTCACTTTAAAACTTTACTAGTTGGTTACCAATGTTTTTTGGGTTAAAATAATGTAAGTAACTAATTTCTAAAGTTCGATGGTTTATTTTATTGAAAAAAATGTTTAAGGACTTAATTGTTCAAAATGAGAAAGTTTAATGGTTTTTTCATTCAAAATAATAGTTTAGAGACTTAACCATTCAAAACAAGATAATTCGTTGGTTTTTTCGAACTTTTCCGTTGATTTATTGGAAAAGTTCTTATCAAAAAATTGATAAATTAAAAATTTTAACTTTCTAAAAAAATGATTTATCACTGGTTTGGTACAGGATAAGTTGTTTTTCCTAAACACTTAAAATGACTTATTATCGGTATCACACCGAAATAAGTCAATAAATAAAAATTTCTATAAAATTTTTTCAAGAATAATAATAACAAATTAAAATGTTGAAAATTATTTCTATAAAAAGACCGGCCCAAAGCTACTACTGTCTGTCACGGTGCCGGCCCGTGGCGAATCCAAAACTTTTGTCTAATGGTGTATTTTTAAGTGGAGGTGATTACTTGCGGGCTTGGACTGGGCCTAAATTATTTTTCTTGTCCAACGGATTTAATATCGAAAACCCAAGTTTTTTCTTACGGTCTTGAAAATTTTCCCTTACCCACCTAAAAACGGGTCGGGCTTGCCCATGGACTAACGAGTCTAAAAATCTTTTTATATTTCTAATAAAATTAACAAACTTTATATAAGATCACAAATTAATGTAAAATAATTCAAAATATACAACAATATTTACAAAATACATAACAATGTCTATAATTTAGAAAAAAAATGTTTTGCAAAATATGGAATATCAATAAATGAAATAACTAAATGAGATAATAAGGATTTGATCAATTAACTATTGAGGTAATTATGTTTTGACTTTTTAGGTTTTTTAAAAATGTTATTAACATGAGTCATAATTAAGTGAGAATATATAAGTATAAAATATTCTCAATTTTATTTGTAAATTTTAACTACAAAACTTAATTACTATAAATAAATTAACGAGCCATGTGGGCCTGTCTTGCTGTCCATCTCTTTTTCTGTGTCGTTCATGTCCGCCCATAAATTTCAACAAGTCATTTCGGTACTGTTCAATTTTTCAGAATGGTTGTCCAAGTCTGCTTTTTCTAGTGGCTTGGACAGTGTGGGGCTTAGCAGGTGGTCCCGTCCGTGAACAACTCTATTTTTAAGGTTGATTAAAAGCCCGAAAAATCACGTTACCTGTTTTTAGTCTAATTACATCATTTTGAAAGATTTTCAATGTTTTTATCAATTTTAAATGATTTTTTCATTTTTTATTCATTTCAAGATTTTTTATTGTTTTTTTTTTTAATTTCAAGATACCTTTTTAAGTCATTAGATAATCTGCTAGAGTTATGTGTCCTTTACAAAAACTTAGTTGAGAGAAATAAGTTGAAAATTAAAATTAAATTTAACCTTAATTTTTTTTTCAATTTCTATTGGGGTCCTTTCCCATGCTAAAGGAGTAACACTGTGTTCTCGAAACTCATTTAGCGAAGGAAAGGAAAGGAAAGCGAGGGAAAACGGAGGAAAGTGAAAAAAACTCGTGTTCTCGAAACTTTTTTAAGAGAGAAAAGAAAAGAAAGGGAGGGAAAATAAGGCTTACTTTCCTTCCAAACCTTTCCTCCCACATTTGGAAGGAAAGGAAAGAAAAGAAAAGAAAATGAATTAAAATCATTTAAAAAATTAATAAAATTACAAAGCTACCCAATCTTTCATCCTAAATTATATTATTTTTAATGGCATATTAGTAAAAATAACTTCTTTCATTTATCTCCTATTCGAGAACATGAAAATTATTTTATTTCCTTTCCTTTCCTTCATTTTACTTCACTTTCGAGAACACAAATAATTTTTTTATTTTCCTCTTCTTTCTTTTCCTTTCCTTTCCTTTCAGATCCCTTTCTTTTCCTTTCTTTTCTCTCCAAATTCGAGAACACAGCGTAAGTCCGCCACTGCTGGCACCATCATTTGAGCATCGGTGGATGTAAATCAAGAAAACCCCATGTTAGTTCAGTACATACATTCTACTATTGATGGACCCAGTTTGGTTGGTTTTGTCCCTGTGATTGTTCATTAATTATGGAAACAATTTGTCCATGTGATTGTTCTAAGGACCCTAGTGAATTGTTAAAAAAAATATACAGACTAAAAAATATCAAAAATACCAAATTTATCCTTAGTTCCCCCAGCAAAAATTTTCAAGGGACCCCATCTTGCCGGCGATTGACAAAAACACTAAAGATGTCTCTTCAAATCAATAAAAAAGAAAAAATCCTTCGAAATCGACAAAAATACTAAAAAAATCCTTCAAAATCGACAAAAACACTAAGAAAATCCCTTGACATCAACTAAAAAATTTAAAAAATTTCCCGAAACACGTCGAATGACTTTATACTGGGACCCCAATGGATAAAAATCCTGGATCCGCCACTGTCGCCAATTGGTCTGTGTGTTTAGAGCTAGAAAAAAATGGTTGAAGTCCTTAAGACAAGTTAAGACAAGTTTCAACACTTTTTCTTTACCTTTTTTCAATTTTTTGACGATAAAACATCCATTTCTGCAACCATCTTCACCATCCATGGGAAATTTAATTCTTCTGCCCCACTGTGCACGAGGAGATCATATAAACAGGATTTAAGAACTTCATTTTTTAATGCGAAGAAGATGACCGAATCTGGGTTCTTTTTTCTTGTTTCTGGTCCTTACAACCATCAAAAAAAAATTGGCCCTTTTCGTATTCATAGATTTGCGCCTGCCTTTATACAGTTTAGATACAAAATTATCTATTTTTGAAACCGGAATTAAAGTAGATCGGAAGAAGAGAGGGGGGAGGGCAGGTCTGAGGATCAACCGGTAGTTGGCAAGGGGATTGCTTTTCCTTCCATCAAAGAAAGGAAAAAAATAGGATCGATCAGACCCCCGATAGGTAAATGATCAACTTCGGAGAAGATGACCGATGAACCCAAAACTTCTCGTACGATAACATCAACCGTTCTCACTTCGGTGGTCGTCGAGTTCTTCACAGCCCCTATCGGAATCAACTGTTCTTCATGGTTTTCACGAGACAAAATTGATAGACCTTATTCCAGTTGAAATTGGTATCAGAGCCAAGGTCTACCACTCTAGGGACTTGACACTTCTGGCTAACCCCCTCTCGACACCCTGGGACAATTTTTGTCCATCTAGCCTCGTTGGAGGGGGCGTTTTAGAGTCCCACACCGGCTAGACTTGGACCATTGTTCTTGTATATATATATTGGAACCTCCCTTTCTCCTCAAGGGCTCTTTTGGAGATTGATATAGGAGTTCCACATATTCTAATAAGTCGTAACCTAAAAACTCTCGTCTCAACCCAACGTTAGTTATGATGTTGAGACATGAGTGTTTATATATATATATATATATATATATATATATATAATTATAATTATTACTTTTTTAAAATAAAATTAAGAAAATGGGTAAATAGACAAAAATGTCCCTGTTACTAACTGTAACACCCCCTTCCCGAGACGGAAAAAGGATGTCACTTTCAAACTTAAAACAAACTGTCAACAGAAACATACAGAGCGCTATTACACCATATATATAAAAAAAACACTATCGAAATAACCATAGGCAACAATGATACATCGGTCTTTTTATATAACAACTTCACTATATTAACAAAGCCTACAGATGCTAGCAACGAACCTCTTATATAGGATGATGATCCGAAACTCACGCTCCTTAATTTCCTTGAATACCTGCCGCGAAGAAAGAAATGCGGCTGAGCCAAACGCTCAGTGTGCGGATACAAAGATAACCAAACAAACAATCGAACAAACGTGAATGAACCAAAAATCTCAATTCGGACAAGGAACCCACTTTTAAAAATGAAGCTCGAATTCTAACACATATTGAAGACCCACAAACCAAGTTACCAGAAATTAGTCCCAAAAACAAAAGTTTAAATGTTTTAATCAAACCATGACCAAAATGAAAATATCCAAAACTCATGACATCCAAAATAAGAATTATTGTCAACGTTCAAAACTTTCAAATCGAACAAAATATTTCCAACTAAATCTCAAACGAACGTGAAAACTTAACGAAAATCATATCATAGAATCGTATACCGAGCTCAAACAAATAATCGCATACGCTTGAGTTTCATGTCATACATTGACAGATACAACAAGTGTCAGACATAGCCATACAAGCACGTACATTGGAGATGCACGTCCAACTGTACTACATAATGTGAGATGCGGTGTTGGACACTACACCGTCATCCACCCTACAAATAAATCATACACGCCTCCTAAATCAAATCCCGTCACACCAAAATAGCTCTCCCACGAGCACAAAAGAGGAGACGCCGTGGACAGATCACACCGCCACGGTGGTGTCACATCATTGGTGCCACAATGGCGTGCCTATGGTACCCCCATAGGTGGTTAGTAGCTCGGTATTCCAAAATACATAAACTACAAAAATATGTCACAAAATATATAATTATACTTAAATGCATAATAAATCACACTTATTACAAAACGAATCAAAACGACAATTGACTATAAAAATATTGATCAATCCCTTAAAAAAAACTTCATAATTTCAAACACACTTTATCGAACGGCTTACGAATCGAAAGGGAGTTTAAATGATACGAATTTAGTAAAACCATTGACATAACTTCGTGTAAGAAATCCTAAAAAAATATTTATAATAAAGCAAATAGCGAATAGAATCCGACATAGACTAAGAATCTTGCACTTACAACTTATCTAAATCAAGGCATACCGTTTTCAAAAAATTTCACGTTTAAAAATCCAATATTTTCTCATACTTCAAGAAGGTTTTAGAAAAGCATGCCAAAACATAAGTTTTAGATGAATGTCTTGTGATTCCAAAGAATCCGGAATGAACTGAACCAGATTTAAAATGGATTTTATACGAATTTTTGAAAACAGTGTCGCTGTTCTCGTCTAAAACGAGACCAGTTCTAAAGAATCACGATTTTAGCCAACTTAGATCGAAAATTGCAGTTTTGTCGTGTGACGTCAGTTTGTAGAAGACTTCTCGAGGTTTTCAAAAACATATCGTATGCCTTAATCCGATAAACGAGCGATTCGTTATGATTTTTAAAAATAACATGAAATTTTCAGAATAAAATTCAGCATATTTAAAAGTGGAATTTGAGGTTTCTAACATATAAAAATCCCGATTTATCATACGTAAAACCAAAATAAAAACCACCCAAGAGTAGACATGATCAAATGAACAACTAATCAAACGTAAACACAATCAACTTGGCAAAAGAAGAACACAATATACACCGAATCGAACGAAAAGAATTGTAAGAAAAAAAAAGTGGAGATCGTACACATATATAACGAATCAAATAAATATAAAAGAGGGAGTAAAGAATCCGTACCTTAACTAACATCTACGAATTGCTAATGAAAACTCCATAAGATTTCTTCAACGACTCTTTAAAATCACGAACAACACTTCAACCGCGAACCGAATCTCAAGCCCTAATATAATGATTGAAGCTTCAAGGATTTAAACCTAAACCTCAATATATATATATATATATACTAGAAGGGTACTCGTGCAATGCAGCGAGATCCATCTTAATTTTAATGTTTTGTTTTATTTTTTTGTCTCTACCGATGTTATAATAAGATTTTATTTTTGTGTACTTTTTTTAATTATAATCTAGGTTTAATAATGAAATAATATACTTTGGTTTAATAATATAATTTTTTTATAAATATAATAAATTAAGCATTTTGTTAGAGTTGAATGATTATCCTTATTATATGTTAGATTTTTTATATTCAAAATTACATGTTTATCTATATAGTTAGTTGTACAGTTATTTACACGAATTCAAACATGAAGCTTTAATAAGTTGTACCAATGTATTTATAACTTGTATTTTTGAATTTTAAGTAATTATGCTTTAATTAATTGTACCTATTGCATAATAATATGTTTTTAAGAGTTTTTGGCCAAATGCTTTATAATATAGTATATATATATATATATATGTGTATTTCTTTTTGCTGCTGGACGAATGCTAGAAGAGAAAGCAGTAGGTTTGATACAAAACCTAGATTCCTAATTACTAAGAAACCATTGAGCCGTCACATCAAATGGAGGTTATCTAAATCTTTGAAGTTTTTCATATTGACAAAACTAGCCCCTATAGTTTCACAAGATTTTCAAGCTCGAACCAAAACATTTCCTTAATAATTGCATAAAAATTTACGGGATATTACACTAACGGAGAAAATAAACGGAATTAGTATCGAGGAACAACTTTCAAAACAAAATGAAAACCACGAGGATAGTTTCCAGAGTTATCAAAGTTTAGGTTCCACTTTCAAAGATTTCACTAAATCATGGGGACCAAAATTAGAGTTTACTCTAAACTTTATTAACTCTAAAAAATGTTCTCTTGGTTTTATTTTGTTCTGAAATTGGTCCCTGCCTCCTAACTCCGTTAAATATATTTGTTAAAATGAAGGACGGAGACCCAAAGATATCTGTTAAAATGAAAAGGGGGAAAAAAGGCGAAGTTCTAAGATTTCAGTAAACTAAGGAGACCAGAATTAGAGTTTACTCTAAAAGGAAAAACAAACACTAAATCATAAAAATATAAAATAATATCTAGAAGAAGATTTAGAGAAAAACAACAATATGGAATAACAGTTTAAAAAAAACAAACTTCATAACTAATTCATTTTAAGCTCTTAATCACCACTTATGGTTGATTCATTTAGACTTTTTATAACCATTTATGAACTGAAATCAAACTTCAGACTTCAGCACCTCTTAAAAAACAAACGCCAAACATAATGTAATAACAGTTTAAAGAAAACTAAGATTTTGTTTGGTTTTTAGGCTATGTTTTGATTTGGAATTGAATTTTTTTCCAATCCCATATTTAGTTTGAAGGAGATCTTGGATTAAAAATACCACAAATAGATATGATTTTGAAATTCTACATAATTTTGTAAGATTTGTATGTAACAATGTCATGGTGGGTGGTGATTGTGCATGTGAACAATAGTAGGGTCGTGGCAATAGGGGTAGGTATGGGTGGGTGTTGTTGGTTAAATTGGATATAAAGGAAATTTTTGTGTTCTTAAAAATCCAATTATAAAATATGTTACACTTATTAAAAGATGGAATTTAATTCATTTACTTATGTCAAGAAATAATAAATCATTAATTATGTGAAAAAGATTTTTTTTTATTTTTTTAATAAATGAACCAAACAAAAGAATATGAGATTTTATGAACCAAATAACCTCTCTGTATTTGATTTTTGAACAATTTATATGTCAAAATTTCATGCCCTTTTTAGCATAGTAGAATGTATGTAGAGCCCTACAGAATCATGGGCTTTTTTTGTAGAAATAATTTTCAACATTTTAGTTAGTTTTTATTATTCTTGAAAAGGATAAACCGTAGTATTAAATATGAAAAAAAAAAACCGTTTTAATGTTAATTTTTAGTGTAACTATTTGCTAAATTACAAATTTGTTATAAGTTAGCTTATAATTGATAAGCTAGCTTATTTTCAGTGTACATGTTTGGATGCACATAAGCTGACTTATAAGTTAACTTAAAGCTAGCTTATTGATAAACTACTTTGAGTAGCTTATGAGGAGCTTTTTGTCATCTTTTCCGATTATACCCTCATTAATTTTAATTATTATTTTTTCAAGATGTCCTTTTTAGTCATTTAAACGATTATCAGCTAGTTTTTGCCAAACATAATTTGTTCATCAGCTAGCTTATCAGCTACCAGCTAACTTATAAGTCATAAGCTAGCTTATAAGTCATCAGCTAGCTTATCAGCTAGTTTGCCAAACATAACCATAGTTTCAATGCGAACTTGGTTGCCGCGAGTGAATTCCTTTCTCTCTAGCGAAACAAGGTAGATCAACAATTAATAGACGGTTAAAGGTTTTTCGAAATGAAGAAAAACTTCAAAATATCTAAAAAAAATTGCATTCAACTATAAAAGAATATCTACTTTGAAGGTTAAATTATTAAAATATTTTATGTGTTTAATTAAATATTATTTATCTCTCATAAAAATTAAAAATTTGTTTTCAAGCTTACTCATTGGTGAATATAATAACAAATCATCTCTCTAATAATGGTATTCATTTTTTTTGGAGATATCTGCAAATTTGTAGAAATTTACTCTGATCTCGTACTTTCTCCATTTTGGAGAACATATCGAAGCAAAAAAACCCCAAAATCTCAATTTTCTCAATTATGGATAATTTGGGGGAAAAAACAAGATCGAAAGATTCATAAAGGATGTTGGTCGAATATGGATTCCAAAACTTATTTAGAAAGCACCTTACCATCAGAGTTGAACATCAATTTGTCTACCTATATCTACTTATCAGTTTACATCTTAACTGTTTCCAACTTATCACAACATTGTGTTTCTCACTCGCCTTATGTGCTACTGAAAAAAGGGGAGATGTAACGGGGAAATGGAACTTGAGTACATTCTCGGAGTTGGCGATCGCAACATAAAAGATTATCGAAAGGGACGTCTAGGACTCCTGGTTCAAATACAATGGTATGTTGCCTGAAAAAAAAAACAATCACACATTTCACGATATGTTATCAAAAATTAATTAGGCGTTTGTTTTTTAAGAGGTGTGAAGTCTGAAGTCTGATTTCAGTTCTGAAATGGTTATGAAACGTCTAAACAAATCAGATATAAGTGGTGATTAAGATCTTAAAATGAAAAAACAAACAAGGCCTTAGTTTCTATAATTTTAAGATACCTATAAAGAGAAGCCTGGTTATCGGTGAAATCATTTGAAGGACACCAACATATTTTCTTGTTTCCCTTGCAATTTATTCCTTGTAGGAATTGAGGTTTAGTGTGCAACTGCAATTCGTGATGAATAATTAGTTACAAAAATAACACGAAACAAAAATTATTAGATGGAATGAAGAAGATGATCACCTCGATTATAAGAACGAACTTTCCATCTTTTGTCACCAATGTATTTATTCCTGATATATTGCGCCATAATATTTCGATTTTCTTTTTAAGAGTTCCAATTTGGAATTCCCAAATCAGTTTTTTGGTTTTGTAATATATTTTGGCCACTAGATCTTCCCTTCTTTTTGATACCCACTACAAACCCAAATAAATTACACACAAAATTAATAATGTCATTTTAGTTTGATAAATTAAAAGAAGAAAAGAGAAGAACCTTCCAAGAACCAATTTGGAAGAAGACAGCAGCCATTTTGGCAGAATTCAAGTTCAAGTCATCAAGATCATCATCTGCAATATGTTCTTGACACCTTTCTCGTTGCTTTGCATGTATCACAGCCAAATCGAATTCCAATTCCTTTGGAAGAGAGTCCGTCCTCCATATCTTCAATCAAATTCCAATTCCAATTCCAATTTTTACAAAAATAAATTCGAATAAAAGCTTTCGTTTTCATCTATTAAAGAAAAAAAATAGTAAGAAGGAGAGAGGAAGAGAACCTCTTGATCGAGGTCATTAATGGTGTTGGCGGGAAGTTCAAGATCATCAAGGGTTATCGAATTCTTTGAACTCGATCCAATTGAATTGGGGCCCTATAAACATAAATTCAACAGAATTACCCACATAATGTTGATGAAAACTATTCAAATTGTTGGGAAATCGTTGAAAGAAATGAAAAACTAACCAAACGCAATTGCAATTCTTCAGGTACAACTGTAGAGTTCTTTGAACTCGATTCCATTGAATTGGCGCCGCCCTATATATAAAGATGAATTTTAATTAAACCTGTTGAAGAAAAGAAAAATGAAGCAATAGAAAAACAGTGAGAACCTGTGTGAGGTTGGTTGATTTGTTCGATTCATGTCCTTCTCCTCCACCCTTAAAAACAAAACATGAAATTGATAGAGAATTCACAGATAAATTTAAATAAAATATGTTGAATTGATTTAAGAAAGAAAGAAAATGCATACCAAATATAAATTGAGATCTATTCCGTGATTTAATTCTTCCATTGAAAACTATAAACCAAAAAAAGAAAACGAAAAAGAAATGGGAAATGGAAATTGAGTTTCTTGATTATTGAGTGTAATCTTGATTACTGCGTGTGTTTGTGTGTGTATGGAAGGAGGTGGGGCTATATATATATATATATATATGTTGATTTTATAAGTCATAATTGCAGGAAAATGGTCAATATACAGCAGAATTAAATTATTAGTTGTTAGAGAGTTAGTTTCTGGTTATTAACTGTCAAAATATAGTTCTTGTAATCTGGAGTTTTATTCCCTCCAAAACAGGGCAGAAATTAACGTATTATATAAAGTTTCTCATTTCTGTAGTATTTGCCTTTTTCTAATTTTAATAAGTAATTTTTTATCATGGAAACAGCCTCTATACATTATACATAATGGTTCATTCCGAAACATTAATTATCAACGTATTTTTATATCTAACATATAAAAGCAACAATTTTAGAACGAAAAATGAGAAACACACCATAATAACCCAAGATTATGAATGGTACCTGGTTTGTTGACCATATAGGATGAAATTCCATGTATATATCAACTTGTGATGAATTTATCAGGATTACATGTGTCCACTGGTCTCAATATCAAAGACAATGATGGTTATAAACTTAATTTGATGTGTGTGTGTATATATATATATATATCTTTGTTCTCCCAAATTAATCTTCTCTTCAATATGAATGCTTTTACTTTCACTGATTTTCTACTCTACTTATATTCAAAGTGCTATGTGTCAAACTTTAATTCTACATCCGCTATTTGTGAGTTTGGCTTTCATCATCTGAGTGTATATATATATAGGAATTACAACACGATTCGGACTGTTGGAGAAGTAGAAAGAAATAATTAATCACTTGGAGATATCCAGATCTTGGGCCTTGGGCCTGCCACTTTGTGGTACCCTTAATTGGGTTGGGCCGAGATCGACGGGGATTAGTCAGGTGGCATCCCGGGAAAGTGTGTGTGTGTGTTAACTTGCCTTTCAAAAAAAGAAAAAAAAACTATGGTAAACTAGTCTCATCATTAAATTAATGTCAACTTGCACCAGAAATTCAAGTAAATTAAATGAAGATTGTAATTTGTAACTTAACAACACTGAAATATGTGAATCACCCACAAAACCAAATCAAAAGATAGACAAACCCCACCAACCATATCATATTTGCTTAAAAACATTCCAACTTAACTGTAATTCTTTGTTCACTGTGACTACTTGAAATATGAAGCACCAATACTCTTTTTGTTATATATATATGCTTTCCTAAAACCTGTTTGTATGATCTCTAATATTTACATGTCGAAAAGGAGGTTGCATAATGGGAGCAGATTTGGGTTTGCAAGGTTTGCTAATGTTAAGGATGCTTCAGAAATGGAAAAAATACCTTGATACAATTTTAATTTGGCACTCGTAAGCTAAAAGTCTTTATTTGGGGAACACGTACTATCACACTTAGGCCTTGTTTGTTTTTTTCATTTTAAGCTCTTAATCACCACTTATGTCTGATTCGTTTAGACTTTTCATAACCATTTCAGAACTGAAATCAGACTTTACACTTCAGCACCTCTTTAAAAACAAACACCAAACACCACCTCTTTATTTGTTGTTAGTTTCTTTTATGTTGAATTGTTCGGTCATGTTGTTAGTTTGTGGATGTAGTTTAGTTTATTTCATCTTAACATTACCGATTTACTTTAGAGTTATGTTTGAAAGTTGATTTAATTTAGTTTTATGATAGTAAAATTTCTTGAAAATGGGTTTAGATTAATTTAGTTCGATTTAACATTACCGATTTACTTAAGTTTTTTGTTACGATACTGTTTTTCCTAACATTTATTATTCTGTGAACTTTTGTATTAAACTGTGTAAACTTTATACATAGCAGGTTCTTATTAAACTTTGTAACCTTTTGAGATGTTGGTACAACATGTACCAAAAAAAGTTGGAGTCAATTATAGTTGGTTGGTACACGATATAAATTTTTGAATACAAATCATAATTGGTTGGTATACAGTATTAAGAAAAAAAAAACGTGGTATAGTTAGAGTTGGTAAAAGTAGTGAAGCGTATCTGGTATAGGAAATTGTATCTATGAGTTAATTAATCAAAAAGTAGAAGAAAATCTTCTTTGTCCTTTGTTATATACGGTATCAAAACGTAAAAAGATGTTTCAAATCAAGTGATTTCCATTACGGCTTCATGGATGATTCCTCACATCCTTAGTACCTCCATCATTCAAACAATTTAGGTTTAATACTCGATCGAACACACTTTTATTTGTCATGGATCGGACGGCAGAACAAAAGTCTTTAAGACATTCGTGATCGAACTTGATTCTTTGATAAATGTATCATATAAACGGGTCTATAATAATATATTTTAAAAAAGAGAAAAAATTAGAAAAACCCGACGAACTTTCACATTTTGAATGATTAAGTCTATGATTTTTTTTTTGTATAAAAAACCATTTATTAAAATTTATCATTTTAAATATTAAATCATTAAAACGTTTTTGAATATATATACCGTTAGAATTTTTAAAAGTTGGTTACTTACATCATTTTAATCTAAATTAGTTTACCTCCCTGGCGTTCTCAAATCCTACGTTATTCAAACCCCTCGCCACCCTTTGTCGTCTTATCGTCGTCCACTTTCTATCACCATCGTTGCCCCTGCCATCAATCTCCCTCTTCCTTTCTTTTTTGTTTTAGGATTCTCCATCTTTTTGATATGTCTATATGTGTAAATTAAATTGTTGTAAAAGAGGAAAAATCAAAAGGAAAAGAATTGATTGAAAAGAGGGAGACCGATGGCATGGTCAACGACCGTAATGGTGGTATGAAGAATGGACCCCAATTGGGGGAGTGTAGTGTCATGGGGGAAGGGATGCGGTCATGTGTGAAGGGTTTGAATGACATAGAATTTGGGAATGATAAAACTGATTTAGATGTTTTTTACTTTAAAATATTCCTTATAGGTTACATGTAACCTCTTTTGGGTTAAAATGACACAGGTAATGAAACTTTAAAAGCTTGATGGTTTACTTAACAAAAAAAATGTCATGGATTTAATCATTTAAAATCAAAAAGTTTAATGGTTTGTTCGTTCAAAAAATTGTTTAGGGACTTTATCATTCAAAACGGAAAAGTTCGTTGGGTTTTTCGGAACTTTTACCTTTAAAAAACACAAAAGATACACTATATAAGGTAATAACATATTAAATACTCTAAAACAAGATAACAAATATGAAATCGTCAAACAACGCTTGTTGATCTTTGGCAGTTTTAAAGTTGTGCACAATTTGCTTCAAACTATTTTTTTCAATGATTATTCCCATTCAACACACGCTCATCAAACATGTTTACTACCATTTAAACATCTCCATCTCCGACAAAAGAACCTAAATCTCTTTTATCATTCTTATAGTTTATTGGAGGAGGTCCCAACTATCAATTCGATTGTTGGAACCGTGTAGGCAAACAAGGGTAAATCGATCACTAGATTATTATGAGAATCGTGTGAAACACTTTCCGAATTGATATTTGGATCCTATGCCTGGGTTTCACGAAATTCAATCTAGGATAAGACTCACAACACTTACGTTCTTAGGCACAAAAACGTAAGCAATTTTCTGGAAAATATATAGGAGTATTGTTCAAAAAACGTGTCTAAAACAGTGTTTTTATACATATAAACTCATGAGTATAAATTCTTATTTATACTCAAAATAACGTAACTGAAATAATAATAATGGCTGAAAATTAGGAGTAGTGGTCAGTTACACAAATCTAGTAACTGCTCCATAACTGCACATTTAATGCACAGTAACCGTTTCAGGGATAGTTCAAAAGTTCAGGGACCCTTCAGAATTTCAGGGATACCTCAGAAGTTTCAGGGACCCTTCAGATTCAGGGACCCCTCAGAAGTTCAGGGACCTCTTAGAGGTTCAGGGACCCTTCAGGTTCAGGGACCCCTCAGAAGTTCAGGGACCCTTCAGAATTTCAGGGATCCCTCAGAAGTTTGAAGCCGACTTTTCAAGCTGACTTTTTCAAGCCGACTTCTTCAAGCTCACTTCTGAACCTTATGTCCCACATTTACTCCAAGTCCTATAACAGCACGACCGGGTTCATACTCGTCTTATAACAAGCGTGCACTCCGCACCACCTTACTTGAATTAGATCACAGTATAAAACTCATATAGACATCATGTTATTTCCAATCACATAAATGGACTGGTGACACTAAAATCACCAACATAGTTGCTCCTACTACATCCAACTTTGTTGTAACCACCCTTCAAACAAACTTGTAACTAGTACGTGTGTCGGTTGCAACAATATTTGCGCTTGTTTCACGATGAACAATCTGAAAACTCCATTTATTTTTACAACAAGATAACACCTTGTAGTTATCTTGAAACAACTGGTGACTGTGGTTGGGATAGAATCATAGAAATAATAACATAACTTAAAACCATAACGTACCCCCAACCCTATGAAATCCAACTAAAGTTTTGGAACTAGTCACTTTGAAATTGGAGTTATGTGCGTAGCTCCTTTTGACGTTCACCAATATTCATTCTGTTAAGCGACCGTTTTTTAGGAAGTACGTATATATGACAAACAAGATATTTTAGCTTTACGGATGTGTCGTTGAAAGTCGTGTCAGTCGAGCTTCATATATCAAAGGCATCGTACTCTACATACTTCTTATACATCTCTATGCAATGTCCTAGTGTTTGAAACAATGAACAAACAACTAGTGTTGCTCCTTTAGGACATTAGGCACCAAATCTATAAACACACTATATCTATCTTTCAAGGACACAAATGACGTTCCAATGTTGTCTATCATTTCAGGGACATTGATTTTAGAGTTGACATTCATTTCAGTTGACATTGATTTCAAAAGTAAACGACGAAATATTTTATATAAAACCCATGTGCAAGAAAATACACTTATATAATTATAAAAAACATGATAATGCAAGAAAACCAATAAAGGCGTGTAAAGTCACCCGACGTGTTTCGGAAAATTTTTAAAGTTTTTTAGTTGATTTCAAGACATTTTCTTATTGTTTTTGTTGATTTTGAAAAAATTTCTTAGTATTTTTATCGATTTCGAAAGATTTTTTGGGTTTTTTATTGATTTCAAGAGAGTTTTTCAGTGTTTTTGTCAATCGCCGGTAAGATGGGGTTCCTTGAATTTTTTCACTGGGGGGAATCAAGCCTAAATACAATATTTTTGATATTTTTTAGCCTATAAGTTTTGTTTTTTTTACATTTCACTCGGGGGATGGGACCCCCCTTTTCTAAGCTAGATCCGCCCCTGCTTACAGGTTGAAGGATCAAACTCTCTTTTCTCTGTCGCCATTTTACCTCTGTTTACTTCTGTGGGCCTTGGCTACTGTTGGAAAATTGTGATATAGACAGGTTTAAGTTTGATGTGAAAGGAGATTTGCATGATTTGGTCTTATGTTTTTCAATGGATGTACTGTTTGTGTTGACATGGTAGAACATATAAACCATTTCAAATTGCTGAACCATGTAATATATAATATAAGGTTGCCCAGCTCTACTAGCATTCTACAAAAATTCTAAATTATTTTTGATTTTACAATCACTAGAAAATACACTTATATAATTATAAAAAACATGATAATGCAAGAAAACCAATACTAAAAAAACTCATGTCATTGCATCTCGATATCAAAATAATAATGTCTTTACAAAAATAATATCACATGCAATCTTATTACTACATGTATCTTGTCAAACTTTCTGAATTTGTGAACTAGTAGACCTTTATACAATAAGCAACTAATTGATCACAAACGATTATTCTGAATCAATATATCAATAAATATATATATATATATATATAAAAAGGAAGATAGTAATAAGAGGATTAATGAGAGAATTTTTAAGAGATTTATCTTTTTTCTCATAATTTTGAATTAATTTTAAATTAATTTTAAATTATAATTATTCATTAAATGTCATTCATTAATTACTAGACTCTTCATTTCTAATTTAAGTTATAAAAACCAATATTTATTCATTTTTGATTTATATTTTTTCATAAGACAACAATATTTAATTAATGTTACTTGAGTCTATTTTTTTTATTTCTTTATTACGATAAATGTGTTTACTTTTTTTACTAAACTAACATCACAAAATATATATATTAAATATTCTTTTTAGCAAACTAACATAACTAACATCATAATTATTGTATTTGATTTTGTTAGTTGATTAACAATCAATATAAATCAAAATAATATATTAAATATTCTTTTTTAATTATTGTATTTAGTTTATTTAGTGGATTAACAATCAATCAATATATATATATAAAGGAAGATAGTAATAAGAGCATTAATGAGAGAATTTTTAAGAGGTTTATCTTTTTTCTCATAATTTTGAAATAATTTTAAATTATAATTATTCATTAAATGTCATTCATTAATTATTAGACTCTTCATTTTTAATTTAAGTTATAAAAACCAATATTTATTCATTTTTGATTTATATTTTTTCATAAGACAACAATATTTAATTAATGTTACTTGAGTCTATTTTTTTATTTCTTTATTACAATAAATGTGTTTACTTTTTTTTTACTAAACTAACATCACAAAATATATATATTAAATATTCTTTTTAGCAAACTAACATAACTAACATCATAATAATATATAATAGATTTTTTTGCTTTTTCTTAATAAATATAAATCAAAATTGTATTTGATTTTGTTAGTTGATTAACAATCAATATAAATCAAAATAATATATTAAATATTTATTTTTAATTATTGTGTTTACTTTATTTTGTGGATTAACAATGCTTATAAATAAAAATATCAATATTAAATATTCATTTTTAGTGGATTGACAATGAACATCAATATATATATGAAGGAAGATAGTAATAAGAGAATTAATGAGAAAATTTTAAGAGGTTTATATTTTTTCTTATAATTTTGAATTAATTATCATCACTCATTTAATTTAAAACTTTTATTTTTAACCTTAAAATTTTTGTTTTTTATATTTTATTTCTTAAATTTTATGCAAGTCTATTTATTTATCTTTCAATTTTTTAGTTTAGTCTTTAATTATTTTTTGTTTTTTTGTAAAGTAACAATGTTTATAAATCAAAACTTTTATTAAATATGTCTATTTATTTTTATTTAATTATTTTTATTTTCTTTGTAATATTACAAATATATATAAATCAAAACTTTTTTAATTGATGAAAATCTTTAATCATTTTTTTTGTAGAGTAACAATGCTTATAAATCAAAACTTTTACAAAAAATTGCGGAATCAACTATTTCATTTTTAATGAAATGTTACTTTTTTTTTGAAGTAAAATGAAATGTTACATTAAGCATTTTTTTAATAATTATGTCTCTAATCAATCCTAAAAACCTTTCATCTTTCGTAATAATGAATCATCAATATATATGAATGGAAATTTATTATTATTAAATATCAATCAATATATGTATGTATATATAGGACACAAAATACTATGATGGCATCTTAGAATTGCATGGTTCATGAGCTTTCTTTTAGTCCAATCGCAACTGAATCTAATTCTTTGGAATTCATAAAATTGTTAAATAGTAATGACAATTGTGAGGTATATTTTTCATTATTTTTCTTTCTACGATTTTCGTATTTTTCTTTCTACGATTTTCTTATTTGTCATTTATATTCGTTTCTTACCCATATAACACCGCATCGAGTTTGTCATCTTTATTACATGTTAAATTCACTCAAATCATGCATTAGTGTATATGACATAATGTTTTTTTTTACAATAATGTAATAAATATTCATATATTCATATATATATATACATACATATACAATGATATATCGATGATTCACAATTAGAGAAGATGAAAAATGTCATGAATCAATATACATGACACAAGAAACTATGTTGATATCTTAGAATTGCTTAGTTGATGAGTTTTCTTTTAGTCCAATCGCAATTGAATCTCATTCTTTGAAATTCATAAAATTGTTAAATAGTAATGACAATTGTGAGGTATATTTTTTCATTATTTTTCTTTGTACGATTTTCGTATTTTTCTTTGTACGATTTTCTTATTTGTCATTTATATTCGTTTCTTACCCATATAACACCGCATCGAGATTGTCAATTTTATTACATGTTAAATTCACTCAGATCATGCATTAGTGTATATGACATAATGTTTTTTTTTACGATAATGTAATAAATATTCATATATATATATATACACATACATATATAATGATATATCGATGATTCATAATTAGAGAAGATGAAAGATGTCATGAATCAATATACATGACACAAGAAACTATGTTGATATCTTATAATTGCTTAGTTGATGAGTTTATTTTTGTCAAATTGTATATGAATCTTCGTTTCGTTTTGAAATTCATAAAGTTGCTAAATAACAATGACAATTTTGAGGTATATTGTTTCATTCTTTTTTTTTTATGATTTTTATATTTTCAGTTATATTCATTCCTTACTAATATAACAGTTTGTTGAATTTTGTCGTCCTTCATTACAGGTTAAATCCACTCAAATAATTAATTGGTGTAGATGACATAATGTTATATATAGAGGCGGTGTTCGTCCATATGGTTTGTTAATAATGTCGATTTTTGTCGCTATGATTTGTAATTTATTGCTACTTTCATCCATCGGTGAAAGTACAAAGAACCAAAACGGTAAGGAATTTTAAACCACATTGACCGAAACAACAATAAATTGTTAATTATAAGAAAGATTACAAACTATATGGACAAAAATTACAATTTCTAAACCACAATGACGGAATATATAATTTACTCCTATATATATAATCCATTAATTAAATTATAATTTTTTGAACCATATAGACAGTTTGTATGTAGCAATAAACAATTTTAACCACATTGAATCATCTCAATCTAACGGTTTGAGTGAGTTACTCCGTTCTTTTATTTTCATAGTTCTCTTTTGATCTTAACCCCGCATATTTATATGCACACACACACGCTCATATTAAAGAAGAACACAAGCTTTTGAATGCGACACCATGAGGATTAAGTATTCTCAAATGATGATTGTGGTTGAGTTTTAGTATCCATATTGGTGAAAAGTTAAAATATGGGAATAAAATGGTGTGCATAAAATACGTGGATTGGATGATGTGGAATCATAAGAATTAAGTAATCTTAATTATTAAAATGTGACGTTGGTTTTGGTTATCCTAGGTTGGTTAGAAGATGTTAAACTGAAAGATGCATTTTTTACAACTTATAGAATTCATAGTAATCCTATTTTTATTAGGTAAAAGTTACTACATGTAATAGCTTAGAGGCTAGAGCATCTGAAGTGGGAGGTTATCAAACTTCAAGAACCGGTTCTTAAATTTGTTTGCCAGTGGGACTCGGAAGAGTTTTTGCCACGTAGGATGAATTGCTTCTTCACGAAAAATATGGACCAGTCCATGATTGAGAATGAAATGTTTATAAAATGTGTAAGAAAGAAAAAACTAATGTGGTTGAGTCATGGACCTTCAAGAGGTTCATGACCGTGGATGCTCTTAAGATGAGTAATGCATTGGTAACAAATTATAGAGTTCAAATTAATTCTATATTTTTAGAAAATAATTATTATAATAGTTTGCTATCCTGATTTTTCAATGTGACCCGCTTTGCATGTTGACCAACTAATTTGCATTATATTATTTTCAATAGTAGTAACATGGTTGTGGACATATCATTTGAGTTTTAAATAATATAATACAAAATTATTACCGGTCGTCACACCGCGCAACGCGCGGACCCAACACTAGTTCATATTATATATATATATATATATATATATATATATTCTACTTATTGTGTAGAATTATTAAATGCTTTAAGTTGTGTGCAACAAAGAACTCACAATGATTATTAGAATTAATATTGTGAACAATGTACTTCATCATAATTAACTTATGTCTAAAACTCATATCCATTAAAGATTAAACGGCTTAGTATTACAATAACCAAATAATCTCTAATAGTTATTATCAATTCGTATTACATATTCTACTCATTTTGTAGAATTGTTAAATGTTTTAAGTTGTGTGCAACAAATACAATGAATCACAACTGATAATTATTAAAATTAGTATTTTGAACATTGTACTTCATGATAATTAACTTTCGCCTAAAACTTATATTAAATGGTTTATTCTTACACGATTTGGAACCCTAAACATATATAATCATCCTCAAGATTTTAAAAATACAAAAAAACTGACGCCTTCATCTTCAACCATTATTGTATCACCACCGAAATGTACCTCTTGCTATTGATAACATAAACTTTACATAAATTAACCTGATTTGGGGGCCAATTGCAGAAATATTACGTGTTTAATCTCTTAATTAGTTCTCAATCGACTCATTTGATTGTTCCATTGAAGTCGTGATTAATAAATAAAGGTATTATTAGGTCTTCAAATACAACAACTACTAACCCATTAAGATTGCAATAATAACGAAGATCAATAAAATCAAGATTTGCTTGAACATCACTATAACCGGGATCGGCTTGAAGAAACTAACGGGATATGGACTTCTTCTTTGACTCAAATAGAATGGAACAATAATTTAAGGATGAATTGACAAATATACCCTTTTAACCAGATTTTTAGATATTATTATTTTTGAATCTTTTTTTAAATGATTGGTGAGAATTTTTTTTTAATCTTTTTAAATAGGTATCATCATCGTATGTATGCATGTATGTATATGTATAACGGTAGTTAACAAGAAGGAAATCAACACTAGAACAAAATCAATTTAATAGGACATCAAAAATGTAAAAACGTAATAACTGATTGTTTTATAGTACTTTGGTTTATAGAACTAAACAATATTTGTATGTATTTTAAATGTATTGTAAAAAATTGATATAACTGTTTTGGATGTATTAAGAAATTTGTAGCGAAGTACTCAGGGATCGCTGAGCGGAACGAATCGAAATCCTGAACCGAACCGGTACCAGTACCGAATGTCATTACCGGTTCGGGATTCGGTAGTGATATTTTTTACTTTCGGTTTCGGTACCGATACTAGTCCCGGTAATCCCGAACCGAACCGGAGAATTTAAAAAGCCACTTTTAAATTCAAATTGGTAATAAACCCTTTACTTTTCCCAAAATGATATCTTCCATTTTTATAGAAAATTCACCTAAATATATTACAATTTTCGGTTCTTTGTATTTTCCACTCAAATACCAATTTTTTTCTTACAATTCTTCATATTTCGGTTCATGCAAATCTCCAAAATCGGTTCCATAAGCATAATCGGCTCCTCCAATCCGGTTTCCGCTTAACATGGATCAATCTCAAGTAAGTTTATTTATGGTTGTTTAATGGTCAACGGTGAAAAACGTTAGTCGTCCGAAAAAATGATACCAAACGGTTCTAGTCCCGAAAATCTCGGTACCGAACCGGTACCGAATTTCACTAATTGGTTCGGTATTCGGTATAGGGTTTTTCCACTTCAGTTTTGGTACTACCCGGTTTCGGTACCAGTCCGATACCGAGCTCATCCCTAGAAGTACTGACATAATATGTCTAGTTATTTACTATATGACATTATTTGAATATTTGTCTTACAAAAACAATCGTTTTATGTAGTGATGTGTTTATATGACATTTTTTGCAATAGTGTCCTATAAAGAACGCAATAGGACAATTTATATAAAATGTTTTAACGTTCTATAGTAAAATCCTTTAGATACGTGCATAATTGTTTGGTACTAGAAATTAAGTTATATGAAATGGTATATCACACCGATTAAACATATTTATATCCTATAAAATTGATTATGTTATAATGCAAAACCTTTTGAAAATGAAACCGCTTAAAATTCATCATAAAATCTAATCTAATAAAATCACTAAAAACCAATGGACTAAAAATAATAGGAGAGAGAGTGATCAAGAGATGAGAGGTATTCTTTAATTTTTAATTTTGATTTGAAAAATAATCATATTTTAGAAATAGGGTTGAACAAAGAGGTTTTGGAAAAAAAAATTAGAAACTATTTTTCACAAAATGTATATTTTAAACCGTAAAGAAATTACTTTTATAGTCGAACTGAAATTACTACAAGGTGAGATAGAGAAGGTTTAATAGGATTGTTTATATATTTTGAAACATAATAGATAAAACGAGGATTTAGGAGAATTAACATAATTGGATACTAAACCACAAGGGTTGTGGTCTAGTGGTACTCGTCGAATGGGGGATAAGGAATATCCCATCCACCTAGGGTTCAAATCAGCTGACATATTGCAGTAAAAAACCTTGTTGGGATACTCTTCACAAAAAAAACGTATTTGGATAGTAGACCTTTTGATGCAGCGAATATACTAAAAACTAGATTACCACATTGATTCTGCGAATGTCGCAGACAATCTCTTCTAGGAATTGTTGATTCAACGAATTACCGATTCTAGACTTCAAATATCGAATTAGCAAGAACTCAAAATTTGGGAGAAAATCAAAAGTTTATCAAATTCATTAGTGACCATCCAGATTACAAAAGAAAGACTTAAATATGAAGGACAAAACAAAACAGACTTAAAAAAAGACAATGGGCCAAACATAAAAGCTCAACAAAAGAAGCCCAAAATAAAAAAAAACAAAATGTCCAAAAAGTACGTTTAAAAAGGGTTTTTTGGGGTTCAAAAGTCTGTTAGGCCTCTACGAGCCTAACCACGACGTGCTCCTCATAAGTATCTTCGAATCGACTGGTCGTCGGTCTGAAACGGACACTCGGAGCAAAAGTTATGACCTTTTAAGTGTAGTCCTGTTTGATAGCCCGATCATAGGCCTTAAAAAACATCAAGGTCCGATCCTCCACGTCTAAGCCCGCGTCACCTTTTCATAATAATGATTTATAAAAAAAAAGTGATTTATATGAAATAAATAATAATTTGACCTCTTTTTATATTTTGTTAACAATGGACTTATAATAACAATTAAGCAACCTCTTTTATTGTATATAAAGTTTGATTTTTATGAAATAAATAACAATTAATCAACCTCTTTTAATTTTTTTTAACAACCCTTTTTTGTTAATAATAAAAAGAGTGATTGTTACTAAATAAATAACAACCCTAACATCTCGTATTTATATATTCATTTATATTGTATATGCAACCGAAATCCTTGAGAGAAAATCTCTACCAGTCTTCTATTACCCTTGAGTCTCTACATACTTCTTAAACTTATCCACATTGCATATATCTTTAGGTTCAAAGGAAGAGACGAAGAACAAACCATCATCATCATCAACCAAGATTCTGGTTCTGTTTATTGGAGAATTAATTATCCTCAGTTGCATACATACATATCAATGGAGACTCAAAGAAATCAAGATCATTATTGTAACTATAATCAAGAACAAGAACAAGAACAAGATCAAGATCGAAGCAGGAACAATGTTTCTGGTAATTTCTTAAATGGTTATCCATCTCATGATCATAGCTGTGATCATGTTCATCTTCAAACCAGCTACAACAATAGTGGAGTACTACTTGGACTCCATGAATCCTACAATAATCATCAATTTCCCGCCAACAGAATCATTCTAAATCCACAGGTTCTATATATAATTTCTCTCTTGTGCTATATATATATATATTTCTTTTCCATAAGCATGCGATTATGTGTGGAGGCAATCCTGTTGAACGAAAGCTAATTTTGTTCGAATTTGTTTTTGTGAATATTGTATATATTGTTTAAATTTCTACAGGGAGTAGGTCCAATTGGGTTAACTTTTGAGAAGTCTCCATCATTAATCAAGGAACTAGAATTGTTTCTGAATAAAGAAAAGCAACAAGAAACACATGAAGAACAACTGGTATATGATCAAGCTGCAGTGAAGAAATTGAAGGCAACCAGTATTCATGCTGTGTTGTTGAAAATTGGTTCTTGGAAGGTTAGTTTTTCTTTTTGAATTTATCAACCTTGAAAATATTATTCTTAATTAGAAGAAGAAAATAATATTATATATGTAGGAAAAGATTATCTATCTGATTAATTATACGTAATTTAATTGGCCATGCAGTGGGTATCCAGAAACGCGGGAGATTTAGTAGCAAAATTTTATTACGGCAGGAAGAAGCTGATATGGGAATTCCTTTATGGTTCTCTGAAAAAGAAGATTGAAATAAAATGGCCCCAAATATCCGCCATTAATGCTTTCGTGGGAGAAGACAAAAAGGGGGTTCTTGAAATCGAAGTAAATAATCTACTTCATCCCATCTATTTGTTCCGTTTTATTAATTAATTTTATGAATACCTGTATATATATATATATATATATATATATATATATCATGAGTATTGTTTCTTGCAGTTGAATGAACAACCGGAATACTATCAAGAGGAAAAGTTCCAGGCCGGAAAGCATACTATGTGGGCGTCCTCAGATGATTTCACCGAAGGTCAAGCTCCGGTTTGCAGGTACCTTAAACTTTTGGAAACTAACCCTTAATTATTAATAGCATTCATATATATATATATAGGGTTAGGTTCAAATGTGAACTCAACTTTGGTTGTGAACGTGAGGACGAATCTCAGCCACACATCTTCGGTTATGGTGGACGCGATCACGGAGGATTGACGCGATTCATGGGAGGGTGGAGATTATTAAAGGAGGGAACCAGGTCAAAGCCGTCTTTATTGACCGGATAAGTGGCTCGTCCTCACGTTCACAACCAAAAATGAGTTCACATTTGAACTTTCCTCTATATAATATATATATATATATATACACAGGGGTGGGTTCAAATAAGAACTCAAATTTGGTTGTGAACATGACAAATGAGAGCGCGACATGTGTCATATTCAGACTGAATGAGTATAGTATTTATTCGGTACGAATAAACATTATTCAGGGTGAATAAACATTATTCAGACTGAATATATACTATATTGAGTCTGAATATTTCTTTGATTATTCTGTCTGAATAATTCAGACATGTGTCACTGTCTCATTTGTCTTCACATTCACAACCAAATTTGAGTTCTCATTTGAACTTTCCTCGATACAATATATATATATATACACACACTATTAAATGTAGATCGAGTTAATTAACTAATTAATGGTTGTTTTTCCAGACGACATACAGTTGTATTTCTACCAGGAGTCCTTGATGAGGGTTTCAAGAAGCTCCTGCAATGCGACAGCCGGCTCCTCAACATTAGTCGACAACCTTTCCCGACTCACAACTCCCCACTTTTCTGCAACCACCAGATATTGGATTTCTCAAATAACAGACGCGTCGTCCTCCATGGAAGTTCTTCAGTACCTGCAGTTTCTAATCATGGAAGTTCTTCGGTACTTCCAATTTCTAATTATGGAAGTTCTTCAGTACCTGCAGTTTCTAGTTATGGAAGTTCTTCAGTACCTGTAGTTTCTAATTATGGAAGTTCTTCAGTACCTCCAGTTTCTAATAATGATGGCCATCAGGGAACATTCCAGAATGTTGTTCAACCAACCAGTTCTTTGGTTGACCATTCTAACTCCAATTTGCGGATGCCAGGTACAAACTAGAAAATTTTGTAAGTTAGTTTATTATTTCTTTCTAGTAATTGAGTGTTTGATTGACTTAATTATTCTTCCTTTACAGATCTCAAGTTTTCAAATTCTGATGAACTTTCTATGAGAGTTTCATTCAACAAGCAAAGAGTTGATGGTATCTGGGAACAAAGTGGAAACAGTCAGGTTCAAGATATTTGTTTCCCTCCCATTCCCATTGAAGATCATCTTTACATACCACAACCTGGGGAGGAATCATTGATTCCGGATCAAGAACTAGTGGAACTTAACCTTACCGACATCTTATCATGTATTCCGGATCAACAACAGGAATTCCATAACCCTAATGATCAATTTACAAAAGTGAGTCGACCTGCAATCCCTTCAAACAGAACCATCAATCCCTTCAAACAGAACCATCAGAGTAATTCAGTACTACAGGCCTCTGGTAATATTAATGGGATGATTGATGGCTTCACATTCGATGATGTTGATCAATCACATGTCAACAGTGAAGTTGCTTTTAAAGAACATAATTCATGGAATCCTATGGAAACTAGAATTCATGATTCCAATAGTGTTGGTGGTACTGTGATGACAAATCACATGGCATACGTAGATGAAGATCTTTGCAACATCGATCATGGGTCAGGGTTCTTCAACAACAGATTTTCTTTCATGCAACCATGTTCTTCGCTACCTTCTCAACTTAGTATTCAAGATTTCAACAATGGTGGAAATGGGATGAATGAAATGGGATATACAGATAACATGAATCAGCACAGTTTTATTCCATCAGGAGGCAATGGTGAACTTGCAGTCCAGAATCCCAATCATGGGGGATAATTGATCAAGTTAATAGAATGGTGAAGACCAGTATGTGCTTCCATCTGGGCCAGAAATCAATGGAATTGAAGATTATATATAAACCCTAGCTAGCTAATAGGATAAGGAAGCATGTGATCAAATTAATTGATTGTTTAAAATCTTTCATTTTTTCAAGTTAGAAAGATTAGATATAGGGCTTGTGAAGATACTATTCCAGATCTCATCATGGAGAGTTCTTTTAGTTGGGTTCGGCTAGGTGTAAGGAGAGCGGGAAAAAAAACCTTCTGACTGTATAAAAACCTTTGTAATATCGGTTTTCTGTTGCTTGCAAGCGTACCTTTTTAATGATAATTTTGGATGTTGTTTCCAAAAAAAAAAGATGATCGAGATGCTTGGGTTGCTTTCATGTGATTTAAGTGTTGGATTGATCTCAATGTTTTCTTCTCGCATCGATCATTTAAAAGCATGTTTTCTCATGAGTTTAGGTATTGTCGAATGAATACAATCCTTTCTCGGTGACGGAGGGAGAGGTTATATTAACGGTTAATTAAAATAAGTGTTTTAAAATTAAGTTAATCGTGTGAAATAACAACCAACTTTCCTATATTTTCGTTCTGGCTCTTTTTTGTCGTCCAAAACGTTAGAATTTGTAAAAACCTTTCATTTAAGAAAATGACATCCATCCAAATCGTCAGCATCTTTGTTTCCTTTAAGGTCGGTCATTTTCTTACATGGTGGGCTTTTACACGGTTCCATAACCGTGTAAATGGCTTTCGTTGTAGTTGTTTAGTGCAAATAACAATAAAACTTTTATGCTTTAAGTTAGTTATATATATTGGATATTCAAATGAGGATCTTTATAATGATACATCTAATAGGCCCACGAGCTTGTGTAATTAAGGTTTAATTGAAACCCTAATCATACATATATAATTAGGGTTTCTATTAGACTTAAATTACACAAGCTCATGGGTATATATGTGTGTATATATACAAATGACGAAGGATTGTGTGAGATCTAAGTTAAGGTTGGAAACATAAGAAGAGATCTGAATCCTTTCTTATATGTTGAAGTCTTAATTAGGTTAATGTTGTTGGTTTGCTCTCCATTGATCAATGGTTTGAGAGGCCTTGAGGCCCACCGGATGTTTACCTCACTCTTAAATTCATGTTCTTATTAGTTAGTCAAGGTATCCACAAGCTGGCACACACCACGATTATTCAAAAAATAGATAACGGCCTTTTACTTTTGATTGTTACATTGGGTTCACGCATGGACGGCATATCGACATTGTAACTAAAGGACCAAATATGGCACTACAGAAAATCTTTATAAATTTGTGGGACCAAAAATGATCAATCTATTTGATATTTCTTTTTCTTGTCCGTGCAATTGTGGAATCGACTTATGTTCCATAATTAAAACCTGAAATATGATAAACCATGTGCCGAAAAACGAATTGACGTGTTTACTATTTTTCTTGATTATTTTTTGCTATGGTGGAAATCGACTTTATTTCGTAATTAAAACCAGAAAATGTGAGGGACATGTCTTTTTAACTTATATGGGCTGTTTAACAAACGCTTACCAAGTCATATTACATTACCGGATGAATATCGTAAGGACCAAGAATCTTACCGGGTAAGAGTGAAGACAAGGAAAGCAAGGACCAAGAGTCTTGTCCGGTTAGTTTTGGCGACGACTCTTACACGATAAGCGCTTACCGAGTAAATTGTTACATACGATGTCGTTTTGATGGATTAAAATCTTACAAGTAAGTAAGTGATAGGGTTGAATTTTACAAGTAAGCACTTACCTGGGTAAGATTTGATAAACACCCGTTACTGTAATGTAATTAATGACTTTGTTGTTAGTTTGTTTTATGTTTTAGTTAGAGTTGGTTAAAGTAGTGAAGCATAGCAGGTATAAATAGAGATTGTACTTGAGAGTTAATTAATCAAAAGGTTGAAGAAAATCTTCTTCTCGTCTTTCGTTATATTTGATATTAAACTATTAATATTAAAGCATCAAAAGATGTATCATATAAACGAGTGATTCTTCACATCCTTAGTACCTCCATCATTCGAATAATTTAGGTTTAATACTCGTCAACCATTTAGTGAACAATTATTTCTCATGGAACGGAGTGATTACACAGGCAGAACACAAGTATTTAAGTCATTTGTGGTCGAAGTTAATCCTTTGATATATGTAACATAATGTAACAATATATTTTAAAAAAGGGAATATTCGTTTTAGAAAAATCCGACGAACTTTCACATTTTAAATGATTAAGTCCCTGAACTTCTTTTTTTTTTGTATAAAAAACTATAATACCCCGTATTTAATAAATCAATCCCATAGCTGAAAGCCTGAAACCCCAATTGTGTTCATAAAGAGATGGTCAAATTTCAGGGCACTGCTATCTTAATTACTGTTAGTCCCCAAAGAGAGATGGCTAACTAAGAGAGGGTTTTGTAGAAGGGGGGGTTGAATATAAAACACACAGAATATACTTTTTTTAAATTTTTTAATATAAATATTAAAAATTTACACACAGATAGTTTGATGCGGAAAAGAACAGGCAGACTATTCTATCAAACTAAACACACAGATAACAGTAATTAACTATTACACTAAGCAAGTTAAAACAATACTGTTATAGCACACAGCTTTGCCACAGTCAAACAAATAATCACTCTGAAGATTTGTTGAAAGCGTGAGATTTCTGGGAAGGACTTCATCTCCTTTTATAGTGTCCATGCATGGGATGCAAGTGGACAGCTGTCAAGGTTTCATTAGCTGGAAGATTATCTGATGGACAAAGGAAGAGACCACTTCCTTTGTACTAGAATAATGGATGAACCATTCCTTGTAGCACGTAATGTCAGATAACTTTATCTTCTTTTCTTCATGCTCTGTGAAGTCCCATCAAGCCTTTTAGCTAAAAGACAAATATTCCTTTTATAAGAATAAAAGAGAATGTCTTTAATTAAGGCTTGGTGCCCAAGTTCTTCGGCTCACGTGTCTTGCAATTGATGTGAGTCAAGAACTTATCTCTTTGAAATTGCTAAGTGATACAGCTCACTATGTATCACATCGGTGGATACCTTATAAGGCTGGAGTTGAGAAGTATACACTTTGCTTGATAACTTCTTCTTTCACTAAGTGACAAAAGTGTATACCCTTGTGAGTTGATATCACGGCCTTAGAAAATATACCGCAATTTCGGTGACCAATATCATAGTGTCGGTGACCATGACATCAAACTTGATGACCTCATCTTATTTGATGTCCTTAGTACTTTTGATGACTTTTGAGTGTACCATCGGTGACCCACTATATTGGTGACCCAATCTTGACTTGGCAAGATGGTCCGAATATTGAAGTTGGTTGATACATCCAAAATTCCACTTTTTGATGTACAACCCCTTGATTGAATAGTCTTTGACTCTTCAATACTTGAAGCATATTTCGGACCTTCAAAAGAACTCCGTAAAAATTCATTCATATAAAGGAAGGTGGTTCATCACCAAATCATCGGTGACCCAACAATCTCCCCCTATTTGATGATGATACCGTAGGTTAGAAAAGAATTCTTTTTGACCCTTTCTATTTTTCTTTTGGGTTCTTTTGACTCGCATTTTTTTTTTTTTTTTTTAATTTTTTTGATTTTTTTTTAACCGAGTATGTACGGTATGGAGTATAAACCGAATAAAAGAATAAGTATAAGTTTAAATATGTGCAAAGCTTGTAAAAATATTAACAAGAGATGGGATGGAAGAAAAGTATGAACTTTTATTAATCAACACATAGGATTGATCAGAGTACATGATTA
Source organism: Silybum marianum (assembly GCA_036898165.1). NCBI lineage: Eukaryota > Viridiplantae > Streptophyta > Magnoliopsida > Asterales > Asteraceae > Silybum > Silybum marianum. The sequence goes on from CM072528.1 coordinate 13,341,226, forward strand.
ATAAAGTTCATACTACACTATACGTCTGCAGGATCAAGGATCTGAGGAGGGTTCTCTTCTTTTAAGTTCATCCAGATCATTCTTGTGATGCCATGGTCTTCAATGGGAGGCACTCCAAGAATAGCGAGAGAGGAAGGAGCTGTGAGCCCTTGGAATGTCAGAAGCTCTGAAGAAACCTATGTTACCATAGATGTCCTCAAAGAATACTCCAAGTTCAGGCTCGGTGATCATGGTTTGCTCAGGATAAGCAATAGGAGTGGGAATAGAGAGATTAATACCTGATGCGTCAATCTTTATGCCCCTTTCATGAAGCATGGAAAAGTGTCCTTTCTTTTTGTTCTTTGGAGGTTTGACCAACTCTCCAGAGAGACCCTTTTGAATAAGGTACATCTGTTGACCTTCAAGAAAGGTGACAAGAATATTATGCTCCTTTTGAATCTTCACCATTTTGACAAAGAGCTTTCTGATGGTATTCAGTATCAATTCCTTGTGTTTGCTTTTGCTCTTGTCAATGCAATTTCCAAGCTCTATCCATTCAGAGATTCCAAGAGCTTCAAGCCAATCAACCTCACAAACTTTCATAAGAGAATCTGCTCTTTTAATAGTGATAAGAAGTTTGGGAGAATTCTTAGTTGGGGGATGAATGGTAGCACCGATGATCTTTGAATCATCCTTTCTATTCTTCAACCTCCTTTTGAACCACTCTACTTCCTTTGCCTTCTTGGCCTCATCAACCAATTTTGCAGCTTCAGATTTCTTCTTTATATTTTCAAGCTCATCTTTTTGAGCTTGAATTGCATCGGTGACTTTGGCATGAACAGCTTCATCATGAGCTAGTTTGAGTACATTAGTCTGATCATACTCAAGCTGAGCCCTTATAGCTTCCTCTCTTTCAGCCTCAGAGAGAATTACCCCAAGAGGATCGGTGAGTGCTGGGGCAGGCTGAAGTCTGAGAGTGTCTGCATGAGGATCTCTCATCCTTTTCTTTCTCTTTCTTTCTTCTTCCTGTTCTTCAAAAGAGAGAGGCTTCTTTCCTTTGGCTTTTTCTTTTCTTTTCTTCTCTTCTTCAGTTTCAAGGGGTTGAGCACTGACACTCTCCCCCTCAACAGCTGCTTCGGGTACCAAAGGAACAGGGACCACCTTTGTGACCATACCACCATCGGTGGCACATCGGTGGCTGGCATGCTGACGTCGGCGGCTGGCATGCTGACGTCGGCGGCTTTGGCTGCTGTAGAGGTCTTCACATTTTTCTCCCCCTCAGTGGTTGAACCCTTGAAACCCACTGAAGAGAGAAATTCCTTTATCCTTTCCACATCAGAGCAGAGACCCCCAAGTTTCTTCTCTACCCTTTGAAGGACAAACCTGTCAGTATCTTGGAAGAAGGAATCACCAATATCAAGTTCAACCGTTGGAGAAGAGGTTGGAACTTTATCAATCTTGGTGTGTAGACTTGAGAGAGACTCCATTATTGCCTGTTGATTTGCAATAAGAGTAGAGATATTGGTGGCTTGCTGAGAAGAGGTGCTTCGAAGATCCTGAATGGATGAAAGCACAGATGCTTGACTTGAAGAGAATCCTTGCTGAAGATCAAGGATATCCAAATGTAGAAGATCTAAACATGTCATTAGAGTTGGGTGACTCACCGACAACTCCTCTATGTTAGACCTGAGAGATGAGGAAAGGGAATCCATTCTTTCCTTTTCCTTGGTTGCATGTTCTTCTAAGACCTCCACCCTTCTGATAGTATTACTGGTAAAGGTGGTGAAAGCCTGTAGAAGATCATTCCCTTGCTTTGAAGACATGGGAGCAGTAGGATGAGGCTTTGGTGGTTGATCAGTATCATCATCATCACTGGAAGAATAATCCACCAAACCTGTAGATTTTCTTGGGGGGGATTTAGGAGATGAGGGGGAGACACTCTTAGGAGAGTGTCTTTGAGGATTCCTCGATAATGGGTTCCTCCATACCCTTGTTATGTACGGAGACGTACCTATCCAAGGAGTAGTGTCGGACATCAGAAAATCAGTAAAGAGGGTTGCTCCATCAAATGCACCTGGTTGTGGTGCATCTTCACGTGGAGTGTGGACACGGAGCTGAGAGAGCTCTAGGGGTGAAGAAGAGGTACCTTGGATGGGAGACTCCAAGTCATCTTTATCAACTAAGGAGAAAGTTGATAAAGGAATAAGAGGGGTGTCCCTTTGTACAACCATGTCCTTTTGAGAGGGCATGGAGGAGCTAGGAGTAGCTAAGTGTTCCTTGGGTTTTGTGAGGATATTTTCAACACCTACTGGCTTTTGGGAGCCAGTAGATGGATCATGTGCTTTAACCCTTTGGGTTCCCTTAGACTTCTTTGAGGAAGTCTTTGGGGGGCTCTTAGAGTTTCTCCGCTTATGGGATTTGGATGCTTGGGTGGAAGCCAAAGGCTCTTTTGGCTTCGTAGCATCGGTGGGTGCGGAGGTAGATGTGCCCGACGCTTTGGATCTCTTAAGAGATTTGGGCACACCAGTGACTCTAGGTACAGAGGGGGTAGAAGACATACCTGAAGTTCTCTGAAGACGCGGTTCATTCTCTCCCCAAGTAAGAGTTGCATTCCTTGCAAACTCAACCATAGAAGGTCTGAGAGGGTTGTCTGATGCTAAGACAGCCTTTTTCATGATCTGGTTACCCACTTGGTGGAGAGGGAGATCATATACTATATCATCTCTTTTCTCTAATTTATCTGCCAACTTTGTATGAATAATAAGAGAGAAAAGTCGTTGGAAGGGTACCTGAGGACGTCGGAGGGTAGAGAACGAGGATATCATTTCATTAAAGAAATAGCTGGCATAATCTATTTTTCTTTGAAAAATAAGAGCATGTGCCAGCTCAGTTACTTGAGAAGGTGACTGATCCGGACCACCTGTCTTCTTGCTCAGACACAGAATCAAATGAGCAAAGAAGAAGTTCCAAATACTTCCCATGTTTTTGCGCAATAAAGTACCTGGACCCTTTGACTTTGATCCCTTCTTCTCTTCCAAGTAGTTTAACACATCAACCACCATTTGATGTTCATTACCAAGAGGGAATGGTTCATAGGAATCATAAACAGGAAGCTTGAGAATGCTTCTAACATCTTCCACATTGAAAATCACATCATGTTCATCATTACTTAGAACAGATGCAATAATTTGATCCGATGTGGCATCAAATGTGCAAGTTAACCAAAAGTTTCCAAGAAGAAACTTACTCATTTTGGGCTTTCTTTGTCGTAGCATATTGTAGGCATCTCCGAAGAAACCAAAGAACGTCATTGTACTGGATGAGCATTGTCAACTCCTATTCTTCCAAAGTAATTGCATGCAGGGAAGGAGAGAGATCCAAAAGTGATTGTTTGTTCTTCACCAATTCTTGAAGGAGAAGCCATTGAAGAAGAAGATGGGAGTTGCAGGTTTGAAGTTCTTGCTTTTGAAGGTGATGAGAATATGGGTGCGAGAAAGGTGGTGAAGTAGTGGGATAGGTGGTTATATATGAGAGGGAAAATTCAACTTTCAAAATTAATGATTACTTTTGGTGATTGAAAGGTCAGAATTCTAAGGGTTTAGGGTTGAATTCGGCGCATGGTCTGACATTGATGATGTCATTAGGGATAAGAACAAATAACCTTGCTTATCAAGAGTGGTAAGTCAAGAGTTATCTTTTTAAGGGTTAAGAAGGTGAAAGGTTTGAAGAGGTTACCTTGGTGAGTGAAAAAAACGTCGGTGGCCTCATAAAAGGGACAAACGTCGGTGGCTCAGTAATGAGATAAACGTCGGTGGCTTGACGTCAGCAAACGTCGGTAGCTCGTGAGGCTGACGTCAGCAAACGTCGGTGGATAGGGGCTTTGAGAGAGAGAGAGACGTCGGAAAGGGGGCTGGTGTCGGTGGCTCTCGTCGTCGGCGGCTGGTGGTGGATGTCGGTGGCTGGGAGAGGTGATTCACGGTGGTGGTTTCGGTGGTTTCGGTGGTGGTTTCGGTGGTTTCGGTGGTGGTTCGTCGGCGGCTCGTCGGTGGGCATACAGCCACCGTCGGCGGCTCGTCGGTGGATGGTTATATGGTTTTAGGGTTAGGGTTTGAGAGAACTTTTAGAGAGAGAGAGAGAGTAACCGTCGGTGACATAGTCACCGACATTAGGTATATATATATATTTTATTTTTATTTTTATATAAATATATTAATATAATATAATATATAATATAATATATTTTTATTTTCTTTTTATTTTTGTTTTTATATAAATATATTAATATACTATAATATATAATATATCTATAAAGTATACATATAATATATATATAAAACATATAACATATATAAGTTATAAATATATAAATGTATATAATAACATACATTATATATAACTATAAAATATATTAGTCTATGTTTATCATACCTAACTCACAGATGAGAAACTTGAACCTTGCTTCATCAAGGGGCTTTGTGAACAGATCAGCTAGTTGATAATCGGTGGGGATGAAATGAAGTTCCACATCACCTTTAGAGACATGATCTCTTATAAAGTGATACCTAATATCAATGTGCTTGGATCTTGAATGAAGCACAGGGTTGTTGGCAATGGCTATTGCACTTGAGTTGTCACACATTATTGGGATCTTTGAGAAAATCTGATTGTAATCACACAAATGATTTTTCATCCACAATATTTGTGCACAACAACTTCCAGCAGCCACATACTCTGCCTCAGCAGTAGATGTAGACACCGAATGTTGTTTCTTACTTGACCAGCTCACAAGCTTTCCACCAAGTAACTGACAACTTCCAGTTGTACTCTTCTGTCTATTTTTGAACCCGCAAAATCGTAATCGTAGTACCCGATGAGATTGAAACCCGAGTCTTTGGGATACCAAAGACCCGTATTTATGGTACCTTTCGTATACACGAAAATCCTTTTCACAAAGCCTAGGTGTGATTCTTTAGGATTTGCTTGGTATCGGGCACATAGACAAGTAGCAAACATAATGTCAGGTCTACTTGCAGTTAGATAGAGAAGGGATCCTATCATGGCTCTATAATTTGTAATATTTACAGAAATGCCATCAGGATCAGAAAAGAGTTTAAGAGGAGGAGCCATAGGAGTTTTCATGGTAGAGCAAGTATCAAATTGAAACTTTTTCGAGAAGATCTTTAATGTATTTACTTTGATTTATGAAAATACCTTCGAAGATTGTTTTACTTGCAAACCAAGAAAGAAAGTTAACTCCCCATCATGCTCATTTCATATTCCTTTTGCATAAGGGAGCTAAACTCATCACACAAGGATTCATCGGTGGCTCCAAAAATAATATCATCTACATAGATTTGAACAAGAATGATATTACCTTGTGATTTCTTGAAGAAGAGAGTGTTGTCAACCTTGCCTCGTATGTACTTATTTCTAAGTAGATATTCGAGAGAGTGTCATACTGTGCACGTGGAGCTTGCTTCGGTCCATATAGAGCTTTATCCACCTATATACATGATATGGATGGACTGATCTTCAAACCCAGGAGGTTGCTTCACATACACTTCTTCACTAATTCACCATTCAGAAGGCACTTTTGACATCCATTTGGAATACCCGAAAATTCTTGTAAGGCCGCATGGGCAAGAAATATTCGGATAGCTTCCAATCTGGCAACAGGAGCAAAGGTTTCATCATAATCAATTCCTTCCTCTTGCCGATATCCTTGAGCAACCAACCTTGCCTTGTTCCTTATGACAGTTCCTTCTTCGTCCATCTTATTTCGAAACACCCATTTTGTTCCAATAATTGTTTTGTTGGATGGACGAGGAACTAATTTCCAGACTTTGTTTCTCTCAAATTGTGAGAGCTCTTCTTGCATGGCAATTACCCAGCTTGGATCAGCTAGGGCTTCATTTATCAGCTTAGGCTCAAGAATGGAAACAAAGTTGACATATAAGCACAGATTGCTTATGCCTCTTCTGGTTTTTACACCAACTTGTGGATCACCTATGATTTGATCTATTGGATGATCCATGGTCCACTTTAGTGCAGGAGGTAAGGAGGGAGGTAGAGAAGAGGATGAGGTAGGAAATTGGGATGGTGAAGAAGGGTTTAAGGGAGATATGGTGTTTTGGTGGGTAAGGTCTTCTGAAGAGTTAGTTTCAGGAGGTGGAGAAGAAAGAGACGGTTCAGAAGGTGAGGTGGTGTTTATAGGAGGCTGAGAAGGGTTGCTATCTGGAGGATTGGTTTGAGAGGAGGATTGAATTTCACTAACACATGAATTTATCCATAGGTTTAATTCTTCTTCATCACAAGATAATGAAGAAGTTTCAAACTCATCAAACTTTACATGCATGGATTCATCTATGCATTGTCTTCTTAGATTGAAGATTCTAAAGGCTCTTGAGGAGAGAGAATAGCCCATGAAAATTCCATCATCAGACTTTGGATCAAACTTTCCAAGTTGTTCCCTGTCATTTAGCATGTGACAAGCACAGCCAAACACATGGAAGAAGTCAACTGCAGGTTTTCTACCATGGAAAACTTCATACGGGGTCTTGTCATGCCTTTTGACTATGATAGACCTATTTTGAGTAAAGCATGCAGTGTTAACTGCTTCTGCCCAAAAATAGGTTGGCAACTTGGATTCACTCAGCATAGACCTTGCAGCTTCACATAGTGTTCTATTCTTTCTCTCAACAACACCATTTTGCTTTGAGGAGTGCGTACGGCGAGAGAAGTTCTGAGAGATTCCTTTTAGGTCAAAGAAATCTTCCAGAGCAGCATTCTTGAATTCAGTGCCATTATCACTTCTGAAGGACTTCACCAGTTTACCATTCAAATTTTCAATTTTTTTTTTTTTAAACCTGATGATTTCTTCAGCAGCATCACTCTTGTGTTTCAGAAAGAACACCCAAGTATATCTAGAGAATTCATCGACGATTACTAGCATATACTTTTTACCACCCAGACTGGGTGTACTGACTGGACCGCATAGATCCATGTGAAGCATTTGAAGAGGTTGAGAGATAGAAGAGCATTGTTTTGTTTTAAAGGAAGTTCTGGTGAGTTTTCCTTTTTCACATGCCCCACACAGCTTTTCTTTTTCAAAAGCTATTTTTGGCATTCCAACAACCAGCTCTTTGTTGGAAAGTTTGTTCAAGGTTTTAAAGTTTAGATGAGAGAACCTTTTATGCCACAGCCAACTTTGTTTGGCTAGTTCTTGAGAAAGGAGACACACAGCTTCTCCTATTGCACTTTCCTTCATGTTGATTATGTACACGTCATTCGGTCGGGTTCCTGCTAGTACAATCTTGTTACGTACGTCAAAGACCAAACATACACATAGCCGGAACATGACCTTATAGCCCAAATCACATATTTGGCTTATGCTTAGAAGATTGTACATCGGCCCTTCAACATGAGCTACTGCGGAGAAAGTGATGGTTCCATTTGAAATGGTACCATATCCTTTGGTGACCCCTTTTCCATTTCCTCCAAAGGAAACAGTGGGTCCCTTTTCTTTTGAGAAGTTAGAGAGAAGAAGTTTGTTTCCGGTCATGTGTCTTGAACATCCACTATCCATGTACCATATATGATCTTTATTTGGTACCTGCACCCAGAAACAAATTTAGACTTTTGGTACCCATTTTGAGGTGGGTCCTTTGGGATTAGAAGGCATTTTAGATTTGCAAGGAGCCAAGTCTTTTGGGCAATTTTTAGCAAGATGAAGAGTGTTGCCACAGTTATAGCACTTCTTTAAAAGGAAAGCCTTTTTAAAATCCCTATCATCTAAACTTTGGACAGAGGTTGAGGAATGAGAAGAAGAGGGATGTCCAACACTGGTCTTGGTCCAAGAATACCTTTACCAGATTTCTTGATTTCTTCAAGTTTACTGACCGAGGAATAAAGTCAGTAGCTATTTGAGATTTCCTTTTAGATGAAAAATTTGATTTAGAAAAATTTTTCTTTTGAGGAGAACATCCTTTTGAAGAAGAATACTCAGCAACTTCAGAAGGCTGCTCCTGGGAGTACCTTGACTCATGAAGACTTAAGGAATTTAAAAGTCTTTGGATAGGTTTGGGAGAAGAAGAAGAGCTTGGAAGAGTTGAAACCATTGAAGACTCAGAAGAGATTTCTTTAGCTTTAACAAAGACTCCAAACTTTTTGGAACCGCATTCTACTTTGAGCATGTCAAGTAGATCTATAGAGTGAACGGAGGTAGAATCCTCAGATGAGTAACCGAAGAGAGCATCATCGTCATCGGAAAAGAAACCAGCAGGAAAACCTTGACACTCAGAAGAAGAAGGGAGTGGAAGGTCAAGAGGTTGAGGAATATCTTTTCCATAACCAAGGCCGTACTTATCCTTCTTTGGTGATTTGATCTTGAAGGATCCTTTCTAGATTCTTAGAGGATTTAGTCCATTTAGACGTAACCTCTTGTTCCTTTTCAAGTGTAGAAGAAATCTTTGATTTTTTCCTCGAAGAAAATTTGTCGTTTAAATACCGAAGGTTTTCCGGATCACTTTCATTTTGTCAAAATCTTTTAGTTTTGAAAAGCAAGAGAGAAGTTGATCATTTAGACATTTTATATGCATATCAGCCTTTTTCTTTTGAATCTTTAAGTCACAGAAGTCAACAGTTAAAGAGTCAAAGGCATCAGCCTTTTGATCATCAGAGAGAAAGGTAAAAGGATGTACCTGAGGTTTTGTCCCCGAAGTGGATCCCCGGCAGATACAAGAGTGGTGTAGAGTGATTTCTCCATGTCTTCTATCTCATCAATTTTGGCCATGAGGCACTTAGTGACATACTCACTCTCACTCTCAGAGGTTTGCTCATCTTCCCAACAATGAGCCTCAGCAACTAAGGTTTTATTTTTACCTTGGTTTCTCTCCTTTTCTCTCTTGTATTTTGCTTTGTATTTCTTGTACCTTGAGGTTTCTTTTGATTCGTAGTTTTCCTTAGAGGATTGGCTATTTCTCTCTTCATGCTTCCTAGAAAGCCTGATTTTGAGAAGTCATGGCCATAAGAAGAAGAAGGTTTAGAAGAAGAAGCTTTTGATCTGCATTCAGAAGCAAAATGACCTTTCTTTCCACAATTGAAGCATTCTTCATTTGCTTTATCAGAAGAGGATTTTTGAGAAAAAGAATTTCTATTAAATTTGGAGCGGTTTGAAGAAAATCTTTTGTTCTTAAGGTTTCCAGCAAGCATTGCCATACTATCAGAAAGTATGTCAATGGCTGATTCTTCTCCTTCATCATCGGCGAAGACTATAGTATGCATCGACGGATGAGAAGAGTCTTCCTTAATATCTTTTTCGAAATTAGAAGAAGGATAGGTGATTCTAGGAATACAAGAAGAAGGTTTTGAATCACCTATCAAAGCAATAGAGGAGGATTTGATATCCTTTATAAGAGACTTTCTCGATTCTTAGTTTGTTCATAGTGAAGAAGAGTTCCATAGAGAGCTGAGTTAAAGGCATTATTTCTAAGTCCTTGGTTTGCTTGATGCAAGTACGGATAGTTTCCCGAAATGCGGAAGACAATCCATGAACTTGCAGAGAACTTCTTCATTATCATAAACTCGGCCAAGAACTTTGAGATCGTTGAGAAGACGGTTAAAACGATTAAAGTAGGTAGAAAGAGATTCTCCCTTTTCATGGGAGAAGAGTTCATACTTTCTAACAAGACGGATCTTGTTAGATTTCTTTACTTCTTTGGTGCCTTCATATAAGACACTCAAAGTATCCCACATCTCTTTAGCGGATGGGAAGGTTAAGAAGAGAATGATACACATCATCGGGAAGGGAAACAAGAAGAGCGATTTGACTTTAGTATCTAAAGCAACTAGGCGTTTATCATCTTCACTAAATTTGTTAGAAGGTTTAATGATATATCTACCGGTTTTCTCACTTCTTTCGTCATCCGACTCTATGTCCTTTCCTTCGAGCGTCCTTTTGAGGGCCAAAGCGAGCCCATATTTTAGGAATAATAGGTCCTCACCGAGAATGTTGGGGTACTGCAATCGATCCCTTCCAAGAATAATAACATGCGATTTTTCCATAACCCAAAGTTGTTTGGGTTGAATCTTGGGGGTTTAGCCAAAGATCCTAAATCATATGTATTCTTGGAAGAGGTACGCAAGGTACCATCAACATTTGAGGTAGTAGCCATCACGGATCCGGTTTATGAGATTAAACCAATCGCTGCGATACCAATTGTTAGTCCCCAAAGAGAGATGGCTAACTAAGAGAGGGTTTTGTAGAAGGGGGTTGAATATAAAACACACGTAATATACTCTTTTTAAATTTTTTAATATAAATATTAAAAATTTACACACGTATAGTTTGATGCGGAAAGAACGGGCGGACTATTCTATCAAACTAAACACACGGATAACGATAATTAACTATTACACTAAGCAAGTTAAAACAATATCACATAAAGACACGGCTTTGCCACGGTCAAACAAATAATCACTCAAGATTTGTTGAAAGCGTGAGATTTACGGGAAGGACTTCATCTCCTTTTATAGTGTCCATGCATGGGATGCAAGTGGACGGTCAAGGTTTCATTAGCCGGAAGATTATCGATGGACAAAGGAAGAGACCACTTCCTTTGTACTAGAATAATGGATGAACCATTCCTTGTAGCACGTAATGTCGTATAACTTTATCTTCTTTTCTTCATGCTCGTGAAGTCCCATCAAGCCTTTTAGCTAAAAGACAAATATTCCTTTTATAAGAATAAAAGAGAATGTCTTTAATTAAGGCTTGGTGCCCAAGTTCTTGCCGGCTCACGTGTCTTGCAATTGATGTGAGTCAAGAACTTATCTCTTTGAAATTGCTAAGTGATACATCTCACTATGTATCACATCGGTGGATACCTTATAAGGCTGGAGTTGATAAGTATACACTTTGCTTGATAACTTCTTCTTTCACTAAGTGACAAAAGTGTATACCCTTGTGAGTTGATATCACAGCCTTAGAAAATATACCTGCAATTTCGGTGACCAATATCATAGTGTCGGTGACCATGACATCAAACTTGATGACCTCATCTTATTTGATGTCCTTAGTACTTTTGATGACTTTTGAGTGTACCATCGGTGACCCACTATATTGGTGACCCAATCTTGACTTGGCAAGATGGTCTGAATATTGAAGTTGGTTGATACATCCAAAATTCCACTTTTTGATGTACAACCCCTTGATTGAATAGTCTTTGACTCTTCAATACTTGAAGCATATTTCAGACCTTCAAAAGAACCTGTAAAAATTCATTCATATAAAGGAAGGTGGTTCATCACCAAATCATCGGTGACCCAACAATTACATCTGATAGAGATTTGTGGTTTACCTCACAGTTTTGAAAGGGTCTTCATACACACAAAATAGTTGCACAAATTGCATTTAATGGAACGATGGCAATAAAAGGTCACCATTGTTATCCATTGCAACTCACCCGTTTTGAAGAGCATCCTTAAAAGTGTTTCTGAAGTAAATTCGACGTCATACTTTGAAGAAATTCATTAGTCCTTCGGATATGAAAGAGAACCCTTCGCTCTCCCTCTCTTTGAGTTTAGTAAATTTGTCACGGTCAAATTGTTTAGGATCACATGTCTTACCTTCTTAACTTCTTAACTTCTTAACTTCTGCAATGAATTTGTAATTCTTGTTTCTATACAAAAATATAGAAGAAAGAATTAAAAAGTGAAAATATGTTGTGTTTGTATTCAACCCTCCCCCACCTTTTACAAACATTGCCTGTATAAGTCATCACATTCCACGACCAACAAATGTAGTTCAATGGATACGGAGGAATGAAGAAAAAGACAACATATTGTATTGTACTTGTTGGTTGATTTAGTGTCATCAAGCATCTTAACATAGTTGTGATATCTATAAGATGGATTGGGTTTATTGATTAAGCTATAATATGAACTAGGAGTTATGGAATGCACACCTGTATTGTAACACCCGGAAATTTAGATAAAATGATTTTGATACTAAAAAAAATGTATTTTAATCGGGTTTTAGTTTGGTTGATGAAATAGATCGAAGTTATGCGTCGGAAATCAAGTTTGGGAGTTTCGGGGTGACTTAAATGGCTCGGGCTAGTTACCGGTGCCAGTTACGAAAGCTAACACACGCCACTAAGTGGCATTAGCCTCTGTTTGGCTGGGGCCAGTTACAAAAGCTAACCCACGCCACTAAGTGGCATTAGCCTCTGTTTGGCTGGGGCCAGTTACGGCGCCAGTTACAAAAGCTAACCCACGCCACAAGTGGCGTTAGCCCCTGTTTTGGTCCGGGCCACTTATAACTGGCGGGACAACTGGCGTCCAGCTCCTGATCTACATTAAAACCTCTGTTTTTTCTTGTCTTTCACACTCATTTCTCACCTAAACTTATTTTCTCTTCTTCTTCTCTCTCAAGACCATTTTGGAGGGTCTTAACTCCTTAAACCTACTCATTCCAAATCATTTATTGCACCTCAAGCTTGAAGATTTAAGGCTAGAGTTTCAAGGATTCGTGTCCTTCACCAAGCTTCATCACCATCTTCATCCTCTAAGGGAGATTTCTAGGGTTTTCCTAACCCTAGCTTTGTGAGTTCAAATCCAACCTTTTACAACCATAATACTTGTCATAAATGTTCTTATTTACTCTTTCTAGGTTATAAACTCAAGTATTTATGTGTTTGGTTAAGTTTGGAGGTTTTAGGTCAAAATGAGAAATTTGGGGATTTTGATCTTGAATTTAAAATGAGCATTTTAGATGGTATCATATTACTTGTAAATGTCTCTTGATAAGAAAATATCTGATTTTGGAACTAAAATAGTTTGACCTAATTTTTGGTAAAACTTGCTTTTCAAGGAAATCATTTATATAAAGGTTTTCAGTGTTTGGAACACTATCAATACGTCTCGTTTGATGTAGTTGATTCTTAGACTAGTATGATATGGATCCATAGCACTACAAAAATAAGTGCTTTTCCCGAAGGAAAATGTTGCCGGCAAAAGTCTCGAAAGTCGCCGGCAAAGGCTCAAAATCTTTTTCCGACGGATTTTCCCGTCGGCAAAAGTTTCCGTGAAAAGTTGGCCTCTAAAAGGGCTTTTGCCGGCTAACAACATGGACCGCCAGCAAAGAAACCTTTGCCGGCAAAAAATAGTCGTCAGTAAAAACTAAAGTCATCGGAAAAAACATCTCTCCAGTAATCGTAGAAAATACTTTTCCCGACGACTAGATACTTTTTCCGACGTAATTTTTTTTGTCGGGAAAAGTTTCCTTTGACTTTTTGGTCAAACATTTATTGACCCAAAAATCTGCCGGCAAAAGTTTTTAAAATATTTCACTCGTAACTTTTACCGACGCAAAAACTCATCGGTAAAGTTAAGGTTGACTTTTTCGGTCAAGTTTTTGCCAACACAAAAACCCACCCGGCAAGGTTTATTGAATTTTTCCAATTTTTTTATCAACACAAAAATCCAACAACAAAAGTTGTTAACATTGTAACGGAACATTTGTTGACGTATTTAGACAAACTCACTGTTAGAAAAACTAACTTTTACGATGGATTTCTTAATTTTCATAATTTTCCGAAGAGATTTCCATAGGAAATTCATCAGAAATTTTACCATTTTAAAAAAATATAGTTCTTTAAAATTAGCTAATAGAATTGGAAATGACTAAATTAAATGCTTGTATATCAAAATAGTAACTAAAGAACCATGGTTGAAGCTTGAATGTGCTATCAAGAAACCATAAAACGAATTCAAAATAAAACATGGTTGAATGTGGCCACATCAAAACAAACAATTAAACAAATTCAAGAATATGAAACAATCACTAATAATCATGAACAAATGAATAACTACATTGACAAAAAAATCCCATCATCGTTAAGCAAAACTTGAACAATCATTAATATCTAGAAGTTATACTTAAAATTAACAATCGAATGGAATACAAATGTTGTATCTAATTGATAAAATTGAAGGAAACCTTTGGAAAACGGATACCTCCTTGCTAGAACCAAAATCCAAGAACCCTTTCTTGTTGCTTGAATGCTCTTGATTTGATGTTGGATGATCTCAATCAATGCTATATCACAAACACAACAGCCCCTTCCCTAGTTTTATGTTGATGTCATCCAAAGTGACTTCCTTATGTCCCATTCTCTCTTCTTCGGCCAAATCGCAAGCTAAAAATACACCAGATTAGTTCATTGTATTTTCTAGTGAAAACCCATCAAAAGTACTATTGAAGGCGAAATGTTCTCCACATATAAATACCAAATCACTTATAAGTTTACTCAACACGTCTCTATAGAGCACATAACTCTCGATGTTCCAACATAAACAACTTAGCAGATATTCAAAAAAGTTCATAAACAATGAAACTATAACAGAAAAGTCGAAATGGTACTTTTACCTTGAATTTCGTCCAACCCTGTTTATCTATCGTAAGCTTTGTAGCCTGAGGATTATTGAGATAACCTGATTCAAAACCAAATAAGCTTTCGTTCGTCAATACAGGGCAAAGATAACATTGAGTGGGGGTTCAATATAGGGCTCAATAACGGGGAAGCTTTTTGAAGTTGTACAGAGTATTTACAAGCACATCCAAATCGAGAAGAAAAGAAGAACCCAAATAATATTAGTGGATTAACATCCGTAAAAAATAAGTTAAATTCTAGATGGTTTGTCTCAATGGAAATCAATTATGTTATTTAAAATGGATTTTTAATAACAAAATTTATTTTTGTGTATCAAAAAATTAATCATGTTTTTAAAGGTAAAGTCAAAATCATATTTTAAATAAGGGAGAGGCTAATGACATCCTAGATGTTACTAATGACATCTTTACAAGTGAATTTCTCCTCACATCCATCTACATTAAAACCAACTTTTTACATTCTTAAAACTACAATAGTACAAAAAAATGATGTGCACATACTAAGAGGGTGCCATTAAGCACCCCCCCTTTAAATAAATTTCTTCAAAATTATCGCCTAAAATACTAGGGGTGGCAATCGGGTCGTGTTCGGGTTGGCGGTTCCAGACACGACCCGTTTAGCTAATCGTGTCGAGATATGCAACTCTAACCCGCACATACTCGGGTTGTGAAGGGGTTTGCGGGTCATAAACGGGTTGGCGGGTCACCTAATAATACAATCAAATTCAAACATCCAAATTTAAACAAAAAGCACAAACACAAGTTTCAAACAAATAAAAAGTCCAAACACAACCAAATTGAAACAAATCCAAGTTTTAAACAAATAAAAAGTCCAAACACAACCAAATTCAAACAAATTTATTTTGACTATTCGAGTACTTTTAAGTAAAATATAAAACATTTTTTTGGCGGGTTAGCGGGTCAACCCGTGACCCGTTTGAGTCAATCCGAACACGACCCGTTTATTTGATGGGTTGACGGGTCAGAAAAAACATTTGACATTTGACCGTTTGAGTCAACTTAAAAACATTTTCATATTTTCACTTTATTATGAGATTTATAATTGTTTTAAGGACCTGTTTTGCCAGTATCTAAAACTTAAGAACTTTGTCTTCTCTTGCATCTGTTTCCAGATTCCATGAAGTAAAATCAAACCCAAAAGGTAAAAATCAAACCATTCAAACCCATCAAAATAAATAAAAAACAAGATTCAACAAATAACAAAAACAACAACACAAATCCATTTTTAGCAACAAAATCGAAAACGAACTCATATTTTAAGAAGAAATCAACAATAAAACCTATTTTTGAAACCATCTGTGCAGATCTGGAATTTATATCACTAGTTATCCATCTTTCTTAACCCAAAGAAAAAATCTTAATTAAATAAAAATGTGAAACACAACAACAGGGACGAAAAATCTAAAATCAAAATCAAAATCAAGAACACAACAACATCAAGAATCCTAAATCTAAATCAAAAACCCTAAAATTCTTACCATTTCAAAAAACTATTGCCAAAACCATAAAATTAAAAACCCTAATTAGAACACTAATGAACACCTAAAAATCTCAGAGTAGATCAAGCAGATTAAAATCCTCCAATCTTCGTTGATTTCTGAAAGCCTCCTTCGATTTCTTCAACCCAAGGATTCTCTAGATGAAACGATAGGTTCGATTTCTTCACCGAATCTGGGTATTTTGTGAAGCTTAGTTAATGATGTTGCAAACTTGTTCCAAAGAACAAATAAATATGGAGATGTGGGTGATAGAAACCGCCGTATATGGAGTAATGGGATGTTTTTGTTTTTCACCTTTTCTTTGTTATTGTTATCGAGTTTTAAACATTGGCAAAACAGGTCCTTGAAAGAATTACGAATCTTATAATATAGCGAAAATATAAAAATGCTTCCATTTTTAAATGGTTGTTAACATGAGGGACCTGATCTGTAACCAAAATAAAACCACAGTGACCATCTCTGTAATCATTCCATTTGAGGGACCCAATCCAAAATTTTCACCAGACCACAGGGACGAAATTTGTAATTTACTCTTATTTTTTTTTTATTAAAAAAACCATTAAACTTTCAGTGATTAAGTCCCTGAACTATTTTTTTGGAAAAACCATTAAACTTTCTCATTTTGAATGAAAAAATAATTAAACTTTCTTATTTTGAATAATTAAATCCTGAATTTTTTTTCAAAAAATTAAAAACCATCAAATTTTGAAAATTAGTTAGTTACATCTTTTTACCTTAAATAAACTACCTTTAACCAGTTATTTTTTTATTCTCCCTCTTATGATGGATAAAAAAATAGATCGAAAAGAGGAAGATCAATGGCAAGGGCCAAAAACGTGTTAGACGAAATGGAGAAGGGACAACGTTGGGGTAATGGGGAGTGACGAGGTGGAGCGATACCGTTATTTGGTAGGGGTTTTAATTGCCTAAGGTTTTTGGAAAGATAAAAGCAATTTAAGTTTATTTTTACTTTAAAACTTTTTAGTGAGTTACATGTTACTTATTTAAAAAAATGTAGGTAACTAATTTTTAAAAGATCGGTGGTTTATTTATTCAAAAAAAATGTTTAGGAACTTAATCATTCAAAATGAAAAAGTTTAATGGTTTTTTCATTCAAATCAATAGTTCAGGGACTTAATCATTCAATTTGAGAAAGTTTAATGGTTTTTTCAATTAAAAAAATAGTTTAAGAACTTAACCATTCAAAATATGATTGTTGGTGGGTTTTTTTGAACTTTTCCCTTGATTATATTATAGAAAAAGTCCAAAAACACAATGAACTATCTAATTTTTAATTATTAAATCTCTAAACTATTTTTTGAATAAATAAAGCATTGGACTTTTTATTTTTAAATGATTAAGTTTTTGAACAATTTTTTTGATAAATAAACTATCGAACTTTTAAACTTTTGATTACGTTCATTCTTTTTACCCAAAAGAAACTATCTGTAACTTGCTAGAAATGTTTTAAAGTAAAAAAAATATAAACCAGTTCTAACGTTATGAAACCCTGCATCATTAAAACCTCTTGAATCCAACACCATCGCTCCCCCACGTCACTCATTGTCACCCCCATCATCGTCCGTTCTCCGTTACTATCATTGTCGTTGTTGGCTCATGCTTCCTATCTCCCTTTTCTTTATATGTTTTTTTTACCGATTATCCCTCTTTTTTAGTAGTTTATACATACCTCATTAAACTGTTGGAATGAGGATGAACCGAAAGGAAAAAAGAACACATCAAAAAGAGGGAAGACGATGGCAAGGGCAATGGCAATGGTGGTGATGAAGAGTAGACAATGATTGGACGACGAGGGGGAGCGATGGCGTTGGGTGCGAGGAGTTGGAAAGGCCTAGCGTTTGAAACTGTAAAACTGATTTAGATCTTTTTTTATTTTGAAATCTTGCTAGCTGGTTACATATAGTTATTTGTTAAAAGAATGTAGTTAACCAAATCTAATAATTCTATTGTTTATTTATTCACAAAAAATTCAAGGACTCCATCATTTAAAATAAGAAAGTTCGATAGTTTATTTATTAAAAAAATAGCTTAGGGTTTTTTAATCATTCTAAATAGGATAGTTCATCGAGTTTTTTTAAACTTTTCCTTTATATTATTAAAATATTTTATAATTTTATCACTTCAATACCATTTAAAAAAAACTATATATATTGACTAACAATAACTCAATGTCATTAATGGGAATGAATAGAAAATCATCTCTCATATCAAGTTATTGATAATTTTCTCTATACTTGTTTTTTTTTTCATTTTATAAAATAATATAAAGAATTTGTTGGAGAAAAACAAAAAATAAAATCTCAACTCTCAACTCTCTAAATTTATGATTCTATTTGTCTCTTTTTTGTTGTCAAATAAATTAATCATCTTATAAAATATTTCATAAGGATAAAAATATTTATCATCATAAAAACCAGCCAATTTATTAAATATAAAGATTAGTAATATTTTAACATAAAAAAGAAATAGTTACATAGTTCCTACCTCTCTTTCAAACCTCCTCTCTCTTAATAAACAAGAAAATTAAAAAAATATATAGAAGAAAAAAAAACAGTCGATCTAAACTAGTCTTGATCAGTTTTGGCCGACATCTGATTTTTGTTTCACCTATTTTAAATGTCTTTGAAATAACATTTCTCTAAACGTTTATGTAACTTATAGACCAAAACATTTAATAATGAAAGCTATAAAACTAGTTCACGCCAATATCGACAATAGCTATCCGAAGACTTCCAATCTAACCATCTTCATGATGCAAAAACAATGAATTTGTCAACTTGAACCCGTTTCTTATGCCTCATCATTTTCCTTATCCATGGATTCGGTCAAAAAGCTCAAGATGAAGTCGTCTATTTCACCTTCAAGTACTGAATCAGGGTCCGAAACTTCAAAATTGGTACGAAGATCCTTCACCATTCGATAAGGCTGCAAGAGTTTAGGGCAGTCAAATAAGATAATAACTAACATAACAAAAATCATGTATGACACGATTGAATGGGCACTTTTTGTCCCACCAAAATAGTTTTTTTTTTTTTTTCTTCTTTTTTAAGAGTGTCTCAGGCTATACTTGGACTAATCCCGGCAAATTAGGATTGTAGGATATCAATCGTGATAAACTCCAAATTAGGACTGTAGGACATCAACCATGATAAACTCCAAATTAGGACTATAGGACATCAACCGTGATAAAATCAATGGCAAGTTGTTAGTTGTTGTGTACGTCTGGATTCAAAACCCTAGACAGATGGGATATTCCACCACATCCCCCAGGGCGAGGCCCTACTACAACTACGCCACAACCCTTGTGGTTCCCACCAAAATTCTTGGAATCAAGATAAGAGAGAATTACTAAACTAAACCTGTCAAATTAAAATCCTAAAACTTTCCACAATTCTTTCATCTACCTGCCTCACCCTCGTCCATCCAGTCTACGTACCAAATGCACCCTTAGAATGGGACTGAACAAAAACTACTTGTCCCACATTTGGAGCAACATTAGACTGGGACAAGCCAGAACTAAATGAGACAAAAACGCACTTTTTTGTCCCACCAAAATAGGTGGAACAAAAATTAAGGAGACGAAACAAGATTGGTAAATTACTAAACTACCCTTTTCAAACTACAACCTAAAACCTTCCACAATATTTTCACTCACTTACCACACACAAAACCAAAACACACCTTAAAATAGGACAAATGTAGTAGAAAAACGTACATGGAGTACATACGAACGTATTTGATTTCCCCAACTATTATCCGTTAACGACTGCGTATATTGTGCATTCATCTGAGCCTGTCGTACCATTTCACGCTGATCCAATCGTGATTGCAGTACCGCCATTGCAGACGCCTTATTCTGATGCTGTGACCTAAAAAATAAAAAATAAAAATAAACAAAAGCGATCAACAGTTGGTGAAATGGTAGGGGCAATTTGGTAAATTATACCTTTCGTTTTGGCAAGAAGCAGTGATTCCGGTAGGTATGTGAGTTATCCGTACAGCACTATCCGTTACGTTAGCATGCTGTCCTCCGGCTCCCCCGGATCGATATCTTTCTATCCGAAGATCCGATTCGTTAATCTGAACATGGTGGGACCCGTCACCTAAAATTGGGGTCACGGCAACAGCAGCAAACGAAGTGTGGCGGCGTTTGGCACTATCGAAAGGTGATATACGAACCAATCGGTGGGCCCCTACTTCGGCTTTTGCATATCCGTATGCGTATTCACCATCTACTCTAACCGTTGCCCTCTAATAAAAACATCAAGAAACACCATTGTTATTTATTCATCACATACGAGAAATAAGGTAAAAGTTTCAAACAAAACCCAACCAACTTTTTCATGCTGAGTGGTTAAGTCCCTGAACTATTTGTTTGAATGAAGAAACCATTACATTTGCTCATTTTGAATGATCAAGTCCCTGGAACTATTTTTTTGCATGAAGAAACCATTAAATTTTCTCATTTTGAATGATTAAGTCCCTGAACTATTTGTTTTAATGAAGAAACTATTAAATTTTCTTATTTTGAATGATTAAGTCCTCAATTGTTTTTTTAGTAAGTAAAGTATTGAACTTCTAAAATCGGTTACCTACATCGTTTTAACCCAGAAAAAATTACATGTAACTGACTATCAAAAGTTCGATGATTTATTTTAAAAAATAATAATTTCAGGGTCTTAATCATTCAAAATAAAAAGGTTTAATGATTTTTTCATTCAAAATGAAAAAGTTTAATGGTTTTTTCATTCAAAAAAATAGTTCAAGAACTTAATCATTAAAAATAAGAAAGTTTAATGGTTTTTTCATTCAAAAAAAATAGTTCAAGAACTTAATCATTAAAAATAAGAAAGTTTAATGGTTTTTTCATTAAAAAAAGTTTAGGGACTAAACCATTCAAAATGAGAAAGTTGGTTGGTTTTTTTTTGAATTTTTCCCCGAGAAATAACAATGGTCAGAGAAGTTATTCATCACCCTTTTCTTTTTCATTTTTTTCAGATTTTTTTTATTTTGAAGAAAGAACATAAAGAACGAATGAGAGATTGTGCATATGTTAAACCTTAATTCCTGCAATCTCACCACGCATTTCATCCACAACTGTGACTCCATATCCACGGCGTTGGGCCCACATTTTATACATTTGCATCACCATACCTGCCCAATCCATGCTCTCGGTGCCGCCTGCCCCAGCTTGAACCTAACATACATATATATATATATATATATATAGTAGTTCATTAACAAAATTATGATAATAATTACTCCATCTCAAAATAGATGATATATAGGTTTAAGAGGAAAGTTCAAATGCGAACTCAAATTTGGTTGCGAACATGAGGACAAAGTAGAGCACGACACTTGTCCCATTCACACTGATTAATGAAGGGCATTCGGTATGAATAACGAAGGTGAAGTTCATTCATTATTCAGTATGAATAACACAACATTCGGAGTAAATAACACATGACACATGTCGCGCTCTCCTTTGTACTCACGTTCACAACCAAAAAAAATTCGCATTTGAACCCGCCCCTATAGTTTAATGGGTATGGTGGCCAGTGGGTTCAAGAAAGAACACTAAAAAAAAGACCTTGGAAATTTCATCCGAACCATCCATCTACTTTAATCCAACGGTTGTGAATAATGGAGGCGGTTACATTTTGCCAAAACTAAATTCATGACTATAGAAGTGGTTATATTCGCATCTATTTTTAAATCCAACTGTTTATAGGGGTTCCCTTGTTCTCCGTTTTTCCTTAACCTCCATTTAATGAGTATGTGAAAGGTAAATAGCATAACAGCCATCAGAGCACAAAATTATGCAACAAACATCCAAACGACGCTTTAACACATGCACTTTGAGCATGTGGACCAAAATGGTGATGACCATATATCTATGTAGTGACTACTAATATCTTCTAACCTCGTGTTTGACTGATAATCAGATATCTAAAATATCCGTAAACATTAACAATCACAAATAGGGGAATCTTGTGAACCAAATGAATGCTATCACCTATCAATATGTTGCAATAATACCAATGGGCAAAGAGTTCTTTGAAAAATAAAGGAGAAAACCAACCTCTATGTAACATGAGCAAAAATCATGTTCACCGGCTAGCAAAGCTTCAAGCTCCTTTTCTTTCAAACTTTGTCTCATCTTCAACAATGCTTTCACTGATTCCTGTGCCACATTCAATAAGAGTTGAAACAAAAACTCTTATAAATTTTTAAATATATATATATATCAATTTGATTTACAAAATAATACAAGAATTGAGGGCCCACATATTCCATATCAGGATCGTCTTCTTCACGAGCAAGCTTGATCATGTCAATATGTTCGAGTAATCCTTGCTCAAGTCCATTAACTTCCTTCATTTTACCCATGAGTGTGCCATGCTCTCGGCTTATTCTTCCAGCATGAACAGGATCATCCCATAGGTCTGGTTTTTCCAACTGAAATGAGAGCATCTCCAGCCTTACTTTTAACTTCTTCCACTGTCACACCAACAAATGAGACCATTAATAAAAAAAAGATGGGATTTTGATCCGAAAAGTATAATATCACTTTAAACCAAAATCAAATCACTCGATAGATAATAGAATTGCTGAAATATTTCTACAACTTAACAGGATAAAGATGCATGATGTTCAGTTGTGGATTATATGAATCTAAATAAAAGGCCTACAATTTGATATTAGCGTCCATCTAAATATAAAAACATTCAATCACTGTAATTCTCAAATTCAAGTTTCACCTTAAGAACCCCAATATAAGTTTCACATTGATGCTTTTACCCGTTTTTAGCTTAATTTTATTATGGTAGCAGTAGCACTCCTTTCATGTATAAATGAAGTACTTCTTGCTTCCTTTTACATAGCTATCAACTTCTTTCTCAATAACTTAAAATTTCATATCAACTTTGGAAGAAAAAGGTTGTTCATCTTCATCTAAGAAATCAAACAAAGACTCTTGATTTGGAAGATTACACAGAAGAATATTGCAAATACTAATCATTTTAGGGGTCTACAGTCAAATTAGGACCATCCTAATGACACTTGAGCTATCCTTACAGATGGATAATGCATATTGCCAATGTATATGCTTCACTTGCTATGAGATGTGATTGGTGGAACATGTGTTACTCGTGGTTGTGTTCCTTTCAAGATCCTTCTTGCTGTAATGTGGGAACTCCAGAATGAACCCCACATTAAGTCATTGATTTACAGATATATTCATTTCCCACCACTAAAATCTTTCTTGTTTTAAGTATGCTTAAAAGGTTCTTCAATTATTCGACATTTAACAGTGGTCTAGCTTCGACGTTTTAGAGTCATTTGTTTCCCTCGTGTGTCCCTATGTTCAGAGAGATTCATCCATGTACTCTCATTTCAAGCTCTCTTTTAGTGCCTTTTCATTTTGGTTTCAAACAATTTCTTTTGAACTAGACCCTTTTTTACCTTTAGTTGATGAGCAGGAAAGTCAAAAGTATTTTCAGGTTTAGAGGCAACCTTATTGTAGTGGTTGTTTGGTGTGTGTTTTTTTTTCATTAAGCTTTGTATGAATTAAGCTGTCTGTATGGATTAAATTGTCTATATAGATTGAATTAAACTGTTGTTTGTTGTACGATTAAAAACGAGTGACTGCTGGTGGATCTTATTGCCAAATATATCTCTTTCAAAGTACAACTTGTGGATTGTCTTACTAAACAACAATTTATTTCATTAAGCACCAACCTCACCATTCTTCCTAGATCAACGACCTTGCAGGGGGATGTTAGATAATAGAAGATAATATTATTGCCAAGTGTTGCTCCTAGTTTCTTATAGATTTGTTCGGTAAATTTGTATATATATATATATACACACATAGCATCCGTTTACAAATGCGTGTCTCTCTTTCTCTTCTACTTCTTTTCTACACTTGCTTAATCTAGGACCTTCTTTCCTGGATCATTCAGCATGTATCATTTAGTTTTATCAAACAATCTTGTTCAAAATGGTTCATAGGATAAAATAGAACAAAATACACACACAAATTGAACTTGATATACCTGCAATCTTTTCTTGATGAGACCAATGGATTGAGCAATTGAAGAGGCATGGCTCTTCCAATCACTCTCACTTTCATCGAGAATCGTCCATTGATTAGCAACGATGCCATCTACGGTAAGTCCATCGGAGGTCGACGGCTCTACAGCTGCTTCAGTACTAAACAACAGCCGTCTATTGTTCAACCATGAGAAATTCAATCTTTTATTCCAAAACCCATATTCATTCTTCGATGGTAAATCAAACCCAGAACCAGAAGCATGATTTTGTGGTTTAGTGGTTGATGTGGAGAATTGGGGATGAGAACGAGAGACGAAAAGCGTGGAAATGGGTTGGTATCGAGATAGAATGGAAGATGATGATCTTTTATATACACTTCTGAGTATGTTTGATGACATACTCGGCTTACTACTTGTGGAACGATCTGGCTTTCAGATTTCAAGCTTTCTTCAAGTTGCCAAAAACCCCAAACATCAGGGAAAAACAGGGTTTATTCTTGAGCTTTAGTTTCAAATAGCTCCCATTTAGTTTTAAAAATATCAATTTTACCCCTTCTAAGTTTTTACTAAGAGGGCAATGTTATTGGCATCCCTAGCATAGAAATTTGTATATTTTTATAGCATTAGAAATGTAAAAAGATGGTTTTAATGTTGATGTATGTGAGAAGAAATTCATAGATAGGGATGCCATTAACAATAGATAGGAGTATCTGTATCATTAGCCTCCCTACTAAAAATCTTAAATTCATGCAAGACAGGAGGGAATGGATACAGACTTACAGTCCATAATTAAAATGGGTCGGGAAAGTTGGATCTAAATTTAATAGTAGGTCCAAACGAGTTGGGTAACAAAATTTAAAAGGTTAAAAACATTTTATTATGTCGTACGTGAGTTTTAATCTGTGTGGTCTTATTTCTATTCAATTAAAGATTTTTAGTCACTTGGGTTGTAGCGTATTGTTTAAAACCCAGGGGTATATAGTGGAGATCCTATCTTTTTTGGGTTCGAATTCAAACGTTAAGGTTCACTCGTGAAATCCTATCTTTTTTGTGAAATCCATTCGTGGCTTTTTAAAAGATTAGTTGGTGCACATAATCTAACTTGGATACCCACGATTAGTAGTGATGGAAATTTTACCTATTGGGACGGGTACCCATGGCCTTAACGGGGCGGGGATTCCCCGATTTAACGGGTAACGAGACGGGGATTCCCCGGTTTAACAGGTAACGGGACGGGGACGGAGATTTATTTTCATGCCCAAAACGGGATCGGAGCGGGGTCGGGGAGGGCATTACCCGCTCCTAATATACCAGATTAATTTTTTAATTTTATTTAATATATGTATATAGTGTGTGTATAAATAAATAAACATGTATATATGTATTTATTTCTTTGTTATTAAATGACAAATATATTTATTTTCAATATTGTTGATTAATGTAGTAACGATTTTTTTATATTTTAATTTTAAAATACAACATTTTTTACGAAACGGGTACCCAACGGGTGGGGGTTGGGGACGGGGGAGAAAAGGTTTTTTTTTTTAATTTAAAATTTTACTAATTTAATCAATAACATTATTTAAAAGCGTGTTAATGTAATTACTTCAAACTAGAAGGGGATTCTAGTAAAATTAATTGCGTAAGCGGTAAGCTGTAACTCTTTCATTTCTTCCTCTTCATTTCAATCAGTAGTGGTAATGACCATTATACCCTTTAGGTCTTCTCTGCCCTCAATCCGCCTCCGTACTCCTTCCATCTCCTCACCGTCCGCCACCGTCTTCCGATCTCCGGTCATGGCGGCGCACCACCAGAAAACCCATTTGGATAACGACTCCAAATATCTAGAGAACTACCCGGTGCCACTTTCTCCGCCATTGCCAGCCATATCCAAGGACATGGAGCTGAGCCGAGCCATGTCAGCTTCTTCTAAATCAAGTCTCTTTTCTCTTTCTAGAGCCGACGTCCTTCTCGAAGACGAATGGCTCATTGCCTTAAACAAACCCCAGGGGGTTTACTGTGAGACCATTTTGGCTTCTGTCCCGAGTCTACTCAACGATCAACCGAGTCAACTCAGTGAGTTCTTTTCTTTTCTTTTTGTAGTTATTTCATGTTATACACCTCTGTTTGATGTTTGAATATTCCAATTTTTGTACGAATTCGTTTAAGTTATCAATTACATTTTAATCATCTAAAACTATTAGAAAAGAAACTAAAAGAAACCCATATCAAAATTAAATCTAAAAACCAGTATGCTTGAATCTCTAAGATCAAGAATATTTTATAGTATCACACAATTATTTGGTTAAATTCAAGTCCTATAAAGCAGTCTATTAGGAAATCTATAGCCGGTTTTGTTGGATTTTCATTAAGTTCTGTACAGATAAAGTTGGCTTTATGTATCAATAAAATTGTTTTTGTTTGTTGTGCTGAATAAACTGTCTGAACCATTAAAATGACCATTTTACCCTTTTATCTGCATTTCTTGGTATATTTCTGCTACAGTTTACCTAATGAACTGTTATCTGTATTAATAGGTAC
The DNA here is from genome assembly GCA_036898165.1 of Silybum marianum. Lineage (NCBI taxonomy): Eukaryota > Viridiplantae > Streptophyta > Magnoliopsida > Asterales > Asteraceae > Silybum > Silybum marianum. The sequence goes on from CM072528.1 coordinate 13,367,793, forward strand.
TGAATCAAAGAAGCTGGAGTTCCATCTTGCAAATAGACTTGATCGCGATACGAGTGGTGTGATATTAATCACCAAATCACATAAAGTAGCTGCAAAGCTCGTTAAGGCTTTCACGGATCACAAGATCAAGAAAACATACATTGCTTTTTGTATCGGGATGGCTCCAAAATGGAAAAAGATCACTCTTAAATCTGGCCATGGTCGATCAAAGTTTGGAGCTTGGCGTGTTTATGCTGCAAATGATGTGGGTCGGACCCTACCCGGTGGATCATCCGTTAGAGAAATGGAAACTTTATTTGAAGTATTATCAATAAACGGGCAAAGATGTTATAAAGATTCGAGTGAGTTAGAGTTAGAATTAGATATAGTTGTTAAAGATAAATCTGTGATCGAATGTGATGGAAATAAGGTGGAGGTTTTGGTGAGAGCGTTCCCTCAAAGTGGAAGAACGCATCAAATCCGGTTGCATTGTCAGTATCTTGGGATTCCGATAAGGGGAGATGTGAAATACGAGGGTGTTTATGAGTGGAGTGGGATGGTTTATGATGGACATCAACTTCATGCCGAAAGCTTGTCTTTTGAGCATCCTGTGACGGGTTCTCCGATTGTTATTCATGCCCCTTTGCCGTTGTGGGCTGGTGAAGTGTTGGCATCGTCTTCCTGAATGAACGAATCTTGTATTGGAATACGGGTTCGAGCATGAGAAGGTAACACTTGCAATCTCTTTAAGTTGAATATGTATTTTACTATTTTAGGTGCAATTATGCCACTTTTTCGTTCATCCGTCATCGTAGTGTAAAAAAATTATATGGTCATGAAAAGTGCCACCGTACATATTTTGAAAAGTACAGTGAGGACACAAGTTTCCTTTGGTAGAGTTTGTTTGCAAGGTTTTTCTTCCACCTCATACCCGAATTCGAATCTTTCTAGTGTCATTTTCTTAGTTTTTAGCTTTTAATTTCAATATTTATTATGTTTCTGGAAAAAATATTGTAATAAAAGATTTAAACACAGAACCTAACATATGAAAAGCAATGAACTAACCAACAGATCAAAGATCAAAGATGATTTTGTGCAAAAATATCTCTATATTTGTTTCTTACAGTCAAATGGTGCCCACCGTTTTAAAAGATTTATGGGTCCGTCCCTGCTGATACAATGAGGATGCTTTGGATGGTGGCGTCACCACCATTTTTGCATGATGAACCACACAACTATGTGCTCCCATGTACCTTACTATTTGTCTTTTAATTGGTTATCCGACATTTATAATCTTTATTATTGATAACAACAACGTTAGTTAAATTGTTAACCACAAGGGTTGTGGCGTAGTGGTTGAGGCCCTGGGGGATGTGATGGAATATCCCATCTGTCCAGGGTTCGAATTCAGGCGTGCACAACAATTGTGGTAACTGAGTTTATCAGGGTTGATGTATTGCAGTCATAATTTGTTGGGGTTAGTCCAGGCATGGCCTGGGACACTTTTCCAGAAAAAACGTTAGTTAAATTGAACATTTGAACTGAACCAAACAAACCCAGTAAATTTCGTTTCGCTGGAAGTAGTATATGGGGGTAGAAACCATGCATCAACCTTTGCTTGATGTGTTTGTTTTTTAACCAAATGCCGATACCATCTTGTGTACTTATGATACGATAATACATTTGTTTATTTGCAGATCGAGCCGTGGAACTTGTTGTTTTCTTGTACACGAAGGGAAAATATTTAGCAGAAAATGTTGGTATTTTGTTGATTTTTGTATACATAAAGCATACAAACCCAAAGTATTTAAGAGAAGAAGAAAAACATATTTAATCGACCCATTAATTTTCAGCATTGTATTCTAGATTTCTAGTTATTTCTCTTTGATTGTTGTTTATTACTTTATTTTGTTATGAAATTGTACAGAATGACCGTTTTTATATAAATAATGTTTTTAGGACGTGTATATTTGAATGATTTTTTTTGTAACTTTATGATTTTTGTGACTTGTCTAACAAGAAACCCAAGTTGCAAGATGGTTCAAAGGGAGTAGTTATATTATTTATATATGAGAATGGCACTTTTCGTGAAATTAGATAATAAGCAGCAGATCCGTTTTTCAAGTATACAAACGTTGATGAATAAGTCAAACTTTGACTTTTATTTGCTTCATTATTATTAAGTTGTATACTTGTATTTCGATCTTTTTCTTATTCTAAATAAAATTTTAAGGATGTGTTTGGTATTTAAACAACACAGGACATGTCTTCAATGTTTGGTTAGACTGGACATGACATGACTAGTAAAATGGTCGATTTATAACTTTATATGTTTTGATTAATTTACTTAATTTATTAAATTATAATAAGGTATAGTAATATTTTTTCTAACAAAATATATTATTGGAAAGTTATTAAAATGACATCAAGATTTGAACTTTATTAATTTTCAATTTTTATTATTATATTATTAAATTTAATAAATTAACCAAAATATAGAAAAATTTAAAAAATAATAGTTTGGGGATAGTAAAGTGAAATTTTAAACAAGAAAAAAACACAATAAATAAGATTTAATGAATTGATAAAATGTAAAAAAGATAGATGTATTTGATGTTTTAGAAGAGGCTTGTGACCTTTAGAGAACCGGAATAGAGGGTGTATCATTGTGCGGCGAATTAACACCTGCGACGTCAATGTTGCTTTATTTTAAGAACCATAAAATAAACTACACCACATCGAAACAAATTTGTGGTGGCATGGACCCCACTAAATGCTTACTAAATCCTCCTTTGTTTAAACATCACCTTAAATGACTCAAGTTTTTTTGAACGACAATAACACACACGTTCCCGGGGTAACCGGGATCCATTCGGACACCTGACTATCCCCGGCGACCAGGACCCACCACAGAGTGGTAGGCCAAGGTCTGGATATCGCCACATGCAGCCGATGGGATTCGAACCCGGGTAGTCAGGGATACCATCCCCTAAATCCTCTTTTTGGTACAACTTTTTTCTTTCGCTAAAGGATGTTCAACTTACCCGACCAAGTTTAATATACTACACGCAACTAGGACTGGCTTTGTTGCAGTTATTTATTTCATCGTTCAGGAGTATCTAAAATGTGATCCCACTCAAGAACAGATGCAAAAAATATATGGAATGCAGTCATACAATAAAAAAACATCAACAACATCAAGAATTATATGGTTTCAATATTAACGTAATAGTGTACGTGAACGTGAAAGGAGGATGATGTTTATTTCACTAGCTATAAAACAAAACAAAGTGAGTAGAAGAATATATTCTTTCACTACTAAACATAGAAACTCTCTCTTGAGATTAGCAAATATTGCTCAAAAACTAAAATATGCCTACGAATATGATTCAATGGGTGTGTCTAAATCGGATGGAATGACTTGATGTTTACATATAACAATATGACTACTAATTTCTCCATGATGGCAATTAACATCCTCTAAATGTTCATTTATCTCCACAAAATGACCACTCATTTCCCATATGAGAATCTATGAAGAACTCAAGTTTTGCATCATTATTTTCTAGCACTTAGTACTGATCATTATTTAAAAAAAGCTCGCTGCAAAAGCTGTTGTGACGCGCCATAACCTAAAACATGTGTCTCACGTCACGTTATGTGTGTAGCACGTCATGACAAACTGCGCGGTCTTTGTAACACAATATTTGGTTTTTCTTACTCCTTTTAATGTTTTATATGTTAGTTTCTAATGTATAACCCAATTTAAATCATTTACATCATTGACTCATTGGGTAAATAGTATTACACGTATAATAATTTATATGATATAAAGATTTCCTGTCATACGTCACGCCTTGAAAAATGTCGCAGCCTTGTCGTGACTCCTAAGGCTTGAGACTTGACCCCGCCGCCATGCAGGGACGGACCCGGAATTTTTTTTAAACGATTGCACTGTTTGACTATAAGAAACAAATGTCAAAAAAAATTCACAACATCATGATTGGTCTGTTATTAGTTAGTTACGTTCATTGATTTTCATACATGAGGTATTGGGTTTAATTCTTTTATTGTAAAAACTAAGAAAATAACACTAGGGAGATTCAAACTTAGGTCTAGGGTGTAGAAAAAGTCTTGCAAACTAACTCTGTCAAGCAAAACTTGTGTCCATATTGTAGTTTTAAAATATATACGGTGACACCAACAATAAAATATATATGGTGGCACCAACAAAACGATACGATTGCATCTTTCACAAACCTAATACAGTGGCCCATCCCACTGTGGGCACCACTACATGTTCGCAGTCCACCCCTGCTGCTACGACACGCCTAACATCATTTTGAACCTTGGTACTGATTAAGTTGCAAATAAACATTGAGATATCGTCCGGTTATCCGGTATGTTAAAGTAAATAATAAACAAGCCCTTTTTATGTATAAAAGATAATACTTATTTCGTTAAAAAAAACACAATCTTTTTAGGTCGTATTTAAAAATAAAACTGGATAAGCAGAAGTTCATCTAGTACACCGACTAGTAGTCTTAGCTACTACTTGTGATGATGGTTTTAATTGTTTGTTAACCAGAGATATTTAGCTGGTAACACATAAAGATTTATTTTTTAAATATATTTTAAATATGTTCTTTCGAAAAACAAAAAATATATATATATATATATAGAGAAAAGTTCAAATGTGAACTCATTTTTGGTTGTGAACGTGAGGACGAATCTCAGCTACTTATCCGGTCAATAAAGGCGGCTTTGACCTGGTTCCCCTCCTTTAATAATCTCCACCCTCCCATGAATCGCGTCAATCCTCCGTGATCGCGTCCACCATAACCGAAGATGTGTGGCTGAGATTCGTCCTCACGTTCACAGCCAAAATTGAGTTCACATTTGAACCTAACCCTATATATATATATATATATATATATATATATAGAGAGAGAGAGAGAGAGAGAGGGTTCAGGGGAAAACACTAAAAAAAAAATGAAGAACATCCTAGGAGGCCTCTATCTGGACAGTATGCCCTAACATACATTTGTGCATATACACTATAATGCATGTATATGCATTGATGCATAGAAAAAAAGAGTTTCAATCGCGTGTATCCATTTGTGCATATGTACTAATGCATATATATGCATTGATGCATAGAAAAAAATACCGTTCAGATAACGGGATCTCAGGGTGTCCTTCATTTTTATTTTATTTTTAGCGTTTTCCCATGAACTTCCCTCTATATATGTGTGTATATATATGTATAATTTTTTTTAAAATATTCAATTATCAACATGTCTATTAACATTTCAACTATATTAATTAAGTATTCTCTTTAATACGTATTCTAATAAACTCAATGGGATAATAATAAACTGTATTTTAATAAAAGAGAATTGAAAAAAAAAATGTATTATTTTACAATATTTTGATAATTCTAGGTATTAGATTAAGTAATTTGAAAAATACAGTCACCAAAAACACGTAATTGACCAGAAATTATCGTGGCAACAAATAATAAAAATACATATACACTTTATTTAATTAATTTAAAAAAATAATATAAAAATGGGCGTTCTGTTGACAATAATAAACTCAAAGGGAAACGAAACGAAAAGCTCCAAGAAAAAGTAACAAAAACGGTTTTGGAAGCGCCAAGACGTAATTTCCCACCCAATTTCTCCATCAATTCTCACATTCTTTTTGCTTCAATTCCATCTCTCTCTCTCTCTTTCTCTCTGTATGTTCTTGGATTCGAAGAAGAGGAAGAAAGAATGGGTTCTATGAGTGAAGGTATAACGCAAGTTCTGATACCAGTGGCTGCATTAATTGGAATTGCGTTTGCTTTGATTCAATGGTTTCTAGTCTCAAAGGTGAAGGTGTCTACTGGAGAGATTGGAAGTCACAACCAGCGTAATAGGTTGATTGAAGAAGACGACCAGGAGGTTGGTGTTGACTCTGATCAACTTGTGTTCAAGTGTGCTGAGATCCAAAGTGCAATCTCTGTTGGTAATCCTCTTCAATCTCTCTCTACGATTTTAGATCGTTTTTGGTTTTTGAATTTTGTAATTAGATTGATTTTAATATGTTGAAGTTCAATTAGTTTTTGTTCAACGACTTTTTAATTTATCCTCTGTTATTCATGCTCTGGTTTTGTTTGTTAGATAGATCGACTGTTAACCCTAGTTTTCCATCAATTCTAGTTTGGAATTCAAAATATATAGAAGGATTTTTCTAATTGAAGTCCCAATCCTTCCAATTACAATGAAGTTTCTGATTGATTTCTTCAGGTGCAACATCATTTCTTTATACGCAGTACAAATACCTTGCAATTTTCACTGCCGTATTTGCTGCAATCATCTTTTTGTTTCTCGGATCGGTGAAAAACTTCAGCACAAAGAGCGAGCCCTGCACTTACAACAAGGGCAACATGTGTAAACCTGCATTAGCCAACGCCTTCTTTACTACACTCGCCTTTTTACTAGGTGCTCTAACGTCGGTTCTTTCTGGTTTTCTTGGTATGAAGATAGCAACATATGCAAATGCTAGAACCACATTAGAAGCAAGAAAAAGTGTTGGAAGTGCATTCATAATCGCTTTTCGATCTGGGGCTGTGATGGGATTTCTTCTTGCTGCTAATGGTCTCTTGGTTCTGTATGTTTCAATCAATTTGTTTAAAATGTATTATGGAGATGATTGGGAAGGGTTATTTGAATCCATTACTGGTTATGGTCTTGGTGGTTCATCAATGGCACTTTTTGGAAGAGTTGGAGGAGGCATATACACGAAAGCAGCTGATGTTGGTGCTGATTTAGTAGGAAAAGTTGAAAGAAACATTCCTGAAGATGATCCTCGTAACCCTGCTGTAAGAATCTCTTTTCCTTTTTAACTTCCCATTTCTAAACAGAACTTTTCAAAGTCAAAATTATTACTTTTCAAAGCCCAATTAAATAAGCAACTCTTTCATGTTCATCACCACTATGGTTTTTAGCTTATTTTTTTCTATATAATTTGACTTGGTCATCAAAGTTCTCTCAGAATTTTGAATGAATTTCATCATTTTTTTAGTAATATTTTGGTGAGTAATATGGGGTTTCACATATTTTCATGGTCATTATAGTTTGGATGATATTTGCAGGTTATTGCAGATAATGTGGGTGATAACGTTGGCGACATTGCTGGGATGGGATCCGATTTGTTTGGATCATATGCCGAATCATCGTGTGCTGCTTTATTTGTGGCTTCCATATCATCCTTTGGTAACAATCATGATTTCTCAGCCATGGCTTATCCTCTGCTTATAAGCTCGATGGGAATTATCGTTTGCTTAATCACTACGTTTTTCGCCACTGATTTTTTCCATATAAACGGTGTGGCTGATATTGAACCGTCTCTCAAGCGTCAACTGCTAATTTCTACCATATTAATGACTGTTGGGATTTCTATAGTCAGCTTCACTGCTTTACCATCAGAATTCACTATCTTTAACTTTGGTGCCAATAAGCTTGTTAAAAACTGGTATGTGTCTGCTTTGCTGGTTGTACAATGTGCATTAACATCTGTATTATGGGCTTACTTCTTTTTATTGTTTTTCAGGCACATCTTCTTCTGTGTTTCTATTGGTCTGTGGGCTGGTCTGGTTATTGGATACATAACTGAGTATTATACTAGCAGTGCATATAGGTGAGTTTTTTTTCCACATGGTTGCTTTTAAAGTCAAATCTATAAATTCTAAATTTAAAAGGGTAAAATGCAACAAAGTTTGATTTAGTTCCTATTTAGTGTAATGACGAGTTCTTTTTTCTTAATTGGTGTAATGAAGTTTCAAATTTTCATATAAATTACGATGATGTGGATACCCGTTTACGAAAGGTTTATATGCCAAAATGGGCAATAAAATTGACGTCCAAGTCTATCAATGATACAATATAAGAAAGTTATTGATCAAAAGAGGGGAAAATAATAAGAAAAATTGAAACTTGGTTACATCAAACAGGAAATTGTGAAACTTTGTTACATTGATTGAGAAAAAAAATCTCTGTCACACTAAATAGGAACTAAGACAAACTTTGATGCATTTTGCTGAATTTAAAAAGGCAAATATATTTGTTCAAAAATGCAATAGCAACATTGAACATTAACCCATTTGACCTGAACACACTGTTCATTTTTGATGACCAAACTTGTTTTTTGCATACTTATAACATGATTTTACATATATGTTCATTATTCTTATGACAATGGTCAAATGATTTGCAGCCCAGTGAGGGATGTGGCAGATTCGTGCAGGACGGGTGCTGCAACGAATGTGATATTTGGACTAGCTCTGGGTTATAAATCTGTTATCATTCCAGTATTTGCTATCTCTGTGGCTATTTATGTGAGCTTTAGCTTGGCTGCAATGTACGGGATCGCAGTGGCTGCTTTGGGGATGCTAAGCACCATATCTACTGGTCTAGCCATTGATGCTTACGGGCCCATCAGTGATAATGCGGGTGGTATTGCAGAAATGGCCGGAATGAATCACACCATCCGTGAAAGAACCGATGCTCTTGATGCTGCTGGAAACACCACCGCTGCTATTGGCAAGGTACTAAAACACTAGAATGCTAGTTTAACTTTTTTACTTTCAAATGATTGATCTGCCTTGGTGTAAAACAGTAGAATGTTAGTTTGTAAAAGTGACTTCTAATTTAGGGGTGGTAATAGGTCAGGTTGGATTGGGTTTGGGTTAAACCCATTTATTAAACACCTCGAAAATCTCAACCAGTTTAATTAAATGTGTTGAGATTTTTCAGCACAACCCAATAGGTTTGAGAGTGGGTTGACTGTTTATGATTTTTTCAACCCAACCTCTTAAATAAATGGTTTGAACCTAAGTTGACCAATTTAATTTTAAAATTTTAAATAAAATAAAAATGATTATACTAATTAATTTTATGAATAAAACACAGCCACAAATAAAAACAAATTGTTCAAACTTCAAAGTTTGAATAAAACACAACCACAAATGCAATAAATTGTTAAATTATCTAAACATCTACTTAAGTTACTTTAATTTCTGTTGGAGCCTTGGAGGCGGAAGACGGGAAGAGAGAAAGCCGAGACGAGAGGGAGACTCGGAGGTTAAATATTACTTTATTAGAGTTCCACACTTGATAAAATTGAGAGAGTTTCAAAATTTTAATGTTTCATAGATTATATTAGACATTATAACTAAAAATAAAATAAAATATATAATATTTTAAAAGGGTTGAAAATGGATTGAAAACGGTTTGAAAATTTCAACCCAACCCAACCCAACCCAATCCAACCTATTTATTTAAATGGGTTAGGCGGGTTGATCCATTTAACTTAAATGGGTTGAAAATCTCAACCCAACCTGCTAATTTTGGGTTGGATTTGGGTTGAGTTAGCGGGTTGGGTCAAATTTTGCCACCCCTAGAGTATAACATTGATAGTCTTCTATAGAAGGTTATTTTGTTAGATAATTGAGACTTTGAGATTTCATGAAATAAAATCATAACCCATGAATAATAATATTATGATGGTAATTCAGGGTTTTGCAATCGGGTCTGCTGCTTTAGTCTCGCTAGCTCTATTTGGGGCGTTTGTTAGTAGAGCTGGGATTGAAACGGTGGACGTTTTGACACCAAAAGTGTTCATAGGTTTACTAATAGGAGCAATGCTTCCTTACTGGTTCTCTGCAATGACAATGAAGAGTGTTGGAAGTGCTGCTTTGAAAATGGTTGAAGAGGTTCGTCGACAGTTTAACACCATTCCAGGCCTCATGGAAGGAACCACAAAACCAGATTATGCAACTTGTGTAAAGATTTCAACAGATGCTTCATTAAAAGAGATGATCCCTCCTGGTGCTTTAGTTATGATCACACCTCTAGTTGCTGGAACCTTTTTTGGAGTCGAATCGCTTGCTGGTGTGCTTGCAGGTTCACTTGTTTCAGGTGTTCAGGTACATACATGTGTTGTTGTACTTGTATTAGGGGAGGGTTCAAATGTGAACTCAAATTTGGTTGTGAACATGAGGACAAAGGAGAGTGACACGTGTCATATTGAAGGGAAATATTTAGACTGAATGTGGTGTTATTTAGACTGAATAATACTACATTCAGACTGAATAACACTACATTCAGTCTGAATATGACACTTGTTGCGCTCTCCTTTGTCCTCATATTCGCAACTAAGTTTGAGTTTTCATTTGAACTTTGCTCTGTACTTGTGTGCTGTTTCTTTTTGATTTTCTAATTAACCAAATTCATCATTTTTGCATAACTTGTTCGTTCATAGATTGCAATATCTGCTTCTAACACGGGTGGAGCATGGGATAATGCGAAGAAGTACATTGAGGTAAATAAAGCTTTGATACTTTGAAAACTCTAAGGTGGCGTTTGTATTTTTTTATATAAGAGGTGTTGAAGTCTGAAGTCTGATTTCAGTTCTGAAATGGGTATGAAACGTCTAAATGAATCATACATAAGTGGTGATTAAGAGCTTAAACTGAAAAAAAAAACAAAAAGATTGATATTATGGAGTTTGTTAATTAGTGAAGATATTTGTTGTTGAAATATGTAGGCTGGTGGATCAGAACATGCAAGGACATTAGGACCAAAAGGATCAGAAGCACATAAGGCAGCAGTGATAGGTGATACTGTGGGAGATCCATTGAAGGATACATCAGGACCATCACTTAATATCTTGATCAAACTCATGGCTGTTGAGTCTTTGGTGTTTGCTCCTTTCTTTGCCACTCATGGTGGTCTCTTTTTCAAGTGGTTTTAACCCTTTTACTATCATAGATTTGTATATGTTGATTTAATAAAAGAGAAAAAGGTACCATTTTTCCTTTCCTTTAACAAATCATTGTTCCATTCAAATGTTTTGGATGATGATTTTGTCGCATGGTTTATCTTTTTTTAGTATATAATATTTATATACCTTAAATAAAACTCATATGCACGGCTGAACTAAGATGAGGTTGGAACTTATGGATTTTAGATACCACTAGGCTAAAGAGCATTTGGTCTAAGAGGCTTTTGTAACCCTAATTTAAACAAATAAAGTTATTTCATGGTTTAATTAAAATATTTGAAATACATTTTAATTATAAATTAACAAAATTTATGAATGAAGCTGAAGTAATGGTTGTTTGACGGATAACATTAGAAATATATGTTTTTGAAAAGCGATAGCCTAAAATGAAAAAAAAATCAACAAGCCTTGAGGATTTTATATTTTGATTTTTTATTTTAGAGAAATTTCGAAGTATTTGATGGAGATGCTAGTAATTATTTCCATGACTAAAGACCAATATTGATAAGAGGGATTTAATTGTAAACCAATATAAGTATTCTTTTATCATAAAACTTTATTGAAATCGACCATCGGTTCTTATCGATGTCACTTTTTTAAATGTATAAGCATCTCTAACGTAAGATTTTTATAAACAAAAAGGTGAAATGATTTGTAGGGAACCATCATTGTAGAGAGTTGTTATAACAACCTCACCTTCTTTAAGTTCTTGTACAAGAACCTTAATTTTTACGATTAAGTTAGTGTGGTTACAATTTCTTAAAATTTTATATACTTTATTGACTTTATAATAGTTATTGATGTGGAAAAAATACATGAAACCTATAACAGAAGGTTCTTATAAAAACTATTATTATAAATTTTTACAGGAGTTGGAAGTGAGATGACAATAAAGAGGGTAAAGAGTGGTTTTTATAAGAAGAGATGCTTTCTCTTAATGTATATTTAGGTTATTTTTGACAAAAATAAGCTAACTTATTTTCAGTGTACACGTTTTACAAACCATCCCCCAACCGTTTTGAAAAGTCAAACAGCATGTATGGTTCAACCGTTTTGAAAATTAAAACCCCAAAAACCCCACTCCTCACTTGGTTAACTCCGCCAAACCCCCCATTTCATTTCAGATCAGATCATTTCTACATCTTTCCAACCATCTCTTCAATTTCAATTTTAATTTTAATTCCATTCATGATGCAATCTTCAATCTCTCTCTCACTTCCGTCGCCTTCTCCGATCACCGGTGCATCCATCACGGCTGCTGACTCACCCAACCTCTTCTTCAGCAATGCAACTGCCCCCAATCAGCTCCGCTTTTGTGGCCTCAGAAGATATGCCTTTTCTGGTTGCAAATCGTCTAATAATGCAATTCGATTCAAGCATATGACTCCCACCAACAAGGTTTTTGCTTCCTTGTCTGGAAACGGAACTCCTTCCAAGGGTGGTTTTGATTATGATCTTGTAATTATTGGAGCTGGTGTTGGTGGTCATGGTGCTGCTCTTCATGCTGTTGAAAAGGTGATTCCACCCACAATGTCTTCTGTTTGCTTTTATTTTCAGTATAATTTAAAAACTCCATTGTATAAGGAAAACATATCAATTTATTTTAGGTATTTGTCTAAATTGTTGTAATACTTCTCTTTGATGGATTCAGGTAACTATATATATATATATATATTCAATAAAATATTCAACTATAATGTTCATGCATATCTATTAGGCTAGCTCTGTCGCTGATTCATGTATATCTATGACAAAGATGGATATGTAATGCATATTAGGACCATCCCAAAAAGATGGATATGTAATGCATATTGCCAATTTTTATGCTTCACTTACCACGAGACATTGGTCATTTTATGTCGCTCCTGCTTACAAGCATTTTGTTTAAAAATTCATGAATTTGACCTCTACAGGGTCTGAAAACTGCCATTATCGAAGGAGATGTGGTTGGTGGAACATGTGTTAATCGTGGGTGTGTTCCTTCCAAGGCCCTTCTTGCTGTAAGTGGTCGAATGCGAGAGCTCCAGAATGAACACCACATGAAGTCATTTGGTTTACAGGTATATCTATTTTCCACCACTTAAAATATTTATTATTTTAAGCATGTGTCAAAGGTTCTTCCATAGTTAGTATTGTCTCTAGCTTTGACGTTTGTAAGTCATTTGTTGCCCTTGTTTGTCCCTGTGTTCAGAGAGGTTCATCCATGTATTCTCATCTCAAGCTCTCTTTTTGATTCTTTTTTCTTTGCTATTGGCTTGTTTAAAGTTCATTGTCAACTAGATCTTCTATAGTTTATCAATGAACAAAAACAGTCAAATGTTTTTAATGCAATAGTGTGTATATATATATATACACATAGAAAGAGGTTCATGCGAGGACGGTAACAATTTACGAGAATGCGAGGACAATCCTCAGCCAATCATTTTGTATGAAAATTTTCATGTACAAAATCATATGTAATTTTGTAGAAAATCATAAATGATGCGGGCTACTTTCCATACGACTTAAGTGGCCCCAAAAGTCGCCCGCTACAGTTAGTGCAAAATCACATGTGATCTTGTACATGAAACAAGCTCCTCGCATACTCGTAAATTGTTACTTTCCTCGTATGAACCCGCCCCTATATACATATGTATGTATGTATACGGCCTTGAACAGTTTATTGAGATGCTTTTTCCAGTGACTAAGTTTTCCCACTTAGTTGTTAGGTATGCACTATATGTTTGTTATTTGGACATCATTGTGATATTGAATTATCCCCTAAAACTACTAAATTTATATTTGTTTATGCCGACAGGTTGCAGCTGCTGGGTATGACAGACAAGGGGTAGCTGATCATGCCCAAAGTCTTGCCACCAAAATTAGAAATAATCTAACCAATTCAATGAAAGCTCTTGGTGTGGACATATTAACAGGTTTTGGTGCTGTTGTGGTATGTCCTGATCATTTAGATACATATTTTCATTCATCTTTTGCTTATTAAATGAACTCTAGAGTTTGTTATGAATATATAATGCAGGGCCCACAGAAGGTGAAATATGGAAAAGTTGGGGGTACTCAGACGGTTATTACTGCAAAAGATATAATCATTGCTACTGGTTCAGTACCCTTTGTCCCCAAGGGGGTTGAGGTTGATGGTTAGTGCTTGTTTCTTTTATACGTTTTTTTCCTTCATATTAACAGCAAAAAATAAAAGTAAAGAATAATGCTAGAAAAGTGAGACTAAGTAAATGGAAAAGATAATATTGTAAAGAGGATATTGAGATGTGAAAATGTCTGGAGTTTATCTACTTTTGATGAACTTCCGGTACATGGCACAAACTATGCAAGTCATAAATACAAATATAAAACAGTATTTAATATCTATCTGTTGATTAAATCATTCCAAAAGTTGTAATACTTCTATGACCAATTCAGATTTTTAGTGTAATCCTTGTGGTTTGCAATTCGTTTCTATTTTTGTCCCTCTGACTAACACCATTAAAAAGCTATGTTAAGTCAGGGGTATTGTAGTCTTTTTACTTCTTTTTGTATGTTCGTTAGAGGGACTAAAATAGAAACAAATTGCAAATCACGAGGATGAAAATCATAATTTCAAAAACACGAGGACGAAAATAGCAATTTCCAACAAACCACTGGGACAAAAATCTTAGTTTACTCTAACACTGATCTTGGAGCCTATAAAATTTATTGATTAGCTGCCTGCAGGTAAGACTGTAATAACCAGTGATCACGCACTGAAACTAGAGACAGTTCCAGAGTGGATAGTTATTGTAGGAAGTGGTTACATTGGACTTGAATTCAGTGATGTCTACACAGCACTTGGAAGTGAGGTCAGATCATTGATCCTCCTTTGAATCACTTTCTATATTCATGCCATTTCTCCTCTTTTGACTCCCATAACCATCAATTATCTTTTCATCTTATTCAAATCAGAGTGAGAAAACTGATGCAGATATACATATATATTCTTATTTTTGGTTTTTGTATGATGATATAGTGTTGTTGCACAGGTTACATTTGTAGAAGCATTGGATCAGTTAATGCCTGGATTTGACCCTGAAATTGGAAAATTGGCTCAAAGGGTTCTCATAAATCCTCGAAAAATTGATTTTCATACTGGTGTATTTGCAACCAAGGTTCATAAACTTGGATTGTTCTTTCTCTTTTTTTTAGATATCTATATATTGGCTTTTATAGTATATAGTTTTTCATTTCTTGTTGACAGATCACTCCAGCAAAGGATGGAAAACCTGTAACGATTGAGCTTATTGATGCAAAGACAAAGGAACCAAAAGATACTTTGGAGGTGGGTATTGGCCAGAAAAATATTCACACATCATTATAGATCTGTATGAATGAATTTTAGATTAATATCTATCATTATGTCTTTTGTATAATATTATTATTTGCTGTAGGTGGATGCTGCTCTCATTGCAACTGGAAGGGCTCCGTTCACGGAAGGGCTTGGTCTGGAGAGTGTAAGTGAATCTGTTTCCAACAGCTATGCTATAATTTTTCTATAATAGAGTAAAAAGAAGTCAAAATCTCTATAAAAAATTAAAAAATATACATCCAACTCCAATAGCTACTTTATTTTAGCAATTCTAGCATTAACTATATTAATAAAATATTCAATGCATCTAATAGAATTTTATTTTTCTCTCCTACACATTTTATCTCAACAATTTAATTGGTTAAATATAATTAAATATTATTTTCTCTCTCTTCTAATGGGTTTTAGAGATTTCTCTAAATTTAGAGATTTTTACAATCTCTCTCCTCTTTTTTTTCTATTTTAGCATAGAGGATAACATAGTTGTTGGAGCAACAAAAATGCTAAAATCCTTTTTTTTTCTATTTATCATAGCTGTTGGAGATGCTCTAAGCTCCTAAAGTATGATATGAGTTTAAAAGGAAAACTATATGGCTTGAACTTTTCATAGGTCAATGTACAAACACAACGTGGTTTTATTCCTGTTGATGAACGCATGCGAGTAATCGACTCAAAGGGAAAACTGGTACATCAAAATTTCCTTGCATTACCATTCCTGCATTATAAATTATATGTTTTTATTGATATAAAGAAGTTTCGGTCATTAGGTCCCTCACTTGTATTGCATTGGTGACGCTAATGGAAGGATGATGCTTGCTCATGCAGCAAGTGCCCAGGGAATTTCAGGTATCATTTACTTCTGAATGTTAATCAGATCTCTACCACTACTAAACGAAAGACTTTTGCCTACGGATTTTTCCTAGAGAAATATGTCGCTAAAGGGTGATTCCTCACGAAACCGTCACAAAAGTTGGTGGGTAATTCAAATCAGTGACAGATTACCCATGGATTCTCTGGGTGATCAATTGGTATTTTCTCGAAAAACGTCGGATTCTACTGAACCACTGGTATTTTCTGGGTGATCTGTGGGTAAATACCAACGAAAATTTATCTGGGTAATTTTTGTGGGTAAAAGTCATTTGTTTTGTAGTGTACTAAAACTTATATCGATACTGATATGACTTGGAATTGTATCCTTAACATAGTCGTTGAACAAGTTTCTGGAAAAGATCATGTTCTAAATCATCTGAGCATCCCAGCGGCATGTTTTACCCATCCTGAAATTAGTATGGTTGGATTAACAGAGGTATGCCTTTCTACTATTCCAAATAATTCCTTCTTTTGTTCACCTTAATGAATATAATATCACATAGGTTTAAATGAGAAACCTTTTAAAAGTTGTGTAAATATGATATTTGGATATATTCTAAGTCCATAAAGAAGCATGCCCACAAGTGCAATTTAAATAAGTTAAGCACTTCTTTGAACTGTGGCTAAAACATAGTAACATGCCCACGAGTGCAAATTAAACTTGCAGCCTCAAGCAAGAGAAAAAGGTAAAAAGGAAGGATTTGAGATCAGTATAGCCAAGACTAGCTTCAAAGCCAACACTAAGGCCCTTGCAGAAAATGAAGGAGAGGGAATTGCCAAGGTAATTTTAATTTCTTTTTAAATTAAGTTAATAGAAATATGCTTTCAAATTTGTAATTTTCTTTCGTTTTCCACATAGCTTTAATTTTGCTTCTTTGTGCAGATGATTTATAGACCTGATAACGGAGAGATCCTTGGGGTCCATATATTTGGAATGCATGCAGCAGATCTCATCCATGAAGCATCAAATGCTATTGCTTTGGGAACGCGTATACAGGTTTGTGTTTATATTCAAGTTTCGTTCCAGATACATACTCTCAAAAGTAAAATTCAGAATTACAAGAAACCTTATTATCATGTTTAGTTTTTTTGTTAGAAAAATTGGTGGTGGAAATAGGGTGAATCGATTAGTTCTAGATTACTTGAGAATCGTGTAAGTCACTTTCCGTATTGATATTTCGACCCTATGCCTGGGTTCACGAAATTCAACGTAGGATAAGACCCAAGAACACTGCGTCTTTAGGCACAAAAACGAAAGCAGTTTTCTGGAGAATATATTAGGATTGCTCAAAAAACCGTGTTTAAAACGGAAGTATAAATTCGTATTTATACTCACATAATCATAACTGAAATAGCAATCATGGCTGAATTTAAGGAGTAGTGGGCAGTTGTATGAATTCCTGTAACTGCTCAATAACTGCATAATTAATGCACGGTAACTGTTCAGAGAACAATGATCAGAATCGACCAACCAGAGCTATGGTCCATACATGCAGAGCTCGCTCTGGTCCATTTTCCAGAAAACTCTTAAGTTTCGAAAGTCATAACCAGAGCCTCTGGTCAGACCATAAAGAGCCTCTGGATCGACCATGCAGAGCTCTGTATCCGGGCTTTGGTCAAGCCATACAGAGCTCTGTATCCGGGCTCTGGACCACCGCCAGAGGCTCTTCCCCTTGGACCCTGCAAGGGGTGCTGCCCCTTGACCCCGCCATTTCGTTGTTACTGGGTTCATACTCGTCTTATAACGAGTGTGCACTCCGAACCACCTGACTCGTATTAGAACACAATATAAAACTCCTTTTAACCATCATGTTATTTCCAATTACACATAAATGGACCGGTAACACTAAAATCACCAACATTTTTATTAAAAAAAAAAGAATGAAATTTTGCAGGATATCAAGTATGCAGTTCATGCCCATCCAACTTTGTCTGAAGTGATTGATGAACTATTCAAATCAGCCAAGGTAATCTCTTAATCCTTTTGCTATATAATATATACTAGTATACTTCAAAGAATAATAAGTTTTCTGATGAGATTAGAGGAACAGATTCTTGAACATGACTAGCTTTGAAAAACTGAACCAACAGTTATTTTTTATAGCGAAAAATTTGACTAAAAATGGAAATATAGCATTGTTGAAATTATGATAGGATGGATAATTAGGATATCCCAAGAAGTATCTATTCTGGAAAATGATGCATACCAATCTTTGCAAGGGTTTTACATGGTTCAATTAGGTTAGATGTAACTGCCATATACCAAACCATTCAAAATAATTCTTCTATTAGTGAACAGAAAAAAGTAAAAAGTATATAATATCCTTCACTCAATCTTACAACAATTCTATGGCAACATAGTTGTACTAATTAATCACAAGCATTATAGAATTAATGTCCATCTCATTGAATGTAATCAAATTTTTTTTTTATGAAATTAAAACTTATTACAAAGTTATTGCAGTCATTTCTTTCCAATCTTTTCTTCCATAAAATCAAATCGATAGAGGAAATGTATGCATATATATATCCTACCTCCCAGACTTTTGATATAACTATTCTTTGTTGTAATGTACGTACTTGTGCAGGTTGTAGGCCGTGTTGCTAGTAGTGCGACACCCGAGGCGGTTGCAGTATAAGATTAATTAACGTTTAATCTATTTGGTTGTGAGTTTTATTTATTATATGAGTTTTTATAGAAAAGAAAAGCAACACCATTGTTATCATGTAATGTATTATGTATGTATGTGGGTTTATAATTATATAATGCCCATAGAATAGAGTAGACTAGATTAGAGACCCCATTAATTGTTTCTTAAGGATTTATGGCCAAAAAGCATTTGGATTTCATGTCTCCTAGAGCAAGTTCCCTTTGATTAATTCTTGTTGGGTTGGTTTGCTTGTTTATTCCATATGGTTAGTTGATGTGATTAAAAATAAAGGTTATTTGCATATCATATTTATTCAACTTGAGACTCCATAAAATGAATACTGAATGAAGATATAATAAAAAGATTAAAATGAATATATTAGAAAATAAGCTTTATTAACAAGTTAATTACTAATTTTGGGCAAAAAGTTGATTACCGGCAACTCCAACCGGTCCCACACGGAAGCTGCCTTTAAGGACACCAATCTGGGATCGAATCCAAGACCTGTTATGTATTTGGGTAAAGTCGTCCCACCATTTTGCCAACTGAGCTAGTTACAAGAGGCGTTAATTACTAATCCTATTAAAATAAGCAACTACAAGTCAAACACATGTAGTGAAAGTCTTAGCGCATTTCCATGTAGTGAAAAAAGTGAGGATTTCCTCTTAACAAGTATGCTATAACTTTTTCTTAAAATAAAATATAAAAAATCAAATTCTTAGAAAAAATTATATCCAACTAGATAATTTATTTTAGCAATTCTAATGTTAACTATATTAATTAAATATTTAATAATTTTAATAAAATGGTATTTATTTTTTTACGTATTTAATTCCAATATCTCTTATTAGTGGAAAATAATTAAAATATTGTTTCTCACTATTCTTATAGAGTTTTGGAGATTTCTCCAAATTTGGAGATTTCCAACTTCTCTTTTTTATTTTCTCTATTTTAGCATATCATTTAGTATAGTTGTTGGAGGAAAAAGTTCATAATTCTTCATAATTTTCTATTTTAGCATAATTGTTAGGGATGTTCGCACATCTTGTAAAAATAAAACTAAAACACTCAAATATATAGAGTTGAAGGACTTAACATCTTGAACCTAACTGAAATCAACATGATATTTTTGTCATTTATCTAGATTTCTCCTTTTCTTTGTCAATACTGGTTGTGTCTTCTGTTGGGATACATATCATTAGTCGGTTGATAAGCTAAGTAATTCATGGTTTTCATGCTAAAATATTTAAAAACACATCATATATTATATTGATAACATGCATGTAAAACATACACCAGTTGTAACATTTTCACAAACGAACAATGAATTTACTATAACACCACTAAACACATACTTGCATACATGCGCGCGCACGCGCACACACATATTTTTGGATAGATCTTAAGCTGTTACGTATGTTGTAGAACACTTGATACACTAATTTAACAAAATGCAAAGGTCGTTGTGAGTCGTGATATGTACCGTCCCTAGCTAATAGAACATGGGCTTCCATCCCTTTCTAAATTCAAATAAAAGCTCATGTTGTGTTCCAAAACACATACTAAAAATAGTTTTTGATGCATAACATATTCGACATATAAAAGTAGACCGTTTTGGTTGATTCTATAACGTTTAGTTTATTGTTATTGCATACAACACTTGTATATATCCATTTCTAGGGGCTGTTTGGGATTGCTTATTTAAAACAACTTATAGCTTTTACTCAAAAGTGCTTATCAACTTCTAATAAGTTAGGAGCTCCTTACTTCTCAAAAAACTCTTTATCAACGGTTTGGCACCGGTATAAGCTGTTTTGCCAAACACTCAAAATTGGTTATCACCGGTGCCGTACCGGAATAAGTCAATAAGTTGTTTTATAAGCAATCCCAAACACCCCCTAGATATGTGATACTTATATACTTATATATCATAAATCACACCGATCATGCTAAAATTGAATACTTAACCTTTCTTTCAACAACTAAGTATTGGTCTGTTTTTTGTTAAATTAAATTAACAGCCTTTCGGGCATCATTCTTAGCCTCATTATTATTCTAATCACTTCCATAACGTGTTGTGCTACTGGTCTAACATTAAAACAAAGATTTTACATACAAATCATACCTTACTTTTTTGAATTCTTCTTAAATTTGTTGTTATTGTTTTACTTCGTTTTCTACTTCAAGAGCACACCAATATAACTATTGATTGTTGGGTTTTGCTTCTAAAACGAGAGCGGGTTATAGGAGAGAGTTTTAGACTTGGGATTTTTCTAAGCATCGTACACATATACGATCTCTTATAACCACCAAGCCAAGTTTCAAGCTTCCATGTCCCCTACACCTCCGTTCAAACGACTATAGTATACTTACCCTTATAGTCACTAGTTCCAACTAATGACAATTGAATCCTTGAACTTAGTCCATCCCTTAGGCTATCTATTTACATTTAGACCCATATTTTGGATGTTAGAGTTATACCTAAACTACCATTCATACTTTTTTGAGTGAAAATAGAAATAAATGTATGTATATGTGTAATTGTGTATGGTGTATATGTATACGTGACAAGGACATGCATCCAAACTTCTACCAATAACCCTACCTCGTTGGGCCGACCATAAATACACTACTAGAAAATTGAGTATTTTCAACGAAAATTTTCTATGAATTTTAAAGGGATTATTGACAAAACATATATTTTCTACGAATTTTCAACGAATTTTCGTTGAAAATCTCTCACAAAATGCATTTTCAACCAAAAACTTTTTGACGAGACATTCCGTTGAAATTTTTTTGGTTGAAAATGCATATATGTTTGTGAGAGATTTTCAACGGAAATTCGTTGAAAAATCGTTGAAAATTTATGTTCTGTCAATAATCCTCTAAAATTCGTAGAAAATTTTCAACGACATTTTCCGTTGAAAATTAATTTCCGTTGAAAATACTCAATTTTCTAGTAGTGATATTGCTATGATTCGCCACAAATATATTAACTTCATTATTATATACTCGAGACGATTTTCATTTTATCATCCGTAGTATGCATTCTAAAGTTACTTTTTTATAGTTTTCTAACGACGTTGAAAGAAGTCCCGAATGCTAAAAGAAATATTTACAATGAACAAAGAACAAAGAACAACTCCTCCTATATGTGTACTTTGTAAAGTAAGATAATGAAATCAAATCATGGCTAACATCGAAGTTGGGTTTTATTTTGGCTTTATAGAGTATGGAGAAAACAACTGGTTTATTCTTTCTTATTTAGTCTGGTATTCGATAAAAAACACTACTAATAAAACGAATACTACTAATAAAACTTTAAAACCATCAAATAATGTATATATGTTTGTATGTAAAGGAAATATGGTGGTGATAATCTAATTAATCTTGCATATTTGTGTATAAATCCAAATGGGTTCACAATCCCCCCCCCCCCTCTCTCTCTCTCTATATATATATATATATATACACACACACTCTTACTCTCTCTCTCTCTATATATATATATATATGCATATAATATTTTTTTCTTGGAATTTTTTTTTGGTCATCATCTTGCATGATCTTTTTGAGGTTATAAAAATCCAAATGTATTTGGCAAAGATTCACCATCTTGGAGTGTCTTATACATTTTTCTTGTTTTATAAAGAAATAAAATCTGATGATGACAATCTTGCAAATTCTTTCTTTTAATTATATAAATCCAAATGTATCGACAAAGATTCACCATCTTGGACTTTTTTACCTAACGTTACCAACATAAAAAAAAAGAAAAAAAAAAGACAAGAATATACATTGATGTTAGAAACATTAATTCACCCTCAAAACAACTTCATATTGAACTCATTTAATTGTATATTATCATAAACTTATATCATTGTTTTGGCTATACAAAAATTTATTTATTTATATTGATAAATAATCAAATTTTTATTACTGATATGATCATATAAAGCAGTTTCAAAACAACATTTATATCAAATGAAACAAACGTGTTTCAACTTACAAGATGAACACATCCAAATGAACAAAACCACAATAATTCTACTGTACTCCAAATTATAAATATAAGATTGATAGAACATCCGATAGCTCCGATATTAAGCCTTCTATTTATTTCAAGCAATTGGGGTTACGTTATTTATCACGTGTTCATAATCTGTAAGCAAATTCTGGATATAAAAGTCTAGGGACTGATTTTGCTAATTTCTCAAACAATATGGATCAAGCATGGAATAGTGAGGTTTTCTGAGGGTTCAATTTGTAAGGCCACAAATCCAACGGCTGACATTCATCCAGCATCATCATAACCCCCCCCCCAAAGAGGACCAAAATTTCCAACTTGTGCCATATATTTCAACTTGTTCTTTAATCTTCTTTCTCACTAGGTTTTCTAGAGGGTGATTCGGAAAATCTTTTAATTGAATCATCAAAATCGAGAGATTTGCGAACCTCTGTGTTCGTGTAATCGATCGATTTGGTTTTTAATAGATTTTAAGTTTCTTCAGTTATTTTAGGGAATAGTATTAGTAATCATGTTTTTGGTGGATTGGTTCTATGGAGTTCTGGCATCGCTAGGTCTATGGCAAAAAGAGGCTAAGATCTTGTTTTTAGGGCTCGATAATGCCGGCAAAACCACTTTGCTTCATATGTTGAAAGACGAGGTTCCTACTTTAATTTAACATTCTTTTGTTCTAACCAATTTGTTTGTTCTTATACTGATCTTGTATTGATTGCTATTTGTTCCTTTTTTACAGTGGTTTTTTTTTTTTGCAATTTTTTGTGTGTGTAGCTAATAATGTATTCGTAGAGATTATTCACACACCGACAGTGTACGGATGATGTTATATGTGTTTTTGTTGGTTTGATTTTGGCAGAGACTTGTTCAGCACCAGCCAACACAGTATCCGACGTCTGAAGAATTGAGTATTGGGAAAATTAAGTTCAAAGCTTTCGATTTGGGAGGGCATCAGATCGCCCGTAGAGTCTGGAAAGATTACTACGCCAAGGTATATAATATAAATTACTCCTTCCACTTTTGATTTTCGAAATTCTGCTTTATTTACCTTTAAGTTATGAATGGTAGTACTATATTTTGGTTAGTTTTGTTTGTATCATAAAATCCCTAAAAGGTTTATGTGTTTGAAATTCAAAAGTTAAATGTTTGCTTTTGGAGTTGGATGTTGGATTGGATCTTTATTAGATCATACAAATGATTGGCAAGTCTAATCAAAATGCAACATATGATTCTCCCTCTTTTCTTTCAATTTTCTTTTTAAAAGTATAAATATTTATATACAGCAAATGAAACTCACACACATTCCCCTAAGATTGAGGTCCGAAAGACCATGTTCGACATCATAGATTTATAAGCTTCCACATGATAAAGATCCCTTTATGGACCACCAACTCGATTTTAAGCTGCTATGTGTAGGCATTATTTTTTATACTGATACTTATATGCAGTCTAGGGTCATTTTAGAACTATAATATGTATGTTCCCTTTATGGACATGGCCAGCAAATTTATGGAAATGGTAGGTGGTCTTTTGTAGTTGACTTGGGATCTTTCTTCTATCGCTCTACAAAGGCAACCAAGCTTACACTCACTAACCCAACTTTTGATTTTTTCTTTATAGTTAAATTTTATATAAAAGCGAGGTATCAGGTATGCACTTTGTAGTTTGTCTTCTTTATTTATAGTGTCTTTCCTCTGTTCACCTGAAGACGAAATGTGGGTTTTATCTATCTCTTAATATCTAGCAGTTTTATGATCTTTTCGGCTAAATCTTAACGAGTTCTATAACCAAACTTTCAGCAGGTTTATTGATTTCAGTAATGGTTATGCAATTTTTGTTGTCCCCCTTAATGCTGATCTGTTCCATGGGAGTCCAAAATTTTGTCGTGTGGATTTGCAGATATATATATATAGAGGAAAGTTCAAATGTGAACTCATTTTTGGTTGTGAACGTGAGGACGAATCTCAGCCACTTATCCGGTCAATAAAGGCGGCTTTGACCTGGTTCCCCTCCTTTAATACTCTCCACCCTCCCATGAATCGCGTCAATCCTCCGTGATCGCGTCCACCATAACCGAAGATGTGTGGCTGAGATTCGTCCTCACGTTCACAGCCAAAATTGAGTTCACATTTGAACCTAACCCTATATATATATATAATTCGCCCTTCTAGTTTCTTGCATCCTCACTGGAACCACAGTATCTTATCCAGCTAATGTTGTCTGCCATTGATTCTGTCCTCGGCGACAGATGGATAGAAATTATATGCCAACTGCCTGTTTTATTTTTTCTGTTATCTACCTTGAAATAGTACAGAATCAATAATGGTAGCAGCTTCTTAAACCATTTGGTAGATAGATGTTTGGTATCACTATTTATGAGGAAATAATCAACGGTGAGGATTGTCAACAGACTAATTTTGTTTGGATCAGATGGATTCCTGTTTGTGGAGGGTTTTGAATTGCTATTATGATCTCCATTCAACTAGTAGATGCTTGATGATCTGTAAATGGTGTTCTTCTACATATATATGTATATATATATAGAGAGAGAGGAGGGAGGTTCAGGGGAAAATGCTAAAAAAAAGATAAAACTGGAAAAACACTTTGGGATCCCCTCCATCTAGACGGTATGCACAAATGCATACAAGAGATTGAAGCTGTTTTTTTTTCTATGCACCGTTGCATATATATGCATTTGTGCATACCAGATGGAGGGATCCCAGGGTGTGTTCTTCGGTTTTTTTTTTTTTTTTTGAAGTTTTCCCCTGATCCTGACCCTATATATATATATGTTTAATGTGGTATTTCTGGTATTTGATCATATGACATCTTTACAACTGTTGGTTTATAAAGGTGGATGCTGTTGTGTATCTGGTGGATGCTTTCGACAAGGAAAGATTTGCGGAATCTAAAAAAGAACTGGATGCACTGCTATCAGATGAATCATTGGCAACTGTACCTTTCTTGATCCTGGGGAACAAGATTGACATCCCGTATGCAGCTTCAGAAGACGAACTGCAATACTTCATGGGTCTAAGTGGGCTGACAACCGGCAAAGGAAAGGTAAATCTGGAAAACTCAAGTGTGCGTCCAATTGAGGTGTTCATGTGTAGCATTGTGCGTAAAATGGGTTACGGCGAAGGGTTTAAGTGGGTATCTCAGTATATCAAGTAGACAAAAACAAATTTAAAAAGAAGAAGTTGGTTTGAAAAGATGTTTTTTAGTATTGATTCCTATTATTATTATTATTATTATTATTACTAGTACTGGTACTGGAGTTGTTTGTTTGCAAATACTGTGTTATATATATATATATAACATACATTTATCTTGTTTTGGGTTCATTCATATAAGTAAGTTTAGAAAATGTTGGTATTAATTATTTCGTATAGTTTATTGTTGTTTCTTTTTGATCAGTTGCACTTTTCAAGATTCTTACTTATTCTGTTCCCTAACTAACTGGTATTTGTACTATCTGAGATTCTTTCTTTTAAAAAGCTCTGTTTTTTGGATTTTTTTTTGTCTTATTTTGTTTTTGTTCTTTCACTTGTCTTTTGTCAATGACTTTAATTTGTGAAAGGCTAAGGGGTAGTTTAATTGGTAATAAGGTTCCTGTTAGTCGAGTTAAGGGGTTGTTTGGTAGATTTTAAATGTTTTGGTAAGAGATCAGGATGATTTAGTGCAGAATGAAAAAAATAAAAATGGTTGTTTGGTAAGTGTTCTAAATGAATAGTTTGAGTGAGATATGATCTAATGATAGAAAATTACTATTTTAGCCCTTTGTATAATTTAGTATTGAATGAAATATAGGGTCTGTTTCAATTACAAACTCTACAAACTAATCTACACCATACAATTTTCTAAGTGATGGTGATCAAGAGGCAAACTATTTTTGTAAATATGCGGAACTTTATGATTTTTTATAGCCACCTCGAGATGACCTTTGATCAAAATACTCTAGGGTGCATATCAGTTTGCATAAATCAATGAGTTTGCAATTAAAACCTGTCCATGAAATATAATAGTTTCATAATTATTTTGAATTATTAAATTAAGTTGCAAATATAAACTAAAAATTTATAAACTAAGATGCATTAACCCATTCTTTGTACACAACCTATTTTTTAACCAAGTCAAAAATGGGCATATGGGAAATATGGTCGACTATGGATTAGAGTTAAAAGCACATGATTCATTGTTGTCAAGTTTTTTTGTTTCGTATTAGTTTTGTATTGTTGTTTAAAAGTCATCATACTGTAGATCAACCAAGTTTACATATTTGGTACGATAATACCAACCGACTTAAATTGATACCAATTTAATTTGTACTATTGATATTCATATTGGTTGGTTTGATCTGATACAAATTTAATAGCTCAAGTATGTAAGCTCATGCATGGAGGACAAACAATTTTGGACACTTTTAATTGATGCCAAACACGAATCATTTGTTGTTTGTCTAAGTTTACCTTTTTCTTTGTTGCTAAAAAAGCCTACTTGACATGAAATTATTTACACAAGCATAACAAGATATATCAATCTACTATAAAATTATTTTGAATTTAACATAAAAAATCACCAATTTTTATTATTTACAAGAAACTATATTCAAACACGGCGTAATTAAATAAACTCTAGTTACACATAGATGCAACATAACAACGATTCAATAAAAGCTCTTATATTGATAATGTACTCCCTTTGAACTGTTCGAGGTCAAATTCTCTCAATTTTTAAGTTGATGAACACTTGGCATTTTGCGGAAACAACGATACAAATATTTGACTCTTTCATAATAGTGTGATTTCAGTTCTAATTTATTTTATTCAAATATCATTTTAATAACAATTTTAACCATATGCATTACCCTAATTCTAGTGATTTGAATAGGTAAAAACCACATATGTGGAAAACCAATTCAACTTTATCCTCGACCTTTGTCATTTCAAATGAAATTGATCCCTTCAGTTTTTTTTATCACAAATTTGTCCTCCAAGTTACGCTTTGTCCTGGTTTCATAACTCTCAATATTGGATGTTAAGTTTTCTGTTAACTTCAAGAAAATGAGGGACAATATGGTCATTTTATATTTTTTGATTGTCTTCTTTTATTTACAAAAGAAACCTTAAACTCGGCTTATCTTTTTGACCCTTCTCCTTTACTGTGACCCAACTCCAACTCCAATACCTACAACTCCCCCCCCCCCCTTCTCGTACCCTTGTCATGTTATGACGGCCACTCCAGCAAATTTCTTTTTAAGACTCCAACAACTCCCCCATCCCACGTGCTAGAACCGAACCCATCTATGCACCCACCATCCCTTTCCCCCTTTCAAATCATCGCCACCCACCCCACCCATTGGTAAAAAAAAACCTAACACAATTGTTATTGTCACTGTAACGTATCATAGTCCAAAGTAGCAGGTTGGTACAATAATTTTCTATTCAATACAAAACCATGGTGGATGTTATTGGTAGGTCATACGTTAAGGCTTATAAGAACTACTCTTCTATTCATGTAGTACGTACGGGTTGTTACAACTTCTCCTAGTTAGATTATTGACATCTTCGTTAGGGTTTCCCATAATCCTCTTCGTAATCGCTCATATGAAATTCACCTAAAATATTACAAACACCCTCCATCCCAAAGATTCGTCATGGTCGTTAGGTTTGCCATCATATTGATGGTACAAGAATCAACAATCATTAGTAGGAGGGACGAAATCCATGAAAATTTGCAAAGATGAGGACAAATCTATAATAAAAGGATTATAGGGACCGATTTTATTAAAAAAAAAACGACAATGTTCAAAAATGAAAAATGTAATTCTATTTTATATTTATGAAACTGAAAAAGAAAAAAAAACTGAATCACAAGCACGTGGTTGAAAAGAGTATTTAATAAATCGAAAGTTGAGGGGGTAGCCATGAATTTCGGTTATAGTAGAAGGACTAAAATGACATTTAGAGTCTTTCTTAAACCCCTTAATTTCCATGCCGAGCAACAGCAAATTAACTGATTCTACCAAGTCTAATTAGAAAGCAAAAAAAAAAAATGTCGAAATCAGCGATCCATTTCATCATCTTAACTTTCTTCTTAATTATCTCTTCCTCTGTTGCAGACGTCGTCGTATTGACCATTGATAACTTCGACAAGGAGGTTGGTAAACATCTTGGTGCTCTCGTTGAGTTCTACGCTCCCTGGTAAAATTAATTAATTAACTCAAATTATTAGATTTATGTTTTCTTCAATTTTATTTTATTTAATTATCCTATATTTCTTCTTAATCTATTGCTTTTTTTTTTCTTTTTTTTTTACTTTCTATAATATAATGGTAAATTTTGGATAGAAGTGATTGTTTTTTTGTATAAATTTGAGGGTTCGTTAATTGGTTATTATGTTTGATCTTTGTATCTAGTTGATTATGATCATTTTAGAAGAATGATTGATGTTGTTTGATTTAATCAATCAAGATCCGAGTGAGGTGAAGATTAATTTAATGGGAATAATTCCATAAAGATGATATGATTGTTAATTATGTTTTGATTTAATAATCATATTTTTATGGTAAAGAACGTTAAATCAATTGCCTCTTCTAAAAAGATATGTAGGGTTCTTTTGATTTTTGGAGTAGATATGGTTTATTCAGTTTCGGATTGAAAACAATATATAGTTATGGTAATCATTGTACGGAGGTATTTTTGGACAATAATACAATTTAATTAATCATTTTGCCAATCTTAAAAAATTGATTTGTATGTATTGGACAATAGAGGATTGTGTGAAAAGAAGAGTTAAGATGAAAAGCGTAAAAATAGATCTGAATTACGCTTTAAAAGTGAATTGATCTGGTGCATCTCATTAGTATTGACATTTATTGCAGTAACATTTGTTTTCTGTTTCTCTAAGTATAGAAATGTTGTTGAGAGATCGATATGCCCTTTTTGTATCGATCAAAAGCAATTTCACGTTTCATTTTGAATTGTAAGTTTACATGTATGGCCAGGTGATTGTTGTCGGATTATATAAGTGGTTGTGTAGTTACATTGTTTATCGTAGAAACTCTCACTATTAATTAAGTCTGTACGCCATATTACGGATATTTAATTTTTGGATATATATATTGTATTGTATCAGGTGTGGGCACTGCAAAAAGCTAGCTCCCGTTTATGATCTACTTGGTACTAGCGTGAAGAAGTCAAAATCTGTTTTAGTTGGAAAGGTAATTTAATTTCTTCATAAGTATATAGTTATGAAGTCAGTGAGAAAGAAAGAAGAGTTCCTTTTAAAGATAGAAAGCAATTGATTCTAATAATGATATTATATATTTACTTAGGTGGATTGTGATGAGAATAAGGAACTTTGCACCAAATTTGGAATTTCTGGTTACCCCTCCATCAAGTGGTTTCCCAAAGGATCTTTGGACCCCAAAGAGTAAGTAATGTTTTCGTTCATTTATTTGTTACTCAAACTTATATATATATATATATATATATATATATATATATATATATATATCACATATAATATATAATTATGTTATTATTGTATACAATTTGCTTTCCTCAGCTATGAAGGTTCACGCACGGTTGAGGCATTTGCCGAGTTTATAAATAATGAAGCAGGTAAATTATTTGTATTATTGTCATAATCTTGTATGTGGTTTTTTTTTTATTAATTATTATTGCAAATCTATATTTATTATTATTCATTTTCAGGAACTAACATAAAGACAGGAGGATTTCCCTCATATGTGGTGGCACTAAATTCAGACAACTTTGACAAGATTGTAATGGATAAAACAAAAGATGTTTTGGTCGAGTTCTATGCAACCTGGTAATTAACTCTTCTTTTTATTCATTTACTTACTTATTAGTTTTTTCATATTAATAGTACATGACTCTATATATATATATATATATGAATATATATTGTGAAGGTAAGTTTTCATATTAATTTACTGATATATTATCTGCATCTCACAATCTTGTCTTAATGTTGCAGGTGCACTCATTGTAAAAGTCTTGCTCCTGTATGTCACTCTGCTCATTTCTTTTAACTTTTTTTCAGCTTCTTGATAAAACCCACCTTTGGTTCGCCATAACCTACCTTTAATTTCAACGCTACTTTATTTAATATTTCAATAAGCGTAGGGTTTTTTTCCAATTAAAATTTCAAATTCTTTCAGCTAACAGCTAGCTTATCAGCCTGTTTGCCCAACATAGCCTTAGTTCTAACTGAAACCATGCTTTTACGAATCTGGTTTTTACATTTATCTCTTTCTGCTTCAGATCTATGAAAGTCTTGCAACCGCATATAAAAACGAGAGGGATGTAGTCATTGCCAATCTTGATGGTGACCACTCCAAGAATATTGGAGAAAAGTAAGGAATGCATATATGTATATATGGTCATTGTAATGATTAAATTTACTACCAAAATGAAAGCAGCTAACACTAGAAACTTGAAGTTATTAGCATTTATTTCTAATATGGACTGATTTTGAATTAAGTTAAAGATTGGCATATATATATGATGCAGGCATGATATACAAGGTTATCCAACATTGAAGTTCTTCCCGAAGGATAACAAAGATGGTGAAGTTTATCAAGGCAGCCGTGATTTAGATAGTTTAGTGGGTTACATCAATCAGAAGTGTGGTACTAGCCGTGATGCACAAGGACAACTTACCTCCGATGTCAGTACTGCTTCCTTACTAGAAAGCAGAAACCATTATATATATATATATAGAGGACGGTATGCCCTAACATGCATTTGTGCATATGCACAAATGCATATATATGCATTGATGCATAGAAAAAAAGAGCTTCAATCGCTTGTATGCATTTGTGCATATGCATTAATGCATATATATGCATTGATGCATAGAAAAAAATACCGTCCAGATTGCAGGCTCTCAGGATGTTCTTCAGTTTTCTCTTCTTTTAGCGTTTTCCCCTGAACCTCCCTCTCTCTCTATATATATATATATATGTGATCTAAAAGTTTGTTTAATTTCCTGGTGAAAACAGGCTGGGATAGTTGAGGTTTTGGATAACTTGGTGAAAGAGTTTATGGGTGCTGATGGTGACGAGAAGAAAGCAGTATTTGCCAAGCTTCAGGAGGAAGCCGGAAATCTCCATGGTTCTTTTGCAAGGTTATATATATATATATATATATATATATATATTGTTACATTCATCTTCTTATATATGCTTTTATTGAGATAATTGGTGTGCTTTATCAAATCACTTTTTCTGCAAAAAGGGTAAATACCCGGACCTCCTACTATTTATTCTACTGTAGAATGTTCGCCTCCTTATCTGTTAGGATAAAGCTACAGGTTACTTTTTTTTTATCATGCATCCATCTCTTTCTCATGCTTGAGTTTAAATATTGGATTTAGATACGGGAATATATACATTAAAGCCGCTCAGAGTTGCATGGCCAAAGGTGCCGACTATGCAAGGAATGAAATCCAGCGTCTAGAACGCATGCTTTCTCAGGTAAAACTTACTTGTTTTTGTTTACTTGATGAAATTGAATAGTTATTACCAATATTTAACTATATCATCATTTCTAGTACAAAAATAAAACCGTAGATTCGTTAGATGTTGTCATCCATATACCGTAAAAAATGAAGTTATACCTTTTCTACTTTTAGGAACTCAAATTTAGGCTCTTGGAATTCCAGAGTACTAGAAGTTTTAATTCCATGAATTTGTGAAGTATTTGTTGGTTCCAAAATCATATAAAAATATTCAACTTGTCAACATAGAAAAACCAACTTCAAAAATGTATTTACATCTTTAACAACCTCTGATATTGTTTTTTATTTACTTGTTTGTTGATTTGCAGTCAATTAGCTCGTTTAAGGCTGATGAATTCATCGTGAAGAAGAATGTCTTATCTGCATTTGCTTAATAACCGACATGAATAAGCTTCTTCTACGAGTTGGAGATGATCTCTCGATCAGTTTCATAATTATGCAGTAGGGTAGGACTTATTGCAGCAGTAATTAAGTTAGAATTTTGACATTTGGTACTTAAAATTCTTGATGCTCTTGAGATGTTTTAGTTTGAGGGAAATAGTTTTAAGGAGAAGAAAAAGCATTGGTTGTTTATAGGTACAATGAATAAGTGATTTGTAAGTCGTTTCACAATGGATTTGTTTGGTTTGTTATATATAGCATGCATGGTACAATATGAATAAATCTTTGATAACAAATCCTTATATGATATACTATATTAAACAAAATATATTTGTAACAAGTCAAATAAATATCCACATGTGAATGAACATGCAAGAAACAATAAAAATGAAACAAAAATTTGCAGCTGAAAACCTACAATAGTATACAAAAACCTAATAAGAACAAGCAAAAATAAAAACTAACTGGAACGAGCCAACAATCAAGATTTAGAAAGAAATGATGCGCCGATTGCAATCCGCAGCACAAAGACATGAAGAGAAGAAATATTAGTTTTGAGGAGGATGAGATGAACAAAATCTTAAAATTTTAAGCAACTGGAAAGGAACGATTGCGTAAATATAGCTAGTTGCATAAAAAAAATCAATTTCTATAACATTAGTTGTTAAAAATATGCTTCATTGTTGCACTCTTCTTAAAATAAATGGCTTTTATTCTAATTATAATCCCTCCTGTATGTAAGTCAGACATTTTTGGGTTACAAAATGGTTAGAATAGGCTTTACAAAATGATTGGTTTCTGAAATTTTACGAGTTAGAAGTTATGATGACATCACAAAGTTCACTATGAAATGTTCACAAACAAATTACGAAATTTCACCAACTTGTACATCTTGATAAAATTACTAACTTCTAAAAAAACATTTCAATCCAAGTTACGAATTTCATTTACTAAGCAAACGTTTGTAAAAAATTCATTATATTCTTAAAAATTAATTATATTGAAAGGTTTGTTAGAATCCCATCTAGCACGAACAAGGATTCTTAGTCAAAATAGGATTATCGTAAGATATAGAAACATAAAAAAAAAATTATCATGGCCCTCGAAAGTTTACTACGAAATGGTTATGAATTGGACCCGTAATGGGTCCTCATGTAAATGGTCCTACCATAACCGATAATCGGTCATTATTTGGTCCTCAGGCTAATGTGCATCTCTACTCAAAGTACACTAGCAATATCATACAACAACCACAAGAGGAAAATATGTAATCTTTAACTTAAAAACTTCCCAATTTTCATCAAGATTTGCTAAGTTTTTGTCAATTTTCCTAAAGATCACCACATCAATCTCTAAGTATCTCGCTAAACTTGTGAACCGATTAAAACTTTACTAATTTCTTAAGAGTGACTACATAAAGAAGAGTTGCGTACCAGTAAAATTGATCAGAAAGAAGACTTGAGACAATTATCACAAGGATTAGATCCATTTTTGCACACTCTTCGGTTAAAAGATTCCCCAAAGTGCTCCAGTAACATCTGTCTACGACATTTTTCCTGCAAACACATTACATTATTAAGGGTAAAAATTGGTATGCAGTGTGCTTAATAGAATCATGTATAATATAACAAGGCTTACCTTCTGTTCACAATACTGTTGCATTTTCCGAGCTTGATCCATTGCCATCTTGAAACTTTCTTTTTTTCTGCCTCCACTTCGTAACATGCATACAACCCTGCTAAAATCCTTTTTTTGATATAAAGCAAGACATTCCGAAGGAAGATTATCTCTTCCCGCCCTTCCAGATTCCTGATAATAGCTTTCAATTGACTTGGACAGTGTATTGTGAATCACAAACCGCTGAAAGTCAAGGTCCAAACAAATTTAAAATCTTAGCTGTCAAATAATTATATAAAAAGCAAAGAACACACACACACACATATATAGAGGGGCATTCAAAAACAACCCCTCTAGATTATACAACCGATGCAACCCACCTATAAACCATCCATTTCATTTTTTTTTCTTTTTTGATTTTTTTAACGGAGGGTAGTTACAACCGATCAAATGGTAACTGTTGATGATCAAATGGACGCTCCTAATTTGATTGTAAGGGGTGTAGGAACGCATAATAACCACCCTCTCTCTCTCTCTATATATATATATAAGGTTAGATTCAGGGGAAAACTTCAAAAAGAAAAATTGAAGAACACCCCAAGAGCCCATTATCTAGACGGTATGCACAAATGCATACTGGTAATTTGTAACACGTATTAGTGCATATGCACTAATGCATAGGAAAAAAAACTTCAATCGCTTGTATGCATTTGTGCATACCTTCCAGATGGAATGGGCTCTCAGGATGTTCTTCGGTTTTCTCTTTTTTTGAGGTTTTCCCCCGAACCTCCCTCTATATATGTATATATATATATACATTCACATACATAGAGGGTGTTATTATGAAACCATTTGCATTCATACAACCCTTACAACCAAATCAGGAGGGTCCATTTGATCATCAACAGTTAAGATTTAGTCAGTTATAACTTCCCCTAATTAAAGAAACAAAAAAGGAAAATAAAAAACAAAATGGATGGTGGATATGTGAGTTGCATTGGTTGTATGCTCTAGAGGGGTTGTATTTGAACTCCCCTCTATATATATATAATGTATACACACACACTTACAACATCAGGCTTGTCTATTCCCATGCCAAAGGCAATAGTGGCACACACCACATGCATCTCCCCTGAGTGCCATTTTTGTTGAACGGCAATTCTCTGACGAGCAGACAAACCAGCATGGTAATATACTGTTTTAATCTTACACTTTTCATTTAGAAACTTTGAAACTTCCACACATTCGTTTTTTGAAAGGCAGTACACGATCCCAGAGGCATTTTTAAATCGATCAGACAGTAGCTTTCCCAGCTGTTTAAGAGGCTCTTTACTTTTCTCAATCACTTCATACTTCAAGTTTGGTCTGTCAAAGCTTGTCTCTAAAACAAGAGCTTGTGGGATTCTTAAAGCTAATAAGATATCCTGCATAAAACAATTTGGCATTAAAAAGATCAATGGTGCATTTAATAATAATAACCACACGAGCAATACCTTACGAACTGCCTCTGTTGCAGTAGCAGTCAATGCCATCACAGGAACATCTGGAAAGTTCTGCTTAAGACACCCCAATACTCTATAATCTGGACGGAAATCATGTCCCCATTGGCTAAAAAGAACAGAAGAAAAGGCACCACAAACACAACAGCAATAAATGGTGGTTTCTTATTATAACAAGAAAGACCATCAAGGAATCAATTTTGAATATATATATATATATGTATAGAGGAAAGTTCGAACTCAAATTTGGTTGCGAGCATGAGGACAAAGGAGAGCGCGACGCGTGTCCTATTTAGTCTTAATAACGAAGGGAATTCAGTATGAATAACGAAGGTGAAGTTCATACGTTATTCAGTATGAATAACACGCATTCAGAGTGAATAACACAACATTCAGTCTGAATATATTCAGCCTGAATGGGACACGTGTCGTGCTCTCCTTTGTCCTCATGTTCACAACAAAATTTGAGTTCGCATGTGAACCCGTCCCTATATGTGTGTATATATATATATTATATGTATATAGGAAAGTTCAAATGAGAACTCAAATTTGGTTGTGAACGTGAGGACAAATGAGAGCGCGATATGTGTCATATTGAATGTAGTATTATTCGGATCGAATTTAGTATTATTCAGACTGAATAACACTACATTCAGTCTGAATAATACTACACACAGTCTGAATATTTTCCTTCGTTATTCAGTCTGAATATGACACGTGGCGCGCTATCATTTGTCCTCACGTTCACAACCAAATTTGAGTTCTCATTTGAACCCGCCCTTGTATGTATATATTGTCACAAAGACTTCATGAGCAAGAGTAGAATAAAACAAGGCCATACCTCACACAATGTGCTTCATCAACAACAAATCCAGCTAGTTGTCTCTGTAAAACAGTTGACAGCGTTCACAACCCAACATCCTTTAATATTATGTTTCTAAATCTTTGGTGTTACATAATGATGTGAAATATCTTCTACATATTTAGAAACGAACCTTCCGATGTAGAGATTTTAAGGTCTCTTGAAACGACAGGTTCCCAGCAATCCTTTCAGGAGTAACATACAAAAGCTTGCATGATGGTTTCTCTCTCCTAAAACATGAAAGAAATTTATTTTGTTTGTCATGCTCCAGCCAAGTCATATACCATAATCTAGAAACATTTATCCAACAATAAGAACAAGAATAAGTAATCACTAAGGTGGCGTTTGTTTTTTAAGAGCTGCTGAAGTCTAAAGTCTCATTTCACTTCTGATTATACGAAGTGGTGCTGAAGTCTGAAATTTGAATCAGTAAGGCCTTGTTTGTTTTTTCATTTTAAGTTCTTAATCCCCACTTACGTCTAATTTGTTTAGACGTTTCATAACCATTTCAGAACTAAAATCAGACTTCAGACTTCAGCACCTCTTAAAAAGCAAACGCCACCTAAGAGACTGTTTTTACGTCTGAAGTCTGAATCAGTAACAGTGAAAGAGACTTGGAAAACAACTTTTGATCTCGTAAACTGAATTTAGAGGTTCTAATGATAGATCCTAAGCTAAAGTTGACAAATAACGGTCTTACCTCAACTCTTGGAGTACAACATTTGCTTGGGAAGTACTTTGTTGTGAATTTAAAAAAGTTGATGGTACTCCAAACTTGAGGTTCAGAGTGATTATCTGGTCCTGGATGAGAGAAAGAAGAGGAGAGATAACAATGGTGACTCCTGGCTGCATCGTTGCAGGTAGCTGCATGATAAGCAAAAGAACATGCATTACAATGGCTGCTTATAAAGGCTTATTTCTTTATTGTACTTACAGAGAGATAGAACAAAATATTCATAACTAATAATGAAATAAATTTTATTGCTTCCTCAGGCTAAAGTTACAAAAAATATTCAGAAGGGAAGTCAGAAGTAAGAACGGGTGGATTACAAATGAACCTCATATCAGTTTAAGGTATGTGGTTTTGGCCAAGCCATTTGCTGATCAGCAAGATAAGATAACAAAAGAAAATTATCATGCAGAGAAATAGATAAACATATATATATATATATAACCTGGTAACATAGACTTTTACCACCACCGGTGGGCATAAGAACAAAGCAATCACGCTTCTCCACAAATGCTTTACAAGCTTGATGCTGCAAGGGACGAAATGCCCTATTACCAAATATCACGACGTTTGCCAGTTCAAGATCATCTAGCGACTTCAACTCTTCATAGCTAAGAGTTCCATTTCCATCATTTGATGCCGGGGAGCAAGTCTTCTCATCGAAAAACGATAAAACTGAAGTTTGTATAGTTTTGCTCTTGCCATCCTACAAAAGATACCAAAAAATCAATGTACATGCACCTACATGGTAAATAAGTTTCTCTAGAAACTTACCCTGTCTAAAAAACCTAGTTACAGTAATATTTCGTCAACCAAACCCTCCCAATCGAGGTCTTTGAATATTTTTTAGTTGTTACGATTCTGCAGAAGTACCAAGTTCTTGAATCATAACTATAAATAACTTGCATACAACAAGTAAACCAGACGCATAATAAATATAATTTCTGATATGGCCCCCAAACAGTTGGAACATTAAAAAAGTGTTAACCATATACATAATCCTCAAAGATATGATAAACCACGATTCTTTCACCTTATTTTTTGAAGTGCTTTTATCTACACGTGGGACCCTCTGGCTGCTTTTATTACAAGATGATGAATATGTAGATTTTGTATCCTTCTTGCTTGAGATATTAAAGTCTGGGTCTTCATCTTCACTTGTAGAATCCAGATGCATCAAGTTTTGATGTTTTTGAACTTTAGGGGACTCCGTTAATACATGGACAAAAGGTTCACCAATGCCATTATTGCTATTGGTTTCATTATGTCTCACTGAATCCTCATTAAACAGGTCTTCCAGGGTTCCACAAGCCTGAGTCTCCAGAGCTTGTAAATCATCCCAGTCCTCACTGTCTTGCATAGTTTCAGCAAGTGATGCAAGAAAATCATCACCGCAGTAGTCGACAGTGATAAAGTCCCGTCCATCATTGCCTACACAATACGTTAGAATATTAACTCATTTAATTTGCCATATCTTAGTTATAGATTTCAAAAGTCTGCTCTATAGTTTATGTAAAAATTCAGAATGCCAAAAGTGGGAAATGTAACGAGCAAAAAATGAGTGGCTTTCTGCTTTAGATAAAACCTTCAAGAGGAGCAGATATATCATAACAAGGAATAAATGTTTCCTCACAACCCAATTTTCCTATGATCGAGCCTAGAAGTTTATATTTATGTGCTATCACAAAAGATTCCGGATTTATTGTAGATTCATGGTGGATATTATAGTCGACCTTAGGAAGACTTGAAATACGCCTTTTAAAAAAACATGTGCTTTATAGTGTAGCTGATGTTGGATATCTAATGAAAGGGAAGAAACTCTAGATTTATAAGTTATAAACCATGTGCGCATACTTGAAAGTCCAAACACATTAAATTCAAACCTAGAATAAGGACTACCTACAGACATATCCGAACTCGATCTCTCTTTGCCAATGATTTTGACATCACCAGCTTCTTTTCTTCAGGAAGAATAAAGAGAAACATGTAATCAAACTAATACTTTTTGCACATAATAAGAAGAAAACTGAAAACGATTATAGTTATCAACTAAATAGAGTGCATAAAAATCACTATTCACTAAAAACAAACACTTGCTACAATCAATACTTATGGTAGGTTTTCCATTGACCAAGAAATCACTGACAAAAAGATTTCATTCATCCGTTATCAAGTAAAAAAAATCCGAACTTCAATAAAACTTAGAAATTTTGTATTTCACTACAAGATATCATATAATCATTTATCAAACATCCAAATTAATAGGTGAAAAAACTTTCAAGTGTACATATATCAGTAACATAACACGAAATAACGCAAATAGAAGCAAATAATATACGAATCACATAATCTATTTCTAGGGTTTAAAGTGAAGGAAGCAAAGACATATGATTTTAGGATAGGGTTTATGGATCACCGTAGAGATCAACAAGACGATCTAAGCAAATGCGAGCAGATTCTTCATCGAATCCAAATTCAAGAGCCAAACTTATCAACCTTGCTTTTTCAACCTCTAGATTCTTCATTCTTTTTTCTCCAGTGAAGTGAAAAGAAAACCTTCCCGCGCTTCTTTTAACACATAACTTGTAATTAAGCCCTTCAAATAGTTTTCATAAATTGCAGTTAAGCCATTGAACTTTTAAACAGTTGCATTTTGGTCATTGTTTATTTGGAGTGAATTACGTTTTTCGTCCTTGTGGTTTACTAAAAACTTTAGTTCTAGTCCCCCGACTTCATTAACTACACCCATGCCCTTGGGGTTTGCATTTTGCTTTGGTTTGGGTACCTTAGGCTAACAGTAGTTAAGAGGGATTGTTAAGTGACTTCACGTGCTAGTCGCATGAAGAGTATTTTGATCATTTTCCATGTTTTTAATTATAACAATTTTATGTACAATCTTTTAAACTAAAAGTACAAGTCATCAAATACATTAAAACTATTATTTAATCTCTTCTCCATATAAACGTTTATTGGAAAAAGCAACCCCAAAGAATTGGGACCAAAAGTGATTAACAGTGACCATTGAATAAGTTTATTTAGCTTGAGTTAGGTTGATTTTATCTAATGATTGACCAAATAAAAATATTAAAAAATAATAAATTGTATGAATTTAAACAAAAGAAGAGGTAGCTATTTAAAAAAACATAGTATACCTCTATCTATCTTTTCTGGTTCATTAATTGCCTCAATTTACAAAAACCAATAGGAACATAAGCCCTTATCTCTCTCTTCTCCCTCATGCGTACATAAATGCATGTTATTGAGGAAATACTGACGGCGTTCTTCTCTCTCTCAACCTCAAAAAATCCTGCTTGGACGACCACCATCCCACACCTTCTCTCTTGATCTTTTGTCTCTTGCTAACGAACAAAAACGAGTCATGGTGGCGGAATCCATCTCCGTCCAAAACCTTGATGACTCAGCCATTTCTCATGCTCTCTCAACTCCAACCACACAATGACGAAGATTTGAAAATGGATTGTACAAAGGTCAAATCCTGGTTTTTGCATCAATGAAGATGGAGATGCAGTCAAATCCACTCTACGCTTTTTGCTTAGGGTTCTGAACAATTCAAAGCATCTCCATGTTTTCATACTATGGTTTTTAACCTCAATGATAGTAGGAAAATGATCAGTGACATTGTAAACACAAAATAAATTCTAATTAGGCTCTTAGGCTTTTAATTTTAGGGTTCTAATGTTGCTTTTTATTTGGATTGGCGGTTTTGATGGCAGTAGCTAACGACTGTTAGACCCAGGGACCAAAAAGTGAAATGCAACATGGACATGGACATAAATACTGAAGTCGATGGACGAAAATGAAAGTTTTAGTAAACCATAGGGACAAATATTGTAACTCACTCATTCAATTAATTAAAATTGGGTGAAAATGCATCAAACCAGACCTTGATTTAGTTCTTATTTAGTGTAAACTTGTCTCCATCGCCTCTCCCTTCACTAAAACCTCTTTCATCTCTTAATATTGTTAGCTACAAACCATGAGGTAAACCTCCGACTTAGAAAGGGCTAAGGGGGTCATTCACTAAAGGTTTACCGGGTGAGCATGACAAGGACTGAGAATCTTACCCAGTAAGTGATGCAAAAAACTCTTACCCAGTAAACATTTATCGGGTAAAAGACGCTTACCAACAATCCACTTGATGACCGAGAATGTTACTCAATAAGGTGAAGATGGTCACTCTTGCCAGTAAACGTTGCCCTAAGATATACTATTCATGGTGACACCAAGCTTTCAGTGAAACAACCCATGGTCCACCATGCTAGGAAGCCTCAAAATGGCATCATCGGGGTTTAAATCCCCAATATCTTCCTTGAAATTGAAATGTATAACGTAATTGCTATTATCATTCACATTAGGTCACCCAACTATCGATATCAAGCCAATTCTCATTTTCACTCAAAATTATGTTCGTATTGCTTCTGTATGTGAACCATATATTACTAGATTTAGAACACTAGATTTGTGTAGCTAGTGAGATCCTTAATCACAAGACAAGGGTTTAGATGTTACGGTAAAAGCACCTGTTTATTTGGAATACAAAAATAAAATAAAACGTCATATAAAAGTTTGATACCATTTAAGTTGATTATGTGTTTAATAGGTAACAAAATGAATGAAATACCATCATATTGAAAAAAAAAGTCTGCTATATTAAATAAAAGTTAAATCAAAGTTCGTTATATTTTGTATACATTTTACCTAATAAAATTTAGAAATTTAGATTCGTGACAATTTGACATTTTGGAAATTACATATTATTTATACCATGGGAACTTTTATGATTTTACAAGATTGACTCCTAAAACATTGTAAAATGATATCTTGACTTTATGAGATTAGTAAATTACAAAAAAGTTATTGGTTTTAAAGTTTGGCTCTTCTTCTGCTATTATATAAAATAGGGGTGTGCTTGTAGATTGAATTAATGGATTGAATATTTAAACAACCTAACTAAACGTACGGTTAGTCGGGTTAATACTTTGATACATCAAAATTCTTTTAACGTTAAATAAAAGAAAACTTTTGGGTGGAATATACACATTGTGTATAATCTCTTCACCCTCAATAGTTAAACCCAGAGCAATAGCATGATGAACCAAAAAGTCTCCAGGACCTATTGTTAAAAATAGTGAATTACTATTCTCATTAATAGCATTTAACCAACCCGGCAACCATATGCTTCGACCCGCATTGAATGTCGAGTCATTCGTTGAAGATAAAAGTTATGTTGTTTTCTTTACTCGTAATTTCTTTCTCACGATCAATCATTTGGTTCAATTTATCCTTACTCCTTAAATCCTAAATATATCACATTCAACTATTTTTCTCAAATTTACATAGATAATTATAGGGCCAGGTTAAAAAATGAAAAAACTGAAAAACACCCTAGCAGCGCTGCATCTGGACGGTGTGAACAAATACATACTGGTAATTTGTAACACGCATTTGTGCATATGCACAAATGCATAATACGGACTCGTGCATAGAAAGAAAAAAACAACTTCAATTGTTTGTATACATTCGTGCATACCATCCAGATGGGGGCTCCTAGGACGTTCTTTAGTTTTTTTTTTTTGACGTTTTCCTCTGAATCTGCCTCTATAATTATATATGTTCACATTTACTAAACATATATATACGAGTAAGTTACATATAGATGAAGAAGAGACTGAAAATATATGTATTTCTAGAAGATACACGATGGTGTAATTGTCTGATGTACATATTAACATAAACTTAATAATCATTATTTATTAAATCCATAAAATAAAAGAATATCGAGTTGAGTTAAAATAAACACAACCCAATACTAAGCTACTTGTGGTGCAGAAAGCACCAATGTGATAGCTGCAGTCAAGATCCTTTCCCTGCTCACAAGTTGTGAGAATCTAACCACTAGACAATCAATCTATGGCTCTAAGTTGTTTATGATACTAAAAGCACCACAATCAGCATAGAGCAATAGATTGCTTAGTGAGCATATCCTCCCAACTTGTGAGAATCGACTGCAATCTAATAGCCGGCTATCACATTGCAAAATCTTGTTGAAGGACCCATCAAAAACTCCCGGTAGAAATACAACAGTATGTCCTAGAAAAACAACCATTAATAAATTAATTAGACGTATATTTAGGCTATGTTTGGCAAAAATAAGCTAGCATATTTACAGGGTACACGTTTGGCAAACCATAAGCTAGCGTTTTGAAACGCTACTTGGAGTAGCGTTTTGGGAGCTTATTGACATTTTTTCCGATTATAACCCTCATGAATATTAATTATTAGTTATTACTAATAATTATAAACATGTCCTTTTTGGTCATTTTACATTCTTATAAGCTAGTTTTTGTCAAATGTGATTTTATTCACCATCTAGCTTATCAGCCATCCGCTAGCTTATCCGCTAGTTTGCCAAACATAGCCTTAATAGTATGTATGTTATAAAATAAACAGTTAGGTGCTGTTTATCAAACGTTTAGCAGGCAAGTGTTTATTGTGTCATTTACCTTACTAGATTAATATCGCAAGGGTCGAGAATCTTACCCACTAAGGTTAGTGAAGTGGTGGTAGCATTTTGATAAATGGCCCCTAAATTTCCGGAAGTTTAAGCACCTGCAAACCGGAGCTTGACCTTGGGTGAAATCATCTAGTCCCCCATTGGGTATGCTCTCCGCCCTCAAATTGACTGGTATTCCCGTTGTTCATTCAACTGCAAGAAATAATATTGATGATGAATAGTTATTCATAAAAATTAAACGAAACAAATAGATGGAATAAAGAAAGAATTAATGGCAGATTTGTATTTTAATCTTCTTTTTCAGAGATCCATGAAGAATTCTTCCTTCTGACATGCTAGAATTCAGCTACTAGATCTCCCTCGTTTTGCTCAAATTAAGTACAAAACTTAATTAACTAATTCCTACAATATATTTTAATATTATTTTCTTCCTCTTCTAATTAATAATGTTATTTAGTTTTAATAAATTCATAATGAAAAGAATATTAACCTTCCAAGAACCAATTTTCAAGAAAACAACAGAAACATTAGAAGCCTTCAACCTCTTCACTGCAAGTTGATCATATGATGCCTTTCTAGTTGCTTTTCTTGCATCAAGAAATGAATTCTAGTTCCTTGATTTTAAACTCAACCCAATTGACCCTCCATCCTGCAGAAATTAAGCAATATAATATTTACA
The DNA here is from genome assembly GCA_036898165.1 of Silybum marianum. Classification (NCBI taxonomy): domain Eukaryota; kingdom Viridiplantae; phylum Streptophyta; class Magnoliopsida; order Asterales; family Asteraceae; genus Silybum; species Silybum marianum. The sequence continues at coordinate 13,412,332 of CM072528.1, forward strand.
AAAACAAATTTGAATAAAAGCTTTAGTTTGTTTCCAATTTTCCCGCCCCAATTAATCTTTTTTTATCATAAAGATTCTGGTAATCCGTACACATGTGGAGAAGTTTTTTAGAATGTCTTCTTAGAGTAATCTGTCTACCTATATAATTATATTATTTAATACGTGATTGCCAGCTGGAGTAGGTTACATTATTTTATGCAAGTACCAAGTATATTTGATATTTTTAAGGTTCTTAAACAAAAGCGATCAATTAACAAGAAACCTGATCAAAACTAGAAGAGTGCCCTTTGAAAGCTTCATGTTCCATGGCTATCCTGATGAGCTTGATAAGACTACAACTGACAACTTTTGCTCAAATACCTGAGAGATAATGAGATGTGGTTTAGTAGACAAATCATATTGACAAAAACCAAATTGAGATATCATTACCTTTTCAAAGTGATCCAATTCATTTCTCAGTTCCACATCAATGGCTGCCGGTATAGACTGACCAATGTTTGCTCCACTTGTGTCCGTAACCACCTATATGATGCAGAATTCAGACAGATTCATGCAATCAGAACTCACAACACCCAAGTTTCCTTCCTTTATTCACAAGTGAAGAAGAGAAAGATTATTAATGAATAAGCTATACTGTGTGCATTCACAGCTGATCTAAATGGCAAAACACAAGACACACATTGAACAACTCCACCAGAAGAAGTTGATCCGTGCTTTCTGAGACTATTGCATCATTGCTAAAGAGAAAAAAGAAATTGTAGTAGAAGATAAAAACAAAGGACATTTCCTAGAGATAAATATGAAAATGCCATATATTGTATTATTCTATGTCCTTTCTAGGACATAATAACTTCAGTATCCATCTACTAAACGGACTTTATGGCATCTCCCTAGAGTATTTGGGCGGACTTCCTATAAGCTGTAGATAAAAGTTGCAATAATTGATTATTTACCAACTTGAAGCCTTCAAGAGAATGTGATAAATCAACGCCTTGACTGTTAAGAGACTGATATTCCTTTAGAACTGCAGACAAACGGATGATTATGCAAAGAACTCTGAACTTATGCTTCATCTGTACAGCAAAAAATAATTGGTAAAAGTTAATGTTAGCATTTATATCAAATTACTAACTTTTCTTTAACTAAACATGAAGGGTACCTCATTTGTGAATTCACTTAGAGAATCATGATCAAGTTGCAGGAATTTCTTTCTGTGATGCCTTGCAAGCAATGCAATTAACTGAAGAACACAAAATAAGAGGTTGAATGAATGTTCATTATTCATCAATGAATACGACATGGGATAAGAAAGCAGGCAATGTACCTTAACCTCTTCATTACTATATCCATGAAGATGCTCCCCATTCTGTTGACATATACAATTTTCAACACTACTCTTTTAGTCAAAACTAGATTAAGTTCATAAAATAATTATGTCACATTTATCTCACAATCTCTTCTTGATGAGTTCATATGCTTATAATAATGGAAATTTTTCTTTAACCACATATTTCCTACTAAACAATATATATCAAGAAAAACATACCATAATAATATGGTATGATCGCTTATGGTAGCCCTTTTTTCCAGTCACCAAACCAATATTATGAAGCAAACACGCAGCTTCAAGATACTCAAGATCCTTATTATCCAATAAAACAAGTTGATTTCGCTTACCATCAATCTCACTCCACTTCCTTAAACCGGCAAATATTCCCTGTAAAACCAATTAATTACTCCCATTGTCATATTTCACATCAGTTAATACATTTAATTGGTTTTAAAGGTTTAATAATACCTGTGCAATGGAAGCACAAGATGCAGCACAAGTCATCCTCTTCTTATTATTGAACCTTGATGCAAGCCTCAAGACTGATCTCCACCTTCCATTTGCATTCAAATCAAATCCATCATAGAACTCTGCTAATTTCTCAGCAATAACACCTTCTCCCAATGCATAACCAGAGACTTCCATTTCTTTAATCTCAAGCAACCCAAATATCTCTTCCAACAAAATCACAGCAGCCACAATAAATGCTGATCTTGTCTTGAAAAACCCTTTTCTATTACCTCCTTCAACCTCACTCTCATCATCCTCCTTACATAACTTGTCAACAAGACCCCTTAATTCTTCTCTTGTGAACTTCCAATCCCTCCTATAACCTTCAAGTAAACCAATCTCATTCACCAAATCACTGCTATAACCCATAAAAATTGCCTTTTCAATCATCCTGATGGAACCAGAAGAACCAACAGCAATATCAATCTTATGTTGTGAAACCTTTTCGATTAACCCTGATTCTTTAACGACATCCCTAATGTGATCTCTCATTGCCTCAGTTGCCTTGTTTCTAACAAACCTTTGAGTCAAAGTTACATGCCCTAGTTTCAATGAAATCCCAAATTTAACTTTACCTTGAAATCCGATAACAAATTCAGTCGATCCCCCTCCTATATCGATTGTAAGAACTGTGTGATTGTAAATCGGATGGAACTGTAGGACACCAAGGTAGGTAAGGCGAGCTTCTTCGTATCCCGATACGACGTCGATTTGTAAACCTAGTTTTTGTTGGATGAGCTGTAGGAGTTCCGATTGGTTGGAGGATTCGCGGATGGCGGAGGTGGCGACGAGACGGAGGTGGGAGGAAGGGACGTTTAAGGAGTGGAGGATGTGTTGGAACTTTCGAAGTGATTCAATGACACGGAGCTGAGCTGAGGAGGATATGGCGGTGGTGTTGTTGCCGCCGGAGACGAGAACGACGGGCTCCTTGAGGCGTTGGAGGGTTAGAAATCGACCGGTTGTAGGGTCAGCTCGGACGATTCGGAGTTTGGAGGAGTTGGTCCCCAAGTCGATGGCGGCGAAGAGGTGGTTGTCGCCGGAGGAAACGGTGGCGAAAGGTAAAATAAGGGGATTGGTCGCCATTGTTGTGCAATCAGAGATTTGGTGTAGAAAGTCCGCTTGACAGTTAACCGTATACTTCTTCACAAACTTTCCGTTTCCGACCTACCGTTAAAATTAAAAACAAGCAGATACCGTCCACAATTATCTTATTTCGGTTATCACTGATTCACTGATATGAACGTTTTCCTATCTCTTAAAAAAGAGGTTTTAAAAAAGTTTTGACTTTATTTTTTTACTTGAAATGAACTCACGCAATGCAGCGAGATCCATTTTAATTTCAATGTTGTATTTTACTTTTTGTTTTTATCTATGTTATAATACGATTTTATTAGTTTCTAGAAAATAGATTTTATTTTTTGTAAACTTTCTTTATTTCAGATTTTTTTTTAAAATTATAATATAGGTTTAATAAGGAAATTAATCAAAATAACCAAAATAATACCATTTTTGAATTTTAAGTAATTATGCTTTAATCAATTGTACTAACTGCATAATAATATGTTTTTAAGAGTTTTTGCCAAATGTTTTATAATATAGTATAGATAATTAAGTTATTACCAACCATCAAACAGTTATACACGAGCATCTTCAATAAATTCTTCAAAAAAAAAATTAAAATAAAATAGCAAAATTCAAAATCTTCAAAAAAAAATTTGTTCATTCGAACAAATTCCCTATTTTAAAGAATTTTATAATATTAAAATATTACACTCACCTATTAAAATATTATTTATCTCTCCAAAAATTTATTTTGAAGTTTTCCTATTGATGCATTCATCTGGTAATCATTTTTGGAGTGATCTCCATATTTGGAGGAAAAACTATTATCTCTCACAGTTTCTCCATTTTAAAGATGGTTTTGAGGAAACTATTAAAGCACAATATTGATGAAAAATCCCTATTTTCTTCATTTTCTCCATTTTAGAGAAGTTGTTGAAAATGCTCTAAATAGCTGATTAAATAAGATATAAATCTCGTTAACATCATTAAACTGCTAATAAGTATGCTCTTAGAGGTTTTACGTGGGTTTAGGGAAGGAAAGCAAGAGAAGAATAAGTCTATTAAAAATACTATAATGAAAGTGTCTTCTACTCCAATTTATGAGACCTTGACTTGAATGACCTTGACTCATTTAAGTTGCTCACATGATCATTTATCTTCAGACTTTATTTAAATGTCACTTGGTCCACCACTCACATCCATAAATATTATGGACCTAGTTAAAACTAATTATATAGCAAAAAAATGCAAAAAAATGGGACCAGGTACGTAATAGGAATTAAATGTGTAAAATTTATAAGTTCAGGGGTCCTTCCTAGTGATGACACGTGGCGGGCCCATAATTATTGCGGACCTGTCATTACGGACCTAAGCAAAAAGAGCTCGAAAATTTTGTCGTTTGGTGGTTCCGCAATAATTTGAATGAGGAGAATGGTCGTCTGATGCAATTTCCCTTCATCATTATTACATTAAGGATGTGTTTGGTACAGAGAATGGAATTGCAGAGAAAGAGAATTGGTCTGGAGAAAAGGAATTGACTCTTCTGTTTGGTAGCACTGAGATTTCAGCCGAGAAATGTAACGGAGAATCATTTCTATTGTTTGGTAGGACAGATAATTCAACAGAGAATTGTACCAACCTTATCATTTGCGCCCATATTTTTTACTTACCAATAATTTATGCAAAAAATACAAAAAAAATGCGTTGTGTAACCAAAAAAAATATTTCAACCAAAAAAACCATAGTTATACAAAAAAAAAGTACTTCAACATAATGAAACCAAAAAAATTAGTTCAACCATATTGTAACCAAGAACAATATTTCAACCATAAACAATTATCCCATGGAACCATCAGTATACGATTCTACCATGTCAATTTTGTCTTCTTTTGTCAACTCAAGAAATGACTGTCCTAGAACCACATCCTTGCCAATCAAATGAGCTGCTTTAAAATGTTTGGTCCTATTAATACCCGGTAAAGCTTTCAACTCATCAGCAACTTTCTCATAGATTTCACGAGCCTCCGAACTTTCTTTATTTAGACTTTCACCCACAATCTCTCCAAATCTAAACAAGACCTCCTTCATCTCTTTGCATGACTCCCGATATATTTCATTGCCATCCATACTTTTGCGTTTATGTTTGCTTGTTACACAACCTGTTGGTCCTTCAAATTGACAAGCACCTTGAACGAGCTCTTCAACGCAATCAAAGCCATCAATCGGGGAACTTCTTTGCGTCTCTGGAATGGCATCATCTTCTTCTCCAAGATCAATCGCTTTACTACCTGTTGTTCTATCCTTACCAAAGATGGTATACAATTTGTCATAGAACGGAAATCGCTTGCCTCGAAAATTTGCGGCACCTTTGTGAGACTACAAGGCAATTAGAAATAAATTTAGAATAAACCTTTTTAATAAAAATATATTTCATTAGAATATACCTTAACGTATTCATCCCAAACACTGTCCTTAGCGACCACACAAGTTTTTTCTTCATCCCAACCGAACCCACTTGCATGCACCATATCATATACAATGCTAAAGTGTGTCTTCCACGTCTTCATCCTAGACTTTATATGCGGCTCTGCTTTAAGGCCGGAGTTAGGCAAACTTACATCTAGCAATTGTTGAACTCCATTTAAATAGACCGATTTGAATCCGTTGTCAGCACCGGCATACTTTCCAGATGCATGTAACTCCATTAATGCATCAATTAACTTTGCATCTTCATCAGTTGTCCAAGTATGTTTGCTCCTTCCGATACCTTTCACTACATCTAAATCTGCCATTTCTACATAATACATAATTCATGGTTCTATAAATAATACGTACAAATGCATATAATTCATGGTTCTATAAATAATACGTACAAATGCATATAATTCATGATTCTATAAATAATACGTACAAATGCATATAATTCATGATTCTACAAATAATGAATAAAATATTAAAAATAAAAGAAGAATTAACATTAATAATCATAATTCAAGGTTCTACAAATAAAAAGTACGTATAAAGAGTACATTAATTATTAATACGCCTAGCATTCCAATTGGTAAACATTTCGTTAGCAAGAACGTCTCTACGATCGGTCCATTGTTGTAAGGTCTCAACCGTAGAAACAACATGGTCATGATCGTTTGTAGGTTGTGTATGATTTGTTGGGACTTCGTTATCAATAAGGTCTTCACTCATTGTTTGGCGAATGAAATTGTGTAACCAAACACACCCTAAAAGTAAAGTTTTGCGTTTGATCTTTAACGTTTGTCACTTTCAACGGTTTTTGTCCTTCAACTTTGTTTTAACATATTTGTTCCTCAAGTTTGTCACCTTGCAAGGATTTTGGCCCTCAGTCTAACGGTCGTTAACCTTTTCTGTTAGTTCCAATTTAATAACGGGTATTTTAGTCATTTTAAACATTTTCTATTAAAAACAAAACATATATTACAAAAAGAGTTGTATATACAGAGGGATTCAGATGAAAATCATTTTTTGGTTGTGAACTAGGGGACAAAGGAGAGCACGACATGTGTCTCACACCTTCACGAGTTATTCATCATGAATAATGTATCATTCATGATGAATGTAATTCTGTAGTAGTGGTTTTTTGGATGATTTCGGTATTTAATTATGTTGTTTCTTTTTGAATGCTTGCTAATTTTGTCAAAATTTACGTTCATTCATTACCGTTAATGTTGTCCTATTAAGGATTTTCGACTAACCCGAAAACTGAATGTAACAACCCTAAAATTGGGAGTTAATTTAAACCAAATAAAATGCGGAATATTACTTAATTAATAAAAATCACCCATAAAGATGGGGAGGAGTATGAGAGTTTACAACATCGAAGGGATACTAGATGACAACCTACTAATCTATACAGTTACAAAATACAAATTAAATTCGGGTGTCTCTAAATCCTCAAAATATATTATTCTATGTAACTCCATCTGTACACGCAACGATGTACTCCAAAAAGGATGCCCTACCGGCACCTAGCTCCACTCAATCCCTCGGAGCCCTACTAGAACGATCACCTGATATACATGTCATTTTAAGAAAAAGTGTTAGGCTTAAAGCCTATTGAGAACAAACAGTTCAAATATGAAAAGCCAGTAAATAAGTGAAAACGGTAGAATCAACATCTAACCAAAAATCCTTTCCATTATTCTTTTTCTTTTGCGCGCGATTTATACCTAAAGATACGCAATTGAGGGAAACATACGGGAGCGACCCGCTAATCGTACCGATAGAAATCAGTAAATAAGTAAGCTCGACTGGATAGAAATCTTCGGCTTATGGATAAAGAGTTCAACCCCAAACGTGGATTTATTACTCAATACCCAACTGAGCAAGTTCAACCCTGATGGTTTGAGCTTGGACTCCAAAGGTCAACAGTACCAAGAGGTCACAGGTTCAAATCCAGGGAGGGGTAAAAAAAATCCCCTTATGGCCACGGAGGTTCAAATGCGGTGACTCCGGGGCTACCTGCGAAGCGGGTAGTCGCCCTGGAATTAGTCGGCTCGCATAGTTGGGTTGGATATCCAGGTTAATCAAAAAAAAAGTTCAACCCTAACAAGGATTTATTACTTTCACCATCCCCAATATAAAACCGAGTATTGTGCCTATGGATCCATTACACTAGTCTAAATCTTTTAATACATCCATTTCGATGTACTAATCATTTCTCAATACAAAACCTTTGTATGATAAGTTTCCTTGTTCCAAAACCTCCTTTTCAAAATTAGGTCAAAATAGCATTTAGTTCCAAACTTCATATTTCTTGACATTAAACTCATAAGAGTGTTTTAAAACCTTCCCTTGTACTCATTTCATCATTTCAAAAAGAACCCTAAATGACACATTTTGACCTAGTTTACCAAAATCCATCAAGTATAGAAATACTTGTTTAAACATCATGTAGAAGGTAAAATACATCATTTTGACATGTATAAAGTTTTAGAAAGGTAAGAATATACTTACAATACTAGGGCTTGAAGAAACCCTAAAATGCTCCCAACACTACTTGAACTCTAGAGAGGAGATGAAGAATACCTAAAGTTTGAACCCTAGATCTTGATTCCTTAACTTGAGCTCCTAGTAAAAGCTTGATGATGAGTGGTTGGTGAAGAGGAGTAAATGCTCCTGAAAATCAACCCTTAAGGAGGCGTTTGGTTCGCAGAATGGAATATGTCAAAGGAATTGGAATCTGGAAGGAATTGGAATGGAATGTTATCAGGTTTGACCAAATGTTTGGTTTGCAGGAATGGAATGTAAAAATTGGAATCTGTCTGTTTGGTTTGCAACAAAATTGGAATGGAATGATGAATAATGACAAAAATACCCTTTCTTATATTTATATTTATATTTATATTTATATTTATATTTATTTATATTTATATTTATATTTATAGAGGGAGGTTCTTCTACACCCCAGTTAAAAGTTACACCCCGTGCACCCCAATCAAAACCGCCCACTATATAGTGAATTTCATAACATTCTTCATTTCATAATACATTTCATATCATTTAGGATCAAATGGAACAAGCTTGTTACGAAAAAAATGGTTAAAAGGTTGTGAAAATCAGAAAATATAAAAAATGGACGGTTTTGATTGGGGTGTACGGTGTGTAACTTTTAACTGGGGTGTAGAAGAACCGGACTCTATATTTATTTTTATATTTATATTTATATTTATATTTATATTTATATTTATATTTATATTTATATTTATATTTATATTTATATTTATATTTATATTTATTTATATTTTTATATTTATATTTATATTTATATTTATTTTCAATTTTTTTAATTATAAATGATAATAAAATTAACATTTTAAACTTATCATAGGGTATTTTTGTCATTATAAAAGTTTTGGATGGAATGGATTTCAATTCCATATCATTTAGGAAGGAATGGTGAAATCCTTAAATGGAGGAATGTTTGGAATTCAATTACATTCCTGAGGTAACCAAACGATGGAATGAAATTTGGTCAACGGAATTGACCATTTCAATTCCATCAGATTCCGCCGGATTCCGGCAAACCAAACGCCCCCTTAGGGTTTCCACTTCAGAGTAAATGCTAAGAGGAATGTATCTGATATGTAATAAATGACATTTCAGCTTAAGTCTAGCTTTTATACTAACCACGAACTGCGACCAAAAAGTGCGACGCGGGTCATTTGGCCAGGTCGCAGTCATAGGTCGCGACGGGGTGCAGCCGCGAGCAGTGTAAATTCCGGCCAAAAGCTGATTTTGTCAAATGCGATAACCGACTCAACCAACAACTAATATACTTCTAGATGAATATAATAAGGCCGAAATACATACGAAACTTGAAATTATGGATACTAAAAATCCGGGTGTTACAGTAAATGTTTATCCGGATAAGCATTTAGTAAGCGACCTCTAACTTATAAGTGTGCCCCCAATCACGTAACTTCCTGGATCTTACCTCCACCCAAAAGGTAGAGTGGAAATCAAAACCCATCTTCTTCTTCCCCACCTCCTTCTTCGTTATCCCAAACCCTAATTATATACTTGCCATCTAAACCAATCATCGTCATCGTGAAGAAGTTTAGTATATAGATCAACAAAAAGGGAGATGAGGTTTACCCTCTCATATTCATCTTAGTGCATCGAACATCCAAAAAAACAATAGCCTTCGATTGTTGTACAAGTTTTACATGGACATGATGTTTAACACCAGAGATAAGACTTTGAATATCAGTGGGTGGGAAAATAAAAAAGGCACCTGCATACCTATAGTAGAAGTATTTTTTCGTATTATCGTAAAACGAAGGTGTTCTCATTTGAACCATTTCCGTATATATATATATATATACTACTTTATAAATGGAATTTTCCAAAAGTCTTAAAATCTTAAAGTCTTAAAGTCTTAAATACAACCTAATTAGCACAAGGTACAACTCGTTTAATGCATATCAGATACACAACCTCTTTATTCACTTTATATTCCCAAAGAACTCTGATCACGCCTCTCACCTTCATCATTCGTTTTTCCAGCAGGTTCTCCCCCACTCAATGGCAACGTATCATCCAATCCAATCCAGTAATTTAGGTTATCAAGGTGACGATTTAATATTTCGAGGAGGCTATTCACGTTCTTGAGGCAGAAAGGTGCGATTTAGGGTTTGTTTTCAAAAAAAATTTGTTAGCTCTCACATCCCCTGTTGTGTTTCTCTCCCTGTCCATCTCTAGATTCTTTAAATCACATTCCACTTGGTCTTTGAAATTCTCTTATTAGAGTTATGTCATCGCTGACAACAACATCGATCAGAAAAGTCATCGAGAGGGTGCTCAAGGTTCCATCTTTCAAAGGTATTATTATCCTTCAATAATCCATTTATCATTTCGAGTTCTTTTTTGATATATAGGTTGCTTGTGAGTGGAAGGTCTAATTTGGAATTTTGTGGATTGTTGATAGTGGAAGCAGAGCTACGTAGGTTTAGAGGAAGACAAGAATTCTTCTCAATGATAGGATTTGAATTGCTAAACAAAATCAAGGTCTTTAATCTCTATTTGTCTTATTTTCAATTTCGTTTTTGCTCTTTTTTCTTCTGGATAATATATTTGATGAATCACCTCAATTTCATTTGTGCTCTTTTTTTCTTCTGGATAATATATCAGATGCCTCACCTGTATGTACTTTTTTGTTTTTTTGATTTTAAAATTCACACATGTACTCGATTAGAGCTTGGTTTTCCGATATAAATCTACCTATTAATCATTTTCCAGAATTCTTCAACGTTGAGAGACATACATGTAGTCACTATGTCCTTTGAGAACATATGATAATATTTTCTTCCATGCCTAATATTGATCAGGTTTGTCATTTTATTGTCTAAATTTCATCGTTATTCAAGAGACCAACAGTGTTTTCAACTTCAAGCTTCTGCACTTCCATTGAGGTAATTATTTATCGGTTTGGTTTGGTTTGTTTGTGTGTTTAGAATAAACTCTTGCTATTTATCATTTACTCCTTATTTGATCTAACATGCTGCTTATATAGATTACAAATTTTGAACAATGTGAACACTTCTACTGCAAAAGGTAAGCAAATTAGTAAGAACACTTCAATAAGGAACTTTTTCATTTCATTCTCTTTGTTATCGTATTTCTTTTTGTGTGTTGATAAAATTAGATTTCAAAACCTTGATCTTGTGTTGCATGTTCTTATTTACAGGATGAGAATGGTGATGAACAAAAATCAAATAGAGCAACTAACAAAAAAAATTGATTTTTCATATGGTTTTTGATTGGGCTATCAAATTTGGAAGGGATGGTTTTCAATTGATCACATTAATTTTGAAGTGAAAAAGGATTTGAAGGAGGAAGGAGACGAAGACTAGTGTACTCCCATTTGTTGGATATTCCAAAGTTGGTTTTAATTGTTTTTGTTCTACCTTTCTAGATCTCATATTTCTTTTACACTCAAAATAAAACCTTCGGTCGCAATCTTTTTCTATTCGGGTTTTTTATGGCCTTAGTCATTGTATGAATACTATAGCTATATTAGATGAGCATTTTTGGATAGGGAAAATTGCATCAAAATGGAACAAACTTTGGTTTGATTCCTATTCTGGAGAACCAACTTTCAAAATCTTTATTTTGGGGTTTGAACCAAACTTTTCATATATTTAAGGGACCGGTTACCTGTTAACCTGATAATTATGACGTGTTTCAGGTAAAACGCCAACTAAGATGCCATGTCATATTTAAAATACAAAAAAAAAAAACAAATCTGCCATATTTGATCACTATTAATTATTTTAATAAATTGTACAAGTTGTTAACCCACGTAATACCCTGCTGCACCTCGGTCCCTGGTCACCAGCCTTTTCAAGGAATGACATTCAAACAAAACCTCTCCTTTGTTCATCTTCTCCAAATAATAAGATTTTGTAGGGGATTTTTTGTTTTTTTCTTTCTCAATTTTTTTATAAAGATCACTCATGGATTGTAAAAAATGTCAAACAAAGAAAAAGAGCTTATACCTTACAGAAAATATAAATACATAATCAGATGTAAAGCATCAAGAAACAAATAATAACCGGATCTTATACATGGATTCACTGCATTCATAAACCAAGGAACCAAAAATGTAATTCATGGAAGTTATAATACCCACCACCGCCCCATTTCATACACCAACGTGGCGGCAGAGAGAGAGAGAGAGATAGAAAGAGGTGGTGAAGTAGGGATGGATGACATGGGTCAGTGGCTTGGAGAAGAATATCTCGTCGGAGATGGAGACCCATTTAGTTAGAAGCGTCGGAGAAGAACTCGCCGGAGATTCTTTAGAGGGTGCCGGAGAAGAAATTACGCACTTTAAATAGGAATGCTTCAATTACGAAGAAGAAATAAACTTGAGGATCTGTAAAAGATAAAATGAAGGGTTTGGAAAGGAGGCTTGAAGGAGGAGGAAATGGAAGGATGCAGGAGGCGGAGAGATGAATTAGTTTTTTTTTTTTTGTTTTGTATTTCTAATTAATGATGAGGTGGATTTTTTAAATATCCAAGTAAGTTTTTTTTATCAATGGTTTTGCCACGTCATATAAGGTAACCGGTTACCTACTTAACAAGTAAATCAGACACTTAAATATATGAGAAGTTTAGTTCAGACCCCAAAATAAAGATTTTAAAAGTTGGTTCCTCAAAATAGGAATCAGACCAAAGTTTCTTCCATTTTGATGTAATTTTCCTTTTTGGATAAATGAACCCTTAGTCGATATCTCTATGCGGTGGAATCCCAAATCAATATTTTGTCTAAAATAAACAATGTTTTTTTATTCTTTTGCATGCTTATCGTGGTTTAGAGATTTAAAAACCAATGCGGATTTAGATTAATAGCAAATTGGGTTACGAGAGGGGCTGTCATGAATTTTGATTATCAGTTTAATCCAAGTAAATTTGTTTCATCCAACATGCCAATCAATTACCAAATGATTTTAGCTATATCCGTAAACGTAAAATACAAAAATTGCATAGAATAACATCTTTATATTTGATATTTAAATAAAATATCATGGTTTGATTTATTGGATTGCATAAAATAACTTCTTCACAAATATTGCATAAAATAATTAGTAATTGGATTCCATTGGTTTGATTTAGTGGATTTTGAACTCTCATGTCATTTTTGGAACTATAATTTTTAATTATTCAAAATGTAATAACTTGTAAAGACTAAGCACAAATCCATTATATTAAAATCTCCACCAACAAAACAACCAAAGCATCAAAATCGTTTACATTGATTCACAGCTCCCGCCATATTACGCTGGTACATAACTAGTGGATTTTCAAAGAAAAATTTAATTTAATGAGGTGAAATATTAGGTGACAACAAAAAAAAAGAAAAAAATAAGGTTGTTATAATAGTATCCATTGGAATGCTCTAAGCACGTGAGGATAAAAGTCTCTCTAACTTAACTAATCGGGTATAAAGCCGTTACAAACCCTAATTTTTTGTATATATAAACCCCTAAATTCCACCTGATTTAATCACAAACGCTCTCTATTTCAATCGCAAGCTTATCAACTAACGATCTCTCTTACACTTTCTCTAATCGATTATTCTATACTTTCTGTTCCATTTATGTGATTGATTTTCTGTATCTTGCTTCTTCACCCAATTTCTGTTTTACGGGATTCTTTCTATTTCTTTGTATACATATATTTTTGTTTCTACTAACATTATGGTGATAGCTAATAACAGAGATAGCTTGGAAGAATACAGAGAACAGCTCTGATTCAAGTATGATATCAATTGCTAAAAAAGATCCCCCCCCCCCCCTTTTACACCCATCGAGAGGTATATAACCAGGGAGAAACTTGGCTTACAAGAAAATAAAGGAAACCAATACCATTCCAACAGGTGGCAAATGGTGGTCCCTGGAAAACAAAATAAAATAGCTAATTACTTGTAAAAGTAAAAGTAAAACGACATTGTATCAATACTCTCCCCATCAAAATATCCTTGACCTTAAGGATGATAGTGAGCCCAAATGTCATAGTTTGGAAATTGCTTCTGCAGTTCAACATAGTCTTCCCAAGTGCTGTCTTCTGGTTCTGAGTTACTCCAGTGGACCAAGACTTCTGACGCTATCCGGTTCTTCTTCCTTATCATTCTCTTATCAAGAATCTTCCAAGGCAGAGGGATTAATTCTCCCTTTTCAGACACAGGTGGTAGAGTGCTTGAAACAGAGTGGGTTCCTATTTTCTTTTTTAACAGAGAAACATGGAACACGTTGTGAATTTTGGAGTCCACTGGTAGTGCCAATTTATAAGCCACTTCACCCACCTTCTGTATCACTTCAAATGGCCCGTAATACTTGGCAGCCAGCTTGTGGAACGCCCTTTTATTCACTGAATGTTGTCTATAAGGTTGTAACTTCAGGTAGACCCAGTCCCCCACCGCCAACACTTTTTCAGTTCGATGCTTGTCAGCTTGAAGCTTCATTCTTAGTTGTGCTTTGGCCAGATTATCTTTAAGCAACCGAACATGTTTCTCCCTTCCTCTAAGCTTAGAGTCTACCGCTTGATTGTTTGAATCTTTGGGGTGATAATGAATGTAGTTTGGAGGTTTTTGTGCAAACAGAGCCTCACATGGAGACATTCCCAGACTTGAGTGGTGTGAGGTATTGTACCAATACTGAGCTAACGGAAGCCATTTGACCCAGAAAGTAGAAGCTTCCAATGTGAAACATCGTAAATAGGTCTCGAGGCAGCGGTTCACAACTTCCGTTTGTCCATCCGATTGTGGATGATAAGCGGTGGAGTAGGCCAACTGAGTTTTATGAGCATGAAAGAGTTCTCTCCAAAAGGTACTAAGAAATACCGGATCTCTATCGGATATGATTTTATCCGGTATCCCAAACAACTTCGAAACATGTTCCATGAAGAGTTGAGCCACAGTGGATGCGGTGTATGGATGCTTCAAGGCAATAAAAATCCCAAACTTGCTTAGTTTGTCCACTACTACAAAAATAGTGGAATATCCTTCCGATTTTGGTAGTCCATCAACGAAATCCATAGAAATTATGGACCAAAATCTTTCTGGAATTTCTATGGGCTGCAGCAACCCATACGGGGCTGTGGTTTCATATTTGCATTGTTGGCAAACATGACAACTACGTACAAAATTCCGAACTTGAGCTTGCATACCCTTCCAATATACTGCACTGGACAACCGTTGGTGGGTAGCATGTACCCCCGAGTGACCTCCCATTGCACTCTCATGAAAGAATTTAACGAGCTCTAGTTTAAGTTCTTGGTCATTTCCCACCACCATTTTTCCATTTCGCAACAACATGTCGTCCTCCAAGTGGTACCTTCCTGTTGCTGTTGGGTTCTCCTTGATGACATCTATGAGGGCTTGAAGCTTTCCCATCAATAAGAACACTCTGTATAATTTTGTTTTTCCAATCCGAGAAAACACTAGAAATGGCTAAACAATAAGAAAGAGTTGTTTCATTTGGCCTCCTTGAAAGTGCATCCGCCACCTGGTTGTTACTCCCCTTGTTGTAAACTACTACATATTGCAGTCCCAATAGTTTGCTCAACCACTTTTGAAGGGTAGGGTTGCACTCCTTTTGTTCAAGGATATGTTTAAGAGCTTTCCCAATAAATATCCCTTCCACCTCTGAACCGCTGCTACAATTGCTAATAATTCCCTTTCATACGTAGCTAATTGCAAGGGTTTCGGACCCAAAGCTCTGCTAAAAAAAGCTATTGGATGTTTATCTTGAATAAGTATAGCTCCCACCCCTACTCCGGATGCATCCGTTTCGATGATAAACGGCTTCTCAAAATCAGGAAGAGCTAAAACTGGGGTTTTGGATACAACCTCTTTTAGTTTCTGGAACGCTACACCGGCTTCATTACTCCATTTAAAACCCCCTTTTTTTACCAACTCGGTTAGAGGTTTAGCTATCTTCCCATAATCACGAACAAACCTTCGATAATAGCCCGTGAGTCCCAAAAATCCCCTAAGCTCCTTGATTGTTTTGGGGCACGACCAACTTAACATATCTTCAATCTTTCGTGGGTCCGCCATGACTCCCATGCCACTAATTACGTATCCCAAGTAATCCACTTGGTTACTCCCGAACGTGCACTTGGAGAACCTTGCAAATAACGAATTCGCCTTAAGAGTTTGAAGAACCATTCGAAGGTGTTGCAAATGTTCCTGCCAATTTTTACTGTAGACCAAAATGTCGTCAAAAAAGACAAGGACAAACCTTCTCAGATGAGGTTTAAATACAGAATTCATTAGATTCTGAAACGTGGCTGGGGCGTTAGACAAGCCGAAAGGCATAACGACGAATTCGTACAACCCTTCGTGTGTCCTAAAAGTCGTTTTCTCAATATCAGACTCCTTCATTCTGATTTGGTGATAGCCGCTTCGCAAATCCAGCTTCGAGAAATAGTGACTGCCATATAATTCATCAATTAATTCCTCGACAATAGGAATGGGGAAATGGTTGCGGACCGTTAGATGGTTAAGCTTCCTATAATCAACACAGAACCTCCACTTCCCGTCTTTCTTCTTGACTAAAACAACCGGAGATGCAAAGTTTCTATTACTAGGCCTGATTAATCCGTTGCTCAACATTTCTTGTACCAATTCTTCGATGATGTTTTTCTGTAAGGCCCCATATCGGTAGGCCTTAAGGTTGACGGGGCTAGAGCCTTCCTTCAGGATGATACCGTGATCTAGGTGTCTCTTAGGCGGAAGTTCCTTGGGGTTAGTGAACACCTCTTCAAATGAGTTAATAAGTGCTTTTAACTCCTGCTGTTTATGAACATTGGAAGCTCCCGAATCAATCGGAGCTAACTTAACTAACCAAAGTTCTGAACACCTCTCCCTTGAGCTCATGATGTAGGCTTGTTCGTCCAACCAATCTGCCCCCTTCTGGTCACTTTCCAAATCTCCCATACCGTTATTATTGACACCCTTCAACTTGACCACCTGTTCATTCCACCGAAACTCCAAGGATAACCGATGAAAATTACACTTGATGTCCCCCAATGTCGCTAACCATTGTATTCCCAATACCACTCTGTATCCCCCTATAGGCATCACAAAAAAATCATCACAGAAGCTTATCCCTTGTATAGACCAATTTAATTTTTTACATATAAATTGGACCGAAAGCTTAAACCCATCGGCCACGATTACTTCCCTTACCTTGATAGGAGTTAATATCAAACCCAGTCTTTTTGCTAACCTCAGATCGATAAAATTATTAGTGCAACCACTGAATTAACATCACAACCGGTTGTTTCTTCACTAACCCGCGGACTTGCATAGTCCGTACTAAAGGATCCTAGTAAAGCGTGAATCGAAAGTGAAACATCTCCCAAACCTTCCGAACAATTAGCAACGACACCCGCCTCTTCTAAAACCTCCCCATCTTCCAACCCTTCTTGGATTTCTAGACATATTAGCATGTATAACTTGCTACTTCTAAATTTATGCCCCGAAACATATTTCTCATTACAAAAGAAACACTGGTTGTTTTTCCTCTTTTCTTCATACTCCTTCTTGGTCAATTGTTTGAAAGGGGTGGGCTTATTTTGGGAATTCTGAAAGTTTTGGTATGTAATAGGTGGTGGTCTGGTAGTTGATTTCTGAGGGAATTGGTTAATGGGTGGTTTTTGGTAGATTGATCCTCCATAATTTGTCAAATTTAGAGGCACCGACGGTAATAATTTAGGGGCCAGAAGAGATGAAGGGACAGGGGGATTGCTCTGCTTTATTAATGTAGTGTGGTCTGAGTTGGGCCTGGTTGTTTCATTGGTTGGAACAGGGGTTTTTGGTGGTTCTAAACCCCACAAGGCATAGTAAGCCCCTTCTTGAATTCTAGCTAATTTCATAGCCTGATTTAGGGTTTTTGGGTCCATGAGTTGCACAGTATGCATTATCTCATTAGAGAGACCCCCAATATACAAATCCAACACTACCTCAGTAGGAATATCCACCTGATTTCTGAGAGCATTAAACTGGTAGTTGGAGTCACTTACAGTGGTAGTAAGCTTGAGGTTTCTTAGTTCAATGAGAGGCTTAGAGACGATTCCTCCAATGAATTGCTCCCTGAGTTCCTCCAAATACATCTTCCAACTGACAGTCTTTCCTTCCATATCTTTCATAAATCCTTGGTGCCATTGCAATGCTCTTCCCTTCAAATGAATTGCTACCAGATGGATCTTCATATCATCAGGTGTGTTATCCAACTCAAAAAATTGATTGCACTTGTAGTGCCATTCCTTGAAAGCGTCCCCATCAAATGATGGAAATTCTAGCTTCGTCATTCTATTCACGAGCTGATACTCAGTTTTTCCAAATTTATCAGCTTTAGGGTTACCTTCCTCATGTAACTTCTGCTTCTGAGTTGAAATTAGGAGTTTCACTGCATCTGTCAAATCTGAGATACTTGCCTGCATCTGCTTCAGAATCTCATCGTGATTCTCGATCTTCTGGCTTAACTCTTCATACCTCTCCATTAATTGGACGTTTGTTATTCTTACCATGCACAAACACAGGTGAAGGATGTTGTGCTCTGATACCACTGATAACTAATAACAGAAATAGCTTGGAAGAATACAGAGAACAGCTCTGATTCAAGTATGATATTCAATTGCTAAAAAAGACCCCCCCCCTTTTACACCCATCGAGAGGTATATAACAAGGGAGAAACTTGGCTTACAAGAAAATAAAGGAAACCAATACCATTCCAACAGGTGGCAAATGGTGGTCCCTGGAAAACAAAATAAAATAGCTAATTACTTGTAAAAGTAAAAGTAAAACGACATAGTATCATATGGATGCAGGATCTCTAAGTTCTTCAGCTACCAAGTCCAATTCTCGATGCCCCCTTAAGGAGCAATTCCTTCAAAGAAGAAACTCGAGAGAAAACGTAAGTAATTCTATTTTTCTTTTAACTTTGTTATTAAATCCAGGGTTTTGATTTGGTTTGGTTTTCTGTAATGGGCTTTGTTGAATCTGTTACTGAATCTAGGGTTTTGTTGAATTAGTTACTCAATCTAGGGTTTTGATTTGGTTTTGCTAAAATGGGTATTCTTTATTTTAGTTGGACAGATTCATTCCGGTCAGCAATTAGCCAGCGGTGGCAACGACAATCTCCTACACATTTGGGACCGGTCAATGGCTTCCTCCGATGCTCCAACCCAATGGCTCCACCGACTCGAGGACCACACCGCGGCGGTCAAAGCCCTTGCGTGGTGCCCGTTCCAAGCCAACCTCCTGGCTTCAGGCGGTGGTGGTGGTGACAAGTGTATAAAGTTCTGGAACACCCACAATGGCTCGTGCTTCAACTCCGTGGACACAGGTTCGCAAGTTTGCGCACTTTTATGGAACAAAAACGAGCGTGAATTGTTGAGCTCACACGGGTTCACGCAGAACCAGCTGACTCTGTGGAAGTACCCTTCAATGGTTAAGATGGCTGAGCTCACGGGTCATACATCGAGAGTTTTGTTCATGGCTCAGTGCCCCGATGGGTGCACGGTTGCATCCGCAGCAGGCGATGAGACGTTGAGGTTTTGGAACGTTTTTGGAAGCCCCGACGTGGCTGCACCGAAAGCCGCACCTGAACCCTTCGCTCATTTGAACCGTATTCGTTGATTCAAGATTTTAAACATTTTCTCGATCGAAATTCATTTGTTGTGATTAAATATCTTTTTTATTTATGTAAAGGAGAAATTTCTTATTGATCCTCTTACAAGATTTCTTTATACCACAATTTATGTAATAACTAAAAACAAAGGCAAATGTTGTAAAGTTTCATTTATTTTTTGATTTTGAATATAAAGTAATTAATTATTTTTTATGTGTTTGGATCAAAAGATTATAAGCTAGGTTATTGGAGATTTTGGAGCATGGGAGGTTTAAATATGCATTTTGAAACTTTCTATGTGATATTGATTATTGAATTGTTGAAAGAGGATAAATCAATGGTAACGAAATGTATCATTGAAAATAATGTATGAAACCATCCATTAATGAATCTGTACCAGTAATTCTATGAATCAATTTTGGTTCAGGACTTGCATCAAAGACAAATTTAACACCCTGTGCATTGCAACGGGTACATAACTAGTATATATATATATATATATTTCATAACATCATCATTTGTCTGTCTGTTGGTTAGTTACTTGTTTTCGGTATGTAAGGTTCTGTGTTCAAGTCTTTTATTGTAAAAAAAATTCAGAAACATAATAAATCTGAAATTAAAAGGTAAAAACTAAGAAAATGACACAAAGAATATTCAAACATGCGAACCACACCAGTTGTCGTGTAGTGGTTGGGGCCCTGGGGGATGTGGTGGAATGTCCCATCTACCCAGGGTTCGAATCCAGGCATACACAACAATTGTGACCATTGAGTATTTATCAAGGTTGATGTCTTGCAATCATAATTTGTCGGGATTAGTTCAAGCATAGCCTGAGACACCCTTTAAAAAAAACATGCGTATGAGGTGGGAGAATAGTTGTGCGAACCAACTCTACCATTTGAAACTTTTGTTATTATTGTAGTTTCAAATTATATTTGGTTACACATAACAAAATAATACAGTGACATCTTTCTCGTATAATTTTTTACGGTAGGAGAAAAAAAAACTATATGACATACATCGTATGTAATAGAATGGCATAAGACTACAGACCATAACTTTAATGCACCATTAACATAATCCTACTATCTTTACAAAAATAAGATGAAAGGTTTTGCATTAAGATCATGGTTATGGCCCATATAAATGGATCTAAGTATATCCAATTAATGCTATTGAGCTAAAATGATATGAATAAACATAATAAATATAGAACAACCCTAATTCAAGAAAAAAATTAAGGCTGCGTTTGGTTTGCAGGATTGTTTTCGAGGGATTTGGATTTCATAGAGGGATTTAGATTGGAATGGATTTGAAATCCTCTTATGTGTTTGGTTTGTATGATTTGAAATGGGATTGGATTCCATAATTTATAAATAATTTATAAAAAAATATAAAAAATTATAAAAAATTATGAAAATAATTAAAATACATTTTTATTAATCAATTATTACAAAACAAATGTTCTTTTAACATTTTTTAAAACTTTATTTCATACAATCCTACGAAATCCCGAGCATCTCCTAAGGATTTCAAAATCCTATGTTTGTAGGATTTCAAATGAATCATAGGATTTCAAATCCGGACAATCCAACTAACCAAACATAGGATTCGAATGGATTTGAAATCCAAATCCATTCCATTCCCGCAAACCAATTTGTTTATCTTTTAACAGTTCTACTAAAAGGCAACATCTCGCTAAAGAATGAATCTCGTTTGGTAAAATATAAGTTTGACTCTTAATGGTTCTAAAACTCTCTGAATCATTTTGGATCCTAAACATCCCTTAACCATTCAGAGGCAAATTATATTTCATTTTACACTATATCGTAAGTGCCTCATTAATTATTTAGACCACTTAATCATTTTGCACCAAAATCATTCAACAACTACCAAACAACCTCTAATTGATTTCAAGCCAAACAATTATATTATTTATATTTACTTGTTTTTAAATATTAGGTTAAATTCGTATGTTGTGATTCTTAAACTTATTGTTTCTATCGATAACCACTACAAAAAAACGGCTTTTACCACAAAAAATCACCCAAGGAAATTTTCTTGGGTGATTACCACGGATCATCCAGGAAATACTAATGGTTATGGTAAAATACGATGTTATCAAGAAAATATCAACGGATTACCCGGAAATTTACCGGTAATCTGTCACTGAATTTACTTACCCACCAATAAATTAACCACCAACTTTTATGACATTTTTGTGACGAATCAACCTTTAACAACGAATTTCCCAAAAAAATGTTCATAGGTAAAAGCCTTCCATTTTAATAATTAACCCTTATAATGAATATTTGCACATTTTATTTGTTGTTCATGTCTTCATACCTATTTAGATAGATCTTACATGTGCACATTATATCAAAATAATGCACTTTATTTTAATTTATATTTTGGGTACTTTTAAAACATTTATATTAGTGTCTATGATAAAGACATCTCAAACTAAAAAGTCCAATAAAAAAAATCATTACAAAAATTTAAAATTGTTTCTTTTATATAAAATTATAGTACATTCTATTTTTAATTCGGAAATAATGTATTGTCTTAATTGCATTAAAGACATATTAATTTCTTTATCCAATAAAATTGTTTAAATATATGTCATAAGAAGTATAAAAAATAACATATGAAAGTTCAATATATTTATATGATCTGAACTATTTCATCAAAAGTTAAGCCTAATTCAGTTGGTTTCAAAATTTTATCAAAATAGCTTTGAGAACATTATCTAAATACTATAAAATGGTAATTAAGAAAAAATATGTAACCCTTTATTTGATTTTAATGTAAAAGTAAAATATACAACTTAGGGCCCGTTTGGTTGGAGGGATTTGAAAGGATTTGTAGGGATTGAGATTTCAAATAAGTGATTCCCAGTACGAACTCTGGTGATTTTCTTGAAATTATACTATACTATATCTGAATATTTATGCCAAACACTGCTGTCAAATAAGTCGTCATGTCAGTAATCTGAGAACTATCCCCAATACAATGGATTGGATTGAAATCCCAATTCCTCCAAATCCCTTCAAATCCCTCCAACCAAACGAGCCCTTAGGGTTTTTGTTAATAGTTTAATAAAGAGACTAGTAACTTATTCGATCAGTTATACATGATTTAATGATATAAAAAGTGATTTGTTCAATAAACTTCAAGGAAAAGCTTTATGAGAAACCCATATTTTCTTTCTAAACTTGTTATTCTTAATTAAAAAACAAACTACTCCTAAACTTTAACTATACATCTTTATTTTTAAAATCAGTAACAAATATTTATGGTTAAAATTAGACAACGATTTATAATCATCATTTAATTTAATTTTCTTATAAACCCATGAAATTACTTTAGAGCAGCAGCTATGCTATAATAGAAAAAAAAAGTGATTTTAACATCTTTGTTGTTCCAATAGCTATGCTATTTCATATGCTAAAATAGAGAATTGAAGAGAGAGATGAAAAAAATCTCTAAATTTAGAGAAAACTCTAAAATCATATAGAAGAGAGAGAAATAATACTTAATTATATGCAACCAATTAGAACTATTGAAATAACAAATGTAGGAGAGAGAAATAATATTTATTAAATGTATTAAATATTTTATTAATATAGCTTAGTTAGAATTGCTAAAACATAACAGCTGTTGGAGTTAGATGCAATTTTTTTTAGAGATTTTTACTTTTCGTATTTTATCATAGAAAAAATTTAGCATAGCTGTTGGAGATGCTCTTATAAAAATTCATCAATATATTTTTATAAACCAAAACAATTTTAACTTTAATTCTAAAATTATCTACACCGTTTCAACTTGTTTTGAAACAAAAATTTCCCTTTTATATGAAGAATGTTGGTATCAATGACTATGATTTTAGGAATAAATAGTTCCATAAATATCTTATTCATGTGGCATAAAATATTTTTAATTACGAGTTGGTTTTTTTACAAGAGAGTTGTCATTTCAAGGATATTGTTGTTTAAAAAGACAATTTTTGGTTGGATAATAAGAATTTGATCAGAAAGTAAGGTTTTTAACCATATACGTGAATCATATAGCTTATTAGAAGAAAAAGAAAGATACAACGACCCGTTTGTCATTTTATTAATAATCATATGACTGAAACATTGGTCGTTATTTACAGAGTAATTGCAGTCATCCTTTGTGATTACCATGTATGCATTCTCTTCCATGCCTCAGATATTAATATTGATATTGATTTTGATAGATGACAACTCCCCATCTGTCTTTCTCAACTTTAATCTATTTAACAAATATTTTGAATAGTTCTCCACTAGATTCTTGTTTTATTTAGTTATCATGATCAATGATCGAGATATAACTTTAGCAACATTGTTCTCACTTGTAATTCGAACTTTTGTAATTTTCAATTTCGATACGTTATCACGAATTAACCATGATCTAATATGTCACCACATACTTATCACTTAAGTCCAACTTCAACAAATATAATCCAACGACAACAAGAACCATATTAAAGCTTTTGTTGATGGGTTAAGCTGGAAGGATTCTGGAAAAAGTTCTTACTAAATCCTACAAAATATTTTTCTTAACTCCTTGTAGCAAAATTTTCCACGACTTAATTCGAACACTGTTCACTGTTTTTGCCAAATGTCAATCACGAGACTTTCTTAGGCAAATGTTAAGATGATATATAATTAATTACTCTTTGAAAAGTCTTTTTTTGCTGACCACCTTTTCCTTTGAATTTCTCGAAGAACCCCTAAAGATTTTCTTGGAAACTCAAGCGTGGACCAAATTGGTATTTAAAAATAAAGAAAACATGGTCTTAGGGTTTAGGAAATTGCTTTGAATATAAGGATTGACTAAGGTAGGAGAAGCTAGCATTAAAAACTCAAAATAGTTAAAACTTGTGAAAATTGGACTGTTGACTCGTGATCAATAGATCATAAAAAGAAACTTGTGATATGATTAATATCTTCAGTTTTTGTATGTGGCGGTGGTGTTAAGTAGGTAGTGGTCTAGTAGTGGCATCGATGATTTTAACGTTTTAAAATAATATATAATATTTCTTTCAAAATAAAATAAAATAAAATAATGTATAATATATTATAAAATATTTGTTAGAAACTTTTAAAAGTAACTTACACAAACATTAGGTATCTTTTATGAATGAAAATATCTTAAAATTAAAGGTCACAAGTTGTTATAGCCAACGTATAACTCTTAAAACTTTATAAAACTAATTGACCACCAACAAGTGAGCCAAAAAATCTACCTAGGGGTGCCTATAAAAAATGTAAGAAAATTCGCGATTTCAAGATCGAGAAAGCCATTTTAAGTATACATGTTTTGTAACTAAATACTTATCCTAAAATAGTTGTAAAAAAAGTTGAAAAGCATGCGTGACCTAAACAACATAATTATGTCTATATTTATACAAACAAAAACAAGATGTATTTAGATAATCATATAAATAAGAAAATCCGTTTGAAAATACATGAAATTTATCTTAAATTTTTTTGTGTAATCAATAAAATAACTTGTTCATTTTAGAACTTTTAGAAAAATAGACATTCATAAAGGAAGAAAAAGTATAATTTAATATAAATAAAGAGTGAATTGTGGATTTGGTTCCTGTGGTTTGATAATTTTTGTGGCTATGGTCCTTATAGTATGTTTATTATGGATATGGTCCTTGTGGTATTCACTTTGTTTTGACCATGGTTCCTCTGACTAACGGTTCAGTTAGCTCTGTTAAATCAAGGGTCATTTTTGCCATCTACCTATTCTTTTGTCTTTTTCGTATAAATATAAAAATAATAGAGTAAACTCTAATTTTGGTCCCCGTGGTTTAGTAAAATCTTTGAAAGTGGGACCTAAACTTTAATAACTCTAGAAATCGTCCTCATGGTTCTCATTTTGCTCTGAAAGTGGTCCTCCATCGCTAACTCCGTTTATTTTTTCTGTTAGTAAGAGGGGCATTTTTGTCCATTTAATTTACATCTCTAATTATCTTTAAAAATTAAATATATGATATATTGTATATGTGTGTATACAAGCTCACAGCAACTAAACCCAATCGCCGGCCAAAATTGTAACACATTAGGCAGATCCCATATCGGCCGTGGACAGGAGTGATGTTGGTTTCATAAGTAAACCTTGATCTTCCTAAACACAACGCACTTTGGGGCCGCACGCAAGGCAGGTTCTTGGAACTCTGTGGTTAAGCGTGCTTGGGTGGGAGTAGTACCAGGATGGGTGACCCCCTGGGAAGTCCTCGCCAGGTGGCCAGAAACAAATCCGTGTGGCTTAGGCCAAAGCGGACAATATTGTGTCGTGGTAAGGCGGGTGTTACAAATGGTATCAGAGCCGCTCCTGTACCGTTCGGGATGTGGGGCAAACCTACAAAAATCCCCAATCTCCTGCCAAAATCCCATCCTTAAGGTTTCTTGAATCTGCAAACAAATGCCATCATCAGGTATAAAACACAGGTCTAGTATTTGCTTAATGTTCTTAAGACTTTTTTTTCCCGGATGTAACTCAATCAAATATGTTGATTTCTTTCTATTGAAAATTGACACCTTTCAAATCAAATTCTTCTTTTTTCTGTGATTAATTAATATATTGTCTTTGCTAAATTCTCTCTTCAATTCTCCTTCTCGGTTATATATCAATTATTTGATTGAACAAGAAAATTGAACAAGATCATGGCTGCAACAAGAACTTGCAGCATTGGTGTTAGTGGCTGCCGTGGGGCACATGATACCGATAAAACGGCTTCCCCAGAGTGAATATAACGATGGTTATGACCATAGTAACAGTAAGAATGAGTTTTGCAAATCCCCAGTTGAAGTTATCTTGCACATAAGCCAACGCTGTTAAAAAATGCCTTTTTTCGGAACAAATCTGATGATCTTTCCCTCTCCTCCCCTCCCCTCTCCTCTCCTCTCCTCTCTCCAGTCATTGTAAGAGGACCAAATCCAAATCAAACATATGGAAGTCGGTAAAATCACATGGACCAAATCAACATATGGAAGTCGATCAAATCATTGGGAACAAATCAGCAAATCAAATATAACCCTTTGTCGTCCCTGTTTGTCCATGTTCTTCACAGAGATGAGGTCACGGTGGTGGGATGGGATCGTCCCTGTTTGGCCGGCGATGGAGGTCACGGTGGTTGGATGAAATCACCCCTGTTTGGCCGGTGATGGAGGTCACGGTGGTGGGATGGGATCTTCCCTGTTTGGCCAACGATGGAGTCACGGTGGTTAGATATGATCATCCACGTTTGGTCGGCGATGGAGGTCACGGTGGTTGGATAGGATCATTTACGTTTGGCCGGCGATGGAAGTAACGACGATGAAGACAAAACCTGTGTTAACTCATATATATGTATATATTAGGTAATTACAGAGTTGGTCCCTATGGTTGATAAGTTTTACAAAAAATAACAAAAAAATATGGTTGGACAAATTTACCCTTGACTCTAACTGACATTTTTAACAGAGTTAACATTGAGGGGGGACCATTTTCAGAGCAAAATAAAAACCACAAGGACGATTTCTAGACTTATCAAAGTTTAGGTCCCACTTTCAAAGATTTCACTAAACCTCGGGGACCAAAATTAGAGTTTACTCAAAATAATATTTTTATGCATATATATATAAATAATGATATCAAAATAAATAAAATATGATATTATTGTAAATTTAATTTGTTTAATTTATAAATAGATTAAATTATGTTATTTTAAAACATTAGTTATATTTTTCAAAGAAATAAATATATAAATAAGTTTTAATGTTCTAATGCAATTAAAATTTTATTTTATTATGATAAAATTGGAGTTCATTTTTTAATGGTTTTAAATGATTTTGGTGTTAAAATATCGATAATAAGCTTGTTTATTGCAATGATAGAAAAAGAAAAATAAAATAAAATCGTGTTTAACATAATTATTTTTTTATTTTAAATAAATCAATCATAAAACCATATCTTATTTATTCGCTCTCAATAAAATAAGATATGATCTTATGATTTGATTTGATCTGATTTGTTTAATTTAAAATTTTAATTGCATTAGAACATTAAAATTTATTTATATATTT
Organism: Silybum marianum; assembly: GCA_036898165.1. Classification (NCBI taxonomy): domain Eukaryota; kingdom Viridiplantae; phylum Streptophyta; class Magnoliopsida; order Asterales; family Asteraceae; genus Silybum; species Silybum marianum. The sequence goes on from CM072528.1 coordinate 13,440,015, forward strand.
AATTCTTTGAAAAATATAATTAATTTTTTAAAATAACATAATTTAATCTATTTATAAATTAAACAAATTAAATCTACATTAATATCATATTTTATTTATTTTGATATCATTATATATATGCATAAGAATATTATTTTTATATTTATACGAAAAAGACAAAAAAGTAGCTAGATGACAAAAATGACCATTGATTTGACAGAGTTAATTGAACCGTAGTCAGAAGGACCATGGTCAAAACAAAGTGAATACCATAATGACCATATGCACAATATACATACTATAAGGACCATAGCCAAGAAAACTATCAAACCACAGGGACCAAATCCACAATTTACTCTATACATAAATAAAGTTTAAATAGATAAACAGGCTTAAGACTATATCAATATTTATTTGGAAAGTGTGAGGGGGAGCCAATGTCACTTATGGCTATAGCCTATAAGATGGCTCCGCCCATGCCTATAACTCTAAAAAATCTTAAATATAATTAATTTTTTAATTAAATAAATATTTTATTCTCCTTAATATGATACCAATATTAATATATTTTTTTCACACTTTTGACCAGGTTTTGTGAAATTTCGATCACTACTATATTTATATTGATATATTTATTATATTATATAACATATGTATCTCATGCTTTAAAAATATTTTAAAAATTCAAAGTTTACAAATTATGAAACGATCCCCAAATTTGCACTCAGCTATTACATATGTTAACATTAACTATGCTATCAAATTATTTTATGAATTTACCATCATAATAAAATTTTACAATTTATTAACATAAAATAATAATAACTGTAAGTTCAGAGGAAGGATCATATGAAAATAAGAGATAAGGTGATAAACATAAGAAATATCTGGACATTTGATTACTTTAATCTCATCTACACCCATGAATTGTACTTATCACGGGAATTGATGTGGTACATCTCGGTGCAGCATATCATTGGATCTTCAATTAATATTGATCCAAGAATGAATATCTCTTCATTACCTTCTCACTATAATTTTCATCCTCACTGAAACCCAACCCTACAACCTCATTGGTGGAAACAATAAAAAAAAACAAGTATCTTTCTTAAACATTTAATCTAAAAAAGTTCTTCAAATGTGAAGTTTTTTTTATCATACATTTCATACTTCCTCTATTTTAGAGAAAAATTTAAAAAATCTGTTAAAGCAAACAAATGGAAATTGGTCGGAAGAGCCAAACCAAATTAAAGAATATGTTTACGAATTCTTTAAAGAAAAATTTTCGTCAAAGAGAAGGAACGAACCGCATCTAAGAGGGGATAAATTCAAAAAAACTAACCAAGGAAGATGCCGACTTCCTTGAAAGGCCGTTTGAAGAAGAGAAGGTTTGGGATGTGGTCAAGACATGTGGGAACAATAAAGCGCCGGGTCCGGACGGTTTCACTTTTGGGTTCGTAAAATTTTTCTGGAGAATCATAAAGGAGGATCTCATGAGGGCGATAAGGTGGTTCGAAGCTAACGGTGAAATTAGTAGGGGTTGCAACTCATCATTTCTTACCTTGATCCCTAAAGTTACAAAGCCGAGTAACTTAAGGGAATATAGATCCATTAGTCTAATTGGGGTGTACTATAAGATAATCGCAAAGGTGCTAGCGGAAAGAATCAAGACGGTACTAGATAAAATAGTTAGCGACACTCAAAGTGCTTTCATGAGAAATCAGTTTATCCTAGACGGGATTCTTGTAACAAATGAGGTCATCCATTATGTGCGAAAAAAAAAGTTTGATTTTTAAAGTGGATTTCGAGAAGGCCTATGATAGTGTAGAGTGGGACTACTTGATCGATATTTTAAATAAAATGGGTTTTGGTGGAAAGTGGGTGAAGTGGATGAAGGCAAGTCTATACTCGTCCACAATGTCGATCTTAGTTAATGGTAGCCCGACAAAAGAATTTTCGATGGGCAAAGGATTGAGACAAGGAGACCCATTGACACCTTTTCTATTTCTTCTTGTGGTAGAAGGCCTACATATATTGACGGAAGAAGCGACAAGAGTGGGGCTGTTTAAGGGCATAACCGTGGGGATAGAGAGAATGCCGATCTCACATCTACAATATGCGGAAGATGCAATCTTCTTTGGCAAGTGGAACATTGGCAATTTAAAAAATCTCATTTAAATTCTTAATTGTTTTTACTTGGTGTCAGGATTGAAGATTAATGTGAGTAAAAGTAAGATTTATGGAGTTGGAGTGTCGGATGCGGAGACCCAAGAATGATCTAGAGGCGTGGGATGTGGATCAGGGTCTTTCCCCTTTACATATTTAGGTTTACCGGTGGGAATTTCTATGATAAGGATGGATCATTGGAGACAGGTGATTAACAAGATAAAGAAAAGATTAGCCTCATGGAAGTCAAAAATAATGTCGTTTGGAGGTCGGTTGAACATGGTGAAATCGGTATTGGGTAGCCTACCGTTATATTATTTCTCCTTGCAGGCCCGTTTCTAACAATTTTTAAGCCCTGAGCGAGATTTAAAAATTGGCCCTTGATAGGTATGATTTTTTTCCCAATATATTATTTTTTATTATAAGAAATAACATTGAATTCAAAAAATACTAGTAATTCATATAACACTGTTTTTCGGAGTATTTCCTGAATGCAAAATCGTAAATCTATTCCACTGCCAAACGCATTTTATTATATAGATTGACATCATTTGGGGCCACAATGTTGATTATTCAGAGTAACACTTTATTGGGCCCCTATTTCATTTTGGCCCTGGGCGTACGCCCGACCCAGGGACGACCCTGTCTCCTCGTATCGAGCCCCGAGTGGAGTGATCAAAGAGATTGAGAGAGAGAGATGTCGTTTTTTCTGGGGAAGGGGGATGGGTCGAATGAGAAAAATGGGATTGCATGGGTGGGTTGGGAAAAACGACGAAAAGTTTTAAAAAAGGGGGTCTCAATATATGGAGTTTGAAAGAGGCTAATTGGGCCCTCTTGGGCAAATGGTGGTGGAGGTTTAGAGTCGAAAAGAATGCTTTTTGGGTAAAAATAATCAAAAGTATATACGGGAAGGGGGGGGGGCAGTTTGAAAATAACAATGTTGCTATTGGTGCAGGGTCGATTTGGAGCAATATAGCTCGAATTGGGACTATATTGGACAACAAAGGCATAGAGTTCTCAAGCTCATTCCGCAAACAAATAGGCGACGGCAAGGAAACAAGTTTTTGGGAAGAAAGATGGATGGGAGCACAAACGTTAAAAGAAGATTTTGGAAGATTATATCGCCTTGAGATGGATACAGAATCAAAAGTAGCGGATAGAGGAACATGGGCGGACGAGTCATGGGCATGGAAATGGAATTGGAGAAGAGAACCGAGGAGCAGAGAGTTGGGGGAAATTGAGGAACTAATAAATAGATTGGAGGAGCACAAACCCGAGAGAGAAAAAAGACAGATAGAGAAGTGTGGTCGCTTGATGAATCGAAGAGGTTCAATGTCAAAAAACTAAGAGAAAGGCTGGAAGAAGCAGGAAACAATACTACGGAAACGGGAGATGCGACAAAATGGTCTACCGTAATCCCAAAAAAGGTATGCATCTTCATATGGAGGTTGTGTAAAGGTAGAATCCCTTGTAGGACAACTTTAGATGAAATGGGTATAGACCTGCACACTATACTACGCCCTAGATGCGGGGATGTTCCTGAAACAATTGATCACGCTCTAATAACTTGCCCGAATGTCAAATATTTTTCGGGTTTAATTGCAAAATGGTGGCATAAGGACTTGTGATCGGTGACAACAGTTTGGGATATAGTACAAGGAGATGGAGAACCGGAAAGGAACACAAGGTTGGAAGAAATTTGGAACGAAGTGGTATGGGCGACGCTTTACTTCATTTGATCACAACGTAACAAAATAGTATTCGACGACGACAAAAGGAAGGTGGCGGATCGAGTGTACGAGTTTCAACAGATTTTGTATGAGTGGATAAAAAGAAGGTTAAAAAAAATCAGTATCGACGGAATAACTTGGCCGGAAGACCCGATTCAGTTGGAGTAACAATCGGTCGAGGCTTAAATATGGGTTCGTTTTGCTTCTCGCAAAACACAACCTTTCTTCCTGGTTAGTTTAATTGGGTAATGTTGTGATTTTCTGGAAATACCTCTGTTTTTGTTTTTGACAGCCTATTGCCTTGTTTAGTTGCTGTCTCTTTCTTTGGTACGTATTGTTGGATTTTTAATGGTAGTACAAGAGCTTGCTTTTCAAAAAAAAAAAGACGTAGGCTAAAATCTCAATTTTCTTCATGATAGAAAATTCGTTGGACATACTCAATACGTTCAATTTCTTAAAACTTCATGTTTCAACCCCTTAAAACTAACTGATAGTTAACTTATACACACATTCAAATTTAAATACAGAATAAACATTACATCATATTAATAAAAACATAATGTTTGACACATAATCTAAAGTCCGACAGTAAGAGTGTATTGTTATCTCAAAAACCAAATAGTAAAATCAAAAGCGTTAGAGAATAAACGAATGATAAATCAGGATCGAATCGGAATAAATATATCCCACAAATACTTTTGGTAACTTATTATAAATATATTGCCAAAAAGATAGTATATTTCAAGTTGAGGTGAAAGCAACAAGTGTTGAAAGAGGCCAATTGGATACGTTTCTTGATATGGGGTTGGTTGGTTGGTTGGTTTGTTATTTCCACAGTCCACTTTGACCAAAGAGGTTTTATCAGAAGATTCCCATGAAAATTGATTTTCTGGATGCCGGAAGCGACATCGACAATGACAATGGCGGAGTGGATCCCCCCCCAAAATCTCACCTTTGTCGTCAATTAGGGTTTGTTAATTTACTAGTCTCTACTCGTTCATAGGCTCAATCGACGACTTTTGAATGAATAGAAATCAACATCCAGGTACGTGGTGGTGTATTGAAATCATCTACATCTCTTTTTGATTTAAATAATGAAATGATTTGTCACTGTAAAAGTCATCACGCGTTCTCTCTGTAACTTCCACCAACCTTCCTCCTAATAAGAACCCTAACCCTCATATCCACATCAATGGACCCGCCAGGTACGCGTTTACCTCATTGATGTAATCATGTTTGACTCCTTGCCATTAATTAATATCTCACATATCAATTCCATCTATAATCAATAACTTTGTAGCCATTAATCATTATCAACTGAATCGAATGTAATTGTAGATCGTAATTTTACCATAAATGAAATAGGGAAAACTTCCGAGTTCTATAACGACTTCCAATATTTATAATCATGTCATGGAATTTTGCGACTGTTACTTCCTCCATAGTAGTATAGTAGTACAAAGAGTGTTCAAATCTTGTGCCCAAAGCAACGTGTATTTAGTTTTATTAAAGATGACTAGTATGAGAACTTGAATCATAGCCTCATATCCTTCAACTTCTTTTTAGTATGATATGATTATAATAATTTGTAAAGCAAAGCTCCAATTGGTTTCTCAATTATATGCATTTTATGGATTTCAAAGACTCAAATTACGATGGAATAGGTAAAAAAGTTTGTGAATTTACACATCCATGGTGATCTACAAGTGGGATTTAAACTCCAATCTCTAGGTTATTTGAGATGGTTTCATCCAGTTGGACTGGCGTTACTCACAATAGTAAAACATTTTAATTTTATTATCTAGGGAAAAGATGTACATTTTTTTTGGTTTGTAGTTGATACTAATGGTGCTTCTATAGGTGCCTTACGGCACACGGCATGTCGTTTAGTATTTGTAGGTATACAAACAGAGTGGTAGATATGAGAATTATTTAATTTAATATTAGTAAAAAGGAGTATAATTCAAGCAATCTTGTTTGAAAAAACCTTAATTAAATGAAAAGAAAAAAGATTCGATGGTGTATCCAATGCACTTTAGACTTGGGGACATCCAAAAGTATATTAATTATATGATAAACCCACACCCGCCCACACACCCACACTAAGGTACACGTAGTTCTTGTACTATTGCTGTTGATTTTATATAATTTTTGATTGACTTGGAAGTTTCAAAGACTTTTCCTATCACCTTTTTCTATAAATAGGTTTGTTGATTCGGCTGTTTAGATATGATCTCTGTAGCATTAGTTGATCCAAAGGTTGTTAATTAATTAGTCATTTGTTGGGTGTTTGATGGTACAGAAACGACCATTTGTTGAGGGGGAAGAGGATGGTTATGAAGTCCTTAATCGTGAAAACAAGCACAGATTTGCCTCCTCAAAGTGAGTGATCAAGATTTTGCTTAATTCTTATTAGAAATTTGATTTTTATTCTTTTTGTACATATACTTGACATGGGTTTTTGTTTCTTTTTCCTAGTTTTGCTAGAAATGTTATGCATGGCCTTTCATCACAAGAATTAGCATCGACTTTGGAACCATTAATTCGAGGATGGGTAAGATCACTTTTTCGCTCTTGCTATACTAGATTCAATTATCTGAAGGAAATTTTCACTTTTTTTCTTCTTCTTGTAACTGTTTCTTGGAAGCTGTCTTCTTATGGGATAAAGCCAATTTTGACTACCTTTTAGTGGTTTTTAATCTTTTTTAAGATGTTGTGAATGCTTTCATGTGTTGATTGTTTACTTGAAATCCCTTTGTTTAATAGGTGCGAGATGAGGTGCAGCGTGCATGCCAAAGCTTCTGCTGTTCATCACCAAGGTTAGACCTCCATCTCTTTTAGATTTGGTGTGTTTGTTATCTGGTTAGATTATCTGTATTCGAGTTCTTCTCGTGTTAGATTCTGTTTATTTGGCATATAGCATCGATGCCCTTTGTTTAGAGATGTATATATATATATATGTTTGCATATACCAAGTTATTTAGATATGTATATTCCTTAATTTTACATGCTCCTTTAACGGTTCTGCCTTTCATTTTTTTCACAGATCTCCCTTTAATGCACTTGAACCATGTGGCACAACATCCTTGCAGCTTCGTTTTGAGACCAAATTACCTCAAATGTTGTTCACAGGCAGCAGGGTGGAATCAGAGGACAATAATCCTGTCAAATTAGTGTTATTTGATACCGATTCCAATAAAGTTGTATCATCTGGAGCATTATCTTCATTAAAGATAGAAATTGTTCCCTTAGATGGTGATTTCCCTGCTGATGATGAAGATTGGTCTCCAAAGGATTTCGATGACAAAGTTATATATGCAAGAGATGGGAAACGGCCATTAGTAACTGGAGATCTGGTGGTGCCTCTGAAAGATGGAATTGGAAATCTCGGGGAAGTCTTCTTTACTGATAATTCTAGTTGGAGAAGGAGTAGAACGTTCAGATTAGGAGCACGAACCCATAATAATTATACTGGTGTGAGAATTAGAGAAGCAAGAAGCGATGCTTTTATTGTAAAAGATCATCGTGGAGAATGTAAGTCTCTCTTTGTTTCTTTTTCTTTATATATATATATATATATCTTAACTTTAGCCAGATGGTAATCATAATCAAGATGGTATGATTAATAGTTATTTTTCTTGATTCAGCATACAAGAAGCACCATCCTCCATCTTTGGGTGATGAATTATGGCGGTTGGAAAAGATTGCAAAAGATGGGGCTTTTCATAGGAGATTAGCGTCAAATAAAATATATACTGTAAAAGACTTCTTACAGATGTATGTTACTAATGAGTCCTCACTACGCAAGGTAAGAGATTGGTTAGTAGTTAATTTGACTTAATCATTCAGCTTATATGAACTCTTTCATGAACAATTCAGCTCAAATTTTGTTTTGGATAAAACAGATACTTGGTGGGTCCTCTAATAAGACATGGGAGACGATTATTAAGCATTCCAAAGCTTGTGTTTTAGATGATAAGCTGTATATGTACAGCTGTGGTGCTGAAGGGATTAGGCTTTTGTTTGATTCCATTTTCAAGATTGTGGGTGCGACATTTGATGGCCAAAATTACTTGTCTCTGGAAGAACTTGATGGATTTCAGATGGTTTGTATTCTATCCCAGAATCTTTCTTGTAATTATTTGTGCTTAATAGAGGTAACTATTGAATTAGTGCTTATAATTATGATAATTATAGATGTTTCCTTATGTGGTTATGCAGTCTCTGGTGGAATCTTTCAAGAACCAGTTTTACAAGAATTTGGACGGGGTGTTACCAATGAACGATCTGTCCGTTTTCGAACCCTCAATACTAACATCTGTTATGCAGGATGTTAATATCCCGCCTCTGCATCCAGGTAGATAATTTATCAACCCTTTTCTCTAAGAAATGAAGCAGAAATATTTAATGTTACAAATCAATCAAAAATGTTTTTCCTTTCTGTTAAATGTAATTTCAAGAAACCACTTTCAATGATTTCACTTGCAACAAAAAAAAGTCAATTTCAAGAAACCACTTTAGTGCGTTTGGTACATGGGACAGAACTCATTGTCCCACGTTTGGAGCGACATGGGACAGGACAAGAATTCACTGTTCTACGTTTGGGGCGACATGGGACAAAAAAGGCTTTTTTTTAGAATGAGACAGAAACTAAAATATCACTAATCTACCCTCATTTGACATATAACTTTAATATGATATTTGTACGAATCGGGTATTTTCAAACTATCATCAGTTATAACAAAATTTTCATTCTAATTTTGTATTATTATATATGTATATATTTATGTATATGAAAGTTGAGTAAAATTGTTTATAAATTAAGTTATTTAATTTTTTGTTTTATTTGTGTTAATTATAACTATTATATGATATATATAAAATCATCAAATAACTTTTGGGGGTGTCTAGTCCTTTCCAGTCCTAGTCGTACCAAACATACACTTGTTCTGTCCAGTCCTACCCTCTGTCCGGTCCTGTCCAGTCCTGTCCGTCTGTCTGTCTGTCCGGGCCCCGTCTGTCCCCCGATCCCCGTCTGTCTGTCCGTCCCGTCTGTCTGTCCGTCCCCGTCTGTCGTCTGTCCGTCCGTCTGTCGTCTTGTCCAGTCCCTGTCCCGTCCGGGGCCCGTCTCCGTCCTGCATACCAAACGCTACCTAAAGGGTTTGAAATGCAACCCTGATGTTAATTGTCATTTTGTTACACTCGTGTGGTCTCTATTTGCTGATAAGACTGTTTTCCGCAGAGCAACTGCAACTTCAACTTCAACTTCAACCACAACCACAATCGCAAATGCAGTTGGCTTCAACCTCATACGCTTTTGGGTTGGAAAACGGCAATCAATCAGACGTCTATATATCAGCAGGAGGTTCCTCTGCTCCATTCTTTTCTCCATCTCTAAGGAACAGCTTCATAATGAGAGATTTTTGCAATTATGGTGAAGGATGTAGTTCAGCCCCAGGTATGGCGTCTGAACTGCTGCCTGCTGATTTTGGTTTTCAAAACGGACCATCTTTTTGGGCAGGAAATGCTTTATGCAATCCTCCATATAACCAAACTGTAGATACTGTTTCCTCTGATTTTGGTATCTGTTTCTCAAGAAACAGATCACCGAGGGCAAGATGGTGCAAGATTCGAGCAGCTGTGAAATGGGTTTCCGTGATGCGAAATGTAGCTGCTAAAAGAATGGCAGAGCTGTATCCGTATCTCGATTTCTCAGCTTAAAATCTGGCAACTTCAAATGGCTTATGGAGGTGTTGTATTTTTCTCTAAATGTTCGTTTGTTCTTTAAAATTTGTTCATTTTTTTTGACAATTGTTGTGGGGTTTGTTTGTAACATAGATTATTATTAAAGTATAGTTGTAAAAGCAGTTGTACCGAAGTTTAGGAGGTAAGTTTTTTCTCCTATGGGTATCTTTTTTGTGGCTGGATCGGTTTTCTGTGCGATCGCTGCTCTTTTACGCTTTTGCAACATGTACAATGATACGTGATCTTGATGTAAAAATGGTATTATGTTAATAAAAGCTTTTAGATCATCGTGGTCGAGTGATCTTTTTGATGTGTCGTCGTTGGAGATAAGAGTTGGTTAATAAGGGGGTGTTTTGGATTGCTTATTTGAAACAACTTATGCTTTTTCTACAAAAGTGCTTATCAACTTATCATAAGTTAGAAGAGTTTAACTTAGCGATGGCAACAGGGCGGGGATTCGGCAGGGAATGCAATCCCCGGCCCCGGTTTTCAACATTTAGGGGATCCCCGGTCCCAGCCCCAGTACCTGTTTTAACGGGGAATCGCCGGCCCCGAACGGGGCGGGGCAAATCACCATCCCTAGTTTAACTTCTTGAAAAACTCCTTATTACCGTTTTGGCACCGGTATAAGTTGTTTATCCAAACACTCAAAAGTGCTTATTCCGGTGTGATCCATGTAATAAGTCAATAACTTGTTTTTATAAGCAATCCTACTAAACACCCTGTAACTTTTTTCCTCCTTTTTATACTGAGGAAAAAGATAAAAAGACCAAAATGCCCCTCGTTTAAAAATAGTAGCAGTCAACGACCATAAACCATTTCCATAGCGAAATCAAAACCTAGTGATATTCTTGGTAATTTTGATAAGTTAGGGTTGAAAACCGAAGTTTCCATAAACCTCATGGACCGTTTTTGTAATTTACTTTTTTTTTAATCAAATAAAAAATCACAATCATCACATAATGACACTAGTAATATTATCATTGTTTTTTTATCTTCAAAATTAATTTTTTTTAACTTTAACCTAAGTTAACAAAAATGAGAAGAGGGTGGTACCTTGAGAAAATCTTGTTAGCTGTATCAGCATAATGGTGTGAAATCTCATCCACTAGTAAAATGTCCACTCAACCCACTGGGACCATGTGTAATTTTGATATTTGTATCAAATATACCAATTAAATTGATATTAATTTAAATAGTATCGGTTACATTCAGGTGATAGTACAATATCAATTATATAAATTTGGTTGATACCCAGTATTAAAAGTCACGTACTATGGTACCGACTTATTTATTCTTTATTAGTTTTTTTGTATTTTTAATATATTGGATATTAATTTAATTATTTTATTTGAACATAGGCATGTTTCTAAGTTTTATTCCTTAAAATGTCGAGTTTTCATATATGTAAAGTGAAGTTGGTATAATACCAATACCAACCGAAAAAAGTTGGTACCAAGTACAATTTGTTGGTCTAAGGTATACGATTTGGAATATCAATTACAAATGATTGACACATGGTATTGAACAAAAACGAGTGTACTAGTCAAAATAATCGGAAAATGAATAAACAAAGGTGGAAATAATCTTCAGGTGTAAGCCCCATGAAATTAGCGTTTCATAGATAGCCTTGGATTCGACTAACGATACCATCCATATCATTTGAGTTATCGTCCATGTGCACCAAATTTTCCATGTCGTTCCACATTAAACAAAAATCAAAAGGTGCAAGAAAATAATCATAATCCTTCAAGATTTCGTATGAAACAGCACAAGATGGATATTTCAAAAAAAAAAAATCACAACGAGTAGCAACCTTTGATGACGTATCTAAATTGAAGCAACGAAAAATTCGTTGCCTTTGTGTTATCTACGCAAACAATCTGAATCTTCTACCTTCTAGTGATGATATTAACAATTTCCTAAAATTTGAAGGGAGAAATAACTTTATGCCAATGGCATGTAGCTCAGTTGGTTAAGGGGCGAGGAGATGTTTGCTCCAATAGGTCGTTGGTCTTGGGTTCGATCCCAGGCCCCCTCGCAATCGCCTTGCCGCTGAGCGAGTCAGGTATGCCCCTCACATTAGGAATTGGCAGCCTGTGTGAACCGGTTTGCATGTCCGGGAAATACACGCTTTGCTCCAATGAGATAAAAGAGAGTGATTTTCCAAAATCAGCATCGAATATATATTTCCTTCTAACTAAAGTTAGACCTATCATATTTGTAAGAAATACCATATATATTTGAAAGTCAAGGTCATACTTTTCATTGACTTATTTAAATGACAAGTTCATACTTGTCTTTTCCTATTATTTTGTAACACCCCAAAATTTAGAAAAAAACGACTAATTTGATTTTTTTTATAATACATTAATTAAAAATTAAATTCCCTTTTAAAGGTCAACACTTGATTATTCAAATAGCAAACCGAGGTTTAACATCAATAAAAGTACAACCCAAAGCTTACACAAAGTCTAGGTTAGGGTCAAGTGCTACTAAAACTCCATAAACTCGTAATCTCCAATGTACGAAAAACATTCTTGAATAGCTAATTCATCCTTGTGCCTTAAGGCTCTAACTAGCACACATCTTATCACAATTTCACTAGTACCATTCCCAAACAAGGAGCTAATGTACATGTCGACAAATAAAAAGGGTTAGGCATAACGCTTAATGAGTTCAAAAAGTTTTCATTATAATTATAAAACGGTAAAACTCAAAGAGTGTTTATTTAAATCACATATTTTCCAAAATAAAATGCATTAAAATTAAAAGCGACATCTTTCACAAAACCACCATTTCTGTGATGAAATTTCATCAACCAAATCACTCATTTAACATGAGACCAAAACCAAATACTCACCCAAAAACGTGAACGAGATTCAATATTTAAATACTGAAAACATGGAAAAAACTCTATTATCCGAAACATCCAAAAACATGGATAAGGATCAATACACAAAACCACAAATCATTGATAACAATCAACACTCAAAATGTCACTGAAAACATGGATAAACTTTATATCCAAAATCAACAACTTTCGATGACGGGAAAGACCCTTTTTTATTGATTGTGGTGGGAACACAAAAGTATGTCATGTAACTATGTTATCGAACTACACCTCATATCATTGACTTTAGTGCATACTATATTAAGAGGCATCTCAAGTCCCCAATAGCTTTAATACACAACACTTATCAGGCGTCTCTTGAAGGTCACAGTACCTTCAGTGCACACGCTCTATTGGGCTTCACCTCAAGGATATATACCTGATCTCAATGCCTATTTGCTCTCTAATAGAGTTCCAACATCAAGGTCCCTATTTGACCTTTAGTGTCTACTCACTAGCATTCAAGATAGGAATCTCAAAACTTCCTACTTGATAACCACGGACGGACCTGTGAATTTTTTTATATGGTGACACCATATAATATAGACAAAAAATAATTACAAAAAACAAGGTTTTTATCGACGTGTCTTCATGATTTTACTAATGTTCAATATCGCTCGATGTGTTTTTAGCCTAATTCTACCGGTTCGAGGGATTTTTAAAGTTTTTTGCTTGATTTTGAGTGATTTTTAAGTTTTTTTTATCGATTTTGAGGGACTTTTTAGTTTTTTTTGGTTGATTACGAGGTACAGTTGCATCTTCTTGAACTTCTAAATATCATATGGTGGCACCTTCTAAAACGATACAGTCGCACTTTTCATAAATGTGAAATTTTTAACCTTTCGGCGGAGAAATAATACGATGGCACCCACCTTTCATAATTGTGGAATTTTTATCCTTTGAACGGAGAAATAATACGATGGCACGTGCCACCGTATTCCTTTCATTAGGTCCGTCCATGTTGATAACATAAAACATTTAACCCTCATGCATAAGGGTTAAAACATCAAGCCTACAAATCACAATACTCACGACCCTGGAGTCCGACTCATAAGGGTTCATCTTCGCAATACAAATGCGACCACAATGTCTTCTCGAGCATGGGTCACAAAGCGAGAACATCAGGGCTCCTCACTTAGCAAACACGACCGACTTTTCTGCCTATGGATCCAATGCATTACAATCTAAATTACATGACTCCAAATAAACGACAAACGCACTCAAAATATGTAATTCTCAAATAAAAATGTGATAAATGCATATCATCTCCAGAGCTCAACACATAGCAAATTAAACTAGACGAACATCTCTAAAACTCAAATGAGTCCAGATCAACACAAAATACTCCACAATTATTTGACCGTTCAATAAAAGTCAACATGAGTAATGAAAACGTATTTAATCGATGTTTATGCAAACATTTGTTCGAAAAGTATGATTAAATCAAAAACCCATCATTGGTTGAGGCAATTCATTTTCTAAATGAAAACATACTCTTTATAATTCCAAAACATCCTATAACATAATAAGGTGCATCAGAAGTCATTTTGTTACACTTTCTCGCTGTCGTCTATCTGGTACACTACAAGGAATAAGGATTATACCCTAGGGAACGCAAATGAACAAGGAGATCCACTGTATAATGAGTTTTCCGGTGAGAAAAACCAGAAAACAAAACCGCCGGCGATTTGGAAGACAGAATTTGTAAAATTCCGCCGGATGGCTCCTGATGATTGGCCGGAGTAGCTTCCTATGACTGGATTGTTCAAATCAGAAATATCGATGAACGGAAAGTTAAGGTAATCCTTAACCTAACTCTTCAATTTCCTTCAAGTTCAAAGTAGGGTTTTTTCTTCAGTCTTTAGTTTCTACAGATTTTGTAGTTTTTGTTTAGGTTATTGTTGATCCAAACTCCTTTCAATGATTTGAATATGATTCCTCTATATATTTAGTGAAAATCCAAGTCTAAGTTACTGTTCAGATTCAACGATAGCATACACTGATTGCACTCACTCGCTGAAAGTTAGGAACACTATATGGATTTAGAAGATCTGAAGAACAATACTCACACCAAAGACCATTCATCGATAGTCAAAGATCTAGCTGAAGAGAGAGATGAATAGCTCGTGATCTGAAGCGGTTCAATGATAGCAATGTTCATCTAGTACAAGTGTGAGATCTTGCTGATGTGTTTTAAATTTATAACCGCAAGCGTACGGATGTGTAGCATACGGGTCGATCACGAGGAGACGATGAACTAAACATAGACTTGTTCTAGACTATGGCCTAGCTATGGAAATTCATCAATATTTTGATGTTTATTAAACTATGCTAAAAAGAATGACGAGACATAAAAATAAAAGCTAACGAAGATCGAATAATGTCGTTCTCGGGTTTCAATATTGGTGAGTATTTGTTGTTTAAAATACTTAAACCCTCTTTCGAGGTGAGAAAGTTTTTCTAAAACAAACTTGCACCTACTTTCGTAGGATGCAAATATTGAAAAAGAAGCATTTAGATAAAACAAATGTTTTCTCATCCTACGTCCCTAACTATTTGCATGTTAGGACCGTAGTAATTAATCAATTTGGTCTAAGTCGAGAATCAAACTTATGTTCATATTCTCAACTAAACAAATTAATCCAACACTGGATCCAAACCAATTAATCACGGAGCAACTTTCGTTGATTGAAATCTAAAAAACATTATCTATTGGAGAAAAAGAAAAATAATAAACCCTAGTCTAAAAGATGAAGAAGAAGAAGAGAGAGAGAAAATGAGAGGAGGCTACTCCCTGAAAATAATCGGCCTCCTTTAGAAAAGAAACCCTAAAGATGTTTAAATAAACAAGCTAAAAGCCCAAGAAAAAAGGCCCAAAAATGGAGTCCAGACGACTTTCACGAGCGCGAAGAAATTCTTCACGAGTGTGAAAGTAAATAGAAAGTTCAGGGAGGTTTTTCCAGGCACAGTTCACTGGCGTGAAAGATTTCTTCACGCCCGTGAAATCAAACATAAACTTTTCTTCCACTTCTGAGGGGTTTTCTTCACGATCCTAAAGGTTGTCTTCACATCCGCGAAGCATGACAAAGTCTCGAATCTTCAAGTTCTCGACTTTATGCTTCAATCCTTCCGATTCGTCCATCATATCTCCATCAACACCGTGTATAATCTGCACAAAATGTACTAAAGTGTAAAATTATTCCAAAAACCATTCCAACCGTGATTTCTAGGGGTATTTTAGTGATAGGTTCTATAGGAACTGGACGATCTTATTTGGTCAAATACCTAGCAAAAAACTTCTATCTTCCTTTCATTACGGTATTTTTGAACAAGGTTCTGAGAGAAAGAAATGGAAAAGAACAATAAAAAAAAGCATGGAAGGACTAAACTAAGGATTAAAATGCACAAAAGACGCAGCTAAAACCTACAAAGTTAGGTGCATAAAATGCACTTAACACTTGCATAAGCATCAGTGATACCTGATGTGTTCATCCTTGAAGACTCAGTATCAGAGATCAATTTGAAGCTTACTTATCAAGATCAAAGTTGATCTTATCCTCGATGCATAAATGTCAAACCCCCATGCATTTTCAGAAAGTACGTACGGAGTATCCCCTACGTGCTTACCAACTCTGATTAGACTACTATTCATATTCGATTAAAAGCATGTTTGTTTTATGAACAAAGGACAAGTCTCCTATTGAAACTTGACACATGACATGTACCCTATGACTTGCATTTAATGCAACGAGTATAAATAGATGAAGACCTTTCTTCTTCATCTTCATGCATGCTAATCTCTTTTACAACCTCTATCTTATTTCTACCTTTCCTTGTGCATCAAATACTTAGTGATTCTAAAGTTGTAATAGAATAGATTTAAATACTTGTTTTATTCCGCTTACAAATTGTAAATTTGTTTATTGATATAAACTCATTTAAAAACCCTAAAAGTTGTGTTTATATTCATCCCCCCCCCCCTCTCTACAAACTGTATTGATACTTATACACTCTTGTAGATTCCTTTGGGACCAACAGTTGTTTTGATTTTGAATTTGTAGCTAAATGACTACCTGCATGTGTGAATCTTGTGGAGTTAATTTTGCATGTACATGATTGAATCAGGTTATGATGTTTGTTAGGTCGATCGCTTTCAATTTATGTTCTTCAGGATGCAGTATAATTGCTTTCTATAATTGAAAAAAACAGAGGAATCACCCAAATTTGCAGAGGTTGATTCGCTGGAATTTGAAAAAACAGTTTTTTTTTTGTTTTTCCGAAGAAAATCAAGAAACAGAGGAAGATGATTCAAGTAATATTAGAATTTTTAATTTTATCATTTCCTTAACTTTAATTTCAAATTTTGTTAAATCAAATGTATTTATGCAAACCATGTAGAAGCAGAGGTTTCCATTGAAACAGATATCCAACCTCAAGGTCCCCATTCGACCTTTAGTGTCTACTCACTAACATTCAAGATGGGAATCTCAAAACTTCCTATTTGATAATCAGGGACGGACCTAGGAATTTATTTAATACAGTGACACCATATAATATAGACAAAAAATAATTACAAAAAACACCGTTTTTATCGACGTGTCTTCATGTTTTTACTAACTTTCAATATCGCTCGATGTGTTTTTAGCCTAATTCCACCGTTTTGAGGGATTTTTAAAGTTTTTTGCTTGATTTCGAGGGATTTTTAAGTTTTTTCATCGATTTTGAGGGATTTTTTAGGTTTTTTGGTTGATTTCAAGAGTTTTTTTTGTTTTTTGGTTGATTACGAGGTACGATTGCATTTTATTGAACTTTTTAATATCATATGGTGCCACCTTCTAAAACGATATAGTCGCACCTTTCATAAACATGTAATTTTTAACCTTTCGGCAGAGAAATAATTTTTCATAAAATTGTGGTTTATTTCATGAGGTGAAAATGTATATCATATGGTGGATCTTTGTGTGTTTCAATTAAAATCATAGGATCAAAATCAAATTAATATTAGATTGGTTTACACGGTTCTTAACATTTTTACGGTGCTTATTTGATTGAACCCTTAATAATGTATTATATTTATGTAACGTTTATGTTGATAATAATATACTATTATATATTAATATAATAACAAAATATATTATAAAAGATCAAAACGTCTGGACCTTTCTTTAGTAAAAGTTTGTTAGGGGATTAAAAGTAAAATAGATTGATAACTATAATAATTAAAATTGTAATTGGTTTAAAACGGGGATTAGAATTACATAGATTTTTAGGGGTGACAATTCTCGACACGTCATAAACCCGACACAAAAATAAATAGGTTTGGTTTAAACTTTCTGACCTGTCGATCCACCAACCCGTTTATTATACGGGTCGTGTTCGGGTTGGTGTATATGTTCACAGATTGACCTGCCAACTCGTTTAAAATTATAGATTTTTAACTCACCAATCCGTTTATGACCCGCAAACCCATATAAAATTATAGATTTTTTAAAAATTATTTTATTCTAACCCTAACCTAATCAGTTGTCACTCAGTTCACATCTTCATAACCCACCAACCCGTTTATGACCCGTCAACCCGTGAACTCGAGCGTATACGGATTATGATTGATCAATGTGACACGATTAGTTAAACAGGTCGTGTCTGGGTTGAGACTTCCCAGCCCGCCAACCTGTCAACATGTCAACTTGCGACTCGCCAACACTAACACGACATGATTGCCATCCCTATAAATTTCTTCTAATAATGCCTCAAATAAATCTATAACATTTGATTAAATTTTTTAAAAACAATTTATTATACGGTTATACTTTTAGTACTACTTATTAATGTCTAATTACTTAAAATTCAAGTTATAAGTAATTAATACACATGTACATATGTTAAAGCTACTTAAAACTAACACTAAATATCTCTCAAAGTCTCGATAATATCGCTAACAACTAAGATAACGAAATGCATATATCTAAATTGAAATCGCTCCGAAAATCTCTCAAACCTTAAGTCCTAATCCATCTACAATAGCCGTGTTGGTGATTTTAGTGTAACCAGTCCATTTATGTGTAATTGGAAATAACACAAGATCTAAAAGGGGTTTTATGTTGTCTTCTAATACCAGTTAGATGGTGCGGACTGCACGCTTTTTATAAGACGAGTATGAACCCGAAAACGACGAAATGGCGGGGGTCAAGGGAGTTGCGCCCACTTACGGGGTCAAAGGCCAGGTGGTAAGCATAGTGGAAAAACTTGATCAGAACTCGGATACAGAATTCTGTATGGCTTGACCAGAGCTCAGATATAAAGCTCTACATGGTTGATACAGAGGCTCTGTATGGTCTGACCAGAGGCTCTGGTTATGATCTTTGAGACTTAAGAGTTTCTGGAAAATGGACAAGAGCTGGTTGGTCGTTTCTGGTCATTGTTCTCTGAAGGTTACTGTGCATTAAATGTGCAGTTATTGAGCAGTTACTGAAATTTGTGTAACTATCCACTACTCCTAAAATTCAGTCAAGATGATTGTCATTTCAGTTATTTACTTTTGTGAGTATAAATACAAATTTATACTTACATTTTTAGCGATGGTTTTTTAAACAATCCTCATATACTCTCCAGAACTTTGATCTCATTATCGAGATCAGAAGCAAATTGTGCAAAAACTTTTAATTCTGCGAATTGTGCCAGTTCCAATTTTAATTTACCATTCTAAAGTTAGAGGTCGAATCGTGGGTCTTCTTTATATACGCCGTGGGTTGACACCGACCTAAGGGGTAATCAAGCCGGAAGAGTGTTGCAGAAAGATTTGCACTTTCCTTTTACAATTTTTGTGCCCAAAACGTGAGTGTTCTTAGGTCTTATCCTAGATTGATTTTCGTAAACCCAAACTTAAGGTCGAAATATCAATTCGGAAAGTGTATTTTCATGATTCTAAACAATCCAGTAAACTGATTGTTTCACCCTTTATTAAAAAGAGAAGTATTAGCAAGCTCGAGCAATTGTGAGTTCAAGAATAATAGAGAGTGCAGCTATGATTGAGTTCGAGAAACAATAACTAGGGATGTTGTGTTCTCGAAACTTTTTTTACGAAGGCAAAGGAAATGAAAATGAGGGGAAAAGGGAAGGAAAGTAAAAATAACTCGTGTTCTCGAAACTGTTTTAGGAAGGAAACGAAAGAAAAATAATCATAAGTTTCTCCCAAACACTACTAAACAAATGGCCAATTCCGACAGACAGTTTCCGACGGATTTGGCCGTCGGAAAATTTCTGACGGATTCTATAAAAATCAACAATCGCAAAAATCCGTCGGAAATCCGTCGGAACCCTAAGTTAATAAAAACAAATAAATAAAATTGTAATAAGTTTCCGACGGATTATAATTAAAATCCGTCGGAAATTATTTATACTTTAAAATAACTAGAAAATCGATATAATCAGAATCCGTCGGAAATCCATCATAAATTGGGAATCAGTTATCGACGGAGTCACTATCGTGAGTTGTATTCTCATTTTCGGCTTACAATAAAATTTTGCAATCTCTTTAGTGCTTTACAAACTTCATTGTTTTTTTGAATTGATACAATTTGAACAATCGTATTTATGTACATGTGTCCGAACAATTGTTGGCGGGGATTTGATGAATATATAATATTTTGATTTTCTGTATTTAGCATAATTGTTAGCATTTACAGTATTTTAAATCTATTTTTAATTTTTTTATAATGTCCAGTTCATTTCCGACGGATTTCCGACAGATATTCTGTCGGAAATGTATTCCCAAAATAAATGAAAAAGAAATTAATAATACAAATCCGTTGGAAATTTCCGACGGAATTTTTAATTAAAAAGGAATTTAAATTATAAAATCCGTCAGAAATCCGTCGGAAACTTCCGACGGATTTCTGACGGATTTTTTAATTAATAAAAATATCTTCTTGTTATTAATTATCTGATTAATTTGTTAAAAATGAGGAATATAGTTTCCGACGGTCAAATCCGCCGGAAAAGGTGAAAATCCGTCGAAAATCCGAATTTGCGGCGAGGGTTTTTCCGACGTCCAAATCCGTCGGAAACCATGTTTTTTCGACGGATTTCCGACGGATTTGGCCGTCGGAATTGGCCATTTGTTTAGTAGTAAAAACTTTCATTCCAGATGTTGGAGGAAAGAGAAGGAAATGAAAGAATTTAAAATATTTTTACAAAATTACCCAACTTTTCATTATAAATGACATATTTTTAACGGGTAAATTTGTAAAAAATACATCTCTCCTTTCCTTTCTCTTTATTTAAGAACACAAAAAAGTATTTTTCTTTTTTACATTTCCTTCTTTTTCAAGAACACAAATGAAAAAATTATTTTCCTTTCTTTTAATTTTTCTCCCTTTCTTTTCCATCACTGTCTTTTCTTTTCTCCCGTATTCGACAACAGGGCAAGGGAAAACTCGGTGCTGCGTTTCTTCAACAACAAAAAGGTGAAAGATTTTTTGTTAGTATTTTCTTTCCTAAATTCTTGTTTGATTGGTATGAGATTGTATTTTTCTAATTTCCTTTGTAGATAATTTAACTTATATAAAATTCAAGGGGAGTTCTCTCATCGATTACAATAAGTGTAGACATTCATTCATTCGTTTTTTTATCATGTTTAGTTTTTTTTCCAACAAATAGGAGGAACAGTCGAAATCGGTTCCAGCAATCGTAGGTAAGCGTTCATCATTTTTTTACTTTCTTTCCTTTTGTAAGGTTTCTAGATTGGTTTTGGGCCGTCTAAGGAGGGGTTAAGTGTTGATTACTTGTTTGTTTTAATGGACATTTAATCCATTTAATCATTACTTTGGATATACTTGTCTAAAAAAATGCATCAAAATATTGAAAGAACATATTGTAAAACTATTCCCACGGATTCTCATTTAATCAATTTTTTATTCATAGTAAAATGAGCGCTAGGGTTAGAGAGAGAGAGAGTCGGCGCCGGTGTTGCTACCGGCGACCAAGAGGGTATGGGTGGGTGAGAGGGAGTCTTCGAGGGTGGGGCATCGAGATAGGCTTAGGAATAGCGAAACATGGCACAATCAATTTTACCAAAGGAAATCTAATCCAAAGGAAACCTCCTTTATGTTTTACAACATTCCGGGAACATGGGAGGTCGTGAATATGTGACGGACGTTCAAGAATTATGGGGCGGTATCGGATATATATATATATATATATATATATATAGCAAAGAGAACTCTTCGAAATGGTAGAAATTTTGGCTTTGTGAGGTTCATGTACGTTAAGAATGTACCGGTGTTGTTAGAAAAACTAAGAGGAATCTGGATTGGCTCCTTCAGGCTATGGGTGTTCCTAGCCGGTCAAAATGGAGGAAGGGTGCATCGTGACAATAGTCATGGTGTTAAATCTGCAGGTGAGTACGTACAGTATGATCATCAGAAGACGAAAGGGGAAAGGGATACATATGCGGAGGTGGTACGAAAAAATACTAACCGGGCAAAACAAGGAATAGAAGACGATGTAGTAACGGGTCAGTGGGAGGCTGACAAAAGTATCCTGACGTACCTTCAACAGTGTGTTGTGGGCAATGTGGTAGAAATGGCACACGTGGAAAAGGTACAAATGTTAGTGGCATCAACAATGGAGGAGGGAAGCGAAGTAAAGTTATTAGGTGGACGGAATGTTTTGATAAAGTTTGGATCACTAGAAACCAAGGAGAAAGTTTTGTCAAATAGAGTGCATGGCTTACATTTCTGGGTAAAGAACCTCAGGAAGTGGAATCCGGGCTTCCGATCGCCGGAACGATTAGTTTGGCTCTGAATTGAAGGGGTTCCACTTCAAGTATGGGGAGGAGAGGTGTTTCGTGAGATCGCATGCAAGTGGGGGAAGGTTTTATCTACCAACAACTGTAATTTCCAGAAGTCCATTAATCTCACGTGGGGGAAAGTGCTAATTGGTACGAACATATTGAACAAAATACACGAACTACAGAGTATAAGTGGGAAAATTAGCATATATGGTAAAAGTGGAGGAGGAAGATAGGGGTTTCTTGGAGCTTCAAATACGGGAGGAAGAACGATATATTGGGTCGGGAGAATCATAAGACAAGGAGGAGGATGAGTCATATCCGTCCGAATGGACGGAAGAGGAGGGCAATGGGGAGGACGATTGGACGGTGGAGGAGACCGTTTTTGTTAATAAAGACGTATCTGGTGATCAAGGAGAGAACGGGTTGAACATCGAAAAAGAAAAAGAAAGTGATAGGTATCGTGTCGGTAACTCGTCGGAAACTCGCCGGCCGGAGGAGAATCCGGTTGTAGACCGGGTCCAGGAAAGGCAACCAAATCAAGAGATAAATTCGGAAGAGAGAGGAAGTGTGGCCGAAAATCAAGGGGAAATCCTCCAAAGAAAAGTAAGGAAAGTTTTAAAAGATAAATCAGGATCAATTTTAAAAAATGATTTGAATTTGGATTTAAATTTAAATGAAATTGGGTTGGAATTAGAGGCAGATGGTGTTGGCAATTTAAATGAATTGGGCCTGGATTTTGAGTCAGATGGGCTTGATATTGATTTAAATAAAGGAGCGGGGGTCCATCTATCTGAGGGGATAGTGGGTCTGGAGGAGGTCAACCAACAACGAAGGCCCAGTTGTGATGATACGGGGGACACGAGACCCAGGAGTTCCAACTCAGTCACGGAACAAAACTCACGTTCTCCGTATAGTGATCGCCCATCTGAAGACGATCCAATGGAAAGTTTTGCAAAGAGCCAGCTGATGAAGAGGAAAGAAGGTAAAAGTAAATTCGCAAAGGTGATGGGGAGCAAGAACAAGCTAAAAGGGAAGGAGAAGTTTCAAGGTTCAGGAAGATTAAGCTTTCAATTCTTAAAGAAAAAGGACCAAATTAGAGGGAAAAAACAAGTGAAGTTGGCAAGCGACCTTCAAGACACGAAAACAAGCTCAGGTATCAAGGAATTCGAGAAGCAAATAGGAGTAATATGGGAATCGCATGGACAAGGGATGGAGGCGCAGGAAGTGTAAAGGGAGATGTATGATATGGTGAAGGTATGTATCGTTTCCTTATTTTTATTATGAAGATTATATCTTTAAATATTAGAGGTTTAGGGATGAATAATAAAAAGGTTTGGGTAAAAAGCATTGTTATGAATATTGGAAGGAAATTTAGTAAACTGGATCGATATATAGCATCGGTGAATTGTTATGAATATTGGAAGGACTTGAAGGCGAAAGTTTTGGAGAGAAAATGGTCGGATCATGCTCCAATCTCGTTATATACTCGAGGATCCGACTTTAGACCGAAACCGTTTAGGGTCTATAACGTGTGGTTAGAGGACAAAGAGTTGGAAGATGTTGTGAGAAACGCATGGGGAGAGAATGTGTTGTCAACGAGGCCGGATTGTAAAGTAAGAGATAAACTAAAAAAGGTAAAAGAGGGCATAAAAGAATGGAGGAAGAAAAAATGGGAGGATGTAGAGATTGAGGAGAATAAATGGAGAAAGGAAGTCGGAAAATGGGAGGAAAAAATATTGATGGACCGTTGGAAGAGGATGAGAGAGTGTCGTGGGTTGAGGCTCGGAAAAAGTAGTTGGAGTTAGAAAATAAAAATCAAGCAATGGCTAGGCAAAGAGCAAAGGTTAAATGGAATAAAGAAGGGGATGAGAACACAAAATTTTTTCACATGGTGAGTAAAATGAGAATAAGAAGAAATGAATTGAATGGTCTTGAAATAAACTCGGAGTGGGCGGAAGTACCGAATCGGGTTAAGGGGCATATTATGGAGTTTTTTAAAAAGAAGTTCGAAAAACAAAGAGAATATATCCCAAAATTACAAATGGCAAAATTGAAGAAAATTTCAAGTGAGGAGGCGTGTTTCTTGTAAAGACGGTTTTCGGAAGAAGAAGTCTTGGGGGCGATAAAGGAGTGCGGTAGAAATAAATCACCGGGTCCGGATGGTTTCACTATAGAATTTGTGAAAAAATTCTGGATAATAATGAAGGAGGATTTTATGGCAATGATGGATTGGTTCTGGGAGAAACAAGAAATTAGTGATGGGTGTAATTCCTCCTTTTTAACTCTAATCCCAAAAGTGCCTAACCCAATACGGTTAAATGACTTTCGACCCATTAGTTTGATTGGGATAGTGTATAAAGTTATATCGAAAATCATGGCGGAACGAATGAAATTGATTATGGAGAAGGTGATAGGGAATCAACAAAGTGCATTCATACGGGGTCGGTCAATTTTAGATGGGGTATTGGTTGCAAATGAAACAGTGGAATATTTAAAGAAATCAAAAAAGAAGAGTCTAATTTTTAAGGTTGATTTTGCGAAGGCTTACGATTCAGTTGCATGGTCACTTCTTTTGGAGGCTTTGGAAAATATGGGTTTTGGGTTTAAATGGAGAAAGTGGGTAGAAGCATGTTTGAAGACATCAAGAATTTCGGTTTTGGTAAACAGTTCACCTACGAAGGAATTTCAAATGCAAAAGGGTTTGAGGCAAGGAGATCCTTTAGCACCATTTTTATTCTTGGTGGTAGCGGAAGTTCTACATGTTATGATGGAGGAAGCGCAAGAACAAGGTTTGTTTAAGGGAGTAAAAGTGGGAAGAGATGCGGTGTTGGTATCTCATTTGCAATATGCGGATGATGTAATATTTTTTGGGGAGTGGGAAGCAACAAATATTAAAAAAAAAATTATTAAAGATACTTCAATGTTTTTATGAGGTCTCGGGGTTAAAGATGAACCTACAAAAAAGTAAAATATATGGGATAGGGATTTCGGAAGAAGAAGTAAGCGAATGGGCAACTACATTAAGGTGTAGCAGTGGTTCGTTACCATTCATTTACCTTGGGTTGCCGGTTGGGTCGCAAAAAGATAAAAATAAAATGTGGAAACCGGTAACTGATAAGATGAAGAAAAAATTGTCAACATGGAAAGCAAAGATTTTTTCGTTTGGAGGAAGATGGACAAAGTATGGGTGAGATGGGGAAAAGTGTTGGGGTCCGTTGATCGAGGGGGTCTAAATATAGGTAGACTAAAAGACTTGAACTTGGGATTACTGGGTAAGTGGTGGTGGAGGATCACACATAGCCTGAGCTGTAGACCGAGGGATGGGAGAGATGTCAGTGGAGACGGAGAGATTGAAGATCTGCTTGGGCCGAAGAGAGCCAGTGCGAGAACGAGTAGTCATCGGATGACCCGAAGGAGCCGCAGCAGGTGGAGATTCGGGTTGAGCAGGAGCGGGTGAAGTGGGAGAGGGGTCGGATGACACAGCGGGCGGAGACGGAGAGGAGGAAGTAGAGGAAGGTGGTCCATTATCTGGCGGCGGAGAGGAAGTGCCGTCAGGAGGAGGGAGCGAGGGGGAGGAGACATCAATATCAAACGAGTCATATTCCTCAGTCGAAGGTCGAGGTTGGAAGTCAGGGAACGGAAAGTGATTTTCGTCAAAGACGACATGACGAGAGATGATGACCTTTTGAGTAATGAGATCTAAGCAGCGGTATCCACGGTGGTCAGAGCTTGGACCTAGGTAGACACACGCAGAGGACTTTGGGGCAAGGTTGTGCGGGGCAGTGGCTGAAGTATTGGGATAACACAGACATCCAAAGACACGAAGGTGAGAGTATGTAGGAAAGACGCCGAACAAAACTTCAAAAGGTGTTTTATACTGGATGGTGGTAGACGGGAGTAGATTGAAGGTGTGAACGGAGGAAAGAAGAGCCTCGACCAGAACTTAGGTGGTAGAGAGGCCTGTATGAGGGAGGTGCGAAGAGAGTTGTTGATTGTGCGGATAGTGCGCTCAGCCTTCCCATTTTGAGGGGAAGTGTAAGGGCAAGAGAAGCGGACTCTAATTCCATGGTTTTTAAAAAATTCTAATAAAGGTTGATTATTAAATTCACGACCGTTATCACATTGAAAAAGTTGGATGTCTGTTTTAAATTGATTTATTACATAAGCACGAAACATTTTAAAAATAGAGAACACTTCAGATTTGGCACGTAAAGGAAAAACCCATAAGAAGTGAGAGTAATCATCCAAAAACAAAACATAATATTTAAAACCACTTAAACTAGTAACGGGGAGAAGTCCACAGATCGGAATGAATAAGTTCAAACACACGAGAAGTTTTGGTAGAAGAAGAGGAAAAAGGTAACCTACAATGTTTGCCTAACTGACAGGCATGACATAAAGATGAAGTCTGACTAGAGCAAGAAATAAATTTGCGAGACAAAATAAAGTTAAAAACAGCAGCACCCGGATGACCAAGTCGCCGATGCCAGACGTCAAAGGAGACAGCAACATTGGCCGAAGCAAGAGCAGTCGGAGGAGATGAGGGTACAACGGGATAGAGCTCATCGTGATCACTATCGCATCGCTGAAGGAGGGAACCAGTTTTAAAATCCTTCACAGAAAAACCAAACGGATCAAACTCAACGGAAACATGGTTATCAATAGTAAAGCGACGAACGGAAATAAGATTCTTGATGATTTTATCAGAAACAAGGACATTTTTTAGTTCAAGAGGCCAAGAAGAAAAAGGGAACTTACAGTGACCAATGTATCTAGCAGGAAACACAGCACCATTACCAACCTGTATGAAATTAGAATTACAAGGAGTTAGAGAGTGCATTGTACCTGGATTGAAAGCCATATGCTTGGTTGCACCAGAATCCATGTAGTAGTTGTTGTCTTGTGGCGCTTGAACTGACATGGCCTGAAACACAGACGAGAGGTCAGTGAGCTGCGGCTGAGCATGCTGAGAGGCATGACCGTTGAATGAGGGCTGAGCAGCGGGCGGGCGATGAGGCGGTGGTGTAGGTGGGCCAAACTGAGCTGGAAACGTCATCGGGTTGTGTGACTGCTGTTGTCCGTAATAGAACATCGTAGGTGACGGGTGAGGAGCACCGACACCAAAGGAATGCGCGGGAGGCGCACCGAGAAGACCTGGCTGAGGAGTCGGAACATATGCAGAGGTGGGCGAACTCCCAAAGAAGGCCTGTGTCCCGGATATCCAGGTGTACCTGCAAAAGTGTGAGAGCTTGTGGATACATTAGTATTACCCCCCCCCCCCTTGGAAGCAAGACGCCCATTATTCCTCCCTTTATTTAGTCTATTTTTCGGTTTTCCAGAATGGGAGGAGGAGTACAGGGCAGCAGAGGAGGTAAGGGGGGTATCAGTATGGGGTTCAATTGACTCCTCACGAGACTCATGGAGTAGAAGCATGTTTTTCGCTTCAAGAAAAGAGGGGAAGGGTTTGGTATTGGTGATGACATCGACAATGCTGTGATAGGAGGGTGGTAACTGACGTAAGATTTGCATAACAAGTTCAATTTCATCTATTTTTTAATCACAATCGGCAAGAGCATCGGCCAAATTTTTTAAGTTATGACAAAAATCAGTGATGGACGAGGTGCCTTTTTTTGTATTACGAAATTGTTCTTGAAGTTGAAGCATACGGGACATTTTATTATTCAGAAAGAATTCATCAAGTTTATCCTAGAGATATTTGGCAGTACAGTTATCACTAGAAATAATTTGCAAGAGATTGGCATCACAAGTAGAATAGAACCAGGATTTGATGCGAGAGTCAATGGCCTCCCAATCCTCATCATCATCATTAGCAGGTTGGGTTTTGCCAGTGATGTGACCGTATACTTTAGCACCCTTACACATGTCCAAAAAAATACGACGCCAAAGCTTATATTTGGACCCATCAGTTGAAAGTTTAAAACTAAATTGAGAGTATACGTTGGTAAGGGCGAAAACAAGCTGGCTAGCGGTAGGGGCAGTGGGGGTAGTGGAGGACGACGAGGTGGTCATGGCAATCACTTGGAAAACGTAAAAACAACTAATAAAGTAAAGAAAATAACAAGGCAGAAAAGCTTAACCGCGGGTAGAGGGATAGTAATGTACCAAACAAGTTCACACGGAACGAGCGAGTGACGAGGATCCCGGTGGCGGCGGCTGTCGGCAGCGGTGGCGGCTGGTCACGGTGGTGACAGCAGCGGGTAGCAGAGAGGTCACGGTGGTGACAGCAGCGGCGGCGGCGGGTGGTCACGGTGGTGACAGCAGTGGCGGCGGCGGGTGGTCACGGTGGTGACAGAGCCGGCGGCAGCGGGTAGCAGAGAGGGCAGCGGAAGAAGGGAGCGGCGGCGGCGGTTTGGAGAGAAAAAAAGCTAGGGTTTTTGGTGGCTCGATACCATGTTAGAATATGTGAAAACCCCTTGATTAGGGTTACGTGTATTGATAACAATATATAGACAGAAAAGTTACAAAGGGGTCCCTATACTATACATATATTTAACAGTGAGGATGGGAGTTTGTGGAAAAGGGTGATTGAAAGCATTTACGGGAGGGGAGGGGGTTTGAAGGTTATCAAAGGGAGAGGGTTGTGTGGGTCGTCGGTGTGGGGTAACATTAAAAAGGCGGGTCTTGAGCTTGATAAAGAGGGTATTTTATTCTCAAATTCGTTTGGGAAAGCGTTAGGGGGATGGATCGAAAATTAAATTTTGGGATGATTGTTGGTTATCGGGAGGGATTCTTAAGGAGAGATTTAAGAGGTTGTATTCTTTAGAATCGAACAAAGGGGTGTCGGTGGCGGAGAGATGGGAGTTCCAAGAAGGGGTATGGGTGTGGAGATGGGGGTGGAGGAGGGAGCCAAGGGGAAGGGAGCTTGGGGAATGGGAGGATTTTTGGAGGGAGGTAGGGGGGATTATAACAAATGAAGGAGTGAGGGATAAAATTGTTTGGAACCTCACTTTCGATGGTCAATTTGAGGTTAAAGAAGTGAGGAATATGTTAGAAGAAAAAAGAAGGATGGAGGCACGGATTGAGGAGAAAACGGAGTGGTCAAAAATTATTCCAAAGAAGGTTAGTATTTTTTCGTGGAGAGCTAAACTAGGTAGACTTCCTTCGAGGGTTAAGCTCAATGATATAGGTATAGACTTGGATTCTATTTTATATCCAAGATGTGGAGAAGAAGTTGAAACCGTAGATCATGCACTTGTAACATGTTCTATGGTAAAGCAAGTGTGGCAACAAGTGGGTAGATGGTGGAATATAGATATGAATGGAGTTATTAATATGAAAAAGATGGAAGAGGTGGGGACGAATAGGGAATGGGCACGAGCTGGTCAAGAGAGGTGGGTGGCGATGGTACGATGTATGGCGTACTTCATTTGGGGTAATAGGAACAAGATAGTGTTTAAAAACTCATGCAGAAATCTTTTAGAGCAAATGTTCGAAGTACAAATAAAGATTTTCGAGTGGTTCTCGGCAAGGGGAGGCGCGACACAACTTGAATGGCAACAATGGTTGATGAACCCGAAAGGTTAGTGCTATCGGAGGGCCTTATTGCAGAAGACTGTTGAGTGGGACGATTACTGGGTGATTGGTTGTATGTGGGCAGCCATTTCTCGAGGTTTGGTATCTTAAAAACAGCCACACGGCTGGAGCTCTCGGTTGGTTCTGGTGGGTTTCTTGGGTTTGTAATTCCTTGGTAATTCATTGACTTGTTCGGTTCACGCGTTTGTATCTCACAAACGTTTGTGAAATTCTGGTTGGTTTCGTTTGACTGGCACTGGTTTGTATGTGTATTTATTTTGTGGTAATAAAATTTGTCTGCTGTTAAAAAAAAAACTATTCCCACGTCTTTCTTATCCTTGGAAACTTGTTATGCATGAATGATTCAAGAAAGTTGTGTTGTTCGTATATGGATCTCTAAAATGATAATTGCTCAATGAATGTCGTAGAGGGGGTTACATTAGAAGCAAGTATGCAAAATAACTTTTTATTAGCTTTTGACCTTCAATTGCAGAAAGTAAAGGTATTTGTATATTTGGTTTTCCCAAACTCGATGATTTCTGTTCTTCTGCAAGGATCAATAAACTCGTCTTTCATCAAACCTTTTCCATAGAGATATATACTCGATCTACCCTTTGGGGTTGAGGGTAAGTTTCCTTACATCTCATCCTTACTACTCAACTTTTAAGTGGAATATACTTGGCTCACTTGGTTTGACTGTTTACCTTGCTAAAACTTATGATCTTATAAAAAGAAGCAATCTTGTTGGTTGCTCAATGCTTGCCCTTCTGTTTTACACTATGGAAAAACAGATTTATTTTGTTGGAAACTATTTTTAGTTGTGTCTGCACAGTGGTTTAATTACTTCAGTTGTTTGAAGTTGGGACGTCCTGCTGCAGACGAGCTTTCTAATTTCCTCAGAAGCAGCCTGAATTTGAAAGTTGAGAAAAACCATTCTAAAGTTCGTTGACCATCGATATGCTTTACATGTATAATGTTATGGAATCTCAAAATATGGATTCAAATGACACCATTTCTTGGCACCTGCTCTGTTGGATAGATGATCGTGTGGAAATCCCATGATATGGATTACAAGATGAGAACACTGGTTAGCTTGCTTAAATCATTCTCAGATTTTTGGTTAATTACATAGATGCTTATTGTAAAGACGGGTATGCGTTATATCTATTTATATATAATAAATTAATTTATTGGTTTATTTTTATTGTAATTTTTTTTAGACCTTGTTTTACTAATAATCATTTTTTTAATTTCCTACTATTTGTTTCCCTTTCAAGTGTACAACTTATTACATATAACTTTGTACCCATTTGAACTCTATAAAGTTAATTGACGACTAAGTGATAAGTATATTCGAATCAATATATATATGTATATAAAGGAAGATATAGAAAAAAGAATCAAGGAGAACTCATTATAGATATTTATCTTTTTTGTAGGAGTTTTGATTTATTTTTTATTTGTAATGACTCATTAAATGTGGAACCTTTCATTTTCTAATTTTTTTATTTACATAACACCAATAATCAATATCATCAATATATATATATATATAAAGGAAGATAGAGGAAAAAGAATCAAGGAGAACTCATTATAGGTATTTATCTTTTTTGTAGGAGTTTTGATTTATTTTTTATTTGTAATGACTCATTAAATGTGTAACCTTTCATTTTCTAATTTTTTTTATTTACATAACACCAACGATAATTTTAAAAAATTAATATATATTTTTAATATCTTATTTAGACAACAAAGAACATAATTTGATATTTTTATTTTTATTTTAACACATAATAATTTTAAGGTATCGATTTTTTAATATATATTTTTAATTACTTATTTAGACAACAATGAACATAATTTGATACTTTTATTTTAATTTTAACATATAAGAGTTTTAAGGTAACAATCAATATATATATATATATATATATATAAAGGAAGATAGAGGAAAAAGAATCAAGGAGAACTCATTATAGGTATTTATCTTTTTTGTAGGAGTTTTGATTTATTTTTTATTTGTAATGACTCATTAAATGTGGAACCTTTCATTTTCTAATTTTTTTTATTTACATAACACCAATAATAATTAAAAAAAAATTAATATATATATTTAATATCTTATTTAGACAACAAAGAACATAATTTTGAGTGTGAGCTATTCGGTTCTTTTATTTTCATAGTTTTTATTTGATCTTAACCTATATATATATACACACACACACATATTAAAGAAGAACAAAAGGTTTTGAGTGTGATTTGTGGTTGAGTCTTAGTATCCATATTGGTGAAAAGTTAAAATATTAGAATAAAAGGGTGTGTATAAATATGTGGATTGGATGATGTGGAATAATAAGTATTAAGTAATCTTAAACATTAAAATATGATATTGGTTTTGGTTATCCCACATTGGTAAGAAGATGTTAAATTGAAAGAAAGACGTGAGCATACATCGATAAGAGAAAATAATGCATTTTTGACAGCCTTATGGTAAAAATTACTATAATAGTTTAGAGCATATGTAGTGGGAGGTTATCAAACTTTTATGAATTCGTTCTTAAATTTATTAACCACGGGAAGTGGGAGAGTTTTTGCCACCTAGAATGAATTGGTTCTTCGCCAATTCCTTCTCAAACAATGGTGAGACCTATTAATAAATAAGTAATAAAATATTACAGTTTAACCATTTTTACTTTATCAAATCGATAAAAAAATTTAGTTTAAATTAAATGATAAAATTATCTCTACAATCACCATTCTTTTTAAAAAGTATATAGAAATACATTTTATTTAAAGTTCAACAATTATTCTTAATAAGTCAGATTATCTTCATCTAAATTTTTAATTTTATCAAAAAATATTATAGCTATTAAAATTTTAATTTTCTTAATTCATTGTAAATTTTAATTTTCGCAATTTATTAAAATAAATAATTTTTATTGTATAAATCTTGGACCGAGAAATGATAAAGAATGGAATTGAAATTTTATAAAATGTGTAAGAACGAGAAAATTGATATGGCAGAGTCATGAACCCCTCAAAAGGTTAATGATTGTGGATGCTTATAAGATGATTGATACATTTGTGACAAATTATACGGTTGATATTAGTCCTATATTTTTAGAAAATAATTACTATAATAGTTTGATATCTTGATTTTTTAATGCGACCTGACTTGACCAACTAATTTGCATTATATTATTTTCAATAATAGTAATATGATTATGGGACATATTATCTGAGTTTTAAATAATATAATACAAACCTATTATTGATATATCACAAATTCATCGTAATAATAAACGCTTAAGAATATATGCAAATTAACGAGTTATGAAAATATGTTCATTTTTCACATTGTATTTCATTAATAGTTAACTAAGAAATTACTCTTCATTTTAACTCGATTTAATATTCCAATAAAAAAATTATCGTTATACCGCGTAACGCGCGGGCCTAACACTAGTTTCAAATACAAGATAATTATTGTTTATTCTTACTCTACGTATACGATAATCATGTGATTTTGTTTCTAAGTCATTGACCAATCGAAAATACTAACCTTAAAAGGGGAGAGGAAAAGAATAAAACTAAGTGCTACCAATAAAAATTTATTTCTTAAATTTGGATTGTAAAGACTAATTGAAAAAAGGATGGACGACATCGTCTTATACTAGATAATACACTTGGAAAAATACATGATGTTGAACACCTAACTCTACTTTAGTTTTGTAAGATTATGTTTCCGTGTGTCCATGGACTAACAAGCATTGGTAATAAAGATAAAATATATGTCGTAGCTATAAAGCAACTTTTTCTTCCCGCGGTTCTCACACTCTAATGTAAAACGGAACCAACTATGTGTTGTAATTTTGTAAAAACATGTTTATTGGAACAAAACGTGTATTTTTCGGACACGCAAACCGGCCCACACAGGCTGCCAATTCCTAATCTAAGCGGCATACCTGACTCACTCAGCAGCAAGGCGATTGCAAGGGGACCTGGGATCGAACCCAAGACTGGCGGTCTATTGGAGCAAACATCTCAATTCCCATTGTAAAAACATGTTTATACTTTACATTCTTTTTACATTTATATGAATATTGCATCCCGTAGTATTGCGCGAATACACAACTAGTTATTCCAAAATACTATGTTCAGTCTGAATATTTTTCTTCATTATTCGGTCTGAATATGACACATGTCGTGCGCTCATTTGTCTTCACGCTCACAACCAAAATTGAGTTCTCATTTGAACCCGCCTATATAGGTTGATTTCCATTACAAACAACGTCAATTCGTACAAACTGTACAAACCGCATTCAACCAATCATTTTTTTAATTTTTTTTCACTTTTTCTTAATTGTGAAGGTTGATTAGTTAATAATGTGTAAAAAAATTCATCAAGAATACACGGGGGTTGATTAATCATGAATATGTGAAACACGTTTCATCAATCTGAGAATTTTATGAAACAATTTCATTTTCATGTTCAAACAAAATAATTCCATGAAGAAAATAATTATATGAAACAATTTCATCATATTAAACGTTTTCATGAATAAAAAAAATCAATTAAACAATGAATCACGCTGTTTATACGAATTGACGTGGTTTGTATTTGAAATCTCCCTTATTTATTTATATATATATATAGAGAGAGAGAGAGAGAGGGAGGGAGGGAGGGAGGTTCAGGAGAAAACGCTAAAAAAAGAGAAAACTGAAGAACACCCTGGGAGGCCGCCATCTGGTAACATGCATTTGTGCATTATGCATTAATGCATCTTTATGCATTGATGCATAGCGTCCAGATGGCGACCTCCCAGTGTGTTCTTCAGTTTTCTCATTTTTCTAACGTTTTCCTTTGAACCTGACCCTATATATATATATATATATATATAGAGAGAGAGAGAGAGAGGAAAGTTCAAATGTGAACCTATCTTTGGTTGTGAACCTAAGGACAGATCTCAGCCCTTGATCTGAGCCAAATTGAAGCCGTTCTTTAAATGTGGCGTGAGGGGTAAATTAGGCAAGTTTATCACTCCCGCTTATTTCTCTGGAAATTGAACTCTCTCTGGAAATCGAACTATCTCTGGAAATCGAAATCTTCTCTGGAAATCGAATTCTTCTATGTTAATCGTATTCATTACTGTGAAGAACCTTAGTAATCGGATTTGTGATTTCTGAAACTTAATTTTTAATTCTGTTTTTTCAATGGAGTCTGCTTCTTCATCTGGAAATTCGATTAAGTGTGATCCAGTTGAAAATTCATCTCTTTTTAGATCAAACATTTGATTTGTTCACTGATTGCGATGCTGTTATAGATTTCGAAAATACATACTGAGAATTTGGCTCTAATGTTGAATTGTTTGTTATACTGTGACTTGCTCTTCAGACTGAATATAGACTACTATGTTATGCTTATATTCAGACTGAATATAAGCTACAATTATACAAACACATAATTTTAGCTTATATTCAGACTGAATATAAGCTACAAATATACAAACACATAATCTTAACTTATATTCAGACTGAATATAAACATGACATTGTGATACTACAATGTTATGCTTATATTCAGACTGAATATAAGCTACAATTATACAAACATATAGCTTATATTCAGACTGAATATAAGCTACAATTATACAAACACATAATTTTAGCTTATATTCAGACTGAATATAAGCTACAATTATACAAACCTATAATTGTAGCTTATATTCAGACTGAATATAAGCTACAATTATACAAACACATAATCTTACCTTATATTCAGACTGAATATAAACATGACATTTTGATACTACAATTTTATGCTTATATTCAGACTGAATATAAGCTACAAAAATACAAACACATAATTTTAGCTTATATTCAGACTGAATATAAGCTAAAATTATACAAACCCATAATTGTAGCTTATATTCAGACTGAATATAAGCTACAATTATACAAACACATAATCTTAGCTTATATTCAGACTGAATATAAACATGACATTGTGATACTACAATGTTATGCTTATATTCAGACTGAATATAAGCTACAATTATACAAACATATAGCTTATATTCAGACTGAATATAAACTACAATTATACAAACACATAATTATAGCTTATATTCAGACTGAATATAAACATAACATTGTGATATCACAATGTTATGCTTATATTCAGACTGAATATAAGCTACAATTATACAAACATATAGCTTATATTCAGACTGAATATAAGCTACAATTATACAAACACATAATCTTACCTTATATTCAGACTGAATATAAACATGACATTTTGATACTACAATTTTATGCTTATATTCAGACTGAATATAAGCTACAATTATACAAACACATAATTTTAGCTTATATTCAGACTGAATATAAGCTACAATTATACAAACATATAGCTTATATTCAGACTGAATATAAGCTACAATTATACAAACTTATTATTGTAGCTTATATTCAGACTGAATATAAACATGACATTTTGATACTACAATGTTATGTTTATATTCAGACTGAATATAAACTACAATTATACAAACATATAGCTTATATTCAGACTGAATATAAACTACAATTATACAAACACATAATTATAGCTTATATTCAGACTGAATATAAGCTACAATTATACAAACATATAGCTTATATTCAGACTGAATATAAGCTACAATTATACAAACACATAATCTTAGCTTATATTCAGACTGAATATAAACATGACATTTTGATACTACAATTTTATGCTTATATTCAGACTGAATATAAGCTACAGTTATACAAACACATAATTTTAGCTTATATTCAGACTGAATATAAGCTACAATTATACAAACCCATAATTGTAGCTTATATTCAGACTGAATATATACTACAACTATTCAAACACATACTTTTATCTTATATTCAGACTTAATATAAGCTACAATTATACAAACCCATAATTGTAGCTTATATTCAGACTAAATATATACAACTATTCAAACACATAATTTTATCTTATATTCAGACTGAATATAAGTTACAATTCTGTAGGAAATAAGTTGCTTGGTGACGACGACGATGAACTAATTTATGTCGAAATTGTTGCTTGGTGACGACAACGATGAAGAGATTGACGGCGAAATCGTTGTTTGGGGACGATGAAGATGAAAAAATTGACGGTCATGTTATATTTACGATTATACCCATACGCGCTAAATAATGTTTAAGCCATGACTCGAGTTTTCCACTTATTTACAGAAATGCCACCACGTGTTTTAGGCATTGATTTTTTGATCTGATTTTAAATGGATGGCTGAGATCTGTCCTTATGTTCACAATCAAAGATAGGTTCACATTTGAACCCACCCCTATATATATATATAAAGATTAATGACTAATATATTGATGCTACCTCACTTTTATTTTTATTTTTATTTTTATTTTTATATAATAAGACTTGTTTTGCATAAATAGGGGTTATCCAAATAGTATATGTATAAAGATATGATAGTTGGTATCAGGGGCGGACCCACCCTTTTGGGAGGGGGTCCAGTGCTACCGCTCAACCTAGTGCCGTAAGGGTAAAAAATATCGTGTTTCGTAAGTTTTACATGAGGTGCACCCGCTGAACTCTGTCAACTTCAAGAGTTAAGGGAGCACAACTTTAAAAAATCCCTCGAAATCAACAAATAACCTTAAAAAAATCACTCGAAATCAACCAAAAACCATAAAAAATCACTCGAAATCAACCAAAAACCTTAAAAAGTTCTTCGAAATCAACCAAAAACCTTAAAAAAAATCCTTCGAAATCAACCGAAAAACTTAAAAAACCCCTAAACAGGGAATTTGGCTAAAAATCCCTCAAAATCAACCGAAAAATATATCAAACAACTTTGCAGACATTTGATACAATTTAAGGGTGCACCCGCTCGGGAAAAATCCTGGGTCCGCCACTGGTTGGTATCGTATCAATACGTGAAACTTGTAATAATGAGATATGCTTATAACATATGGATCTAATAGTCGACATAATCGGTTTTAGTGTCGACCTTAAGAGGGCGGGTCGGACGTACATTTAAAGAAATAGGGGTTTAATTTTTTTTCGTATACAATAGTAGTAAAAGAATTATTAATAAAAGATACGATTATTTTTAATATTTAATAAGTTACAAAAAGAATTTCATATTATATTAAGAGGCCTAGCATATATTAATTAATTAAAATGAAAAACAAAATATGTAAAAAGTTAATTGGTCGTTTATTTAATATTATAATACTGTTTATTGTTTCCGTAAATTTTTAAAAACGTTGATATATTTTTATTATTCATCTTCCTAACTCTTTTAATTATTTTATTCGCATGAATTTTAATTTTATATATAAATATAAGAGCATCTCCAAAAGATTCTTCAAAATGGAGAAATAAAAACCAAAATGTCCAAAATAAATTAGATTCATCTCCAACAAATTCTCCATTTTGAAGAACCAAACATTGATAATAATATTAAGATATTGCAATCATCTATTAAAATATTATTTCTTTCTATTTATATTTATTTTCAAAGATTTTTGTTGGTTGTATCATGTGGTAATCATTTTTTGAGTGATCTCCATATTTGGAGAAAAACATCATCGCTCTCCTACTTTCTCCATTTTGGAGATAGTTTTGAGAAATCTATTGGAGCAAAATGTTGGTTCAAAATCCTCATTTTCACCATTTTCTCCATTTTAGGAAGCTGTTGGAGATGCTCTAATAGATTTCTTGTTATTAACTAAGAAAGTCCTATATTTTAATTTTTTTTACTAATCATATGAGACGCTTCAATCTATACCTATATTTAAGATTTCAAAACTGTGTTGTTTTTTTCATACATTATTATCTAATTGAATACATGAATTTTAAGTACTCTACAATCTTTAAAACAAGAATAAGATTTAAACTATAAGTTTATAACCAAATGAGATTTTAAGATTCATGGTTCAAGTTTTTTTCAGGTTTTTTAACCATATAAATTTTAAGCTGAGAAATATTAACTTGAGGTGAAATGAAAACTCAACTGATTTATATTGATTTACATAAAGTATTACTTTGAATAGTCAAAACTGTAAAAAAAATAACAATGGTTTGGTAAAATCCGATGTTTTTTTAGAAAATACCAACGGATCACCCAAAGAATCCTTGGATAATCTGTCACTGATTTGAATTACTCACCAGCAATTTACCCACCAATTTTTGTGACGATTTTGTGAAGAATCACTCTTTACCGACATATTTTTCAGGAAAAAATCCGTAAACAAAAGTTTTTCATTTAGTAGTAACCCCAGATGATGTCATTTTATATGTTAAAGGTATATCATATGATGTTTTTAGATGAAACGAATTGGTATGCTATTTAAAATTGATATGGTAGTTAATATGAATTTAGAAATAAATTTTAAGTAAAAAAAATTCAAAAGAATAGTTTTGATGAATTATTACGAATTTGATTCTATTTTTAATGACAAAAATAATATATTACAATTCGTTTTAGTACTCATTGAGGCATTTTTCAACTATCCTCCATGACCTATATAAAATGTAAGAGCATCTTCAACAACTATTGTATTTTTTTTTAAAATAGCATATTAAAAGTTAAAATCTCTATAATAATATGCATCCAACTTCAACAGCTATTTTATTTTAACAACTTTATCATTAACAATATTAATAAAATATTCCATAATTTAATAATATATTATTTCTTTCTACTACACACTTAACTTCAATTATTTTGATTGGTTGAATATAATTAAAATATTATTTCTCTCTCTTCTATATATTTTTATAGATTCTCTAAATTTATAGATTTTTCTTCTCTTTTTTCCCATTTTTCTATTTTAGTAATTAATACACTATAGCTGTTGGAGCACTTAAATTGTTAAAATCCTCCATTTTTCTATTTTACAATAGCTGTTGGAGATGCTCTAAAAAAGCAGTCCAATTTAACTTTATTTTATAATAATTACTAAAATATAATATACTGATTATTAACATGTGGATATATTCAACAATTAACAATGGTTTATATTTAAATTGATGGATTATATGCTTGAACAAACATGATCTCATTATCAATAAATTCCTATAAAAACATAATAATTACATCGACCAACAGAATCCTCATAAATATTCCTCTCATGAACTAAAATCAAAATAAATAATAAAATGTTGACTTTTTAATTTAAAATAGAAATAATATATTTTATTTCCAAAAATGTAAAAATATTTTAGATGCTCCCGAGGGTTACTTAAATGGCACGTGTAAGTTTATTCCTTTTCCAGAGCTAAAAATGCTAAACCTAGATTAATGTTTCCTCTAGCCACTTGTACAGTTTGCATTAAACATTTGTACGGTTTCTGGAGAAAGAGAATCTAACGCTAAAAGAAAGGGTTTGCCCCTAACAAACGCGACCACCGAACATACGTGTCAAATACATGATGGCATTTTTGTAATTTTTGTTATGTCTAGGGTTCATTGTCAACCGCTCCAATAAAAATATCTTTCACCTTCAAATCTCTCGAAGTTTCTCCGGAGTCAGAACCGTACTTTTCGGCTAATTTGACAATTTTAGTCCTTGTCTTTACGTTATGTTTTCAGTTTAAACCTTAAATATTGTTTCTATTCAAAATAACCCCCTCAACTCTACCCAACCGTTAGGGAAACATAACAAGAAAGACATTTGAGTTGATATGCTATGGTCGAAACCGAAGATCATATCAATCAATTAAAATTTATGAAAATATGATGTTTTTTTGTGTTAATGATGATAAAATGGTACATTTGTTGTTAAGAAATATTGTTTTTTGACCAACTATGAGTCATATACTGATAAAAAGTTATGGGATAGGGTTCGTTGACGTACGCACATGGAATGTGAGAGAAATA
Organism: Silybum marianum; assembly: GCA_036898165.1. NCBI lineage: Eukaryota > Viridiplantae > Streptophyta > Magnoliopsida > Asterales > Asteraceae > Silybum > Silybum marianum. The sequence continues at coordinate 13,480,779 of CM072528.1, forward strand.
GAACGACTTTATACTTCTTACTGAAAAAGAAAGTGGTTTCACTAGTTTTGTTGTATTGTTAAAAGTAGCATGGTTAGATTTAGTGGAGCGATTCATTATGATCTTGTAATACTGATATTTTTTCTCGCTAGAACTTGTTAGATGCTAAACGTGACACCTGACTTCTAGTAACCCTATTTTTTTAATAGGAATAATACTTATTAACAGGAAAATGACTTAAAAGCTCTTAGGATATAATCAATTATGTGACCAATCTTGGTTGTAATGCTTGACAGTTGAAACTACAATTGTAAAGATTGTCAATGTTGTTGCATGATTGTTAATAGGAATAATACTTATTAAAGGGAAAAAGAATTAAAAGATCTTTAAATATAATCAATTATGTGACGAATCTTGGTTGTAATGCTTGACAGTTGAAACTACGCTTGTAAAGATTGTCAATATTGTTGAATGATTGTTAATAGGAATGATACTTATTAAACGGAAAAGGGCTTAAAAGCTCTTATAAGCATATATATGACGATTCTTGATTGTAATGCCTGACAGTTGAAACTACGCTTGTAAAGATTGTCAATATCGTTGCATGATTGTTAATAGGAATGATACTTATTAAACGGAAAAGGGTTTAAAAGCTATTATAATCATATATGTAATGAATCTTGATTGTAATGCTTGACAGTTGAACTACGCTTGGTAAGATTGTCAATGTTGTTGCATGATTGTTAATAGGAATGATATTTATTAAAGGGAAAAGGACATAAAAGCTCTTATAATCATATATGTGACGAATCTTGATTGTAATGCTTGACAATTGAAACTACGCTTGTAAAGATTGTCAATGTCGTTGCATGATTGTTAATAGGAATGATACTTATTAAAGGAAAAAGGACAAAAAAACTCTTAGGATATAATCATATATGTGACGAATCTTGGTTATAATGCTTGACAGTTGCAACTACGCGTTGTACAAATCGTCAATGTCGTTGCATGATTGTTACATTTGCTTGGACATTGAAGAAAAATCAACCTCCATAACCTTAAACTATCTCATACATGATCAACTCCTAAACGATCCTTTCAGTTGATGCCAAAATTAGGTCTCTATTTACAAAATAAATAACTAAAGGGAAAGCCTATCATTCAATCAACTACCCAAACTCTTTGTTATGTAGCTTAATCACTGTCTTAACCAAGTGACGTTGACTTCTGTTAACCGTTCAATACAAGATTCAATCATTTAAGCAACTACCCAATCTCTCTTTATGTAAAATCGAACAACACTACCAATTAACGTTAAAACCAAACACCAACGATTCTTGACATATCAGAACACATTCAATCAATTACCCAATTAAATCGAGTACAACGCATTCAAAAATCGACTACTGTCAATCAGTTATCCAAGAAAACGATCATTCACAACATTCGCCTTGTTGCAAGATGAGCATATAAGCTAATTTTACACCATGCTTTAAAAAACAAAACCAACATTATGCACCAAATTTGACCTAATTACTGAAGAACAAAATTAGACAACACAAGCGTAAGAATGTGAAACTCATAAACTCTAGGGTTTAAAATGAAAAACTAACCCTAGCCCTTGATTCATATGCAAATGCAAATCCTTTTCTTCTTTTTCCCCTAAATATCTGAAGCAATTACTCCTCCCTTCTTCTGTCTCAAAGAGCTCCAGATTCGTTTAAATTCATTCCCCATCCCTAAAAATATATGGTGATTGAGGGTGTAACCAAATTGCTATTGCGGTTTTGCTATAAATAAAGAAAACGGTGGTTCTCCTGGATTCTCCCTCTCCCCAAATCTTTTGATTGTTCTTCAGATTGTTGGTTGAACCATGGATGAGGGAAAATCCATGGACGGATCTTGCTATTACTCTGTTCTCGGTATAACTAAGGATGCTTCATCCTCTCAGATTCGATCTGCATATCGGAAGCTCGCTCTGGTTATAATTCATTCATTTCCCCCCTTTTTTTTTCCGAATTACATCCATCAATTTCGATTTGTTTCATTCTCTAAATTGTATTTTAGTTCAATTGAGAATCAAAGTGTAATGCTGATGTTAATTGATTTGGTTCGTTTGTTCGTTTGTTAAGGAATGGCATCCGGATAAATGGATAACAAAACCGTCGCTCGCCGGAGAAGCTAACCGGAAGTTTCAAAAGATTCAGGAAGCTTATTCAGGTGAGGATGTAACTTTAACAAACGGAATCCGTTAAAAATCAGTTTTCTGGCGATTCTTATTAGTGATGAATTTGATTGAATGTTAAATGTTTGTTAACGGAATTTGTGACAGTGTTATCGGATCAAACGAAAAAGTCGATGTACGACGCCGGAGGTCTTGATTTACTCGATGACGTTGATGACAATGAAGTACGTAACTCCAGAAGCAAAAAAAAAAATATCTAGATATTTTTTTTTTTCATTTTAATAATTAATTTTTAATGAACGTCGTCGTTTTGGTGTTTATATGTATTTGTAGGGAATGGGAGATTTCTTGCATGATTTGATGAAAATGATGGACCAGAATACCGGTGCTGAGGTTAGAAATTTTGATATATGCACATTTATTTGTATTAAATAAGTTAAATAATATTATACATATATATTGAAAATTATAAATGTAGAAAATGTGTTTCAATGTTTATGTGCTTGAAAATGATGATAATAGTTAGATGTGTGTTTGGAATATCCTGTAAAAGTTTATTGTATATTTAATATAAATTTATTTAATTTTTAAATGGTGATATGGATTTATTTAATTAATAATTAGGTCAAGAAAAATTAAGAATATTTTAAAGAAAAGTTACTTTTAACCCCCCAACAGTTTCATCGTCTTAAAATAGTTGATATAATTTAATAAAATGTTGTTTTCTTTTTTTAAACATTAAAGAGATTTCTTGTTTGAGAAAGGATATAAAATAATTTCTCTTTCTTAAGTTAGTTTTTATATTTTTTACTTCTATTTTTTTAACAAAAATAATATAGATGTTGGTTCATTTACAAACTGGACAAACTGGACGAACCTACAAACTTGTATAAACCAAGTTAAAAATAAATTTTTTATGTTTTTTTTTCATCAAATGTTATGATTTAAGATGTTATTACATATATGTTTGTTTCACCTTGTGAAAAAAATTACATGTGAAACAAATACATGAAAAAATACATTATGAAACAAATGCATGTGAAACTTTTAACTTATGAAAAAAAATACATGTGAAAGTTTTACATTATGAAACAAACGTATGTGTAATAACATCTTAAATCATAGAATTTGATGAAAAAAATTAATGAAAAAATTATTTTTAACGTGGTTTGTACGAGTTTGTAGAATTCGTCCAGTTTGTAAATAAATCAACCTCAAATTATATATATATATATATATATATATATATATATTATTCTATTCTAAGGCTATGTTTGACAAAAGTAGCTAATAAGGTACCTTATGACTTATAAGGTAGCTTATCAAAACCTTACTTTTATTAACTTATCAATAAGGTACCTTATAAGTTAACTTATGGTCATCCAAACTACTACACTAAAAAAAGTACCTTATAAGATGACTTATAAGGCATCTTATTTTTACCAAACAATGTCTAAGTATGATCATGTAAAGCAATGTTTTTTGTTATAGAAAAATGTAAATAGTCACATATTATAAAAGGATGTTATTTTTTACATCCTATTTTACATTATGTCCCCCAATTAAATTAAAAAAGATATGCCTATTTTGACTTTTTTTATTGTTAATATATACACCAGTGTAAAAGGAAAAACACATTATAAAAATGTACATTCATTTTAAATAAGGATGGGGTATATTTAACTTATTTTGAGGGTAAAATGGTATTTTAGAAGATTATTATTAATAATATGGAGAAATAATCAGGTGGAAAGCCTGGAGGATTTACAGAAGACGTTCGTGGAGATGTTCGGTGACGATTTGAGGGAGTTTATGGAGAAGCAAGATCAAACGGGCAGGAAGAGGCCACGTGTCGAGAAACCTAACATCCCAAGAAGCAGCAGGGCATGTCGCTAGAGTTATTTCTTTCAAGAGGTGGGGGTAGTTTCGTAAATTGTGAAAAAACTGGACGTTACTTGAATCGAATGGAATGGAATGGAATCTTTTTTTTGTTATAAAATCACCTTCACCTTTCCAGTCAAAATAGACATCTTATATGATTTTGGATTCCCTTTTTCTTTAAATATAGTAATAGATTTCTTTTCTATTTTATTATGAAAATAATTATTCAATTTTTTAAATCACGGGTGTTGGGATTAAAAAAGTCAAATTCTCTACAAAAAACTATATGTTACTTTTTAACATATTTCCATTTTGAAGACTGTTATAAGATTAAGATATTTTATTTCTTTATTAAAATATTATTTCTTTATCTAAATATTATGTTTAAAGTTTTTTTATTGGTGGTCTTATTTTGTTACCGTTTTTTAGATGTTCTCTATATTTAGAGAAAAAAACTTCATTTCTTTTACTTTCTCTATTTTGAAGATAGTTTTGAGGAAGTTGTTCGAGCTATTGGCTTAAAATCCTCATTTTATTCATTTTAAAGAATCTGTTGGAAATGCTTTTAGGGGTCTTGAAAGCCTTGAATCGTTAAGAATTGAACCCATGAGTTCTAAGAAAAACTCCAAAAGATTAAATCTTATTAACAGTTGAGATAATCTTACAACGTTATAAAAATAATTGTTGAATTTGGTTGTTAACGGTATTTGTTGTGTTTATATTGTATGGACAATCTTTTCAATGGTAGAGCTCTTGATGCAGATTACATGTACATGTGTGTACATGCATGTATACAATTATGTTTGATATTCTTTTAAACGGATAATTGTTTGATGAGTTTGTTTCAGTACCATGGTATATTATTGGAACACTTTTTTTTTCTTTTTGAAAGGCAAGCTAACACACACACACACACTTTTTCGGGGTATCCGAGCTCCCAATTAAGGGTGTCGCCCGACTAATCTCCGTCGACCACGGCCCAACCCAATTAAGGGTACCACTAAGTGGCAGACCTATGATCCGGATATCTTCACTTGCGTCGCAGAGTTCAAACCCGGATAGTCAGGGATACCATTCACTGAACCCCTCAGGATGTTACCTTACCACTGGGCTAAACATGTTTTGATATTATTGGAACACTTTTATTTGGAACTAGAGCTACTTAAGGTTGTCTTATTGGTGTAAATTATTGGAACACTTTTAGATGTATAATCCCAATTATCTTGAATTCTTGATAAAAGAAAATCGACTCCAACATTTTACTATAACTAAGATTTCAATGACTCGTACAAGAAATATTATTGTGATCATATATATTGAGTGTACGACAAATTAAAAAACCAACCATACTGACATAATACGTTGAATTCATGTCATGAAAGGTTCATGAAAGATACATTACACGAATATATCATAAAATAAAATAAAAACAAACATAAGAATATATCTCAAAATTGACGTTATTGGATCTTGATGAATTATTTTTCAATAAATTCAATGTCGAATCAAATACAAATCAATATCTCATATTGTTCATTGAATTATAGTTATTGAGATGAAATATTTACGGTAAAAGTTTAATGGATGGATGAGTTTTATAAAATAAATTTAAGAATAAAAGCAAAAGATATTTAAAGAGTAAACTACAATTTTGGTCCCTGTGGTTTCTTCTTTGTAACACTTTTGGTCTCTACAGTTTAAAAAGGGTATGCAAAAATGACCGTATTTGGTCTCTGGCTCTGACGATCGTTAAATAATATCGTTAGATGAGGGATATTTCAGATTATCATTTTTTTCTATTTTTCTTAAAAATAAATGTAATTGATAATAACAACTGTCCCCACCTCCAATATATATATACACACACATAGATCGTATTTATAGTTATACTAATTAACATAACTATGAAAACTAAATTAATCATAATTCTAAACCAACTAAGAAACTATTTGAATAATAGTAAAAAAGTAACTAAATAATAATAATCCTAATCTAATTATAAAGATGATAAATAATAACTAAATTAAATAATAATCCTAAACTAATTAAGTAATAAAATAATTAAATAAACAAATAAAAGCAATCCATTCGGGACCTGTCATAACTAGGGGTGACAATTCTGGACACGACACAAAAATAAACGGGTTAGGGTTGAATTTTTTGAAACGCCAACCCGCCAAATAAACGGGTCGTGTTCGGGTTGACACGAAGGGGTCGCGGGTTGACCCGCCAACCCGCCAAAATTTATTAAAAAAAATAATATATATTTTTATGTTTTATTTTAAAATCTAAAAGTTTAATTAATAGGGTTTCTTTCATTGTCTTGTGTAAATTGTAATCCCGTCCGTCAAAACTCAGAAACGTGAAACACGATATTTCATGACCTGCCAACCTGCGAACGACCCGCCAACCCGCGACCAACCCGCCAACACGAACGTGTGCGGGTTAGGGTTGTGTATCTCAACACGATTAGCTAAACAGGTCGTGTCCGGGTTGACCCTCCCTGACCCGCCAACCCGCGACACGCCAACCCGAACACGACACGATTACCACCCCTAGTCAAAACGCGTCCACGACCCAACACACGACCCAAGTTGCGTAAAAAACAGTTTTTCAGTTTCCGATGCAAATTAATGAGTTTCTTTAGAGCCCGTTTACTTTTTTCCCAATGATTAGTGAAAAATATCATTAACTATTGAATTCTCCCTACATCAAGACCCATCATAAGCAGCAACGACCGGGAGAGGAATTGATGGAGTGGTGGTGAGGGAAATTTGCGACGAGAGCGAATGTTTGGATCTGTGGGTTTTGATCGGGGGGGGGGGGGATTTTGGTGATTCCAGTGATTTTCGTAGATGTTTCATCTATCGATGGTCGGAGATGCTTAAGGTAGAAAGGGTTGCCAGAGATGGTTCACAAGAGGGGGAATGGCCCGTGTCGCTCGCCGAAGATGGTTTTGGTGGTTCCTATGAATTTTGTGTGTCTAATGACTTCCCTCACCTTTCCCCGAAGAAGGTTCACTGTTTTTTGTCTTCATCAGAATGCGAAGAGGAAGGCTAGAGAGACAAGAGCAGAGGCGATACAGAGATGATGGCGGTAGGATGGTGGAGATCGAAGAGAACCCTTCAATTCAACCACCAGAGAAGGAGGGCAAAGGCGGTGGTTGTCGTCTTCATCGTTGATTATGAGGGTTTCGTATGTGTATAGAGTAATATATATATATATATAATGTAGAATAAACTACAAGAAATAATCGATGTAATTTTCGACCACCGGTGGTCCCTTCTTCTCCGACATGTCTTCTCCCCACCCTTCCTCTTTAAGCTCTATTCTCTGACCTGTCCTCTCCGACATCCACCATTGTCCCGGAGCTCGAAAATTAAAACACTAGGTCGAAATCTAAACCCTTAGGGTGCGTTTGGTACGCAGTCAGGACAGGCATGACAGAACAGAACAGCTGTTACACGTTTGGTAAAACATGATATGACGGAAGAAGACAGGACATAACATAACAGAATGACCAATTTACCCCCAGTGAGTTGTTTAGTGTTTTTAACCAAATAACCCCCATATATATAGAGAGAGAGAGAGAGAGAGAGTGAGGAGAGATAAAGGGAGAGAGTGATAGGAGAGAGAAATAGAGAGGAGAGAGAGAGAGAGAAAAAAGAAAGAGAAGAGAGAGAGATATGGAGGAGAGAGAGAGAGAGAGAGGAAAGAGAGAGTAGAGGGAGAGGAGAGAGGAGGGAGAGAGAGCAGAGGGAGAGGAGAGAGAGGACAGAGAGAGAGAGATGATAAAGAGAGATGAGAGAGAGATGATAAAGAGAGATGAGAGATAGGAGAGGGAGAGATGAGAGAGAAGAGAGAGAGAGATGAGAGGAGAGAGAGAGAGAGAAAGAGAGAGAGGGAGAAAGAGAGAGAAGAGAGGGCGCCGGCGGCGGCGGTGTTCGTGAGGAGGTCGCCGGCGGTGTTGGCGGCGTGAGGGAGGGCGGCGGCGGCGGCGGTGTTCGTGAGGAGGTCGTCGACGGTGGTGGCGGCGTGAGGGAGGGCGCCGGCGGCGGCGGTGTTCGTGAGGAGGTCGCCGGCGGTGTTGGCGGCGTGAGGGAGGGCGGCGGCGGCGGCGGTGTTCGTGAGGTGGTCGCCGGCGGGGGTGGCGGCGTGAGGAGATCGCCGCCGGCGATGGCGGCGGCGTGAGGGGGTGCGCCGGCGGTGGTGGTGTTCTGGATTTCTCCTCTAACAAGATTTGTATCATGGTGGGTTTGGGTTTTGTTCATCATGGGTTTTGGGTTTTGTACACAGAGATGGAATTCATAATTTCAAAGGCTTAGATTTGAGGTTTATGTTTTGATTTTGGTTTATAGAACTGGATTTGGGTTTTCAGAGATCACTAGAGAAGATGTTCGGAGGTTTGCCAGAGAAGACGAACGGAAGTTTGAAGGGTGAGGGAAGGGTTCAAAGGTTTCCATAAAAAAAGGCTAGGAGCCTAGGAGGCTAGGACTAAGACAAGTGGCATGAATGTAGCGAATCACTTTAAAAAAGAATTTTTATTTTTAATAGAAAACGAGACAAAATCTAAAAAGACTAAAATACCCCTGAGATAACAATTTGTGTTAACGGTCGTTAGATGAAAGGACCAAATCCGGTCACTTATGTATACTCTAATGGCGATACTATATTTTTAAATTGTAGGGACCAAAAGTGTTATAAATAAAAAACCACATGGACCAAATTTGTAGTTTACTCTATTTTTTAAAAATAGAAGTTAAACAAATGAGGAGGGATTGGTGGAAGATTCAAAAACCATTTTTATGTGCTTACCAAATAATAAAATAGTACTAGATTAGATTTCTTTTGGGAATATAAATAACATTTAGAACAAATATTTTTTCAGAGTACTTTTGAAAAACATTGATTGAATTGAATCTTTACATATGGACCTTATCTTGAACCTCTACAAGTTACTCTTCCAATATTTACCATATGACATACTACATTATCAAATAACAAAAACAAAATGATTTGTAAAGCAACATATTTGCAATGATGTGGGTTCTAATGCAATTTAATTTCACAATTTTCTTCTTGGACAAGAAATAGAGTACATTGTCCAACGTTTTAAATATAATAGTGGTCAAATTTTCTCATATGAATTGGATCTCTTCAACATATATTGGTCAAACTCTCTTTTACGAACTTCAGATCCAGACTAACTTTTGGAGTATTAATTCTAGAGATCCAGACTAACTTTTGGAGTATTAATTCTAGAGAAACGTTCAAACATAACAATCATCTAATTAGAGATTCAAATTACGTGTTTTATTACTAGATAATTGTTATCATTTTAAGTGATTCATTTAAATGTGTAAGAGCATCTCCAACAGCTATGCTAAAATAGAGAAAAAAGGGATTTTAGCATTTTTTGTTCTCCAACAGCTATGCTATCATCTATGCTAAAGTAGAGAATAGAGAAGAGAGATTGAAAAAATCTCTAAATTTAGAGAAATCTCTAAAAGTATATAGAAGAGAGAGAAACAATATTTTAATTATATTCAACCAATCAAAATAATTGATGTTAAATGTGTATGAAAGAGAAATATTATTTTATTAAATGATGGAATATTTTATTAGTATAGTTAGTGATAAAGTTGCTAAAATAGAATAGCTGTTGGAGTTGGATGAATTTTTTTTTAGAAATTTTAACTTTTCATACTCTATTATAGAAATTTTTTAGCATAACTGTTGGAGATGCTCTAAGATCCATATCATCTCTTACTTAAGCGATGAGATTGTACAAAAATATAATTCATAGTACAAATGTTTTTTTAACTTTTAAAAAATACACATAGTGGATCGTGGATGAACGTGGCTAAGCGATAATGCCGAAACTGTGGGATATAAAAGTACACCGGCAGGGGTCTCGCAGGCTCGAGAAAAGTGAATTTAATCAAAGTTGGGTGAACCAGTCTATATATTGGTGTTGTACCTCTTACTCAAGCTCTCTTTATTTCCGCATCTTTTTCCTGAGTTGAAACATCGTTGAAAACAAGAAAATATTGTGCCAAACAGGTTTCCCCCAACCCAAGGTTACACTATCAACATTAACTTCAACCAATTTCAATTATTTCCGGTTATTTAATTAGTTTGTTTGTTTTTGTATATAAATTACCAATGTTAAGTCATTTGACTTTATTTCAATTTTCAATTGTAAAACTTCTTTTAGTGTGGGTATCTGACTCAACCTTGCACACCTCGACTAATTTTGTTGGACCCTAAAAATAATAATTAGAAAAATCAATAGCAACACATACAAACTTGAAATGATGACCTATAGAAAGAAATCCTAAGATACATTAAACTATATATAAAATTTATGTTGCATATATTTATTTTTAGTTGATTTATGTTCGTAAATTAGCCATATGTGTATATTAAGTATTAACATGTCTATCACACCCCCAATGGAAGACAACAAGTAGGGGGTGTTCCTTGGTCGCGAGTTAAAGTCCCTCTATATTAAACCACTGAATATTTTGTTCGCTGTCCTTCAGGGTCCCATAGAATTAATCGAGATGCATGCATACCGATCCATACATCACGGTTAACAAAAAAAGGTGTTATCTCTAATAAGGTCTATATGGTCAAATTTCGAACTCCATAATTTTGTTTTGAGCTAGAGTAGAGTAAGGATCATATAATTAGTTTTAGTTTCTTTGTACAAATTCATACACATGACATAAGAAAAGTATATACACACAAAGTGACAGAACAATTAAAAGTTGTTCATATTTGATTTTGATAGATTTTATGTGTAAACATTCTTGATTTGGTTTGCGATTTTGTAACAACCATGCTTTTATGGCTACTTGTTTAAGGGTGTAATGTGTTTTAGCAGGCCTTTTGATGTTTTCCATGTTTAGTTGCATTTGATTTTTGAGTTCGGTTGGCCATCACATTTCATCTTCTTCATTTCTCTCTTAATCAAGGCAATTGCGGGTTTTTTTTGTTAGTTAATGACCAAAAACCAATCATAGGATGATTATAATTTTGAATTTTGTTTCATGAATGATTGAAACTAATAATCAAATAAAAAGACATTGCCTGTTTTATTATGTCTATACTATATTATGCGTTTTAATTATTCACAATAAATAACCTTAGAATAATGTATTCTAAATGTCCATGGTTAAATATTATTTCAGGTTTAAAGTTGAAGCAATATGATAATGACTATCATATGTAGGGATTTATATAGTGCTACCGAATCCGCAAATGGGTAGAAGATGAAGATTTTGTGTACCGGACTTGACTAGCCGCGAGAACACTGCATTGAATGTCATGTGAGTGTCATAAGTGTTTCTCATATGGTAAATATACATGTAATTCTTTGACTTGAGAACATGGAGATTGTTGTGTGTGAGTGACATATTTTGACATTTATTCTAATTATTGCGTAACTAAGTGACGAAATGATTATTGGGTATGTTATATATCACATAGTAGAACTAGCATGTATCGATATAGGATTTGTCCATCATTCATGACGTAAGTGATGTCTTTAGACCCCTTAATAAACATATACTGAGGAAATGCACACATGCTTAGATAATTGGTATAAGTTATCATTATCCGTTTTATCAGTATATTTGAAAATCAAGAAACTAGAGATTGGACATAACAAGAATAACCCATACAATGTCTCGTGTGCAATCCAGACTAGAAAGTAATAACTTCCCCATAAACGGGGGATATTTGTAATTCCTGAAACTAGGGGGTCATTATTGCAATTTATTTGAACATGAAATGGAGATGGTCCAAATATCCTGTTAGATAAGAACACACACCTCAATCAATCACCCTCCCATGGAACTCTCAGCAGACCCAAATATTTACAACACTCCCACTCCATTTCTCCCTTGTAATTATCCCTAATTCTTTGAAATTTCTGGTATCTGGGTGAAAAAAGATTCAAAATCTTGCTTCTCCCAAATGGGGTTTTCTTCTTTCAACAGGTTTCCCCTTCTATTACACCCACACACACACACACACACACACATTTGAAAAAGACACCTATCTCTATGTAATTTGATTTGATTCGATTCGATTCGATCATTTTGTGGTTTTGTTGAATGTGGGTAAATGTAATTGCAGTGGGTGCGGTTGTTGCAGCATTGGATGGAAATCATCGAGTTTTCTTGTACCATTAGGGTTTAATTCGAACACCACAAATGGAGTTCTGGTTTCCTCTTCATCCACCAACAGATTTAATCGGTTCAGAGGCGTTCGTCCCTCTGCATCTGCATCTGCATCTTCTTCTGGTACTGTTCTTCCCCCAATTTGATGGTAAATTGTGAATGTATGATGTTATGAATGCATAAATTTCCATGTCTTATTTAGCCAATAGTGAAAAGTTACAACAGAAGTTTGCAGAATTTTAGAGATCAAATCATCTAAGTTAACTCTTTAAATCATTTGTCAATTGGATTTGGGAAGTTTTAGGTTCCATGAAGAACGAAAACTTATGAATCTTGATTTTTATTAGATTTAGTTTGAAGTTTTAAATTGAACTTGAAGAAGATTAAAGCTTGAATCTTGAATTTTCGTAGCTTGAAGAAGGCATAATACAGTTCCATTAAGAGGCAACATCTGAATCGCTAAGAGGTGAATCCTGTTTGGCAAAAAATAAGTCTGCCTCTTAATGGTTCCAAAACCAACCCTCTGAATCATTTTGTATCCTGGACCTCCCTTAGCCATTAATAGCCCTGATTACATCCTGAACGATTACCGAACAATTATATTTCATTTTGCGCTATATCATAAAAGCCTCTTAATCATTCTTCACCAAACCATTCAGCAACTGCCGAACACTTAGTCCTCAATTCACTCTCATTATCTCTAATTTCGATTATTTTGTAACCTAAAATCGGGATTCAGAACCACTTTTGGTGAAGGCTGCAAGAGGAGAAGCCGTAAACCGACCTCCGGCATGGATGATGCGTCAAGCGGGAAGGTATATGGCCGTTTACAGAAAACTTGCAGAGAAACATCCGTCTTTTAGGGAGAGATCGGAAACCACCGATCTCATTGTGGAAATTTCATTGCAGCCATGGGAAGCTTTCCATCCCGATGGAGTCATTATTTTCTCGGACATTCTTACCCCTCTACCTGCATTCGGTGTTCCTTTCGACATCGAAGAAGTGCGGGGCCCAGTTATTCAAACCCCAATTCGGTCTGAAGAAGGCTTGAAAGCCTTGCATCCAATCAACTTGGATAAACTTAACTTTGTTGGCGAATCCCTCAAGATTCTTCGACAAGAGGTATTTCTTCTTCTCCTTAAATCAAATTTATTAGTTTTCGTTCTTTAATCATATTCTTTATAATTTTCTCTATGATTCCAAGCTGCAGTGGAAAAGTCATAACAAATGGTACAAAGATATGTATCTGATTTCAATGCTATATGTAGGCTATGCTTGAGGTGCTGTTTGGTTGGTTTTCCATTAAGTCATTTATGGATAAAGCTGTCTGTGTGGATTAATCTGTCTGTATGGATTGGGAAGGTTTTTGTTCGGAAGGGTTTTTTCGTAAGATGGAATGAGTGTGTTCAATTGGGAGGGGCAGGTTTCAGAAAAAAAAAACTTGGCTTTCTGCATAAAGCTCCCCTTTAGAAGCTTAATTGAATAAGACACTTTCTATATCATTAAGCCACTACCAAATAGTCATGTATTATTACTAACCGAATAAGCTATGAGTTCCATTAAGCTCATTAAGCTGCTAACAAACAGGCCCTCAACAAACTAGCTGATAAGCTAACCGTAGCTCTTTAAATGTATCGAAAGTTTGAATTAACACTTATGAATTAGGTCGGTGGTAAAGCTGCGGTTTTGGGTTTTGTGGGAGCTCCGTGGACAATCGCAACATATATCGTAGAAGGTGGGACCACTCGTACATACACAAATATAAAAAGCATGTGTCATACAGCACCTCATGTATTACGGGCTCTTTTATCACATTTAACGGAGGCTATAGCTGAATACGTTGTCTACCAAGTGAAATCCGGTGCTCATTGTGTACAAATATTCGATTCTTGGGGCGGTCAACTACCTCCAAACATGTGGGAGCTTTGGTCAAAGCCGTATATCAATGAGGCAAAGTCAACCCTAATTTTTTGGTCTTTTTTTTCATGAACACAAGAAGGGTTATCGTCAATTTTTTTTTTTTTGTGTTTTTAGATTGTAGGTATTGTAAAGAAGAAATGCCCAGAAATACCGCTTGTACTTTATATTAATGGAAATGGCGGATTGCTTGAAAAGATGAAAGGAACTGGGGTTGATGTTATTGGGTTGGATTGGACGGTTGATATGGCGGATGGAAGGCGGAGATTGGGTGACGATATTAGTATTCAAGGAAACGTTGATCCTGCTTATTTGTTTTCGCCTCTTTCTGCATTGACGGATGAGATTCATAGGTGAGTTTCGTTTTTTAAACCAAAACAACGTTGTTTAACATTTACTAAACGGTCATTGGCCCAACGGTATCTGTGTTGCTGGTAGAGCCCAAGGGGTTGAAAAGGTGATGAATGTACGTAATTATTTGTTGTATATAAATAATAGGGTCAGGTTCAGGGGAAAACGTCAAAAAAAAAAAAAAAAACTGAAGAATACCATGGGATCCCTCCATCTGGACGGTATGCACAAATGCATACTGGTAATTTGTAACATGCTTCTGTACATATGCACTGATGCATAATATGCACTCGTGCATAGAAAAAAAACAGCTTCAATCGCTTGTATGTATTTGTGCAGACCGTCCAGATGGAGGGCTCTTAGGGCGTTCTTCAGTTTTTTTTTTGAGGTTTTCCCTTAACCTCTCTCGTAAATACTATATACTTCAAAAACAACGGTTTTTTAACATCTTTAGATGTGATGGGATGTCGGTTTTTTGAAGTTTTTGTTATAATGGTGGTCATATGGCAGGGTGGTGAAGTGTGCGGGTCCGAAGGGTCACATTTTGAACCTGGGCCACGGAGTGCTTGTTGGAACTCCGGAGGAAGCTGTTTCGCGGTTCTTTGATGTTGCAAGAAGCTTCAACTTTGATTCCGTTGAGGAGAAATCAAAAGTTGTAGTTTGAATGCAATCTGTTTCGATTTTCTGGTAGGATTAACGTCGTGTTGTTGAGGTTTTTGGGAAATTCGGTTTTTTATTTTAGTTTTTTTTGCTTAAATTTTGTTATTTGAGCTGTTGGATCTTGATTTGTATTGTGTATTCTTTTGGGAAGAAACAATCTTTTATTTTAATTTGATCATGTTATGATATGCATAATATTATCATTTAGTTTATGTCAAACATGGGACTATTGTTTTTTTCCCGTCCTGTTCCATCCAGTTTGCATACCAAACGCACCCTTAGGACACTTAGACATTCTAGGCGTCCCCATAAAGCTAACTTTGTTGTAATGAGTGAATGGACTTGATTTTTTTATCTATTTTTTAACTTTACTTCCAAGATTATTGTTGGTGATTAGCTATGCTAACTCTGCAAGAAGTGGCTGAAACAGTAAAGCAAGTAGCAAAGGAAGGAGAAGCATATATATACAATATTTATAATATGTTTGTAACACCTTAATAGGCACATGGCTTGAAAATTGAAATCTTTTATATACTTATTCCAAACTTCTTCATATTTAGCATATCTTGTACTTGCTGAGTCCATTCTTGAAATACCCACTTGATTCTTGTCGAGATTATGAAGACGTGTCACATAAGTCGATCTTTTTAGCGCAAATGCATCCCGACCAAGCTGCAAACCTGAGTGGTCGATTGGCCAAAGAATCCATACGATTCAGTTCATCTCCTGGGAAATCATAGTCAAAGAATCAATGACCACCTCGAGTACACATCATCAGAGTTGAGAATAAAGCCGATAATTAAGAATTTATGCATTAATAAGTTGTACTGCTTAGTAGGTTGTATTTAGAAAGTGTTTAACTAAATATTTTATAAGATGGTAAAGATAATCAATCATTTTTTAGAGTTCAAATAAAAGTAAGATGCTTAATAGAAAACAAAGAAAGTACCTTTTATGGTAGTTCTTGGTGAGTTGGTTTTTTGGCTTACC
This sequence comes from Silybum marianum, assembly GCA_036898165.1. Classification (NCBI taxonomy): domain Eukaryota; kingdom Viridiplantae; phylum Streptophyta; class Magnoliopsida; order Asterales; family Asteraceae; genus Silybum; species Silybum marianum. The sequence continues at coordinate 13,496,931 of CM072528.1, forward strand.
GAATAAGTCATGGACTCTACCCATACACGATCCTTCAAAATATTCTGGAAATGAATTCGTTGAACTGTTAAATCAGCTTTGAGGATTTAGTACACATGAGGACCTGCCCATGAGACGATACAACAACGGTGAAGTTAAGATTGAAGGAACATGTTTCTTGATTTTTTGGCCAACAAATTAATTAATTGTTGTCATATAAATTTCAAAACTCAAATAAAAGTAAGATGTAGAAAGCGAAGAAAGAACCTCTTAAAATGTTGTGAAATATTGACTTGTTTCGCCTTTTGGGGCTTATCATCCCTGTAGCGTAAAGTTATGCCTTTTGAGGTTTGTATCTCGGATGTTAGACCACAAGACTCAAGATGATCCTTAGACCCAAGAATATCTAGACCTTTTTTCATTGATAAAATGCTCTGTGGAAGATGATCTATGCTTGTACCTGTTATATCTAACTCTTCTAAACATTCTAAACGTCCAAGTTCCTCAGACAATTTCTTAACTCCAAAACTCTTGTAGAGACTGATATGTTTTAGATGTTTCATCCTACACATATTGTTCGGAATATCTTGTAGAAGTATACACTCTTCTGGCTTTAAATTCTCCAAACATTCTAATCGATCAGCATCCTCCGGTAACTTCTCAAGAAGCTTACAACATTTAAATTCAAAAACTTTCAAATGTTTCAACATACAAATGCTATCCGGAAGATGTTTCATCTCTGTAAACGCCAAAGTTAGCTTCTCTAGGCGTTCTAATTGATCAATATCCTCCGGTAACTTCTCAAGAAGCATACAATAATCAAGTGTGAGAATTTTTAGATGTTTCAACATACAAATGCTATCTGGAAGACGTTTAATCTTTGTAGACTGCATAGTTAGCTCCTCTAGACATTGTAACTGGTCAAGGTCCTTGGAAATATATTCGAGTGAAACCCACCGAGATAAGTTTCTCAATATTTCCATGTGATGAGGGTAGATCTTCCTTATATGAACAATCAATTCGAAACTTTGGAATTTTTTATATTATCGAGGTGCAATGGGCATCTATTTGTCAACTCCATAGCAGACAAACTTAACTCAGGTAATTGACCCTTATCCAAAACCTCAAACTTTCTAAACCTAAAATTACCTTCTGATTCTAAGAGGATAAGATTTTCTAGACCTCCAACGGGTGCGTGAATATTTACTAAATTATGGCAGTCTTGAAGACGCAAAATCTCAAGATTTGAAGTTTGCGCAATGTCAAGGGTCTTCAACTCTGAACATTTTTTGATGTCTAAAGATTTGAGCTTTCCATTAGGGATTTGAAGTTCTACCAAACATAGCAACTTTGAAGGTAAAGGGTACCACTTAACTTCGAACCACTAAGCTTGAGGGATTTCAGTTTTCGATTTCGGTTTTTGACATCCAACAGCAGGTATGTCAAGTTCTATCAAATCATAGCAAGTTTGAAGATCTAACATTTCAAGATTTGGAGTTAGGCCAAGGTCAAAGATCCTCAACTTTGAACCACTGAGTTGAAGGAATCGGAGTTTGTCGAGAACCTATCATAAGGAAAATAAAAAAAAATGAATATTCGTGTCATAGCAAACCAATAGCTCTCAATTGTCACAATGAATGATGAAAAACAATAGTTTAACCAATATTATACCTTCCTTTTTCCCCTTCCCAGAATTGTACGATTTGACTGTGAGGCATTTCAAACAACAAGATTACTTGCTTGAAACGTCTGGGGTAAAGAACCAGAAGGGTAAGGTACAGTTTGGAAATTGGTTAGCTTCATCAAATTCCCGTCTATTAAAATCAAAGCTTCTCAGAAGTATAAATCTAAGTTTCCCCGTGTTTGATAGACCTTTCATAACAGTTTCTGGTTTGTCTGATGGTAACGATAAGTTCAACTTTATACATTTTGTTGCTTCGGTACCTTGTAATCCAAAAGAAGTGGAAATGACACTTTTGTCTTAACAAATGAAAACGTGTTAGTTGTTTCAACCTTACACATAAACATTATCCTTACCCGATTTTTAACCAATATATCTTTGATTTCCTCCTTATTCCACAATCGGCTATGTTGGTTCAGATCGTTAGGGTGAATACGACGAACAATGTGCCTCCCCATTTCTTCTATATGGTCATACATGCCCAAGTTCTTATCATGAGAAATAATCACGAGAGATTTTCCCTTAAGAACACTCAAACCATGTATAGAATTAATCCACAGCTTTCAAGCACTCTGATTGTTTTGTCTTCCTTCCATCCTTTCAACATACATGCAACATCTAGGAATATTTCCTTGCGATCTTCCTCTAGATGGATGTAGCTTAACTCCAGCTTTTTTAGAGTTCCATCCAATGGAAAGAATTAAAAAAATTCAATCTTCCAAATTTTTTGTGAAGGGTATCCCAGGCAACTCCCAGACTAATCCCGACAAAGTTTTTGACTGCAATAATCAGCCCTGATAAACTCAGGGGCCACAATTGTTGAGAGCGCCTGGATTCGAACCTTGGGTGGCTGGGATATTCCTTCAAGCCCTAGACATTCGACCAATAGGTCACAACCTTTCATTTACTTCAACAATTTGACAACAGGGGCGTTTCAACATTTTTGGAGACACAATTACTTCTAAAACTTTTAATTACACTTCAAAATGATATAATACAGATACATATATACAGTACTTTTGTTTTATGATAGAAATTAGAAAAATGTTGAAATGGGCTATAGTTTTTACGTCGTTGATGAAAGGCCTTAAACAATCTAAAATTGGGCCCAAATTTATGTATGTTCAAAATCACACATTTAAATTTTAACATGCTAAAGAACGACCCTGTTTGATTGCATGCAAGTGGCCCTGAATAAGGCACATTACCCATCTCAAGAATTATCCAATCATCGTCGAGATAAAGAAAAATATAAATGAGGCCTTAATGTCTTCTAGTTTCTGCATTCTTTGTTGCCAAGATTGTAGAGTGCTTCGTTCAAAGGCACTGGGATCTTAAGCTGGAATTATATTTGGGCCAGATGCTTCTCTTGTTTCAATGATCTACCGTAAAAGAGTTGACCTTTCATCCCAGTCAAAGCAGGGATACTCCAATGGTCAGATTATGAACTTCATTGCTAGCTGTTGATAAAGAAAGAAGATTAATGAGATACAGATCGGTTACGAATGTATAAAAGTAAGTAAATGAGAACCAAGAAAGCCAGGGCCCTTTCAAGAAAAATATCCAAGAAGAGATTATGCAACAGTTTCTCCAAATTTGTTGTTCGACCACCAAAATTGTATAATGCCTTTGTTTTCAATTCTACATCACATACAACTTTTGTTTACATGGTTTAATTGTATTGTATTACACACCTTCGGTATGAGAATGACACAACCGTTTGGATTTAAGGTTCAATTAATTTATAAGAATCCATGTTTAATGTAAAAAATCATACCCTTGAATAGTATTCAACCGCACCATTGTAATCTTGTCCCTAAATAAAATTATCTCCAAACTTCTCCATGTTTAAAGTATCTTGCGCTTGTTGGTTCCGTTCTTGAAATGATAGCTTCAGAAAGATGAAAATATCCTGACCAAACAAAATGAAGCATGGTTAAAGAAATAGACATGTAACAAACTAATATCCCCACTTGATTCATGTCGAGAATAAAAATACATGTAAGGGAAGTCAATCTTTTTAACACACGCAAGTTCAAGTGATCTCCTAAAATTTTGGGGAGAATATATGAGAAAAGAGTTACACCCACCTCATTTTCAGCCCCTGTTCATTTCCATATCCCTTAATTTAGCAAAATGTCATGTACTAATTAGTTATCTACGTACATTTCTTTCACGTTTTTAACGGCGGTGCTGCACCCTTATATATATAAGACAACAAAGCAATTAAATGAAAGATATGCAAAGTGATCTTAATATAGAAAAGTTTATTAGTTGGGTTTCTTATAGGTTGCTTACTGCTGCAGATGCATCTCGACCAAGCTGCAAACCTAACCCATGCCTGGTCATAATTAATATGTGCAACTAAACATAAAACATTTCATATTAATTTGTTAAGCCAAAAAAAGCAACCAATTATAAGAATGATTGTCCACTAACAAAAAGTGTTAATTAGGGAAAATGTATCAAAATGTAACAAATTTTATTTTAGTTCTTATGTCATGGAGTTTTTTCATAATCGATGTAACAAAATTTCAAATTTTCCTATTTTATAGGCGTTTTGATCGATAACGAGAACATGGATACTTATTTACAAAAAATTTATTGAACGTTTTACAAAGAAATGGTCCAAATAGACGCTAAACTTGACATCCCTATCATGAAAATGGGTAAAAGAATAGATAAATTTGAAACTTTTAATAAGAATTTTTGAAGCTTTCTTACATCCAATAAAAAACTTAAAACTTAATTATACTGATAAAAGAAAAAATTGCTACACTATATCAGAATTAAGGGTGTACTCATATTTTCGATTTTGGTTTTAATTTAAAAATGTAGGATGAAAATCATGGGTGAAATAGTTTTAATATTTTTTAGTTTTTATTTTCATATATTTAAAATATCAAAAGAACAAAGTAATAACAATGGCAATAAAAATTATATGCAAATAAATAAAAACATAGACTTCTCACTTTTCCTGACATAGCAAATTGTTTTTCAAATACTAAATGGAGCACATGCGCCCCTTGGTGTCTATGTAGCTCCGCCCATGGCTACGTCGAGTTCTATGTAATTGAACTCATACAAAATTTAGCTTGCATACCTATACAAATACAATACAGTTTAAGTAAAATACATGATACCTTATGATGCAATAAACTTTCAAAACCGATCTAAAATCATAAATCTTGAAAGTACAATTGCTGAAAGACATACTATTAAACAAGTTCAGGGGCTACATGTGTAATTTATAGACTAACTTTGTAGTTATTATTCATCTTATTAAATAAGAACTCAAATTTGGTTGTGAACGTGAGAACAAATAAGAGCGCGACACGTATCATATTCAGACTGAATAATGAAGGTGAAGTTCATACATTATTTCAACTGAATAATACTACATTAAGATTGAATAACACTACATTCGGTCTGAATATTTCCCGTCATTATTTATTCTTTGTGAGATTCGTGAGATCCATTCTTAGCCGAACATTCTAATTAAATTTTAAAAAATCCAAATTAATAAGAAAAGGGTATTTATGTAATTTAAGTCATTAATCTTACAATATTAAAAAACAAAATCCAAAGTTTATATGTTTCTCTCTCCAGCCTCCACACCCTCCGTTAAAAAAACCCTAAATTCACCTTCTATTCCTTTCTGAAACAACATCTTCATCTTCGTCGTCGTTGGTAGTTGCATCATCCCCAACTGATAGTCTAGCTCTACTCTATCAGTCTCATCCAGATCTAATCGATGCATCTGATCCTATCATTTTTAAGGTCATCTATGTGTTTGAGATTGGGGATCTGATGGTTCGTTTGTTAATCGGACATCATCGGCTGATTTTATGAACTGTAGGCACTGTGGATTTCTCATGCGGTGGTAAGTATTCTCTGGCGCTGTCGTTTCCACCGGCGATTAACTTCACAATCTGTAAGCATTGATTGTAACTTCATCTCCATATTTTCTGAGGACTTCAATCATTCTCGCTGGAAAGTTGATATCACCATCGTCGTCGTTCGAATATCATCATCCTCGAAAAACTGGGAGTCTGTTACATCCCTGTGGTATCATCGTATGTGGTTTCCCTCCCGCTTCAAAACGCCGCCGCTTTATTCGATATCACCATCGTCGCCGTTCCAATATCATCATCCTTGAAAAACTAGGAGTCTGTTACGTCCCTGTGATATCGCCAAATTCACCGATTTATCAAATCTATTTGATTTTTGTTATTCTTCATCATATATTTACACTTCGAACGGAAATGCATTTGTGATTCGAAGCATGGCACTTGTACTCGTTATTTGATTTTGATTTCTAGGTTAGGGTTCATGATTTTTATTTAAGTTAGGTTTTTTATGTTAAGATATAACAGAAAAATTATTGTGGTTGAATGCTTCTTCTGACAACATTGTTCTTCTTTTTCTCCCTTATGTTCTTCACAGCACGAACAGAGTCTAATCTCACTTTGTGAACACCTCTAATTTCACTTTGTGAACAAGGTGTACTATTTGATTGCATTTTGTGAATAAATTAATTTATGCACCCATTTCTAGTTGGGATCAATTGGCGCTCATACATATATTGTTCATAAAGTGTTCCTTAGGTTGTTCAATTAGTGTTAACAAAATCATCCACTATGGTCTTATTTGTTGTTCAAACATATTGTATTCACAAATTTGTTTACAGTGTTCACAACCCAAGCCACTAAAAAATTGACATATTTTTTTCTTTTTCAATTAGATTAACAAGAGAGAGAGAGGGGGAGGAAAGAGAATATTTTTAAATACCCATAATACCCTTTTATTAAAAATTAAAACAACAAACTTCCTAATTTAATAGAATTTATTGGCTTAAAATGGACTTCACGAAATGATGAACCCTATAAGATCCATTCTAACCCACATAAATTCATTAATTATGTGTTATTTTAATTAAATGTATTTTTAAATATGTTTTAAAACAACATCCACATTTTAAGGAATATTTAATTTGGTAGGGGTAGAAAAGTCATTATGGTTATTTTTGTAATCTTTGTCTTCTCTCATCTCTCCTCCCTCTCTCCTCGTGAGTCGTGACCAACTAAAAAACAATTAATTGTAAAACATTGTAAACATATCTTCATTAGATTAGGTCACGATGACTTGAACACTATATGAACACTCATATTCATAATTCATTGTTCCTAAAAAGATTTATGTTGTATACATTGGTGGCGACCATATAGTGAATAAGCTGAACACATAGTGTACTCAAAGATGGATGTGAGCACATAAACAAGGTGAACAAATGTGCACGCCTTGTGAACATATTAATTTCACAACAACAAAAATGTTGAATATCATTATTGAGGTGTACTTGATGTGCAGAATCTTCAGAACATTTCTCAATATCGTTTGATACTGGACTATACGTATCTTGCTTTGTTGTTTCTTTAACATTGTTGTTCTTCTTCATCTTCGTCAAATTCATCTCCTTCTTGTTCTATAATTCACGATTCTGCAATTTCTTCTCCATATACGTTTTGTTCTATATTAATAGGATTGTACACATTATTTGATAATTGAATCCTATAATCATGAAAAACAAATTAAAGATATGCTTAATTATGTATTTGATTAATAAAAATAATTACCATAATTATCTCTCTAATATTAGAATTACTACACAACCCTTATACTAAGTAGTGTTAATAAAAATTAATTGTTTAATGTATGTGAAGTAGAATGGATCTCAAGTTATCACAAAAAATGGATTCTCAAAAGATTAAGTCCATATATATATATATATATATTATACATATATATATATATATATATATATAGAGAGAGAGAGAGAGAGATTCATGCAAGGACCATATCTTTTTACGAGAATGAGAGAAGTTTTTTCTTGTGATTTTGTACCAACATCAAAACATCACATATGATTTGTATGTAAATTAAAATCACTACATTAATCATATATGATTTCGTATGAACTCACCTCTCTCTCAAAGAGAGGGAGGGAGGGAGGGAGGTTCAAATAAGAATGGATTGTGTTTAAGAAAAAAAGGAAGGATTCTCAACCACTCATTTTTATTAAATAAATAAAATATTCCAAAATAATAATGAAAGGGCATTCTTGTCCAAAATTACTTTTACTCTCAACTACTCATTTTCTCTTAAAATATTTTTTTTTCTCAACCACTCATTTTGTTTTAAAATATTTTTTTTTTATTAAAGTAGTTTATTTAAGATTTTTTTACAATTTTTATCAAAAACCACATGTGATATTCACAATTAATTGACATTTTTTCTCAAAAAAATCGCTAACTTTTATTATAACTCAGCGGTAGAGTGTCACCTTGACGTGGTGAAAGTCATCAGTTCGAGCCTGATTATCCCTAAACCCCAATAAAAATAACATATGTAATATTGATAATAATAAATTTAAGTCGAAAACAAATATAAGTTATCTACAATATCATATTTGATTAGAGGTGGCAATTCTCGACACGACACGAAACACGACACGAAAATAAACGGGTTAGGGTTGAACTTTTTGACACGCCAACCCGTCAACCCGCCAAATAAACGGGTCAGGTTCGGATTGACACGAACGGGTCACGGGTTGACACGCCAACCCGTCAAAATTTATTAAAAATAATAATATATATATTTTATGTTTTATTTTAAAATCTAAAAGTCTAATCAATAGAGTTTCTTTCGTTTTGTTGTGTAAATTGTAATCTTGTCCGTCAAAACTCAAACGTATAAATGTGAAACACGAACATCTTAACCCTAACTCAGAATACTCAACAGCAGCTACGACGGCGCTCTACCTAGAAACAAGAGATTTCATGACCCCTCAACCCGCGAACTACCTGCCAACCGCCAACCCGCGACACGCCAACCCGACAACACGCAAGTTGACTCGCCAACCTGCCACACCACGGCCATCCCGCCAACACGCGGGTTGACCCGCCAACACGAACGTGTGCGGGTTAGGGTTGTATATCTCGACACGATTAGCTAAACGGGTTGGGTTAGGGTTGAGCATCCATGACACGCCAACCCGCCAACCCGCGACACGCCAACCCGAACACGACACGATTGCCACCCCTATATTTGATAGAGTGAATTACACTGGTGATCCCTATGGTTTGCTCAAATTTTGGATTTGCTCCCTAAAACAAACTATCTATATTGATGGTCCCTAACTTTTCATTTTCGTACACCAATAGTCCCTCCACTTAACAACCTTAGTTAGCAACCGTTATGTGGGATTAATTGGCCTTTAAACAAACTGTAGGTACCAAAAGTGTAATTAATCTACTTTAGAGTTTTATGTTATTCACGTTTTTTTAATTTCTTTTATTAAAAAATATTTTATATATCCATTTACAAATCAAATATCTTTAAAAAGGAGATTAAATAAAAACTAAAAAATTCACTAAAAATTTAGTTTAAAAAAATTTCCAAGTTTAAAAAACAAATAAAATCAAGATCAATTCACATATCTTTTGGGCTAAAAATTAAAATATACAAGCAAAAAACTTAAAATTAAATTCGGTTAACGTGAACTTATTAATATATAGTCAAAGTACAAATAATTAAAATAATAACAAAATAAAAATTAGAGATTAAGATTAAGAAAATATTGAGTCTTCAAACAATTAAGAAAATTATACTACAATAAAATTAGGTTTATATGTCGTTAAAAAAATTAAACGTCCTAAAAACTCATTTTTTATAGGACGCATGTTTTTATAGAAAACGTTTTGAAATAGTGTCATATAAAATTGTTAATGCAACGTTTTACATTATAAGTCCTAAAATTTGTTAGGACACCCAAAGACAACCTATAAAATTATTGTAACGCATTTAGATGCAACACTTTATTTTTTTGGTCTTATAAATTAACTCTTATACAGTGTCTATTAAGACGGTTAATTTTGTTGTAGTAATAATTTTCCTAAATTGTTTGGATAATCAATATTTTTAAATCTTAATTTATATCTTTTTAGTTTGTTGTGATTTTAAGAGTGAATTGTGGATTTGGTCCCTATGGTTTGATAGTTTTTTTGGCTATAGTCACTATACTACATTTATTGTGGATATGGTCCTTGTGGTATTAAAATTACTTTGGCCATGGTCCCTAACTAACGGTTCACTAACTCTGTTAAATGAAGGGGTCATTTTTACCATCTACGTATTCTTTTGTCTTTTTCATATAAATATAAAAATAATACTTATATATATATATAATATTAAAATAAATAAATTATAATATTATTGTAGATATGATTTGTTTAATCAAAAAAAACTTAACTATATTAAATAGATTAAAATTATACTATTTTAAAAATTAATTATATTAAATTGGATTTAATTATATTAATTTGTTTAAAGAATTAATTATATAAATAGATTTTGATGTAATTAATATTTAAAATTAAACAAGTCAAATTATAAAAAAATATTTTATTTTATTTAGAGCGAATAAATAACATATGATTTTATGCTTTATTTATTTAAATTATAAAAATTATGTTAAACACGAATTAATTTTATTGTTATTTTTCATCATTGCAATAAACAAGTTTATTATCGATATTTTAACCCCAAAAATTATTTAAAACCACTAAAATATAAACTCCAATTTTATCATACTAAAATAATGTTTTGATACCGAAATAAACAAATTAAACAAATTTTCTACAAAAATTCAACAAGTTTTCATACCGAAATAAACAAAAACATTAAAATGATAAAATTATATCGTATTCAATTTTTCTAATTTAAACAAACCAAATGATAAAACAATATCTTATTTTAGTTATTTTTATATCATTATATATAGAATGAATGTGATATCGTGTTTATTTTGATATCATTATTATATCAAATACGATATAATTTTATCATTTTAATATTTTTGTTTATTTCGGTATGAAAACTTGTTGAATTTATGTACGAATTTGTTTAATTTTAAGTTAGAAACATGAAAGTAAAAATAAAATTTTCATTGATGAAAATTTAAACAGTTGACGTTATAATCTTTGAATAAAAAATTACATAAAAATAAAAAACCTTATTTTAGTATGATAAAATTGGAGTTTGTATTTTAGTGGTTTTAAATAATATTTGATGTTAAAATATCGACAATAAACTTGTTTATTGCAATGATGAAAAAAAAACAATAAAATTGAATCGTGTTTAAGATAAAATTTTTAAAATAAAATATGATTTTATGATTTGATTTGATTTGTTTAATTTGAATATTAATTGCACCAAAACCTATTTATATAATTAATTCTTTAAACAAATTAATATAATTAAATCCAATTTAATATAGCTAATTTTTAAAAGAATATAATTTAATTTATTTAATATAATTAAGTTTTTTCAATTAAATAAAGAATATGTACCACAATATCATAATTTATTTATTTTGATATTATATATATATATATATATGTATGTATGTATGAAAATATTGTTTTTATATTTATATAAAAAAGACAAAAGAATAAATATATGCCAAAAATGACCCCTTCATTTAACAGAGTTAGTAAGCCGTTAGTTAGAGAGACAATGACCAAGGTAAATTGAATACCACAAGAACCATATCCACAATAAACATAGTATAGTGACTATAGCCCAAAAATTTATCAAACCATAGGGACCAAATCCACAATTCACTCTGATTTTAATTATTTGTAGTTTGACTATATATTAATAATCACACATTAATCAAACTTAATTTTCAATATTTTGTTTACATATTTCAATTCGCAATTCAAAATACATTGTGATTTTTTTTTCCTTTATTTTTCTAAACTTGAGATTTTATTAACGCTATTTTTATGAATTTAATAGTTTTAAAATAAATATAAATATTTTTATTTAATATTTGTTTTGTTTTAAAAATATTTAATTTGTAATTGGATATATAACATACTTTTAATAAAAGAAATTACAAAAATGCAGAGTTCATTATTGTCAAGTGTCAACCCAAAAAATATTTTGAGTACACAGTACTAAAAGTCTATCACTATACACTATCTCAAAATCTTTAAAAACCAGCTAATCTCACCACACTTCATTTCTATAGTAAGCTAATCACAAATCAATATCATATTTAACTCCAAACCCAACCTAGACCATAGTTGACAGAATAACCCAAAATTGTTGGCGAAAACCTTAGTGATAGGTGTTTTATATACCCTAAGATACGTGACAAATAAAATCAAAAGCAAATATACTTTTGATCCTACTATCGCCTATTCAAGTAACAAGTGGTACAAAGTATCGAGTATCGTCCACAGGAATTGTAGTAAAAGTTAATTAAAAGTCAGATGAAGGAAGTGAATTCAGATGACGAATTTGAAGAATATGATTGATTGTTTGTTTGGTTAACAGTTTATAAAACAGAATAATAAAGATAGTATGGGTATAAGACGTGTGGTGAGACGTAAACACAAATGTTAGTGGACTAATACCTTTCGGTATGTAGTTCACAATAACTAGTTCCACCATTAACCTTGAGGGTTTCCTTTCGAACTTAACCATTGCACTGATTTTATAGCTTTCAATCCATATTTCTATGTGATATCAGGACCAGTGAAAGTGACAACAGTTTCCTTAAGATTTATGGATAAACAAATATCTTTGTTAAAAATCACTCTTTCGAGTTGATTCCCATATCATTCAAGTTGGTGTGTGTTCTAAATAGTTCATTTATGAATCTATTGCACTTTTAACACTTTGATAAGTGACCCACTCGTCGGGAGTTAATAAGTTAAACAATATAAATGACAACTTTCGTTGTCGGCAACTTTCTCAAGTCTACCTCTTATATCATTCAAGTTGACGTGCATTTCAATGACTTGTATCTAAGTCCATGTCACTTTAACACTTTCAAAGTGATCAACTCGTCAAGAAGTGTCATTGGTTTTGATAAAACTTAGAATAAAATAATGGAACATCGTTATTGAAGAACGACGTCCACTTTCCTTTGGTTTACAATCTCACCCGTTGTCCCATACCCACACTAATGTATTTAGCTACTCATAATTGAAAGTAAAGTACATGAAATGTAAGAGATAATAAGGAAAAACATAAATAAATAGTTGAATTTAAATGACTTGTTTTGTAAATGACTTGTATGTAAATTACATAAATTAGATTGCAAGTAAATAATGAAAGTAAAACAGTAGGTGAATGCTGCAGCAATGAACTGCAGTAAGCAATAATTAAATAAAAACTCGAGAACTCAAGAACTCACTTTTAACTTAAAACTTCATACTTGCATTAGAGAGTAAAATCAGATTACAATCTGAAGTGGGATGCTCACAAAAGAAAATCAACTCCTCATATTTATACTACCATGAGTAGGAAATCAAGTTAAGAGTCTAATGGATAAAGCTATTACACAATGGATAATAAAGTACATAAAGTCAAAAAGTAATATCTTCTAGATTTTGAACTCATGCAAGCTTTTAATTAGTTGTCAAAAAACTTTTGTTTGTTTGGATGAAACTTGCATAGAAAGTTTGATCTTGATAATCCACGGCTGAATCCATAAGCTCTTCAAAAAGCCACTTTCCATCCCTAATGCAAGAATGTTGCAGCATTAACAGCCTGCACCAATTTTTAATACTAATCTACATCATTTTCTAAATAAAACAGGTAAATCATTACTTAGCTTCATGAAATAAGAAAAGGGAAAATAATAAATAAAAGGACTCAAGTTTAGGGATAAATTGTAAAATAAACTACTAAAAGTCTAAGATTAAGTGCTTTATGCAATGAATTATCAATGCATATCACTTGGTATTCAAAAAAATTGTGAATGGTATCCCAGGATATGCCTGGATTAAGTCCGGCAAATTACGACTGCAATACATCAACGCTAAAAAACTCAGTGGCCACAATCGTTGTGTACGCCTGGATTCGAACCCTGGGAAAATGCGATATTCCACCACATCCCCCACGGCCTCAACCAGTACGCCACAACCCTTGTGGTTTTGGTCTTCGATATTTGGATCCAATAAAAGGCTTGGTGAGTAGTAAACCGATAATTGAAAATCTTAAGATTTCAGATTATGGCCAATATTGCCATCAAGACCAAAACTCAATGTAACCAACGACGATCAAGTCTATATCAATAACATGCTCCAAGATCTTATATTGTTGAAGTAAACAATAAACCAATTACAAATCAATATCAACTATATATTGAACATTCAAATGAGACCTACAAAACAGAAAATGTCGGGAAAGTTAATATGGTCCATACCCCATATATGACCCATGGAAACACAAAATATGACCATTCTTAGAAAACAAGTTAAGCGGACAAAAATAACCATTAACAGCTATTAGGATATCCGCACTTGAAGAAATCACGATTAGCCTAGTGAGAATATTACACAATTTAGCTTTTGAGATTCACTAACAACAATAAACCATTTTTGGTAGAATATTTAAGAGGTTCATAACTAACAATGTCAAATAAAAGCAAAAAACATAATAGAAAGTGTAAAGCACAAATAACTATCAATGTTGCGGGATATAAAATTCAATTACACACAAAAATCCAAAGTACAAATATGTTTTTCATTAAATAAAATACATTTTTAAAATAGGTTAAAAAGCACATTTTGAGAGCAAGTTACACCAGAAAACATAAAATTAAAATATGACAACCAAAACTCTGAACTAAGTACATATATGGTTGTGATGGCATAATCTTGAAACATAGTCAATTTCGATTTTAAACATGTAAAACTGAGCTTAACTTCATATTTAAAATCCCAAGCATAAAATAGACTGATAACTAAAAGTTGAGAACAATGAAATTAATATAAACAAAGAAAAAAACACAGCTTGTTCCATCAATTAAAATTCTACTTCAAATACTACGTACGATGCAAAAAGAAGCAACTTCTTGGCAACTTATATGAGCATTCATAATGCAATACTTTTGCAAGGCTTATGAGATAAAAATGATTAAAAATATAATGACATTAAACGAAAATAAAAATAAAACAATATCTATAAATGACTTGGTAAAGTAACTATTTAAAAATCATATATATCCACAAAATAGAGCTTGGATAGGCATCGGTAGCAAGGTTTTTGATAGACAAATTGTCAAGAAATCGATGCTAAACATTGCAAGAGTGTTTTGGATACAAAACGTACGATGAAAAATAAATTTCATTGACTTATAGCTCCAATGAAATCTCAGAACAAGTAATCAAATTCTCATTCATATACCTCAAAAGTCACAGTCATACTCCAGCTGCAACTTCTAGAATCCACAAAATATTACAGTTCAGAGCAATCTACAAAAAGAAGGAAACCATTCATCAATTCAAAGTTTAAACCAATTGTGGTGTCTTTAAGAAATTGTTAATAGAAGCAAAGAACGTTAAAAAGCATGTGAATAGAAAACGCCTTTGCACGTCTTACATCAACTCCAAGAACTGCAAAACCTCTGTTTCTATCATCCTCTGATTTCCCCCTTTCATTGTTGGATCCTGGAAAACGATGAAGAAACCTATTGAAATTGATGAAAGCAATCACATATAAACTGAACAACATCATAAAAAAAACCGACCCTAATTTTATAAACTCAATCAAACTGTTACATTATAGAAGAGACATTGGGGCCATTGACGAAGAGAAAATAAAGAAAAAAAGTTGAATCCAACATCGCTCTTTTACAAGCAAGAAACCTTTCGGATTTCAGAAAAACTCATATCCGGCACCAGATAGGTGGAAGTTGAATTTTCTGAAAGAAATTACCCAAAATATAGAAACCTTTTTTTCTTTCTAGATAATTATAACATGTCATAAATACAAATACATGGCAACTCTTATTCAATTAACATTTAACAAATAAGTTATTACACATGATGAAGTAGAACCTTACCAATAAATTATGTAAGAATATTAATTCTTATCCATAAACACTTAGTTGATAAACAACCTTGGTTTTTGTTTCTAATCCATAATTAGATACATACATGATACATTTTTAGTGTATTTTGAAAAGAAAATAGCGTTATACTAGTAATAAGTAGATTGAATGAGATATAGATTCTATGGCAGAATACACGGGGTGCTGACATAGACAATTACTGGGTTTTGGCGGTCGTAAACGATGACACGTGGGCATTGGCGCCAACATATTTTTAGCCGGTGAGTCTCCCAAGGTCATTATCGTCACATCTCAATCCCATCCTTTAGGTTTAGGGTTCATCTCATCCGTCCGATCATAATCATCATCATCATCATCATCATAAATCGTTCTCTTTTTGCCCCCACTATTTAATACTACTATACGGTTCTCTCTGTCACTGTCGGTTCTCTCCTCTGGTTGCGCCACCATTCACCTCCGCCGCCATTCCTCATCTCCCCAAATTCTACATATTCCTTCATTCTTCATTTTCCACTTCACTTTCTCATCAAAACACCCAAAAAAAATGGTAATTTTCACTTCTCGATCCATCGATTATGTAAAAAAAAAAGCTTCAATTTAGGAAAAAGATCAAAAAACTGATTAATTTTTTTTTCTGATTTTGAATTTTTCAGGAATCGGTGACTGATGATCAGAAGATCTGCGTTGATTGCAAGACCTCTAAAACGCCGTTGTGGAGAAGCGGTCCATCTGGTCCCAAGGTCGTTCGATTCAAAACCTCTAGCTGTTCGATTCAAATCGATTTTGTAATTTTTCCGAATATAATCGTGTTTAATTTGTTTGATAATTTTTGCAGTCGCTTTGCAATGCTTGTGGAATTAGGTTTAGGAAGAAGAAGAGTTTATCATCAGGATCCGATAAGAAGAAAGAGAAACAACTTACATTAACATCATCATCGTCTTCATCATTATCATTATCATCTTGTTCGACAATCGGTGAAGATGATTGCGATTTGAGGAAGAAATTGAGTATAAAGCTGGTGAAAGAAGTGGTGTTATTGAGATCTGGAATGAAGAAGGTAAGAATAAGGAGAAATGATTACAAGAAATTAGGGGAAGTAGAACAAGCTGCTTTTCTTTTGATGTCTTTATCTTGTGGCTCTGTATTTGCTTAATCATTAAGTAGTACTACTAATTTTGGTATTAAGAAAAGAAATTATATTCTAGGGTTTGTTTTAGAATAGAATATAATAGAATAGAAATTAATGGCAAGTAGTTTTGTGTGTAGTGTAGGAATTTCCCTTTCTAAATTGGGGAAGAAACATGTAAATATAATTTACTACTACCAAAAATTATGAATGGAATATGTGACTTCTTAAATTTGAGTTTTTGATTCCATTTTGTAATGAAGTTGGGTTTGTTTAAAAATGTTAAAGAATCTTTTTTAAGGAGTATCTTACCAAGATTTTGTGGATTTTTGTAAGTATATTCTAAATCAAGTATGGTTGGTGTATTCTAATTAAAATTACTACCAAAACAGAATTTATCGTTATCGTGTATATTCCATTTGAAATCAATTGGGATTAGGGGATGGAGAGCTTAACTAGAGATCCCAAAAAATTATAAAAGCAATAGTTGGTTCTTTTTAATATAGGACAGTTTTGGGCTTAGGCCTAGGATCAGTCACCTGGACGAGTTATAACCCAAGTTTAATCGGATCTTACCTTTATTATAACCCAAGTTTAATCGGATCTTACCTTTATAACAGGACTGAAACCCAAGCTTAACCAGGTCTTGCCTTTATAACGGGACTGGAACCCAAGCTTAACTGGGTCTTACCTTTATAGCGGGACTCGAACCGGTTACGGTGAATAGTGTTTGGGTTCGGGATCAATTTAGGCCTAGTCTGGGACTGATATTTTGTCACCTCTAATAATTAGAGGTGAGCATCGGAATTGGATATCTGCATTTAGAATCGGAATTGCCGGTTCCGAAACTAGATACGATTCGAAACTAGAACCGATGTGATTGGTTGGTATAAAGAGAAAGAAGAAAAGTTTTTGAGAGAAAGAAGAAAAATGAAAGGAAAAGGAAAAAAAAATTAAAAAAGAAAACAAAGGGAAAGAAGAAAAAGGAAAGGAAAGATTTTTTTTTTACGTTCTTGAGATTGAAGGGAGGGAAAAGAAAAAAAAAATTGTATTTATGACTTGAGAATGAAGGGAGGGAAAGGAAAAAAAAAATTTGTATTTGTGACTTGAGAATGAAGGAAGGGAAAGGAAACTGAAGGAAAGAAAATAAATTTTTGCGTTCTTGAATGAAAAAAAAAATGTTACTTTTACAAATATATCTTTATTTACTTTATAAGATAATATAATTGATGGGTAAAGTGTAATTTTATAAATATATTTAATTATTACTAGTTGTGTACCCGTACAATGCGGCGGGATGAAAATTGCGAATAAATGTAAGCAAAGTACAAATACAATCTTATAACACAAAACATATAGTTTGTTTCATCTTATGTAGAGTGTGAGATGAGGTAGCTTACGATGATGAAATTGTATCTTCTAACTCTTAGATATTTAGAGCTTTCACGTTGGTAAATGGAAAAAGTGTAATCAAAATCCATATATAGATAATAGTATGGAAGGTCACATTCTCGTATAAAAGGTATTCTTACGGTAAACAAAAATTCATGGCAGAAAGACCAACCAAGACAAATATCCGATAGACTACAATTTTTCTATCGGTAAGAAATCACACATGCTAACGATAATGCAAATATCAACATGAAAATCAAATTTATAGGGATTAACAATCAGTAGTAAATGATCAAAATGGAAAAAACAAAGGAACTTCAACATAATCAAAGAGAATTGCTTTCAAACGAAATGTTTAAGAAATCTATAGTGATGATCGAGGATCCCAGTAAAATAGTAAAATACACAACACCATCTATTAACATTAAGCATTTGGAACATTTGGTTTATAAAGTAGTATAAATATAGATATAGATAATTATTTTTCTTTTCTTTCCTTCCTTTTTCTGCAACATTTGGAAGGAAAGTTTTGGAAGAAAAATTAACATGATTTTCCTTCATTTTTCTTTTACTTCCTTTTTTTAAAAGACCTCGAGAACACCAATTTTTTTCTTTTCCTCTTGCTTTCCTTATCTTTCTCTTTCTTTCTTTCGTAAAAAAATCTCGACAACACTACCTAAGAGATTTTAGTGTAAGATCGGATTGGGTATTATTCACAGCACTCTACCAAAAATAAGGTCCACAGGAGAAGTAGTTCTTACAAATTCAGATTTAATCTGGACCATTTTTAGTTCTTACCTTCAGCCGTTCAGCGTATCCTCTCCCACCTTCCCACTCTTCTCTCCTCTTCTTTTACGCCACTCTCCGGCATCTCTCCCACGTCCTCCCCTTCCCCGATTTTCTCCCCACACGCTCCTTGAAACCCTCAAATTCTCTCTGTTGTTTTCAAAACACTCGATGGTGCATTCACGGTCTCCATCTCTTTGATTATGATCGATTTCAGAGCAAGTGATTTCATATTTCTCACGATTTCTCCATCCAGGTACGTTCTTCATATCTGATAACCCATTTTCATCTTCTCTAAAACGATTTCATCCTTTTCTTTTGTTTATTAGGTCAAGATCTTCTTTGTACAATATGCGAGGATATCTGTCTATGCAGAGTGGAGACCCAATCTAGAATTACTCTCTTTATTTGATGATATATTTTGGTTCTCTCTGTATTTTAATCGTGCGACTGAGAGAGATTATGCTCGCCATATGCAGTTATATATGAAACCCACTCCTCAATTGGCCAAAGTATTTTTGGTTTGATTGTTGTCTGAGAGGATCATGAAGTTCCCCCCTTTCAATCAACGAAATCGTAATCTATGTAAAAAAATGGCTGAGATTACACCAACAACCACCGCCACCGGCATCGCCGCTCTGCCTCACACGCTCCCTCTTGATTTCTCCCAAACGACAGGTATTTTTCAACTTCAAATGATACCAATCCCTCTTCCTGTTTGCTCATTTGATCATTTCAACTTCAAACCCTGGTAAGTAAGCATAAAAATTTCAAAACTCCCATCTTTTTTTTGCATTTCTGTTGCAGTAATTTGTAGTGGGTACTCATCACTTCTATTAATTTGTATGTATTTTTGCTAAAAGAAATCAAATCGAGAATCAATAGTCATAAAAGATTCAGATGGGTATTGTAACAATTACCCAAATAATCCTGCAAAATTCTAAGAATTCAATTCAATTTTGAAATTGAAATATAGCCAATTTGACCTTCAACATCGATTTCTACCCACAAATTCCAAGAATTCAGATGGGTTTTGTAACAAATGTGTATTAGTAGCTTTTGGAATGTGGATATATAGAATATGTATTTTACAATATCCAATTTCTTTGTTTTTTTCTTTGGTTTTCAAGCCTTTTTTAGAGCAAACAAAACATAAAATGGAATTGATTTACAATTGATGGTTTTGGTTTTTAAGTATGTTGGTCGTGTATAAATTACATATATTTCTTCTGTTAACTCTATCCAGATTTCTTTCAGGCTTATTTATATATGCATGCATATATATTCTTAAAACTTTGGGATTTATGTTTTGAAATTTTTTGGCAGCAAAAGTTTTCGGCTAAAGACGTTCAGGATCTTGTAAAAGGAGAAAGAAACGTGTCCCTAAATAGATTTCTATAGGAGCTGCATGCATTTGCAACTGATACGTTGTTGTTTTAACAATTATATCATTAACTATATTATTAAAATATTTAACGTGTTGAACTCCTAAATATTTAATTTTAATGTTTTATATTGTTGAAAAAGAATTAGATATTATTTCTTTCTTAAATATGAAGTTACAAAGATTTATTCATAGTTGGAGATTTTTATCATTTCTCTCTTCTTTTCTTTGTTGTAAGATCATTTTCAATGAACCCTGTATTTTATTCTCTATCTCTATTTTACTCTTTAAATCATCTCCAATGAACTCGCTATTTTACACTCTACAATAGAGAAATCAATAATTAGAGAGTTACAATTCACTGCTCGCTATTTTTTTCCTTGAACTTTTGATAATTACAAAATGATTCTTCAATTCTTTAGATTGTTGAATTTTTATTTTATTTGTTGTGTGATATTATTTTTAATAAACTAGAATTATATTTATCTTTAAGTTTTTTATTCAATTTAAATTTATCCAACTAATTTTAAAAACTAAAGTTTAACAATTTACAACATAATATATTTAATTAAAACATGTCACTGACACACACTTTAACATAAAAGCACTACAAATGATAAAGATAAGAGTACATAACGACGACCGTAATAAAAACATACATAAGCGGAAAACGGTTTTTAAATAACATTGATGCTAATTTAATAGTCGGGTAAAACATATGACAAATGATAATAACGGATTCCAACAATATCTTGTTCGATATAGACAAATTAAGGATAAAAAAGCTCATTTTGCACTTTGAAATGCATTAGTTGATCATTTATGAGAAAAATATGCTAATTCCGATTAAATACTTATGTATTTTAGCTTTAGATGTGTGTTGAAGATGTAACATTTTTATTTAATGAAATTTGGTTTCAATTAATTTAGTTCGAAACTAAAAATGAATTATAACGTCGTTAAAATAACATGATAAAATTAATAAACATAAGGTTATTGTGAAAATAAAAAATATAAGGATATTATTTATAAAGTTAATAAATATAAGGGTATTATTGAAAATATATGTAATTAAAATAGAAGATAATATAATTGAAATATACTCTTTTAGAGAGTAAAATAAAAAAATATATTGAAGAAGACATGACACATTTTTTATTTTACTCTTCATAATAAAGAATAAAATAAAAAAATATATTAGAAATGCCCTACCATATGATATAGGATAGTTGTTAAGGTAACAATATAACTAAATCTCAAAAATATCTATTTTAAAAATGTTGTCAAAGATGCTCGATGTTATATATTTTTTCAATAAATAACCATTTATGTTATCATTAATATTTTTAGCCTTTTTATTTTTCTAAATAAACATTATATTATTATTAACCAATTTTGTTCTTTTTATTTTAGTTAAATATATTATTATTATTGTTATCTATACTTTTATATCTACGTTATGCTTACATTTTTAATGCGTACCAATTTTGCTGTCTTATGTATAATACTTTGATGCATCTCAACCTTTATATCCAATATTATATTTAAAATAAAATTAATTTTATTTTAAATATAATATTGGATATAATTTTATTTTTAATTTTTAAATTACATTTTATACCCTTAAACTTTGTTATTTAATTTAGTTTATCCCTTCATTTTATATTTTTCATTTTACAATCTTTTCATATTAACATATGTAATTTTATATTAACTAAAATGTATTAAAAACATGTTTTTATTTGTAGTAAATTATACAATTATAATCGTCTCTTCAGTACCTTTGAAATGAGTCCAATATCAAGTATTTTACGATTTAAAAATCTATTACTAAATATGATCAATATGTATTAAGTTATTTTGTAAATATATTTTTTATATCTTAATTTTTGGCTTTTTATTTTTCTTTTACACCCCTCACCTATCTATCTATGTCTATGTCTATATCTATACTATATCTATATCTATAATGATGCATGCTAAACGGTTACAAGTTGAAATTTTAAGAGGTACATTTCCTTATGCAAGTTGTACAATTTTTTAAGCTGATAAGCTCTTGTGCAACCCCTCCCACCCACTTCCCCAATCTCTCCTGAACGGCTGAACCCTGTCTGCAGAAGCCAAAACGCTCATCCTCTGTTGATTATCATTTAAAACGATGATTAATTAGTTTAGTTATCATTTAATTACGCTTCTCACCTCAACATTAGTTTAATTATCATTTAAATGATTTTCGGTTATGATTCTAACATCAACTTCCTTCTATAACGCAATTCATGGATGGATATGAGATTAAAAGTGATCACGGGTTCAGATCTCTTCTTACACTTCTCGTCTCAACTTTCCTTCTCACACGATCCTAAGCCTAAGTAATAAGAGGTCAAAAATATAAATTTGTTATATCTTTGCACTAAATTGTTGAAGATTATTAATGCTATTATTGTGAATGGTGAAAATTTTGAGTGCTACAATTTAACCTTTTCAGTTGGAGATGATAATGAACAACAAATTTCAAGTTTGTTTCATTTTTAGCGTTGTGTATACATGCCTTCCAACTTTACAAAAAAATTACAATTGGATATCGTCCATGATCCCATATATACCTCGTGATCTTACTAGCCCTACAACAAAGTTTGAAACTATTAACAATTTTTGAATATGATAATACCCCATATTAAAAAGATTCATCTCTAATTATGTCAAAAACCGAAGGACTTGTCTTTAATTTGTTCTTAGTGTTAAGCGATAGAAAGTAATGCTTGGTAAGAAAAGTGATCTAGGCAAAAAAACTAGAGGTGATCATTTACGGGCTTGAACTGGGTCTGGACCGGACCTAAGTTATTTTTTTTGTCCAACAGGCTTAGTATAGCAAACTTAATCCATCTTTTACGGTCTTGAAAACTTGTCCTTACTCGCCCAATAAACGAGCCGAGCTCGCCCATAGGCTAACGGGCCTTAAAATCTTTTTGTATTTATAAGAAAACAAACTTATATAAGATCACAAGTTGATGTAAAATAATTCAAAATACACAACAATATTTCAACTAAAAACTAGACGTGGATACATAACAATGTATATATATATTAGTAAAAACATTATTTTGCAAAACATGGAGTATCGATAATTGAAGTGACTAAATGAGATAATAAGGAATAGATCAATTGACTATTGAGGTAATTATATTTTTACTTTTTAGATTTTTAAAAAGTGTTATTAACATTAATAATAATTAAGTGAGGATAAGCATGCAAAATTCTCAATTTTATTTGTAAATTTTTATTACAAAAATTAATTATTATAAATATATTAGCGGGCCGAGCGGGTCTATCCATATTTTTTTTGCATCGCTCGTGCCCTTCCATTAATTTCCACAAGTCAGTCCGGACCCATCCATTTTTTCGAAAATGGTCGTCCAAGCCCGCTTTTGTAGTGGACTGGACAGGACGGGCCTAGCGGGTCGTCCCACCCGTGAACAGCTAAAAATGTTAGATGGCCGGAGGTAGGTGATAGTTGATGATGAATGCTAAAAGGTTGTAGAAAAAAAAACATATATATCAAATAACAAAGTTTGTTAAAGACAAAAAATAATCATAGTTGAAAGATGTTTCATGTAACACGAAATATATAAAAAAATAATATCTTAATGGTTGAACCTTTGTTGGTTTCTATAGTTTTGGTGATGAATGTTCAAATATCATCAAACTTAATTATTTTCATAACAAGTTTTACAATATAGCATGGTAAACAATTATTGGGTTAACACGAAAAATAAACACCACACCATGATATGCCCCACTAAAATAAACCATTCTGGACATAAAAAATCAAATCATTAAACTTAAATTTAATGAACTTAGGATTATTCTAAATTAACCATCTTTACTGTTAAATAAATCCTTTAATGATTTCAGTTTCACATACATCAATATAAAAGAAAAATCATTAACATTTCTAAAGCACAATTTGATATAAAATTTAGGGGTGTTAATCAGTTGAAATCTAATGAATTTAGGTGGATCCGATCCGATCCGATCTAATCATCCATTGGATGTTGGATTTTTTCATCCAATCTAATCCGATTAATATTGAACATCCGATCCGATCCAAATCCAATGGATGATTGAATCAGATAGATTATATCCATTTTATGTTACTATTGGTTATCTATTGAATTGGATTGGATTCATCTAATCTTTTGATCCAATACTCAACCAATTAATTCTCCATTTCAACTAATTATTTATATATTTTCTTAAGTTATTAAAACACAATGCATATGAATATCAATTAGGAAACAATATCATAAAATGTTAAGAAATATACATAGTTATTAGTTGCATGGTAATTGGATGGGGGAGTGGATGGTCATTGGATTTGATCAGTTCGGTTTTATTGGATGATGAACTGTCATCCAAGAATCGACTGATCCAATTTAGATGTTGAAATTTTGGACCCGACCCGATCCAATTACAATTAGATATCCGATCATAGTCGGTCGATTTTAATTGAATCAGTCAATTTAAATTAAATTGGATGACTTTTTACACACACTTAATAAAAACCACCTTAAAAGAATTATGTTTTTGTGATTAATAAATTTATTACAAAAATAAGCAATATTTGGTAGTTTAGAATTTATGTTCGGAAATGGTGATGTAAATAAAAAGTAGTGGACTAGTGGTGAGTTAGCCCGAAAGAAACGGATCTGGGCCAAAAGGATCCGGAATCATGGGGGCTTGGTTCTTCCTCATTCATTCTTCTTCTTTGATATTTTGAGCATTGATAGTTTTACACTTCATTCTTCTCTATTTCTTCACGGTTTCTTTCTCCTCCATTCCTATTTCCTCCTCCTTCTCCTCAAATACGTCGTAATCTATACACAAAAGCAACCAATTTCTTCATTTATACCAATGAGAATTTAATTTATTCAATAAATGCGGTTTTGCATTTTGGAATCTCCTTCGCCAGGCAAGATAGATGCTCATTTTTATTCTTTTACAAATCTTTGTATTTCTTTTATTATCTAATTTCAGTTTCATGAAAATCTACAATCTTTATGTTTATGGGTCTGATTTTTTAAGTTATTATGGTGTTCCATTTGTGCATCTGCGTCTTTTATGCTTTATTGCTTATTAGTGTAGATTAAAATTGATTGGCCATTCTTCATATGGGTGGGTTTGTTTCTGTTGAAATAATTAAAGGGTTATTGTTATTATCTAAAATGTTAAATATCTGCATAACAAAACCATGAATAAAGCCATAAAAATCCTATCTTTTTGGAGTTCTAGGTTACATTCTTGAATTTTTACTTCTGGATTGAGAAATATCAAGTTAATTCTTCAATAATTCATAAAGGGATAATGAAGATATGAAAAAAGATCATACAAAACAGGTTTTAGGAAAGCATAAATTGGTCTGATTTTTCTTGATTGGCTTTCTTTAATTTGGTTTTTGGTTAGGTAATTCACATACATATCAGTGATGTTAAAGTTACAAATTACAATCTTCATTTACTCTATAATCTTTAGTACAACTTAACATTTTACTTATAGTTTTACCATAGTAGATAGTGCATTTTGGTCTGATGTAGTTTTTTTTTACTTCTCTTCTTGTTTTGTTGCAGGTTAAACCAAGTGATTGTTTCGTTCTATTTTCTCCAAACGGTCCGAAAATCGTGTTGTAATTATTCAAATGAGAGCAGCAATGTGCCTTTCACACTTTCAACTTCCTAGATGCCAAATTAATACCTTTTCTTGTTCTTTGTTGGAAAAAGTCCATAGTTTTAGCAAAAGAGGAGAAAATAGTTGTAAGTTTCCATTAACTATTTATGGTCTTCAAGGGGGAAATAATAATAATAATAGAAGATGGACCCAGAAATCTTTATCTACAAACACAGAAGGAAAGAACATTCTAAGCAGAAAAACAAACAACATTGGCCAACAAATAGCAGATGTAGCAAGCTTAACACATAGCACTTTGAATACAAGTAGAGTAGAAATAAGTGAAAGTAAAAGCATTCATATTGAAGAGAAGATTTCGGAGAACAATGATATATTAAAGCATATAACCATTATTGTGTTTGATATCGAGACCACTGGATTTAGTCGTGAGAACGATCGGATCATTGAGATTGCGTGTCAGGATCTTAGTGGTGGAGAAAATAGTACCTTTCAGACACTTGTAAATCCTGATAAATACATCACAAATTCAAGGATACATGGAATTCATTCCTATATGGTCAATAAACCAGGTGTCCCAAGGTACCATTCTTTTATTTTTACGTTCTAAATTTTTTGCTTTTATATGTTTAGATATATATATATATATATATATATAGGAATAGGATCGTGTGAGAAAAAGAGTTAAAGTGAGAAGCGTAAGAAGAGATCTGAGCCATTGATCACTTTTAATCTCATACCCGCCCATGAATTGCACCTTAGAAGTGACTTGATTCGGTGCATCGCGGTGCGTCTCATCTCGATGCATCTCATCCTAATGTGCATCCAAGGGTGGACATCCCTTCTTGCGCTTCTGACCATAACTCTCCTTCTCACCGG
The DNA here is from genome assembly GCA_036898165.1 of Silybum marianum. NCBI lineage: Eukaryota > Viridiplantae > Streptophyta > Magnoliopsida > Asterales > Asteraceae > Silybum > Silybum marianum. The sequence goes on from CM072528.1 coordinate 13,523,770, forward strand.
AACCCAACCCTATATATACATATATATATATAGGCATGGGATCGTGTGAGAAGTGGAGTTAAAGTGAGAAGCATGAGAAGAGATCTTGGCTCTTGATCACTTTTAATCTCAAACCCACCCATGAATCGCGCTTGATACGGGAATTGATCGTGTGCATCTCGGTGCATCTCATCCTAATGTGCGTGCAAGGGTGGAGATCCCTTCTTACCCTGCTCACCATAACTTCACTTCTCACCGGAACCCAACCCTCTATATATATATATATAAGTTGATAATGTTTTGGAATGTTAGAAGATTGTGATGATGCACCAAACTGTTGGAATGAAACATTATGTAGACATAGTACATAATAAGGGGCTGTTTGGTTGGTTTTCTATTAAATTCTGTATGGATAAAGTTGTCTGAATGGATTGGGAAGATTTTTGTTTGGGAGGGTTTTTCATAGATGGAAGGTGCATGTATTTTAATTGGGAGGGGCTGGTTTGGAAAAAAACTTGACTTCTCCATAAAGTTTCCTCTTAGAAGCTTACTAAAAAAGTTAGTTTCTATATCATTAAGCCACTACCAAACAGCCATGTATAGCTGACCAAATAAGCTGTGAGTCCTATTAAGCTCATTAAGCTGCTAATAAACAGACCCTAAGTGAGCTGAGCTCTTATGTTCTTTATTATATTCATGTCCATTCTAGAGTATCTAAATTCATAACTTCTTTTTGAAACATACAAAAATTCATTAGTGCATAAAATATCGGTCTGAACTCTGAAGTGATGAATTTTGTGTTCAGGATGAAAGAGTTGATACCCATCTTGATTCAGTATATCAAAAGCCGTCAGAAACCCGGGGGTAAAACGATATTGATCGCACACAATGCCAAGGCCTTTGATGTTCCTTTTCTGATCAGTGAATTCAGCCGCTGGTCCCATGAAATCCCTTCAGATTGGTATTTCGTGGACTCAATGTTTCCTACTCGTGAAGTAAAGAAACGCGAAGGTCTTTGTCTCCATCTGTTTTTTAGTTTCTATATATATATATATATGTATGTACGGGTCAGGTTCAAGGGAAAACGCCAAAAAAAAAAAAAAGTGAAGAACACTCTGGGAGTCCTCCATCTGGACGCTATGCACTGATGCATACTGGTAATTTGTAACATGCATTTGTGCATATCTTACAAATTATCGGTATGCATTAGTGCGTACCGTCTAGATTTTTTCTATGCAACAATGCATATATATGCATTTGTGCATATGCACTAATGCATATATATGCATTGTTGCATAGAAAAAATCTGGACGGTACGCACTAATGCATACCGATAATTTGTAACATGTATTTGTGCATATGCAGTAATGCATATATATATATATGTATTTGTGCATATGCAGTAATGCATATATATATATATGCATTTGTGCATATGCAGTAATGCATATATATATATATATATATGCATTTGTGCATATGCGGTAATGCATATATATATATGCATTTGTGCATATGCAGTAATGCATATATATATATATATATGCATTGGTGCATAGAAAAAAAAACAGCTTAAATCGTTTGTATGCGTTAGTGCACACCGTCCAGATGGAGGGCTCCCTGGGTGATCTTCAGTTTTCTTCGTTTTTGGAGTTTTCCCTTGAACTTGACCATATATATATATACACATAGAAAAAGAGAGAGAGAGAGAGAGGGAGGTTCAAGGGAAAGCACTAAAAAAAGAGAAAACTGAAGAACACCCTGGGAGCCCTCGATCTGAACGGTGTGCACTAGTGCATACCGGTAATTCGTAACATGCATTTGTACATATATGCACACTGATGCATATGTAATTATAGAAGCATTGGTGCATAGAAAAAAAACGCTTGTATGCATTAGTGCATACCGTCCGGATGGAGGGCTCCTAGGGTGTTCTTCAGTTTTCTCTTTTTTAGTGTTTTTCCTTAAACCTCCCTCTCTATATATATGCGTAAAAGGTGGCAAAAGATTTTAAATTGGGTTTAATCATGTGGGCAGGATCAACGCTTACTTCGAATTCGCTTCAAGCCCTTAGGGAGTATTATGGTATCCCAATGATGGGCAATGCTCACAGAGCCATGGCAGATGTACGAGTGCTGGCGTTGGTTTTACAGAGCATGACTCGGGACCTGAAACTGACGGTTACCGGTCTGTTTGAAAATTATGCGTTCACGGCCTCGGAAATAATTAATAACTCAAAGAAGAAGAAGAACTCAAGATGAAGAGAATGTTGGTGTTTTTAGCTTTTTATATGTTAGATTTTCAGAGGAATGTTGTGACAACTGTTGTTATTATTCTATGGATTTATCAATTACAGAAAGATAGTGTTGAATGGCCATGGCAAATGGCAATGAAAGACTAGTGAAATAGAGCTCAAAATGATGAAATACAACTGTAATGGCTTCCAGAATTTGGAACCTTAAATAATTTGAAAACCTGAAGTATTCATGGTGAATAAACTTGAATACTGATAATATATTTACATATATATAGGGAGAGGTTCATGATAGAAGTGGTAATTATTTGAGAAGTAAAGAATTTGAATCAGTTTTAACTTTGCGGCTTTAACTTTGAAGCACCGAACAAGTCTTTGCATGGTATGCGGAAGATAAAGAGATAGTTTCGTAATTTTTACAAATAGGCGGCAAACGGGTTCATATGTGAACCCGTTAATTAGTTCACATGTGAATCAATTAATTAATTCATATGTGAATCAGTTAACTAGTTCATATGTTAATCACATAGGTTCAAATATGAAACCGTTTGCCGTCTATTTGTAAAAGTTATTAAACCACCCCCTCGATTTTTTTCATAGCGGCAATTTTGACAAAGTTGTAATTATTGCCCGGTCAAACCAAACATGATTCATTTCTTAGCGATTTAGATGTTGCCCCTTAATGAATCTGTTAAGACATAAACAAACATCCCCTTATTATATAGTGCAAAATGAAATATACTTGTTTGGTAATCAATCAAAATGAAATTAGGATGCTGAATGGTTAAAGGAGACTCATGATACAAAATCATTCAGAAAGTTCTTGTACCATTAAGAGACAAACTTTGTTTTTGTTAAACAAAATCCAGCTCTTAGCGATTCAGAGGTTGTTTGCTATTTGTTTAGCTCTCAATAGTTCCATTAAAAGACAACTTCTGTGGTTAGAATGATTAAGAGACTTTTATGATATAGTATGCAAAATAGAATATAATTGTTTGATAATTATTCATAATGAAATTAAAATGACTCTGAATGGTTAAGGTTGGTCCATGATATAAAATGATTCAAAAAAAATTGGAACCATCAAGAGACAAACTTATGGTGTGTTTGGTTGGAGGTATTAAGCAAGAATTAATGGGAATGATAATAAAAGAAACTGTTTGATTATATATAATATAATTGGCTCATTTTTATTTTCATTTCCTGTCATTTTCATTCTCTTGTCAGAACCAAAAGCTAACGATTTTGACTCTTATTAATTGTTAGAGCATCTCCAAGAGCTTCTCTAAATTTTCTCTAAAATAGAGAATGTAAAGTTAAAATCTCTAAAATTATTATCTTCCAACTCCAACAACTTCTCTATTTTAGAGAATCTATTAAAAAATTATATTATTATAATATTCAATAAATTTATTATTTCAAAAATCTTTAAAATTATATTGGTTGTTTTTTATGAGAACTTATTAAAATAATATTTCTCTCTCATCCTTTTAGAGATATTGAGAAATCTCTATATTTAGAGATTTTTCCAAAAATCTGTATTTTAGAGAATGATATAAAGATGCTGTTGGAGAATTTAGAGAAGAAAAAAATGAGTTTTTCTCTATTTTAGAGAAGTTGGAGATGCTCTTAAGAGGAGTTTTTGATCAAATGGGTGTATTTTTTAACCATATTTAACAAATGAGTGTACTTTTAAACTTATTTACCAAACAGGTGTACTTTTAAATGTAACCTATTTTTATCCTTCCTAAATTAAACTGTTAAAAAAAATAACCTCACCCTAAGAAACGACGTTTCCCTACCCGCTCATCTTCATCGTCGCTACACCGCCGCTACTAACCGCCGTCACCTCACCGCCGCTACTCACCACCGCTCCTCATCATTAGCTGAAGAAGCAACAAAGAGATCTCAATCCTTAACCTCTTCTCCGGTCAGAATCGCCGACATCGTCTCCGAGACCGCCGAGCGATCCAAAGATATTGCCGCCAAGGCTTCCAAGAAAGCCGACGGGTTCAAGACTGCCTCTCTCCTCTCACTCGTCGATCAAATACCTTCTCTCTCCATTACCTCTTCTTCTTCTTCTTCTTCTTCTTCTGACTCGCCGTCGGAATTGGAGCTTGAAAAGTTCGACATCACTCTGGATCTTCAGGACTTCGTCAAAGGCCTCACGTTATCCACATTCCAGAATTTCCCCTTTCCAGGTTTCCTGGATTGATCTGTTATCGTTTTTTTGTTGATTTTTATTTGTAAATAATTTCTATACAAGTTATGGTTACTCATGCTTTATCAACTATTGATAATGTTAACTGATCAGCCATGTCCAAAACGGTAGCTATCTCTTTCTGTCAAGCGAAGATATATTTCTAACCCCTCAGTAACTAATAATCAAGCGAGACACAAATTTTTTAGTTCGTATTTTTGTTAAGCTACCTTTTGGCTATGAAAGTCGACTTCGATTCTCAAAATCAAAATTGAAATGGATTTTGAGCATTCTGGAAATAATTGCCAGCTACATTGGCCTTTATAAAAGAGATCCAACTGGATGTGATCACTGAAGTTCACACTTGTTATACAGTTACATATTTATCATGACTTTAATCAAATTAACTAATAGTAGTTGTTGGTTAGGAACAAAATATTAATCTAAGTCTCAACCGTTATTAGTGATATAAATTTAGGCAATGTAAATACTTTTGTTCCGGTACATAATTGAAAATAGTGTGGAAATATGGTGAGTGGTGACATTTTTATTGTTCTAGGATATGAAATAACCACAAATAGATTAGTTTTGGTTTTTTTTGAATTATATAATATTTATATACGGCAAATGAAATAAGAAAACTCTCACACCCTCCTCACCTTTGGTAAGGTTTGAACCCCCAACCTCCTAGAAGGCCAAGGGCTCACATACCGCTAGGTCAAAGTCCCTTTGGTTAGTTTTGGTTATAGATTTGCCACAAATTCCATTTCAATTGTGCACTGCAATGGCATGGTAGTGGGAACTGAGGCAGTATCAATAATATTTAGTTATTTACAATTGAAAATGCTAGTCCAAAGGCACTTGGAATTGATGGATCAAATATGTAGGTAGTAATCCAACTTGCCTATCTCAAGGACTTATTCCTAGTATTTAAGTTTGAAAACCTAGGGAAATATGTTGAAGTTCATAGTTACTTGCACTAAATTGTTGTTTTATTCATCTGTAAATGGCTAACTATATTGCTATCGAACAACTAAACTTGTTTCTCTTGATCTTCAGATGATTTGGTGTCTGATGTGGCTACCGTCTCCAATGTAAGGCAAGATCTTTCAGAGTGGCAGCAGAAACAGGCAAATCTAGTCCTCACAACTGTTAGATAGTCCTCATATCAACAATCATGTGGTGGAAGAGCGTGATGACATTTGTTTAATATTCGATCGTCATATTGGAATCCTAAAGATAGTGAATAAGCATGGATCTCCATGGTTAAAACCACGTAGTTTTCATAGGTATTATTACAACTTATATATATGAAATGTATATAACTTCTTTCACATAAACCGTTTATGACTCATATTATTTTGTTTATTTTATAGGTATTGTTTACGGCATTTCATCAGCAACTTTAATGACAAGTTTCGTAATTCAGAATTGAAGGCTTTAGCTTATCGTGCCGGGAGTCAAAATCAAGTTCGAAAGTTCAACTCCACAATGGAAGAAATTGGGAAGCTAAATCCAGAAGCTCGACAGTGGTTAGAAAGACATCCACTTGATAGACTTGCAGATGATGATGGAAGGAGATACGGGTTACTCATAACAAATCTGTCTGAGATTTTTAATAGTGTACTTAAAGGTGCTCGTTTTTTACCCATCACAGCTTGTGTTCAACTTACTTTTTATAGATTGGTGCATTATTTTTAGGTGAGACGTCCTTTAGGATCTAGTGCAAAAGCTAATGGAGATTGTGTATACTCCCCATGTTTCAAAACAAGTTGCTTTGATGTCAAAAGCAAGTGCACATTTCTTGAGATCGTTTAATCGAGAGAAAGGTATATTTGAGTTGATAACTCAAAGAGAAAGAAATGTACAAGTAGTTAATTTGAAGGAAAGTTTTTGCACATGTGGTAAATGGGAGATATTTAAATATCCTTGTTCTCATGTCTTGGGTGTATGTGCCAAATTTTCCTTGAATAGTTGGCAATATGTTGATAGATGTTACTCAATTGTTGAATATTGTGCTACTTGGGCATCCGAGTTTTCCCCGCTTCCTCATGAAGCGTATTGGCCACAATCATCGTTTAAAGAATTGCTTCCAAATATAGAGCTCTTACGGAATAAAAAAGGTCGTCCTCGCTCAACGAGACTACGTAATGAAAATGGACACCAAAGAAAGAAGAAAAGCGAACCTTTGTGGAATTTGTAGGCAAAGTGGTCACAACCAAAAATGATGTCCATCTAAGTCACGATATATAAAGACAAATTTTAGAAAATTTATTTGGTTAATTGGTATGATATATCTCTCATTTCTTTGTTTTTTTTTACAGATAAAGATTGGTCACCGGGTCAAGATATTCGGAAGAAATTGGGAATATGTTTTTTGTCATTTGTTTTTTGTAAGAATTTATTGTCGGTTTAGTACCTAAAAATAGTAAATCTGATTATGTTGGTTTTAATTTTTTTTATTGTTATCATTGTTCAAAAATTGTTGTGATTGTTATATAAAACATAATAAAAAACAGTAAAAACACAGCAATAAAAACAGTAAAAAAGTAGTAAAAAAAACAGTTTATAAAAGCAGTAAAAAAATTAAAAACAATTTTAGAAAAAGCAGTAAAAAACAATTTATAAAAGCAGTAAAAATCAATTTATAAAAGCAGTAAAAAACAGTAAAATCAGTAAAAAAAAATAAACAAAACAGTATAAAAAAAGTAAAAAATTGGTTTAGAAAAAAACACTAAAATCCTCAAATAAATAGACTACTAAACTTATTTATTTAGTAAATATGTTTAAATATAGGGAATTTAATTAAAATGACCATTCTACAAATAACATTTATTAAAATAACGAAAATCTTTTTTATTTTACCAAAATAACCAAAATATACTCGAAATACCTCTCGAAATCATTTTCTGGCCAAAACCTCCGCCCCATACCCCTCGAATTTACTTCTCAAATATGTACTAATTTTCAAATGAACCTATAGCTATATATATATATATATAGAGAGAGAGAGAGAGAGAGAGAGGAAAGTTCAAATACGAACTCATTTTTTATTGCGAACTTGAGGACAAAGGAGATCGCAACACGTGTCCCATTCAGTATGAATAACAAAGGGCATTCGGTACGAATAATGGACATGGGTTCATAAACTATTCATAATGAATGAACAACATTCGGTATAAATAACACAACATTCAATATGAATAACACACGATCATGATCCATTCATGATGAATAATAACCCGTGGACGTAGGGGATACGTGTTGCGCTCTCTTTTCTCCTCATGAGAAGCAAAGAAATGATCCTAGCGCTTCAAGATCGGAAGTAGGGGGCGGCAACTAAAGAGGTAGCGAGACTGACCGCAATTGCAGGAATAGGTTGACTTTCTTTCATTTTGGTTGTGCCTCACCGCCTTAACCTTTCTTTTGCTATTGCTATTAGCCCATTCCTAGTTTAGGATTGAATAAATAAGGTAGCCCACTTTCATAAAGGCAATCCTAGCCCTTCATATGTTCAAGATTGGAATTGTGGCTTTGACCGGTCAAAATTTGCGGCTATTCAAAAAATAAAGGGGTAGTTTCGTATCTTTTACAAATATAGGACAAACAGGTGCATATGTGAAGCCGTGTGATTCACAAATGAACTATTTAACTAATTCACAATATGAACCGCATGATTCACTTATGAACTCTGTGTGGAATTTTATTCTTAATTTGATGAGTTGACAACAAGAAATGCAAAAATGAGGTTTTTATAAGAACCTTCATTCAAGATGCTCACCTCTCACAAACTTCATGGTAAGAACCAAGGTTCTTGTTCAAGCACCAAGTGGAAGTGAGGTTCTTATGAGATCGATTTCAAACCAGAGTTTATATCAAATCGATGAGAGAAGAGGAGAAGAGGCAAGAGGCTTCAATCAACAAGAGGCTCCGGCGAGATTGATTGTTTATCTTCATAAAGACGAGAGAGCCATAGGAGCATTTACCAGATATGTTTATTCTAAGAAGGAATAAACCAAACACATAACTAATCTATATTGAGGTCTTCAAGTTGTAATCCTTGAAATCTTGAACCCATCTCTCAGCAGAACTTTCTTGCTCAAAATCTTGAACCCATCTATCTACAATTCTTCAAGAACCAAAGACGACATGGAGGGGTAACAAACAAGATGAAGAAGAGAGGAGGAAACAACGAGATGGATGATGAAGGAAGGGCGAGATGGAACAACGATAGAGAGAGGGAGGAGAGAGCAGCCATGGAATTCTTTTCCTTCATGTGAAGCGAGAGGGGTAGAGAAGGGCATTCTGAGAAGAGTCATGGTTGAGTGGGTAAAAGAGCATCATGAAAGCTGAGCGAATAAGTTGTTTTTGAATTGATAAGCATTCACAAATTTATAACCTCCCAATTAAGGTATATGGGCTATTAAACCCATTAAATCATTCCCAAATAGGCTCTAAGTACAATGTGTACATTATTGTACTTAGCACAACGCCAACTCTATATATTTGTGTTTCTCAATGAACTAGTTAGTTAGATTTAGCTCAACGCCAACACAATATCATTGGAACATTATTAATGATATCTTTAGATGCATAAAGAGAGTCATTGACCTAGGCTTATTGTTTCCATATAAAGAAATAATAGAACGAATAATGAAATTTCAATACCTAAAAGAAAATGTGAGCGACAAAAGTATCAACCTCTATAGAATAACACCAAATGAAGTATTGGAATAACACCAAATGAAGTATTGGCATGTTTTTGTTGATATTGGACATCTCTATGATCTGTACAAATGTTGTTCTGCAAACTGGATAATAATTTAATGTGGAACATGGCGACTTCTTAGATTTCAACTATCCAACCATATATGAAAATAATGTAGTTTGTATCTAAAAATTAAAGTAAAATATATCAAGAGTGATAGTACAAAGTATATTCCGTCTTAGTTTTTATATAGTCAGAACTAACACGCTCTCCTTAAAATTAAGTGAATCAAGTAAGATATGAGGATAATATGATAGATTTGTTTACCATATCATTACCTAAATCTATATTTGAGAAACATATAGAAAGTATTGGAATAAGGAGACTTTCCAAACTCTTTTTATAATGCACAAATCAAGGGAAGTAGTACACAAAATGAGGGAGTCTACTCTACATGTAATGTTGGTATCTTGTGCTCTTTTTCCTTCACCAAATGTTTTATTTTTCTCATTGAATTTTGTTTTAGTGTAAGGTTTTAGCGAGGAAAGAGTTCATACATCATGTTGTTTTCCTAACCTTCACGATTAAAGTACAAGTTAGAGAGAATATTAGACAAAATGAAAAGTCTATATTGCAAAAAGTCCGGTACGTTATACTCCTTTTCTTTCGTCATATTTTTATTTTTTCTCACTGAGTCGTTGGGTTTTATTTTGATGCAAGATTTTAACGAGACAACAATTAAGCACCATCGCCATAGTTGGTTCATGTCTTGTTTAGACATTTGGTGCCCTCTTTGTCTGCCTTTTTAGTGGCAGAGCCACCTTCTTTGGGGTCAGTAAGGAGGACAGGACAATCCCTCACTCCAGTGGTTTCTCTGTGTTAAGAATGGATACTTCTTGCTCTTTGCCGGAATTCCGACTTGAGAATACCTTTGACCTGATACAAGGAGTGTGTTGAAAGATTACGTGCTTCCATTAAAAAGAAATGATTTAAGAATAGTTTTCAAGTATCACGATTTCCATAATAAATGTCTTCTTTTTATTATAAAGCCATTTATATTTAAATGACTTATTATTAATGAGAATTTACAATGTTATTACTATTGGCGTAGGATCATCAGTTAAGGTGAGAAACGTAAGAACGGATTTGAAACCTTGATCACCTTTAATCTCAAATCCAACCATGAATTGCCCTTCATATGAGGATTGACCCGGTACATCGCAGTGCACCTTATCTCGTTGCATCTCATCCTAATATGCATCCAAATGGTGAAAATCCGTCCTTACGTTTCACAATTTAACTCTTCTTCTCATTAGACTCCGTCCTTATTTCTGTATTCATTGTTTAGATGGGTTGGGTGCCAATAATAAAATAAGTTATTATGAGAAACGTAAGAAGGGATTTAGACTCTTGAATCAATCTTAATTGAAGATCGACATTAATAAGAAGTATTAAGATAAACCAGATCAATTCTCGTAAGGAACGAAATTCATAGATGATGGTAAGATTAAAAATAATAAATGGTTCAGATCTATTCTTGCACTTTTTAGATTAACATAATCCACAAAGATTTTGGACAAAAAGAAATAGGTTTTGAGACAAAAATAATGAGTAGTGTTTATAAAAGATGTGTAGTAGCAGCCGACTTGAGTTTGAGTCTTCCTTTTTGGGTGAAATCAAATCATCATCACCTGTAAAAAGCAAAAATCAAAACCATCCAAACCGCCCCCAATCTCTCTCGTCCCCATCCATTTCCGACTCATCTCAAATTCAATTCAATTCAATTCAATTCAATTCCCAAGGTTGATTTCAAATCCAAGAACCTCCCGACTCGAAAACCCTAACTCACTTCGATCTCATTTCCAAACATCTTCGATTCATCAACAACATCTTTCACTCTCAACAATGGACGCCGACTCTTGGGCTGCTCGTCTTTCTTCTACATCCAAGCGTTACCAATATGCTCTTCAATCGCGATCATCTGGTATTCATTACTCCGTTAATTTAGGGTTTCTTTGATTGCATAATTTTATTATTTCGATTTATGATAGTTGTTGAGTTTTATGTTTATGTTTTGTGTTCGAGGAACATTAATTGAAACTTGATGCAGATATGTTTATGGGGTTCGAGGACATTGAGATGGATGATGATATCAGGGAGGAATTTCCATGCCCGTTTTGCACTGGTTATTTTGATATAGTGGGCTTGTGTTGTCATATTGATGATGAGCATCATGTCGAGGCCAAGAATGGGGTATTGTTTATTATACTTTGCTCTGAATTTTTTGCTGATACCCTTGCTCACAGTTCAACTTTCTCCAAGTTCTGGAAATGATACGTTTTTTTAATGATTCAGAATCTGAAATCTGCTGATCTTGATCACAGCCATATGTTTTTTGTGATTTTGAAATTAGATTGTTGGGTTTTCTCTGACAGGTCTCAATCCTTTGCTATTGCAGGTGTGTCCAATTTGTGCGGTGAGGGTGGGGATAGACATGGTAGCACATATAACCTTACAGCATGGAAACATATTTAAGATATCCTTTCTTCTATATATGATGTTAGTAGCTTCAATACAATAGAAATTGAAACTTTGTTGCTTGTTTCCACCATTTATGTGTGTAGTTAGTCTTGGTTTCTGGTTTGCTGTTCTGTGTTTTAATTCGTTGTTGTCTAGAGGTTTTGGAGTCTTTTAGCAGCGTTACATAACATGATTCCCATCTATGACATGCATGTAAGTGCACACCAACAATGAAAAGCTTCTATCCAGACTAGTTGGGTAGGCTAAATGAGATCGACCATAAATTATAAAGAGGTAACCTAAGTGGTATGAGCACATATGTTGCATTCGTTATGTTCTCTAATGTCAGGACAAAGTCTTTTGTTATAATCTCCTAGTTTCAATCTGCATTGGTTAATTCCATTCATGATAATATCCTCCTATCAGACTGTTATCCACATATGTGAACAAAAGTGAAACATGGCCTGGGAGTTGCTCATGGAATGCTCTAGGCCAGTTGGTTCATTAGTTTCTAGGCGATACTAGTTTATTTTGGATTATCTATGTGAAAAAAGATAGTGTTTTTCTTTTTAAATTGACATTTTCTTGTCACTATTTTGTATTTCTATGCTTTCAATGTCGAATTTAACTGGTATCCATCTTGCTTGAATTCCTTAACTAAAACATACATGCAACAAAAGAGGAAATGTCGCAAAGGTAGTTCTGTATCAACGCTTTCATTGTTGAGGAGGGAGTTACGGGAAGGAAATTTGCAGTCTCTGTTTGGAGGCTCCTCCTATGTAGTTCCGTCAGCCAATGCCGCACCTGATCCGTTGTTGTCATCATTTATTTTGCCAATCAGTGATGATTTGGGGAGCACGCAATCCAACTCGTCGATTGAATCAGTTGCTGTAACCAAAAGCACAAGTGAAAAAATGTCTGAAGGGTATGTTACTTTTCATTCTTTGAGTGATTGCTATATAAACATGTGCTGGCCTTATGGATTTTGTGGCTGTTCATATTTCATACCACAAAATTGTATATGAACTGAACCATGATATGGTTGATTCCGAAACCAAAAAATATATTGAAAAGGCAAGAGTTTTTGAAATCAAGAAACAAATATACATAATACATTAAGGAGATGAATGTTCATCAAGAAATTCCTGGTGGAGTTTGTTTTTGCTCTCTTTTTGACCTACATACCACAGAACTATGAGGGCAGTTTGTGTCCTGTGATGCTTTTATGGACCCTAGGCATATTTTACTCCAAATCAATTGTATTTCTTTTTAGCTTCTTTTTCAATGTATGAATGTTCCTTCCCAACCAGAAGCCCCATCTTATATAGTTTATTATATCAAAGATATAACATCATGATAAATGATACCAAACCAGACCATACCCGGTAGATCCTAAACGGAGTGAGGTCTGGGGAGGGTAGGATGTACACAAACTTTACCTCTAATCCAAGGGGTAGAGAGGTTGTTTCCATGAAGGCTCCCGGCTTGTAAAAGGATTTGAGCAAATGATTTTGCAACCAAAAAATGGTTCCGGAAGCTCCAAAATGTTTGAGAAAGAAGAAAAAGGTAATAAAAGAAAATACATGATAGAATTACAAGCAAGCATAGTTGAAGAAAAAGTAACATGAAAGAATAATGAAACACACAAGATAATAGAGGCCTACAAGAAGATATAAAACCATTAAACTAAGGACAAAGAAGCGGTCGACTCACTAACTCTCCCCTGTAGGGCACTAGCCACTAGGCAATGTGTAATGGCCTCAAATCCACAAAATCATTAATAACTAACATTTGCCCACAACAGGCATCTAGGTCCCAACACAATATACCATTCAAAAATCATCTGACCAGATTTCATCTAAAATAAAGAATATCTAAAAGAGAGACTTAATTACATAAGTCTAAAAGCTAACATCTAATAATATCCTCCACATAAAGACAAGAAGCGTGCAACTTAACTTTTCCCTTTGCTAGAACTCCCTACTTGATACATGCCTGAAAATGGTTTCAGTTTGAAAGACGAGGGTTGGACCAAAAGGTCTAGTGAATTCCTTGTTAACCACAATAATAAACAACATAATATTTAACAGCATTTCAAAAACACTCTTTGGAAAGAACGTAGTTTCGAGAATACATATACACGATTAACTCTACTCAGCTGTTGCATATTTCAAGTCACTCACACATGTGGTTTCTCAATCTGGCTCACACCTGCCAACTTCTTGTGCAACATGAAACACATTCAAGTGCACAATGTGGGTAATCACACTCAGGGTGCGTTTGGTAGAGTGAACAAGGTGGGACAGGATAGAACAAAACACACTTGTTCCATGTTTGGTGTGTCTTTATGTGGAACATACATGGACTAACTAGAGCAAGCATGGGACACACGTGTCCCACTCCACTCTGGAACAAGATGGAACAGCCTCATTTGTACCAAAATACCCGTGAAAAAACTAAACCTAAACACGCCTTTTTTCACGCCTCACTGGGCGATTGCTTTTCCATACCAATCGATTCATTTAAATCGATTCCTTCATACCCATCAATTCACCTAAGCGATTCCTCCATACGCATCGATATCTCTTATCAGATCGACGGATTTCTTGTTGTTCTACAATCGATTCCTTCTCTGTGATTTCTTGTTGTTGTTGTCTTCTACGTAAATTGATTTCTTTGTTGTTCTCTACATATATCGATTTCTTCTTGTTGTCTACATATATCAACTTCTTCTTGACTCTGTGATTTCTCAAGACTTGGACCTGTGATTTTTTTGTGATTCTTGGACCTGCTGTTTTTAAGAATTGCTTACATATTTATTTTTGATTTTGTTTACATATGCAAGACTACGAATGTATTGCATACAATAATTGATTATTTGGTTAAAAGAACACTAAACAGCTCACTAGGGGTAAATTGGTCATTTAACCAGTCCTGTCCCGTGCAGTCCAGTCGTCACATGTCTTACCAAAGGCTAAACAACTGTCCTGTCCTGTCCTGTCCTGTCCGCGTACCAAACGCCCACACACACATAAACTGACAATGTGAAACATCATATGTGCATGTTCAACAAATCCACGGATCAAAGATGTGGACATAACTACAAGTAGTGAAAGCATATATAATATCCTTGTATAATCATCAATAAACATTTCGTAAACAATTTACTATTTAGCATTTTGTTGTATTTCTAGGAAATAGTACAAGAGAACTCACCAAAGTCTTAATACACGCTATAAAGGCTAATAATCCCACAACCGAACACCTGGATTATCCGAATTAGGTAAGGTGTTAAACCCACACGATTGTCACATTAAACACTTCCAAGGATCCTCTAATCAAACCTTAATGAATACCCCCAGATTGAACCCAGAACGAAGATCGGAAAATGCCAAAAGTGCACGAAACAGTAGCTTATGTGACCTGGCGCACACCGATGATCCTTAACTGACAGAAAAATGCACCATTAGCCAAGAAAACTCACATTCAAAACCTCAGATGTCAATTCTAATGATGTTCCAACATAGAAAACCAACGTAGGGCTACAACATTTGAACCTTTAAATGATTCCAAAACCACATTGAAGTCAACCAAATCAAATAATTAAGGTTTTAGAACTCAAAATTCTTTGATTGATTTTCCCTATGAGCAAAATACTCAGATCTTGATAATTTACATAAAACCTCAAGGTAAATGAATCCAAAACTCAAAATCATTATTACATTCAGATCCAAGGAAGGTTTTTCACTATCAAATTCACATTTCATCCACATTTGATCATTTAGTATCAAAACTCCATAATTACTCACAATCATTCATGATTTTAACAACGGAGGAACTAGGATTAATGGGAGAGTGTAATTCATACCTTAAATGAAGATGATTATCATTAAAGCTATTACTCTCCATCAAATATGCATCATCCTCAAGCTTCCTTCCATTTAAGCCAATTCCCCCAAAAAGAATGAGATGGAGGCTAGGTTAAAAAAAGGAATTCTCACCCTTGCACAAAAGCTCTCCAAAATACAAGGTTCGCTACTTTCAACCCCTACTCTTTACAAGAAATTTTGAATCCAGGAGTAGGTTATGACACACTGGCAATGCAAACCGAATGTTTCTGACTTTTTGCTAGGCTGGTCATTTAAGGGTTCGATTTAGTAGTATATGCATTCTGTCAAACTCAAAATAAGCAGTTGTAACGTAAAATCATGGAAGTAGATTGATATGAAAAATGTTATTATGCATTGCTTAAAGATTGATATGTTTGAATCTGTGTTGGTAGTTTTAGACTTTAGTTGAACACTTCATTAGTGATCCTAATTTGTAGGTGTATTAACATGTAGTTGCTGGTGGGAGGGTCAGGGCCTGTTTGTTAGCAGCTTAATGAGCTTAATGGGACTCGCAGCTTATTCGGTTAGCTATAGATGGCTGTTTGGTAGTAGCTTAATGATATAGAAAGTGGCTTATTCAGTAAGCTTCTAGGGGGAGCTTTATGCATAAAGCCAAGTTTTTTTTTCCAAACCTGTCCCTCCCAATTAAAAAACACCCTCCTTCCATCTATGAAAAAACCCTCCCAAACAAAAACCTTCGCAATCTATTTAGACAGATTAATCCACACAGACATCTATATCCATACAGAACTTAATGGATAACCAACCAAACAGCCCTCAGTCAATTATGTGCATTCTTTAGGACCAAGTGTGTACGGGCAACAATTTTTACTAGTAGTTAGATAGTTAGCTCTTATGCTTGTTCCATAGTTAGAATTAGATCAATTTTTACTAGTAGTTAGAATTATATCAATTTGTCTATGTATACATACACATAAAGGCTAAAGCTATAGATATATTTACGTTGTAAACATACATTAGATATGTGTGTAAAATATACATGCACATACAAAGGCATATACATGTAGACATATACATGTGTGTGAGTGAGATTTATGATCTTATATGATATATGACATTTTTTGCAACTGTTGCATCTCTGAAGTATCCCATTCACATTGTTTCATTTTCCCATTTTCTGAAAACCATCAACAATCCCATCCTCCAAATTAGAATTCAACGCTTCTTTCATAATAACATCTTTTTTAATCTTTGCCGTCACCTCTTCATCAATTTAGTCTCATTTGGCATTTCTCAAAAGAATGGCCAAATGCAATGCCTATTACATGTAGGCTTCCATTGATAACTTGAATCTTGATAGTTCTGTTGGATATCAGATTTTAAGTATGAGATATCTCCACCAATATTTTTGCAACCAATCCCCATACTCTTTTCACATCTCTTTATCAACTTCTAACCATTTTGTAATTCTAACATAATATAATAAAACCATATACGCAAATAGGTGTCTTCCTCAGATCCATCTTCTCCAAACTAAGATCCAGTTCATGTGTGAAGAGTATTTGTAATTAGATTTAGGGAATTATATCTTGCTTTTTATGAGAAAGGATTCCAATACAATGTATATGAAAATGATAACCTATATTAGGAAACCCTACTTTGGATTACTAGAAAGAAAAAACCCTTTTTCCTAGGAATGCACAATATCTAGTACTCCTCAAGTTTGAGCAAAGATGATAATCATGCACATATTGTTAAAAATGAAAGCTATTTATAATGGCTTTGTGAAAAGTTTGCAAGCTGGTATTCAGTCCCGTTGTACATTATATAACATCGAGCCTATCCCATTTTCATAACTATTTAGGAGTTATGTATTTAGTACTTCCAATGTCACTCACTAAACTTGTGGAGGGATTTATAAAGGAAGAATATATTATTCCAGTCAACATGCATAATAATTTGTAAACTAGTAAAAACCAAATGACGTATAAGGAAGTAAAAGATGAGCTTATACTTGTATCTACTTTAGTGCATGAGAGATGACACTTCTAAGATACCAGAATGATATGCTTATGTGCAAGTATGAGAGAGACCAAAATGCAGTTGTTTACACATGCAAGTTATGCCTGCATTATATATACACACACACACATATATATATAGGGTCAGGTTAAGGAGAAAACGCCAAAAAAAAAAGAAAAAACTAAAGAACACCCTGGGAGCCCTCCATCTGAACGATATGCACAAATGCATACGGTAATTTGTAACATGCATTTGTGAATATGCACTAATGCATATATATACATTGGTGCATAGTAAAAAAAACAGCTTCAATCTCTTGTATGCATTTGTGTGTGTTCTTCTGTTTTCTTTTTTTTTTAGCGTTTTCCTTTGAACCTCCCTCTCTCTCTCTCTCTCTCTATATATATATATATAGACATATTGAGTGTGGCAACATGAAGTAAGAGATGAACATGGTGTATTGAATACGTCCAGCAGTATATTTATTATCATAAATGATAGTAGGAAGTATATAAAGTTTGTGTACAATTTGGTTATTTGCAGAAAGGGTCAATCACCTCCGTTGTCGATTGAAGACAAAGAGGAGAGGAGTAGAAGATCGGAATTTGTGCAGGGGATGTTGCTGTCGACGATTCTTGGTGACGATTTGTAAAAAAAAGATGGTGGTGTGCAATGCGATGCGATGCGATGGGGAGATCGGAAGGTGAAATGTAGTAATAAATATGTAATTTATGTTCTGAGAATTGTATGAGTTGCTTTTGTTATGATGGCTATTTTATAAAAAAGAAAAAAAAAGAAAAAGGGAAATAAGTAATAGAGATGTCGTTTGTAATTGGATACATATATACATACATACACACATATTATCAATATTGCTTTATATAGCTGCTTGCTTGCTTGATCTCATAATGGTGGTGAAGCAGGATTTATTATAAATGTTTTGCTTCATTTACCAAAATTTATCTTCATTTCAAGTATACATGCCACAAGTATCGATCGATCTTCATTTTATATATGTATGATTTAGGGTTTATAATGCAACAAACTAAGGTTGATTCCTTTGATATTCAGGCTATGTAAAAATTTATTGATTGCTCTAATAACATGGCCTAACCGGTTGCTCTTGGGTGGGACTGGTGTCAATGGTCATGATTCAAAGTCCTCTGGAGTAGAGATTGTCATTTGGACCCGGCTCGGGACCCGTGGAGAACCGGTTATAGGACTGAAATCCGGGACTGGTTTGGGTTTTGGAAGGTTCACCGGTCCGGCGGTTCCGGCCCGATTTTTACAAAATAATGTATTTTTGTATACATATATATATATATAGAGAGAGAGAGAGAGAGAACTTATATTTGGTTGTGAACGTGAGGACAAATGAAAGCGCGACACATTTCATATTCAGACTGAATAATCAAAGAAGTATTCATACTGAATATAGTATTTATTCAGTCTGAATAATCTATATGCAGATACGTGTCACGCTCTTATTTGTTCTCATGTTTACGGCCAAATTTGAGTTCATATTTGAACTTTCTGCTATATATATATATATATATATATATATATAGAGAGAGAGAGAGAGAGAGAGAGAGAGAGAGGTTCAGGAGAAAACGCTAAAAAAAAGAAAACTGAAGAACACCATGAGACTCCACCGTCTAGACGGGTTTTTTTTTCTATGCATCAATGTGTATATATATGCATTAGTGCATATACACAAATGCATACAAGCGATTGAAGCTCTTTTTTTCTATGCATAAATATGCATTAGTGCATATGCACAAATGCATCTTACCAGATGGCGGCCTTCCAGGGTGTTCTTCAGTTTTCTCTTCTTTTAGCGTTTTCTCCTGAACCTCCCTATATATATATATATATATATATATATATATATATAGGTGGAGGTTCAAACGAAAACGCCTCCATTTTACGAGAACACCCTTATCACATGTGATAATACACGAGAGGGGACTTGGTGGTGTGTGGATGATATGTCTTGCTATTTAGGTAGCACCAAAGATCGTTTGCGTCTATAATTTAATATCATATATGATGGTTTTGATTGATTATAGTATCACATCAAATACACCCTTATCACATGTGATAATATATGTGATGGAGCTTAGTGGTGTAACGACTTGGCCGGTAACCTAGATCGCGCCAAAAGTCATCCGCATCTCTAATTTAGTATCACATGTGTATCATGTGTGATGGAATAATGGTATCACATGTGATTTTCTATGGTAAAAAGGTGTTCTCGCGTTCTCGTAAAATGAAGGTGTTCTCGTTTGAACTCTTCTCTCTCTCTCTCTATATATATATATATATAAATATAAGGGGATGAGTAAAACAACAAATAATGAAAACCCTTGTCTCTTTCATCTAGCTATGTTCCAACTTGGACGAACCACATGCTTAGAAGCATGGACATCTACACCCAAACCAATTGTTGTTAATTACTTGCTCACTTTTTCCTAACATCATGAATCCAGTTGCTACAGCAGATGCTCGTCTTTTGATCTCACATATAACATGTTTTATAGTCATTGTAACTCAATCTAGCTTTTGATCTCACACTTTGCTATTTTTTTCATCCATGACCATTTATTTGTTCCGTTGTTCATTTCGGAATAAAATACCATTTGTACGACCTATGATGAGCTATATATATATATAGAGAGAGAGAGAGAGAGAGAGATCTTTAAATACAAACTCCTCAAAAAAGTTACAAACTCATGCAAACCAAAGTTGTTAGTTTGGTTTGATTATTGCACCAAAATAGTAACTTTTTTGTCACAAAAATGCAATTGTTTATTGTACATTACCATCAAATTTATGGTGGAAAATCCTATCCGTATAGGATTCGATTCCAGACGTACATAATAATTGTAGCCCCTGAGTTTATCAGAGTTGATTTCTTGTAGTCTTGTCTAGGCATAATAGCCTAGACACCCTTCCAAAAAAAGTTATTGAAAGAACACAAATTTAACACCAGTGAAAAAAATATACTCAGAGAATCAATCGCTTATGGTTCCATTCCTTTTGGATTTCTATGTTGACAACATTTATACAAATTTACGAACGAAAGCAAAATCCGCATAACCGATAACCTCGGCTTTCCAACAACTAGAGATATTGCCACTTCCGTGTACAAAAAACAAACCAATCTTTTTTTTTTTACCATCTACAACGCTTAATTTGGACAACATTTAGTAGATGCCACTATATTTTTTAAAGAATAAAGATATCATATAATTCAAATAAGAATGGGCATGAAAAAATAGAAGTTGCATTCACCATAGAAGCTCATTTTCCCTTCTTCTTCGCAGCTGGTGCAGGTTTGGCCGCCGCCTTTGGGGCTGCTGCAGCCGCAGCTGCTGGTTTTTTTGCTGCTGCACTCCTGATTTTAAACAAAAAAAAAAAAAAATTGGTCTCAAGAACAATCATAACACCATGAGAAGAGATCAAAGGAATTACTTCCATATGAATTTTTAAAGATTCATATGAAATAAAAGCTAAAAAGGCAGTCCATTTGAGCTCAAAATTTAAATTGAGAAACAAAGATAAAAGGTTATAATCATACTGGGCTGGTTTCTTGGCTTTTGAATCAGATTCATCCACCGAATCCTCTTCAAAAGCACCGTTTTGCTTGTCCACACTTTTTGGTGAATCCGTTTGTAAATCTTGAAGACTTGCACTATTCTTCATCTGCATCCCGAAAAAGAAAAAAAATCAACTTTTTTTTTTATAAAACGACCTACTGTATAATATGTGTTTTATATAACTTTATATATAAGGGAAAAAAAAGTTGTTAAAACAATTAATGGATTTGACTGACTAACCCCTTGCGATTGACCGTCTCCCGCTTCCTTTTTGGTTAAGGCTGCTTTTAGTAAAGCGATTTGCTCTTTCAACTCCCTCACTTCGCTAGATTTACCAGCTCCACCTTCAACCGTTGAGAATCTTTCGATAAATTTAAGTGTGTTAACTGTTTCTGAAGCCTCTTCAAGATCAGGATGTACATGAACAAATACTAGTATCTTTGCTTGTCCTCCTAATAAACCCAAAAAAAACAAAGAGATTAATTAGTTAACAAATTTATTTGTAACTTTTCCTACTTGTTTTTTCTTTCTTTCAAATGGGAGAAAAAAAGTAGAATATTATACCAAGAGCATCTTGGAGCAATTGTGTGAGTTTGCAATTCTTGTAATTAACATGTTTACTTTTAACGGCAAGAGCTACCATAACATCCCCAAAAGACGAAAGTGATTTATTTATATGTGATGCTTCATCATCTGAATCATCAACCTTTTCGCTTCCAGCAAGGTCAACCAGATGCATACAACCTCTAATTTTCGTCCCGGTTGTCAAGTCTTTCCCAAGAACATGGACGGTAAGAAAACTACAAATAAATATATATATATATAAGTATTTATCTTTTTATCTCATTATAGCAGAATGATGATAAAAAAAATGTAGAAAACATTACAAGGATAAATGTGCACCTATGTGAGCGACTACCACCATCATCCGTGTCGGTTGGACTCACTGCACGATTTTTTTTAGAAAGGTTCATTAGATTTATAACTTCCTCTGTTGATGTAACTTTTACAAGATTAGCATCCGGTACATTCAGCCCCTTTTGTGCTCCATTATGGATCTCTACTGTGGTCATTAGTTAAGACAATAAAACAAGAGGGTGAACTTTAATAAATAAATAAATAAAAAGATAGATAGATAGATAGTTTCTTGTGAGATCAAACTAAGTGTAATTGTTAATAAGGATATATCTTGTTAGTTCCATCCGTCACAAGGAGATCTCTAACTTCATCATTGTAAATTTCAAGCATATTGACAGAAATTTCGTAGGCCATGTCGTCCTTCCTCTCCTCTGAGATAAGGAATAGATCTTTTAAAGCCCTGTAGTTTACACCCACCGTTTCTGGTGTAAGTTCACCGGGTCCAGTCTACAAGCACACAAGTGACAATTAAACAAATGAATATTTTCATCATTTATGAAATACCCGTATTATCATCATAATCCTTCTTTTAATAAAAAAAATTGATAAATATATTACCAGTGTGTAAGTTTTCCCAGAACCTGTTTGACCGTATGCAAATATACAAACATTGAATCCATCAAGAACAGAGCGTATCAATGGTTGGGTGTCTGCAAATACATCTTCTGCAAAAGATATCATGTTGGTTAATAACTGAAGCAAATAAGTTTCATATTTATGAAGAAATTAAAGATTTTGGGGACCTTAATAACCTTGAGTTGCAGATGGACCAAAAACTTTAGTAAACATTGATGCTTTCCGACCTTCTCTTCCTCCTCCTTTTGCAGGAACAATAACAGTTACGGTATCATCATCCATGTAATCCACACTCGTTGCACAATTCTCCTGCCCGGGTAAAAAGGGTCTTATTCTACAATACACCCTGATATTTCCTTTTAAGTCCTGCACTTGATTATATAGCTTTCTGTTTTCTTCTAGAACCTTCTTGTACCCGGCTGCAGCTTGGCATACATTACGCACGTGTGTTCCTGAAAAAGTGATTCTAGGTTTTCAATCAAGATTGCATTTTTTTGGTTACTTAATTAAAAGACCTTTTATATAAATATTTTACCTAGATTATCAGCCTCCTCTAGATAGTCCTTTTGCATTGATTGCACGCCTGTTTTTGCAGAAGAAACGGTGTTTCTCAATTCCTATATCACACCAAAAAAATTTATTAATTTCAATGTCTAATTCGACACAGTTTAAGTAAATTGTTAGAAAACTTGTGAAGTATATGAAAAAAGTTCTTTTATAAAGACAAAAAGAGGAATCTTGTTGATGATTCAAATCAAGCTAACGATGACAATTAGCAAATTTGCCAACTTTTGGCTTAATCATTCCACAGAAGGAAAATTTGCCATTTCCATGGGATGTTGATCAAAGAGTTTACCTGTAGATCTGTATGTTGTCGTTGAACTAGGGCCCCACTCTTTGCAGTTTTTTCATGTAATTTGTTATATGCATCCATTCTTTTGTTATATTCCTCTTTTCTTCTAGCCCTTTCTTCTTCTGCTTGTAATTCTTTCTCTTTAAAGATTCTTTCTTCCTCCTCTGCAGCTTTCTTCTCCTCCTCCAACTTTATAGCCTTTTCTTTCAGTGCCAGTATTCCATTCTCTATATCCTTGCATTCTTGCTCCTTTGCAGCTTTCATTTCCTCCCTTTTAGCTTGTTCTTCTAGTGCTAGTGATTCAAACTCTCTCATGATGCGTTCTTGCTCTTTTGCAGCCATTTCCTCCTCTTCTTGCTGCTTTTTAAACATTTCTCGTTGTTCTTCTAATTCTTGCTCTCTTTTGAGGCGTTGTTGTTCCTTTTCTTGTTGTCTTCGTAATTTTCTCTCTTTTTTCATGCGTTCTTGCTCCTCTTTTGAAGCTTTTTTCTCCTCTTCCCTTTGCTTTCTACGCCTTTCTTTTTCTTCTTTTCTTTCTTTCGCTATCCTGATGCGTTCTGCCCTCTCCCATTCAATTCTTTCTTTCTCCTCCTTGAGCTTTCTAAGCCTTTCTCGTCTTTCTTCTACTTCTTTCTCTTTCTTGATGCGTTCTTGTTCTTCTATCTCTCTCCTGATTCGTTCTTGTTCTTCTAACTCTCTCCTGATTCTTTCTTCTTCTTCCCGTTTAAGTCTTTCCTCCTCTTCCTGTTGTTTTCTAAGCCTTTCTTCTTCTTCTTCTTGTTCTCTTCTGATGCGTTCTTGTTCCTCTCGTTCAGCTCTTTCTCGTTCCTCTCTTTCGATTCTTTCTCGTTCCTCTCTTTCGATTCTTTCTCGTTCCTCTCTTTCGATTCTTTCTCGTTCTTCTCGTTCAGCTCTTTCTCGTTCCTCTCTTTCGATTCTTTCTCGTTCTTCCCGTTCAGCTCTTTCTCGTTCCTCCCTTTCGATTCTTTCTCGTTCTTCTCGTTCAGCTCTTTCTCTCTCCTCCCTTTCGATTCTTTCTCTCTCCTCCCTTTCAGCTCGTTCTCTCTCCTCCCTTTCAAGTCTTTCTCTCTCCTCCCTTTCAGCTCTTTCTCTCTCCTCTCTTTCGATTCTTTCTCTCTCCTCTCTTTCAGCTTTTTCCCTTGCAGCTCTTTCTTTCTCCTCACTTGCAGCTCTTTCTCGTTCCTCCCTTGCAAGTCTTTCTAGTTCCTCTTTTGCAGCTCTTTCCTCCTCCTCTTTCTGCTTTCTAGCCTTCTCTTGTTGTGCTAGTAATTCTTTCTCTTTATTGATTCTTTCTTGCTCTTTTGCAGCTTTATCGCGTTCTAGCTGCTGCTGCTGCTCCTTGTCATCATTTACTTCATTGGATGGCTGCCATCAGAATTTGTGAATATTTAAAGTCGAAATTAAGTATTTTTGAATCCCAAAAGTTCAGGGATCATGATGATATATATATATATATACCTTTGTAGCTTCAGATTGAGTTTTAGGAGTCTCAATCGTGGATAACCCGTGAGTAGTAACTAAGCTTTGTATTCTTTTTAACATTCTACTTTCAAATTCCTCAGTGAGTTTATTCAGTATTTTCTCGACAATCTGTAGAAATAAAAACAAAACAAAACAAAAAAAAGAATGTTTTTCTATGCACGAAGAAAATGGTGGTACATACAACCTACATTTTAATGAAGTAGAAGAGAACTAACAATAGGAATGTCTTCTTCATCTTTATCCTCAAGTAGATCACAAACAATAGTGAACAAGCCCCCAGAATCAGACTGCAAATCAGACACGTAAATTATACGATGGCCAAAAAGCAGACAATTTTTATAATATTTAGAAAGAAGTAAACCTCTTTATTAGGTTCAGTTGCATTCCCACTTTGATCCACTGTATCCAATGATTTGTCACTGCCGATAGACTGAGTTCTTGAGAGGGGAGTCATCATTGGTTCTGAGTTTTTGCGATTAAATGTCTTCCCGCCTGGAGAGTTTTTCGACCCTGAAAATTTGCGGGACCCACTACCACTACCACCTAATTTTTTCCAGTCGCTAAACGATTTGAGGGCTAGTAAACAGTCTACCACTTTTGAAAAATCTCCCCCCTACAAATGTAAAAAATTTAGAACACATTAAAGTACCATATGCAAGATACTTTACACACTTGATTCATGAAACAACTACCTCTTCTAGATCATCAAAATCGAAAGCTGGAAGGCCAAGATCTTCTACGGCTACAAGAAAATTTCTTATATTTTCAAAGTAGGCAGATAAGGCTTCTTCATCAGGTACCTTCAAGACAGCCGAAGGCGCTTCCACAATCTATATATTGTTAATTGGACCCCAAGAGTTTAATTTTTTTCCCAAATGTTAACAAGAAACAAAAGAGAAAGATCAAGAAAGTGAAAATGAAACTTACTTTAGGAATAGCACCAGGTTGCACCTTGTTAACAAGATTACAAAGGATCATCCCACTTTTTAATCCTTGTAAAAAATCTTCTTCCGAAGGCTCAGCCGGCAAATCTCTTGCAACCACTACACCTACTGTCTTTCTTAGCCATCTTGCTGCCTCTTTTCTTCTTGTTGCTGAAAACCATACACCCCCAAAACATCACATTTCACTTTGCCATAATCAATCATTAACCCTAGTTCCAAGAATCATACTTCTCTCTCTCTCTCTCTCTTTCTCTCAGGCATAAACACAAACACTTAATAGTCATATTCTCTCTCTTAGGCATAAACACAAACACTTAATAGTCATATTCTCTCTCTTAGGCATAAACACAAACACTATATTCTCTCTTAGGCATAAACACAAACACTTAATGGTCATATATAGAATTAACAATGTATGAATCCATAATTTCAAAGAAATCAAACCACCTATGAATATGAGATTGATTTCCACACCATCCTATATGCATTAACCAATGATCATAGATAGCAAATTTAAATATAAAGACAAAATCACACAAACACCCAATCATGTGATTTTAGAAAATATTTGAAATTAAAAGATGAAACAGGCAGGGAACTTACGGTAATCATCAGACGGAATTTTCAGCTCTAAACCTCCCGTCCCCGCCATTTTAAACACAATAAGCAGCCACCCAGAAAGCCTTACACCCTTTTTTATTACAAATTTCAGATAATTTGTTCGATTTCCTCTACACCTCGCCCAAATTCATTGATGGAGGCATGGTTATTATCTACGTGAAAATGGATATAGTTGATAGATAAAGAAATTGGAAAATAGAAAATTAATTTTGATTTCTTTTCTTTCAACCTTTTCTCCTTCAAATCGTTTCCCTTGTTTTGTTCTGTTTTTTTTGTGCTAATTAAGCTTTTTTCTCTCTGTATGCTCGTTCCTGGCCTCTCGTCTTCAAAGGGAACCTCCGGATGGTTTAAAATTCTCTCCTTTTGCCCGCCATTGATGTCCATCATCGGAGCTTCTTGTTACTCCATTTGTCCAAAATTTTGAAAGGTATATTGGAATTAAAAGTTCACAAATGGTCCCTACACATATGTCGAAGTTACATTTATTGTTCCTCATGAAACTTTTGACCAATTTTGGTCCTTTATCAACAACTTTATTCTAATTTTGTACTTCACTCCACTGTTCTAAAAGGCTGGTCAACCAGCTCTTGTCGCACGCCTTGACTCAAGGCTTATGTCTCAAGTTAAGTTTGTGGGTTGTGACACTCCATGGCCTAATATGTGATTTCCGTAACGTAATATTTGATTTTTTTTCTAACTTTTTTGATGTCTTATTTGTAGGTTTTAATATAAAACCTAATTTAAATTGTTTGATATTATTGACTTATTGGGTCCATATAAAAAACATGTGTTTATATATATATATATAGGGACGGGTTCAAATGATAACTCAAATTTGGTTGTGAACGTAAGGACAAATGAGAGTGCGACACGTGTCTCATTAAAAGAAATATTCAGACTGAATATAGTGCTTATTCAGTCTGAATTTACAAAGAAATATTCAGATTGAATATAGTATTTATTCAGTCTGAATATTTCTTTGTATATTCAATCTGGATAATCTATATTCAGACACGTGTCGCACTCTCATTTGTTCTCACATTCACAACCAGATTTGAGTTCGCATTTGAACTTTTTTATATATATATATATATATATATATATATAATGCTATATATGATATGGAGATTTGTCGTTATAAGTCAAATCTTGACCTCATCTTGTCTACTAAAGGTTTGACCTCGCCCCAGTGGCAAACTCAACTTGATAAAGTTGGGGGGAAAATGCCCCTACTCAAATCTATTTTTTTAAAGTTTTGTAAGTAATTTTTTTTTTTTTACCCATACCCCCCCCCCCTCCCGCAAAAAAGAAAAAAAACGCACCCCAGGTTATTTTTGACGATTCCTAGTGGCCTAGTATGTTTTAACGAAACCCCCCACTCTCTTGCTTAACAGTCGTTCTCTTTGTATATTGTTGCAATTACTTCTTGCAATCATGTTACAATGATAACGTTGGTAGAGTTAGTTTGTTTTCTCCCACCCCATCCCTGGGTCTAAATCCCGTTTGTGTCATTTTCTTTAGTTTTTAACTTTTAATTTCAGATTTATTTATTTTTTTTAAAGAATTGCAATAAAAAAACTCAAACACATGACCTCACATATTAAAAACAAAGAATCAACCAATAGACCAATGATTATTTTGTACAAAATATCCATGTCTTTTTTTCTTATACTCAAACGGTATCTAACACTTGAAAAAAAAATCTAGGTCCACCTTTTTGAATAGAGGTTAGTAAAATTTTGTGATGCAAGTTGTTAGCATGAACTTGCGTAGTGTAAATAATTAAACAATATATATATATATATATATATATATATATATAAGGTTGATTTTCGTTACAAATCGTGTCAATTCGTACAAACCGTACAAACCGCATGCAACCAATATTTTTTTTTTAATTTTTTCACTTTTTCTTAATTATTAGGGTTGATTAGTCAATAATATATGAAAAAATTTCATTAAGAATACATGAAGGTTGGTGAATCAAGAATATGTGAAACAAAATTCATCAAATAGAGAGTTTCATGAATCAATTCATTTTCATGTAGAAAGAAAAATAATTTCATGAAGAAAAGAATTATATGAAACAAATTCATCATATTAAACAATTTCATGAAAAAAATTTATTCAAAAAACCAATGAAACATGCGGTTTGTATGTACGAATTGACGTGGTTTGTATTTGAAATCTCCCCTATATATATATATATATGTATATATTCAAAATTAAAAATTAAATTTTAAAATTTAGTTTGTCAATATAGCAAAAAAAACCCGGAAACTTGTTTATTCATTGTTCGATAAACATTGTTGAAATTTTAAAACAAAAATAAAAAGTAAATGTGAGATTGGGTACGACTAGGGGTGTTCGCGGTCCGGTTTGAACGGTTTAATCTCTCAGACCATAAAGCAAACCGCAATGGCGGTTTGTAAAATTTTCAGACCGAGCGGTTTGACAACAAGTTCAAAAACCGGTCAAACTGAACCATAAAAAGGCGGTCTGGTCTGACCGGTTTAGACGGTTTGGACCTTTTATGGGCTTTAAAGATTAAACTTAAAAAAACATATATAATTTTGAATAAAATATCCATTTTAACAAAATAAAATATCCAAAGAAATAAATATGAGTAAATTACGTTTTTAGTCCCTGTGGTTTGTTAAATATTTCTATTTTCGTCCTTATGGTTTTGAAATTACGATTTTCATCCTTATAGTTTATAATTCATAACTTTTTTCGTCCTTGTGATTTAAAATTTATTGCTTTTTTCGTCCCTATGGTTTACAATTCATTTCTATTTTAGTCTTTCATGCTTAAAAGTAGTATTTTGAACTCAGGGACCAAAATAGAAATGAATTGTAAACCATAAGGATGAAAGTTGCAATTTCAAAACCATAGGGACAAAATCTGCAATTTTTATCAAACCACAGGGATGAAAAACGTAATTTACTCTAAATATAATAAGCAACCCTTAAGTACTATGCAGGATGCAGCAAAGTCCAAAATCCAAACAATAAAAGGCTCCATAGTAGTATGCATCAAAGTCCTGAGTAAGCAACAAAATTTATTTAGAGGCCGATTAGATTGATTTAGGGATTTAGTGTGTTGGGCTATTAGGATAAATTGAGCCATAAGTTAAAGAAGTTGAGCTAAATACTTATATTAAAATATAAAAAATATATTTTGATGGTCGGTTTGGTCCAAACCATCCAAAAAAAGTTCCAGACCGCAGACCGAACCGCCCGGTTTGGCAATATTTCAAACCAGACCAGACCGCTAGACCGCTCAAACAGTCAAAAATGATCTGGTTTGACTTGATTTGATCGGTTTAAGCGGTCCAACGGTTTTTTTAAATACCCCTAGACACGACCATAGAAATTAACAATATTAGGGTTTAAAAAAAAGTAAAGCTATATTTCTAAAAGATAATACATAAATTTAAAATATGTGTCGGGTGTGTATAAAACTTATAAAAAAAGTATCAGGGCCGGCCCTGAGTTTTTCGATGCCCATGGCAAAAGGCCAAAAAAATGCCCCTTATATACGCAAACAAAAAAACAATTTGAAGGGGTTTGGAACATAGTTAAACTAATCGGCTCAAATCTAAACAATTGACACAAACATATATAATTCAAAGTGTACTTTAGAACTTAGAAGTTAGAAAGAAAACACCTGATTAAGGAAGGACGCAGATCAATTAAGGTCCCTGGTTAGAAACTTGCAAGTTTGGTGCTGATCGATGAAGCCTGAAGAGTAGCAACAGCCAACAGGAACTGAGGAACAATAAAAAGAAATCAATAGCAGGAACAACAACCAGAAACCTGGAACTGTATATTATTTTCTAAGCAATAGTAGTATTTGGGCAAGCGTTTGGTAAACAACCCTTCGTCTTGTTTAGCATAAAATTAAATAGGTCTGCTCATTAGATGGCCAAATATGCATAAGTTATCAAACTTCCTAGTGTTTTTGTAGTTGACTATTGTTATCACATTTTGGAGTTATAATGTCTAGGTATAGGTTGGAAGGTTAGAACAACAAAACCATGAGTTAAAGGGTACCATTAACAACACAAATATTGGTTTCCATAGGAAAAAGAAATTCATATTTAATCCTCAAAATTAGTGGGACTGATCATGATGAGTACTCAAAACAAGAATATGGGTTTCCAAAAGACAAGAAATTCAGCAGAGGCATAAATCCAAGCATAGTAAAACACTAAATCATTGTGAATACAAGTCAAAATTAAGAACCTCAAACATAAATTCAAGAAATAAAATTAGAATTTGAACCATATTTTAATAGAAACAACAGGAGATTCAAACTTTGTTTATGCAATCTTAAACCTAAACTAAACAAAACAACCCTAATCTAAACTAAACAAAACAAAATAACCCTAATCTAAAGTCTAAAATAAACTAAACAATAATCTAAACTAAACTAAATCAAACAGTAAACACTAAATCAGAAATCAGAATTGTACCAAACTAAAGTGAGATGCCCTTTGCCCCTTTAGGTCGGTAATCAGCTCAGGAAGGTCGATGATAGACGAGAGGATAGAAGCGACAGAGCGATGTCGAGAGACTGACTCGTGAGATGCCCTTTAGGGTAGAATTTCACTGAGAGAGAGGAGCGAGAGAGCGAGGTGTGTCAAGTTTAGGGTAGAATTTCAGAGAGAGTGAGAGAGCGAGTTCGTTGAGAGAGAGGAGCGACAGAGGCACTGAGCGAGTTCCTTAGGCTGTATGCTATAATACTGACTGTGACATATTTTTTAGGCCCAAAACTAAACCTAGTATGGATAATATATAAATTTATTTTGCTGCCTATGGATTTCGTGATGCCCTAGGTCGTCGCCCCTTGGGCCTATGCCCAGGGCCGGCCCTGAAAAGTATATTAAAATGATGTATTTTTAAGTAAGTTGAAAATTATTAGAAATTAAATAAGGATGGGTTGGAATGAGTAAAGCAAGGAAGCGATCATAAGAATATGCAATGATCCACTAACAATGTATCAAGATACATAAAACCATTTTATGGAAATTGTGTAATGGATGGAATAAAGCATGGAGTACCAAATCATAAAGCAATCATCCCCCACCTATCCCACATACATGACAACCCTTCCATCATTTCAACATTCCATATAAAAAGTAGATTTCTGAACTTCTTATATGCTTAAGATTATGGGCCGTCAATAACTTTCATTATAAATTTAAAGTTATTGATCGATCAGTCTGCTACTTTCGACTTTGGGCTTTAGGAATACCAAATCGCACTCTTCTTTTTCAAGCGATGTTGTTAGCAGAATCGATACCACTAGGTTACTCCAATGAACCTCATCCAATTGATGCATGCACACGTCCACCACCATCGAGAACTGTTGATGCAGGGCGAATTCAAGAGTTAATGATGTTTTTCATTAATCATTGGAAAACAAGAAAACATGTTCAAAAGAAACTCGAAAATCTGCATCGGAAACTGAAAAACAGTTTCTTGCGCGACATAGGTCGCGTGCGGGGTCGTGGACGCGTTCTGACGGGTCCCGAACAAATTGTTTTTATTTGTTTATTTAATTATTTTATAACTTAATTAGTTTAGGATAATTATTTACTTTAGTTATTATTTATCATCTTAGAATTATCATTATTTAGTTTACTTATTTCTTTAGTTTCCTTTTCTTTTAATGTTTCCTAGTTTAACTTAGTTTCCTTATTATAGGTTTCATAGTTTAACTTAGTTTCCTTATTATTAGGTTTCTTAGTCCTATTTAAAGGACTCTAGCCTAGCCTTATTATTCAACCTTTTGATTAATAATATTTCTTCTCTTTTGAGATTGTTTCGAGTTTTATCTCATTGTTATTTAGTTCTTACGCTTGTAAGATCTATTATCTTTTGGATTTGACGTTTGTCGATCCTTTCTGCAAATCCCGCTGTGTCAGTTGGTATCAGAGCAGGCTTCTTCTGTCTCTTTAATAACAATGAACGATCGACCCGCTACCAAAACAGATGTGGTAGAGATGATTGCGGCTATCTCCGCAACAGTCGCTAATCTGATCGCGGGTGTCACAAACTTATTCAACGACATCAATAATACACATCGGCGAAGAGACAGAAGAAACAAACGAGTTAGGGTTCAGTGCAACAGTAACCACGACCGTCGTATTATCAATCCAATTTGTTTTCATGTCAATCAACCGCTCATTCTTGAGAAGCCGTCAGAAAAAGACAAAGACTTTCCTGACAAGGTCAAAGGTAAAACCATCATCATCGTGACTAAGCCACGAGAAACCTTCACCGAAACACAAGTGTCAGAATCAGATCTCGGATTAACCATCAAAGAAATTGGAGAGCCTGATATCGAAGCACCCGAAGCCAAATCAGTTGATGACACTCCCGTTATTCCAACCCCCGTTATCGGTCTTGAAAAGATCTCCGACAAGAAAAGTGACGACATCCTAATCGTGACTACTAGAGAGCAAGAGATGGAAAAAGACGAGAGGAAAGTCGAAGTTTTTCAACCTACCATTATTGAAGGGTTAGTGAGTGCAGAAAAATTCGAGGCCGAGATTCCGAAAGAACTAAACAAGACTTCGGAACAAATCGAGTCAATCACCGGTAAAGTTTCTGTAACTTATTATCCTTTCGAGCTAGATAAAGTCTCTCTTATATGGAGGCGGTCACGAACTCATCCTTTGGAGCTTGAAAACCGAATTATAGACCTGAATGTTCTAAAGAAAAGAATATCTTATGAGTCGGGTCAAGATGTGTTTCAAGTGAACTCGAGGTCGAGTTCTTTTCAAGTGAGGGTGTCTGATGCAGGGCGAATTCAAGAGTTAATGATGCTTTTCATTAATCATTGGAAAACAAGAAAACATGTTCGAAAGAAACTCGAAAATCTGCATCGAAAACTGAAAAACAGTTTCTTGCGCGACATGGGTCGCGTGCGGGGTCGTGGACGCGTTCTGACGGGTCCCGAACAAATTGCTTTTATTTGTTTATTTAATTATTTTATAACTTAATTAGTTTAGGATAATTAGTTACTTTAGTTATTATTTATCATCTTAGGATTATCATTATTTAGTTTCCTTATTTCTTTAGTTTCATTTTCTTTTAATGTTTCCTAGTTTAACTTAGTTTCCTTATTATAGGTTTCTTAGTTTAACTTAGTTTCCTTATTATATTAGGTTTCTTAGTCTTATTTAAAGGACTCTAGCCTAGCCTTACTATTCAACCTTTTGATTAATAATATTTATTCTCTTTTGAGATTGTTTCGAGTTTTATCTCATTGTTATTTAGTTCTTACGCTTGTAAGATCTATTATCTTTTGGATTTGACGTTTGTCGATCCGTTCCATATTTTCCGCTGTGTCAATTGTGCCATGAAGATCATGGACTAAATGCTTTATCTGCAAAGTCCAGACAAATGATTTCCAAATCCAATCACGAGGGGTGCTCATGGGTTGGGTGGATCGATCGGGTTGGAAGCATCTGAACAAGACAACACAATGTTTGGGGTTTGGAAAACCTCAACCCAGCCCATCCAAACCAAAGTGAAATCCAATCCAACCCATACCTTAAGGAAATGTCAGGTTAAGCGAGTTGATACTTTGGTACATCTAAATATTCTCCTAAACTTAATTAATATGTTGTTTTCTCTACTTATAATTCATTTTTCATCATCAGTCATTTGATACAACTTGTCCATACCCCTTATTAAATCTTAAGTATATCAAATGCAACTACTTTTCTCAACCTAAAGGTATGAATGGGTTCTTCGGTTTTTTTATTTTTCATAGTTCTTCCTGGATATCAACCCTAATCTAGTAATGTACAACTTTTATTGGGTGAACATCTTTTCAATTACGTATCATTAAGTAGATTTGAATCATGTTTAGAAGTGACAATAAACTCCATTTGTTCCAAAACAAAGATTCAAGGTTTTTATCATTGTTATTTTACAATAAAGTATGACTATGACTGAGCCACCCCTACCTAAATTTCTAGCTCCGCTCTTATCTTTGAAACTAGTTAGATACAACCTCTTGCTCGAACTTCGTGTACCTATCCATCAAGCTACAGTCGTGTATTGCGACAGTGTATCCACCATTTATCTCATGGGCAACAAGGTCCAACACCAACGAACCAAACATGTCGAGTTAGACATCCATTTTGAACGAGAAAAGGTTCGAGTCGACATTGTCCGCGTTTTACATGTCCCAATTGAGTTCCAGTATGTCGATATCTTCACCAAAGGAATTCCCCACCATCTCTTCACCAAATTTCAGTCCAACCTGAACGTGTGCTCATCTCCTTTTCCGACTACAAGGGTGTATTAGCAACTATATGTTTCTGTATATTTATTCTATGTATAATCATTCCTTGTTTTGTATTTATTCAGTTTCCTAGTTTAAAAGGATTATGGCTATCATTTGATAGGGGTGACAATCGTGTCGTGTTCGGGTTGGCGAGTCATGCTTTGGCGGGTCAGAAAGGCTCAACCCAAACACGACCAGTTTAACTAATCGTGTCGAAATGTTCAACGCTAACCCGTACATGCTCAGGTTGGCGGGTCATAAATGGGTTGCGGGTTGGCTGTCATAAATGGATTGATGGGTCATAAACGGGTTGACGAGTAACATAATAATACATCCAAACCGAAACGTCCAAATTCAAATACTAGTACTACAACCAAGTTCAAATACTTATACAAATATTATTTTAGAAAACCTAGAATAAAAATTATTTTTTTAAAAAATATTATTTTTGACGGGTTGGCGGGTCAACCCGTGACCCGTATTGTCAACTCGAACACGACCAGGTTAATAAACGGATTGACGGATCAGAATGTTCAATCCAAACCCGTTTATTTTCGTGTCGGTTTCATGTCGTGCAGGGAATCACTACCCTGTCATCTCCTATATATTTTGTACCTTTGCATTGTATCATTCGAGGAAAATAATGGAGATCCATATTTCAATATTATTCTCAACAATAAAAAAAACTTTAATATTAAAAGTTGTAGATTTATCATTTTTAGCCATTTGGTTTGGTTGGATTTTGTACAAGCAACACTAATTGCATTTGCATAGTTGGTGGTCTCTTTTGTAAGTTTTAGAGTTGGTGGCCAAATAAAATGTTTTCCGTGGCCACCATAAAACATTTCGCATACTTTTTTCTAATTTTATATTTGTTAGTTTAGACATAAAAAAATGTTCAATAAGAGGGTGTGGATTTTTTTTTTCATTTTAATTTATTTATGTGAAAAATAAATTATTTTATGTCCGTGGGGACTGAGTGCCTTCACGCTCGGTCGTATTTATAACAGTATCAAGTTTTTAATATAGACAACCTTTAATCGATAGAACAATGTAGGCGTAAAAGTCGATAAAATAGTTTTGTAAGAGCATCTCTAACAACTATGTTATAATAGAAAAAAGAGTAATTTTAGCATATTCTCATCTCTCTATTTTTTTTTTATATCTCTTGTTGGAGTTGGATACAAATTTTTTTAGAGAATTTAAATTTTCATACTCTATTATAAAAAAAATAGCATAGTTATTGAAGATGCTCTAACATTTAAATATTATATTGCTAACATCTTAAATGTGTAAGAGCATTTCCAAGAGCTATGCTATTATTTTTTTAAAATAGAGTAAAAAAAGTCAAAATCTCTAAACAAAATTGTTTCCAACTCCAAAAGATATGCTATTTTAAAGATTCTATTATTTATTATATTATTAGATAATCAATATGTTTATAAAATATTACTTTCTCTCTTTTATACATTTTATTTCAATGTCTCTTGTTAGATTGAATGATTAAAATAATATTTCTCTTTCTCTAAAAGTGGATTTAGAGATTTCTTCAAATTTGAAGATTTTTATCTTCTCTCTCATATTTTTTCTATTTTAGCATACAAAATAGTATAGCTCTTGAAGCAAAAAAATTGCTAAAACCTTTATTTTTTCTATTTAACATAACCTTTAGAGATGCTCTAAAGGGGTGTTTGTTTGAGCTTATCAAAACAAACAACTTATTGACTTATTCTGGTGGGGCACCGGTAATAAGTCATTTTAAGTGTTTGGGTAAAACAACTTATCTAGTGCCAAAGCAGAGATACGTTGTTTTTTAAGATTTTTTTAATTTATCAGCTTTTCATAAGCCTTTTTCCAGACCGGTAATAAATCATAGGTCAATAAACTCATCCAAACAACCTGAGTAGCAAAATGTGAAATGGTTTAAAAGTTGCCTATTCATGATTACAACATTCCAAAATAATCTTTAAAACATAGAAATAAAGATTTTAGATTTTTTTAATAAAATTTGTTCTATTCAAATCATTCTCCAAATGGAGAAAAAAAAAGAGAATTATCCACGTTTTGAAGACAAGAATATATATATATATATATATATATATATATATATATATATTAATTGTTTTTGTTACTCTTTTTGGAGAAAAAAAGATTGTGTACTGATTTTAGTCTTTAACATATTTATTTTGAAAATTACCACTTATAGAATCTTTATTTTTAATTAATATTAAAAAATTTAAAATATAAAAACCGTTAGAGTTAAATATAATTTTTTTGAAAGAGTTTAACTTGTGTTATTTTATTTTCAAAAAATTATAGTAACACTATTGAAGAAGATGTTTAAGTTACAGTTTAATAATAAAAAAAGATTATTATTTTAGTAATCAAACTATTAGATATTGTATGAACAGGGTTTTTGTTTTAGAACTCACTGAGTGATGAGATCGATCCAAATTTACATTTCAAAAATTAGTTAAAAAATTAAATCTAATATAATTTAGAAAATTCTTATCTCTCTACGTAGTTCTCTCTTTTTCTCTCATCTTTTCGTAACAAACGCACATAATTAAATATGTATTATATGATGAATACATTGTGAACATTTAAAAAAAAAACATTATAGTTTGTGAACATATTTAAATAGACTTTAAATCTAAGATATCAGATATAACTTGTAAACATATATATTGTAAACACCAACTAAAGCACTGTCGAATTCAATATTTTTATCCACTGGGGTCGCATTAAGGTAGATTAAAGACGCGTAAAGTCACCCGACGTGTTTCCGGAAATTTTTAAAGTTTTTTAGTTGATTTCAAGAGATTTTCTTAATGTTTTTGTGGATTTTGAAGTTTTTTTTAGTGTTTTTGTTGATTTCGAAGGGTTTTTTTCGGTTTTTTATTGGTTTCAAAAGACCTTTTTAGTGTTTTTGTCAATCGTCGGCAAGATGGGGTCTCTTGAACATTTTTACTGGAGGAACTAAGACTAAATTTAGTATTTTTGATATTTTTTAGCATTTAATTTTTTTTTAAAATTCGGTCCTTGGACTCCCTTTTTCTGTGCTGCCTCCACCCCTGAACTAAAGTAACAAAAATAAATCTAAACCTACCACTTGCATGTGAATGCCATGTGAACACCACAATGGTAAATTTCTTAAGGTTGTTTTCATTGTTTTTACATTATGTGCATATTTAATTGTGAATGTATGTATATGTTAGATAAGAGAGGAGAGGATATATATATATATAGGGGCAGTTTCATATGAGTACGATAACAATTTACGAGAATGCGATAAGCTTTTTCATGTACAGAATCACATGTGATTTTGCACTATGTAACACCCGAAATTTTGTATATAAGATTTTTGAACTTCACATCCTAATATTTTGATATTTATAGTTAAATGGAGTGTTTCAAGGGTTTAATGTTGGTTACATTGATCTGGAATAAAGGAGCGAAAACCGAAACCGAATTGAGTTTCGGTACCAAGTTGGCGATCATGACAGGCTATCTTGCCATGTCATGATCGCAGGAAAGCACCAGTTAGCCAAAAAGAGTACTTGGCAGATTTGCGAGGTCGTATCGTTTGGACCATATCTCACTCATGGAACGTTCGATTCAGGTGATTCAAATTGCTATGGAAAGGCAAGAGGCAGATCTATAACTTTCATGTTTTGAGTTTCTTCTAATTCGAACCCATCTAAGGCGAAAACGGGATCAAAATGAGTGAAAGGTAGGAAAACTCTCGGTACACTCCATACTATCATGACACGGCGATCATGACATGTCATGATAGCAGGGCAATATCACCCGGAATGTCAAAGTAGCCAAAATTTAGCCAAACTCACGGTACACGCCGGGCTATCATGACACGTGATGATGCCATGTCAAGATAGCAGGGCAAGATCACCCGAAATGCCCAGATGTGTGTTTAAATGCGTTTTTTCAACTCCAATTCTCATTTTATCAGATATCAAAACTCATTATAGAGAGAGAGCATTGAAGGCGATTTTAGGGTTTCACCTTTCTCCACCTACCTCATCTCACTTTATTTATTTCTCCATTAAAGAAGAAGATTCAAGTCAACCATCAGAGTTTAAAGCTTCCATTGGTGTGTTCATCAAGGGTGTTCCATCACTTCATCTTCTCCATCTTCTAGGAGACTTTTCTAGGGTTTTGCCAAACCCTAGCTTGTGAGTTCAAATCCAACCTTTTAGAACCACAATACTTGTCATAAATGTTCTTATTTACTTTTTCTAAGTTATAAACTCAAGTATATATGCGTTTGGTTAAGTTTGGAGGTTTTAAATCAAAATGAGAAAATTGAGGATTTTGATCTGGATATAAAATGGGCATTTTAGATGGTATCATATTACTTGTAAATGTCTATTGATAAGAAAATCTCTGATTTTGGGAACTAAAATAGTTTGACCTAATTTTTGGTAAAACTTGCATTTTAAAGAAATCATTTATATAAAGGTTTTTCAGTGTTTGGAACACTATCAATACGTCTCGATTGATGTAGTTGATTATTAGACTAGTATGATATGGATCCATAGGCATAAGAGTCGATATGTAACGTCGTGAAGGATAGAATGAACCCACTTTTAATTGGAAATAGGCATTGCGATAAATTGTGTAATTT
Source organism: Silybum marianum (assembly GCA_036898165.1). Lineage (NCBI taxonomy): Eukaryota > Viridiplantae > Streptophyta > Magnoliopsida > Asterales > Asteraceae > Silybum > Silybum marianum. The sequence continues at coordinate 13,563,270 of CM072528.1, forward strand.
CCAATCTATCCTTTCACTCTCTCGGAATATGCGTTGTGGTTTAGCGTGCAATTCTTGAGGCTTGAGCTAATGGGTACGAATGACAAATAAACTAGAATTTGGTTGATGTCAATGGCTTCCAGACCTTTATGTGCCGCTCTACAACATTGGTTTGTGGCTAACTTGGAGTTCCGTCACAACTAATGGTAATATCGGGTCTCCCCTGATTGTTTCAAAAGATCCTTGCTCACCAAAGTAAGCTTTCAAGTTAAGTTAAATGGGATAAAGTATACCGCATCTTTGTTTAAAATATTTTACTACTTTATCCATTTAACTGTTTGTTCTCACAAGGCATAAGCCTAACGCTTGTACTTAAATGCCATGTTTAGCAGGTGTTCGGGATAATGGGGCTTCTTAGTGAGGAGCGTAGTGGCGTGCCGATGAAGGCACTCTTTTTGGGATTACACCGTAGTGTGCGAATATTGGAGAAGATAGAAACTTTATTTTGAGGATATTAGTGACACCCGAGTGTAATCTATGTTCCTGATTTGTATAGATTATTAGGTTGTCATTTAGTATCCTAATTACAGATGTAAACTCCGATACTTTATCCCCTTTTAGTGTGTGATTTTATATATTCCGCATTTTATTTTCAGTTTAATTTTACTCTAATTTTTAGGATGTTACACACTAACTGTAGCGGGCGACATTTGGGGCCACTTAAGTCGCATGGAAAGTCTCCCACATCATTTATGATTTTGTACATGAAAATTTTCATGTACAAATTAATTGATTGAGGATTGTCCTTGCATTCTCGTAAATTGTTACCGTCCCCGCATGAACCTCTTTATATATATATATATAGACTTGAGATCATGTGAGACCAACATGTTTTCTTGAGATCCGTGAGACCACTTTTTTACTTTTGAAACTTAGTTAACCTTCACAGTGTTTTTCTGTGAAAGTTCGGATTTTTTTACCTTCACGGTGTTTTGCTGTAAAGTTTCAAGTGTAAAAATGTGGTCTCACGAAAACAGACTGTTCTCACGTGAACCCGACCATATATATACATATATATACACACACACACACAAAGAGAGAGAGAGAGAAAGAGAAACGTTCATGCGAGAATCATAACAATTTAAAAAAACAAGAAAAACTTTTTCATGTATAAAATCACATGTGATTTTGTACCAACATCAAAATCACATATGATTTTGTATGTGAATCATATATGATTTTGTACATAATTTTTTCTTCTTGTTTTCTTAAATTGTTAGCGTTCTTGTATAAACGTGCACCTATATATATATATATGTGTGTGTGTGTGTGTGTGACATGAAACGAGAAGATAAATATTTTGCGATAAGCGTGATATCATATATGATTAAACACATTTTACATTGACAATACATAGCCGTTTAATCATATATGATTAAACACACCCAAATGCCATGTAATCATATATGATATCACACTTCTCGCCTTCTTACGAAATGTTTAACTTCTCGCATGATCCTTCCTCTCTGTCTCTCTCTCTCTATATATATATATAGGCATGGGATCGTGCGAGAAGTGAAGTTAAAGTGAGAAGCGTAAGAAGGGATCTTGACCCTTGATCACTTTTAATCTCAAACCACCCATGAATCACACTTGATAGGGGAATTGATCTGGTGCATCTCAGTGTATCTCATCTCGTTGCATCTCATCCTAAAGTGCATCAAAGGGTGGAGATTCCTTCTTACCCTTCTCACCATAACTTCACTTCTCACCAGAACCCAACTGTATATATGTATATGTAAATAGCGTTAGGTTTCCAGTGAGAAGGAGAGTTATGGTGAGAAGCGTACGAAGTAATCTCCACCCTTGGATGCACCAGGATGCACCGGATCAATCCCCGTATGAAGTGCAATTCATGGGTGGATTTGAGATTAAAAATGATCAAGGGTCCAGATACCTTTTACGCTTCTCATCTTAACTTAACTTCTCACACGATCATTCGCTTATGTAAATATTCTTAAAAATGCATTAATTATCTTAAACCAATGATTTAGGATGGATTTTATGGATCTCATAATTGTGAAGTTCTCAAATAATTAAGCTTATATATTCACAGGGAGAGATTAATTTGAGAAATGGTAAATATTTGAGATGTAAAAAAAATGATCATAACCCTTTATCTGACCAACATTTGCGGCTTTGACTGTGAAGCATCAGATAGAGGGTTTCATAACTTTTACAAATAGACGACAAACAAGTTTACATATAAACCTGTATGATTCACATATGAACTACTGTGTGTGAACCCTTTAATTAATTCAAATGTGAATTATATGAGTTCATATTCACATATTCACTATATGTTTGTGTGTGAACCCTTTAATTAATTCAAATGTGAGTTATATGAGTTCATATATGAACCAGTTAATTGGTTCATATGTGAATCAATTAATTAGTTCAAATTGAATATCTGAATCAATTAAAATAGTTCATATGTGAATTACATGATTAACATATGAACCCAACACATATAAACTTTTTTACCGCATATTTGCAAAAGTTACGAAAACTATCACTCTATTTTTGGTATAACTATAAACTTTGTCCAAATCCAATTTTGACCCTATGAAGGGTTAGGATCACTTACAATATATAATATTAATTAATTATCTAATTATAGCAAAATATATTGACATATTAACTTAATTAAACCAATATTTTTATTCAATTTTAAAAATATTCGCATTTTAATATGTTACTAAACCCATCCGACATGAGTAATTGTCACAGATCTTATGTTTTTATTAGAAGTAGTATTGATTTATTTACTAATTAATAAAATTGTTTTTGTGGTTTTAAAACTAAGAGTAAATTACATGATTGGTCCCTGTGCTTTATACTTGATAACACTGTACGCCCATTTTCAAAATAATTATGGATTTGGTCCCTGTGGTTTACACTTTCACACGCCTTTGATCTCTATGTTCTAACTCTGTTAACTATCTTTGTTAAAGATGTTAATTAGGAAGGTATTTTAGTCATTTCATAAATTTTTGTTTTCTATTAATAGTAAAGGGACCAAGAATGTAATCTATCTTTGTCCTTCTCATCTCTTTTGATATATATATATATAGAGAGAGAGAGAAAAGTTCAAATGTGAACTCATTTTTGGTTGTGAACGTGAGGACGAATCTCAGCCACTTATCCAGTCAATAAAGACGGCTTTGACATGGTTCCCCTCCTTTAATAATCTCCACCCTCCCATGAATCGCGTCAATCCTCCGTGATCGCGTCCACCATAACCGAAGATGTGTGGCTGAGATTCGTCCTCACGTTCACAACCAAAATTGAGTTCACATTTGAACCTAACCCTATATATATATATATAGAGGCGGGTTCAAATGAGAACTCAAATTTGGTTGTGAACGTGAGGACAGATGAGAGTGCGACACGTGTCCCATTCAAAGAAATATTCAGATTTAATATAGTATTTATTCAGTCTGAATATACAAAAAAAATATTCAGACTGAATATAGAGTATATATTCAGTCTGAATATTTTTTTGTATATTTGATTTGAATAATCTATATTCAGACACGTGTCGCGCTCTCATTTGTCCTCACGTTCACAACCAAATTTGAGTTCGCATGTGAACTTTCATCTCTCTCTCTCTCTCTCTATATATATATAACACAAACACCAAAACATATTATTAAACCATTGTTAAATATAATAATTATAATTTATAATGAACATTTGTCAAAATAAAAATGATAATTTTTTAATTAATAAATTTTACAGTAAAAAAATTACATTTTCAAATAACACAAATTACATTTTTAAATAATATATGTATAAATATTGAGTAAATATAAAAAAATATTAATTAATTATATTTATAATTGATCATTAAAATTATTTTTTAAATAAAACGATGATTATTTTATATATCTAATGTAAATACAACTATTATATTAAAATAAAAGGTTACCGTTTAATTATTATATTACTTAATATAATTTTATATTTATTATAATAATTTTGTATACATTAATAAATATATATATATATATATATATGTATATAATAATCATCACTTTATTAAAAAATGGTTTTAATGCTTAATTTAAATATAGTTAATTTTTAAAAATATTTATTATATAAATCAATATTCATATATATAATATATATTTAAAAATGTGAGTTGTGTTATTTGAAAAATGTAATTTTTTTACTTTAAAATTTATTAATTAAAGAATTATTATTTTTATTTTGACAAAATTTTATTATAAATTATAATTATTGTATTTAACAATGGTTTAATAATATATGATTTTTTTCGTGTATATATATATATATATAGAGAGAGAGAGAGAGGGAGAGCGAGACGGATTCATACTAGAACGTTAACTATTTACGAGAATACGAGAATTTTTTTTCATTATAAAATCATACGTGATTTTGTACTAACAGGTAGCGGACGACTTTTGGGGCCACTTAAGTCGCATGAAAAGTCGCCCGAATCATATATGAGGATTGTTCTCCTATTTTTTTAAATTGTTACCGTTCTCGTATAAATCTTTTTCTATATATATATATGTTGTGTGTAAATATATCAAAAGAGATGAAAGAGACAAAGATGTGAGACCACTACATAATAGATTACATTCTTGGTTCATCTACTATTAAAAAAAACAAAAAATTAATGAAATGACTAAAATACCCTCATAATTAACATTTTTAACAAAGATAGTTAATAGAGTTAGGACACGGAGATCAAAGACGTGTGAAAATGTAAACCACAGGGATTAAATTCATAATTATTTTGAAAAAAGGACCCATAATGTTATTAAGTATAAACCATAGGGACCAATCATGTAATTTACTATAAAAATAAATAAAAGGAAGAATGACGTTTGTACTTACCGCGTGGCGTCGCATCTATATAAAGGAACGGTAAACTTATTTCGTCGGCCTTCGCTGCACCTTCTTCCACTTCTCTTCTTCTGCAGGTAAACCAAATCCTCTCTCTTTCTCTCTCTATCAACACAATCTTTTTCTCTGTAATTGTTCTTCGAAATTCCTTCAATTCCTTCAAGTTTATCTACTGATTTTGGCTTAATTGTGTTTTTTTCGTTTTGTGGATTGTGTTTCCCCCTTTTTAATCTTACCATTTATGTGCACGATTTCTCCTTTTATTTTTTCTTTGATGATTTCAGATGAACTGATATCAGATGTGTAACTATCATGAATAGTATCGATTTTTGTTTCATGATCATTGGTCAATTGAATTGTTAGGATGATTTTGGTGATCTAGGGTTTTTGATTTGACATTGAGATATCATCAGGAACGACTTAACCGGGACGTTTTACTTTTTCTATTTGTGATTCTACTTTTTCCCCCATCATCGTGCTTAATTTGATGTTAGTTTCGGTTTTTTTTTGTTCTTGAATTATTTCCAGTTTGATGCTTTGAACGTCTAATATGAAGATGGTACTGGTTGTATTATGATATAAAAACCTGATTTCATTAGGGTTTATATGAAGTTGTAACCTTTTTCAAAGATTGTTTTGCTAATATTTATCAAATTTAGACATCCTTGTCAAGTATAGTGCATTTTACTTAAGAGTTTAGAAGTACCAGATCTTCTTCTTATGCTAACTGTTCTGTGTATTGTGATCTATTCAGAGTGGAGAGTTGTATTTGTGCTTATCTGGGGTGCAAGAACAGATGGCAAAGGGAAACAGGGTTGGTGTCAAGGGAAGTAATCTGAGAAGGATTCAGCAAAGAGGACAGGACTCAGAAGAGTCAGATGAGGAATACAAGGTGACTGAGGATGAAGATTGTGACGATTCAGATGAGTGTTATTCTTTAGATGGTGATGAATCAGAAGACATATTAGCTGATTTTGAAGAGTCTAGGAGGGTTGTTAGATCAAGAAGCACCCGGAGGACTTCTTCAGGTAGGAAGGGAGATGAGATAAAGAAGCCTCGGAAAAAGAGAAGGGTTCTTTATACAAAAGATGATGATGATGATGATGAAGAAGAAGAGGAGGATGAGGAGCTTGATGATGAAGATGATGCAGATTTTTTGTCTTTGGGTAGGAAAGCTGACCATATAAAGAAGCCTAGGGAAAAGAAGAGGATTTCATATACAGAATTGGATGATGAGGAGGAAGAGGATTATGCACAACTTGTTCCTTCTGGTAGAAGGAGGAACCTGAGAAAGAAGCATCAGGAGAAGAAGAGGGTTTCAGATACAGAAGATGACGAGGATGATGATGATGATGATGATGATGCAGAATTTATGCATCCGGGTAGGAAGGTAAACCAGGAAAAGAAGCTTCGAGAAAAGAGGAAGGTTTCATATACAGAAGAAGATGATGATGATGATGATGATGATGAAGATGAAGATGAAGATAATTCTGAGTTTATGTCTACGAGTAGGAAGGGAAACCAGATAAAGGAGACTCGAGAAAAGAGGACTGTTTCATATAAAGAAGACAATCTGGAAGAGGAGGATGAGAATGATGCAGAATTTGTATTAAGTGAGAGTGATTTTGTTGATGATGACGACGAAAGTCCAAAGATGAAGAAAAATGAGAGCATAAGTAAGAAAATTGTTGGGGGAGGACGGAAAAAGAGCAAAAAGTCAAAGATTAAAAAGCCTACAAGACCAAAACAAAGAAATCAAAGATTTGGCCAAAAGTCAGGTTCTTCTAAAGAGAAGCCAGCGACAAACAAAAACCAGGTTGACAAACGAAGTAAGAAAATTCCTAGGCGACGGAAGCCGAGAGTGACAGCAGAATCTGATTCAGATTTTGTTAGTTCTCCATCATTGGATCAAGATTACACTATCTCAGAGGAAGAAAGAGAACAAATGAGAGAAGCCAGTGTATACTGTGCGAATTTGAGAGCTAAATTGAGAAGCTCCTCCTGTGGAAAGCAAGAAGAAGAGCCAGTATTTGAACAAAGAAAAAATCCGGTACGAAAGGGTAAAGAGAAGGTAGAAGAAATGAAGGAAGAAGTAGGAAAGCAAGTTTGTGGAATTTGTTTGTCCGAAGAAGGGAAGAGAACTGTTAGAGGGGTACTAAATTGTTGTCGCCATTATTTCTGTTTCTCTTGTATCATGGAATGGTCAAAGGTGGAATCTCGTTGCCCTCTTTGCAAACAAAGATTTGCAACAATAACAAAAGCCGCAAAATCAGACACAGGGTTTGATTTGAGGACTGTGGTTATACCCGTTCCTGAATGTGATCAGGTTAGTAAATGTGAACCATTTCTGATCATTCTAGGAAAGAAGCAACCCAAATTTTCTCTATTACTTATAATTATTCTGAACCACTTTGATATATGATTTTCTGCAGGTTTACCAACCATCTGAGGAAGAGCTTAGGGGTTACCTTGATCCATATGAAAGTGTAATATGTACTGAATGTCACCATGGTGGGGAGGATGCATTGATGTTATTATGTGATATATGTGATTCACCTGCACACACTTTTTGTGTTGGTCTTGGAAGGGAAGTTCCTGAAGGAAATTGGTATTGTGAAGGATGCAGACCTACTCTTTTTGGTTCTCTAAGTTCTCAACGTCCAACTCCCACTTCAGATCGAAGATCAAGTGGCATTCCATCAGATCTACCATCTCCAACTGCTGGAGGTTTTGATCTTAACGAGTTATATGTACCTGAAACGCCCTTAACACAACAAACCCGCATTCTCCCTGAACCTAGACTTCCTGGTGGTGATTTTATGCCTGCTCCTTCTGGAACTGTAGCGACTACACTAAGAGATAGACGTAGAATACATCGCCAGATGCATCATCGGTTGCTAAATAATAATAGAATGAGTGATTTAGTTGCTAGTAGATCTAGCAGAACACCACCATCTTCTTCTTCTACAGGAATTAGATTATTTGGGTCTCAACTTGATCAACCTCATGCGCAGTTTAATGGAAGGGAGGATCATGTTATTATGTCTTCAATGCATGATATCAATCTCTTCTCTCCAAGAGTGGATCAATTTGGTGTACAGAATTCAAGTTTGCCGGCTGTTGATGTGTCATTGCAAGGTGAAAATAGCGGCTCTGGAAATGGTATGGCCTTTGATTCAAGATTGGGATTTGCACAACTCCATCCTTGCACTAACAGATCAAGCATTGGGTCTGATGCCAGCCTATCTCCATATGCATGCAGAGAGGTGAGCCGCTTTAACTTTGTCTGATAAATAGTTAAAGTTTGTTTGAAGATATTGATGCAACTCTTCTCTTGAATCGTTTGCTATAGGTTAAATATATCACAGTGACTTGCAAATTTATATATAACATTGTATATCTAGTTGTAAAGAACATAAATAGGCTTGTTCTTCTGTAAAAGAAACATGCCTCCGCCCTCAAAGTGCAACTATTCTAATTTGGAAATTCCCCTACTCCCAAGATAGATGCTTACATTTTCCACTTTGGCCAAATTTTTGCCTCTTTGTAGTCATTACAAAATTATGAGAGTTCGGTTTGGTTTAAGGTCTCGTTTGGTTTGAATTGGATTTGGAGGGATTTGGAATTGAATTCCATTTCAATCCCCATGTTTGGTTTGAAGGATTTCTTCGATTTGAAATCTCAGGATTTAATTGAAATCCCATAAACATAAGATTTTGAAATCCCACTGGTTTTTGGTAGGATTTGTATGTAATAATGTTTTAAAATATGTTACAAACATTTGTTTTGTAATAATCAATTAATAAAAAGATTTTGTAATTCCATTCCAAAGCCATTAAATTGTCCCTCTTTTTATTTTATTTTATAAAGAATGTAATTCAAATTCCATTCCAAATCCAACAAAGCAAACAGACCAAAGATTCCAAATCCTTCCATGAAATCCAAATCCCATAAAACCATTCCATCAAAACCAAATGTACCCTAATTAATGATCAAACAGTCCTCTTAAACTATATATATCCTTTCATACATCGCATTTACTTTCGGATCATTAATCATATTCATAGCATTAGAATGCCAAGTATCCAATCAATATACAGTCATTAATCATAGCATTCGAATGCCAAGACTGTGCACCACCACTTATTCTGGACTTGCAGTGGTTCACCCACCTCCACCTACCCATGATGGCGGTGGGACCAGTGGCGTGGTGGGGCCGCTCCAAATGGTGATGTCTACCCCTACCATCACTTGCCTCGACAGAAGGTTAAGTTTTGGCATAAAGTGATCTGTTTGCATACAGACAGACTGTATGCAAATTTATAGGCTGTTTGTTCTGTCCGCATCAGGATTGCAGAAAATGGGAGCATATATTTTCTTAACCATATATGATAGATGGGTCAGGTTCAGGGGAAAATCTCAAAAAAAAAGAAAAAACTGAAGAACATCCTGTGACCCCTCCATCTTGACGGTATGCACAAATGCAATTTATGTACAAATGCATACTGCTAATTTGTAACATGCATTTGTGCATAGAAAAAAAACAACTTCAATTGCTTGTATGCACAAATGCATACCGTCCGGATGGAGGGCTCCCAGGACGTTATTCAGTTCTTTATTTTTGAGGTTTTTCCCAGAACCTCCCTCTATGAGATATATATATATATATATGTGTGTGTGTGTGTGTGTGAAACTTTTACATTATGAAACAAATACATGTGAAACTTTTTCATAAAAAAATATATGAGAAATTTTCAACTTACATATGAAACTTTTACAAGGTGAAACAAACATGTGTAATAATATCTTAAATCATAGCATTTGATGAAAAAAAATTTATTTTTTATATTGATTTATACGAGTTTGTAACCTTTGACTGGTTTGTATTTGAAGCTGTGTCTATATATATATATTGGGATCACTTGGTTTACCATCATTTTTTTTGCAATTTATCATCTGCTCAAAATAAATAGGATAAGTTGGTTAGTAAATAGTGGTGGTCTTGGTGTTGATTTTATTTTGAACTTTTGTTGTTAAAAGTCGAAATTATATGTTGGTTGCAGGCTATAGGATCCTCGAGGACATCGGCTGGCGGTATTCAGCAACCATATTAACTGAAGTTGGCCGATATAATGGCGGTTTTGGTATTTCTGGAGAACAATCAAAGAAAGATCTCTTCAATTGGTTAGGGTTTTAGGTATTGGATTTACCCACCCACCCACCCCAACCCCACAAATATTCATTCTTCTGTCTATCATTTAACATCATCCTCATCTACACAAAAACTCAAATCATTTTTATAATTTTGTGATGTGTGTACATCATGCAATGAAATTTGTACATTGGTTTTGGTATTCTGGAAAAAAAAAGGCTTATTCATTCATCTGAAAAAGAATAGTAGTTATATTTATATACCATTTGGTTTATATTTGAACTTTTGTGTTTTTTTACTTATAATTGGAGGACCAAATAATATATGAAATATGCAGTAGATATAGATAATGGTTAATGATTGGTGTAAGTTGTCATGTTCTTAAAATTTGGCATCTTATTCTCTGACTATTTTAATATTCATAATGTGAGGGCATTTTCCACGTGATTGTTACTCTATTTATTTACCTTTATTTTTAATGGGAATCTTTTTGTTTTTAATTGAATTCTTCACCAATAGATCAACCGGCCAATAATGACTTGGAACAAATAACATTTCTATTGGAGTTTTTATTAGAATGAGGTTTTTTTTTTAGGATTCTTGTTCAATCATAGGTCCTTATAAAAATCTAGGTGCTTGAATAAAAACTGAGTGTTTATCTACATTCATTTTTGTTGTTGTTGTGTTATATATATAGAGAGAGATAGAGAGGAAAGTTCAAATGAGAACTTAAATTTGGTTGTAAACGTAAGGACAAATGAGAGTGTGACACGTGTCTGAATATGACACGTGTTGCGTTCTCATTTGTCCTTACGTTCACAACCAAATTTGAGTTCTCATTTGAACCCGCCCTATATATATATATATATATATATATATATATATAAGCTGGTTCATTTAGAAACTAGACGAAGGGTAGAAACAATAGAAACTTCGGCAAATCAATATAAAAAATAATTTTTTTCATGATTTGTTTTCATCAAATGCTATGATTTAAGATATTATTGTACATATGTTTGTTTCACTTTGTGAAAAAATTACATGTGAAACTTTTACACTATGAAACAAAAACATATGAAACTCTTCATAAAAAATATATGAGAAACTTTCAACTTATGAAAAAACAAATACACTGGAAACTTTTACATTATAAAACAAACATATGTGCAATAATATCTTAAATCATAGCATTTGATGAAAAAAAATCATGAAAAAAATTTATTTTTTATATTGATTTGTCGAAGTTTCTATAGTTTATACCCTTCATCTAGTTTCTAAATGAACCAACATATATATATATATATATATATATATATATATAGAGGAAAGTTCAAATGAGAACTTTGCATTTTTAAAGAAACAAAGGGACTATTGTGGATCACATATGATGTGGGTCCCACATAATATTAAATCATTTATGATTTAATATTAAATCATAAATGATTTAATATTATGCGGGACTCACATTATATGTGATCCCAAATGAGTTCCTTTAAATTGGTAGTGTTCTCATATGATCCCTCCCCTATATCTATATATATATATATATAAAGGGAGGTTCAGGAGAAAACGTTAACAAAAAAAAACTGAAGAACACTTTGAGAGTCCGCCATCTGGACGATATTTTTTTTCTATGCATATATATGCATTAGTGCATATGTACAAATGCATATAAGCGATTGGAGCTCCTTTTTTTCTATGCATTAGTGCATATGCACAAATGCATGTTACCAGATGGCGGCCTCCCAGGGTGTTATTCAGTTTTCTCTTTTTTTAGCGTTTTTTTTCTAGAACCTCCCTATATATATATATATATATATATATGGTTTCTTAAACATTTTGCTTTATGGGGGGCTGGGACTTCGAAACCTTTCAAAACCCCAACTGGTCCTGGATTTCGGTCCTATAACTGGTCCTTACTAGTCCTGGATTGGACTGGTCCCCTACCGGTCCTGGGCCCGACCGGTCCCAAATGACCATATCTAAGTCCAAGTGATCTTTTGCAAATATTTCTATATCTTCATTTCTTACCCATATCTTATCTCCATCTTTCTTTTGCATCAAGAGAGTTTGTCCTTCAATATTGCCATAATGTAGCTCAAGTAAATACAAGATACATGACAAAAGAAAATGATATTTTCAGCTTTGTCCTCAAATTAATAGGGATTAGCTTTTTATACCATTTTTCCGAACAAAACCGATCCCGTACTGAACCGATACCGATTTTTAATATTCGGTTCGTATTCGATCCCAAAAATTCCTCCAAAACGGTGTTCGGTACCGGGATTATGCCGAAAAATCCGGTACCGGTACTGAACCAGGTAACTCAAGGGACGTTCCGTTTTCCAATTCCACCTCTATCTCCTGAATAATCATCTCTTCCTAAAACTAAACAATATCTACTTTTAATAAATCTATATTTATTCCTAGTAAATCCATGTCTTTTCCATTTGAATTCAAAAAATCAGCCACTTCAAAAAAATCGATATTGTTGAAGAAGCGATAATGGGATTGTTTTTGATACATTGCACATTGCGATTGTTGAACATTTGGTTTTGATTGTTTCGTTATTTTAAACTTCGGTACTAAGTGGTATTGACACCGAATTTCCCGTCCCGACACCGATCCCGTACCGGTACATTCGATTCGATATTCGTTACTTATATTTTGTCCAAAAAAGTTTTGGTACATGCCGGTACGGTACCGGTATTGATCTCATCCCTACAAATTAACGTCGCCCCCCACAGTGGGCATGTCTGCTTAACCAAAAATGACGCGACCAACCATCAAAACAGAAACTTTTATCCTCAACAGCTCCAAATAAAAATAAAAGAAAGAAACATGAACATATGAATAGAAAATACAACTAAACGGAAGAAAAACTCACACAAATGATGTGTTAATAACACTCAAAATGAGAGTTATCAATTTTAATATTTCTTGCATTTTACAAATCATGCATTTTCTTTGAAATATGGAAGAGTTATATGAATCAATTGAATTTTGATTGAATGTTTTATGATGTAAACTTTTATACTCACCAGACTTTAAGTCTGATTTGTTTTCTTTGTCGATGTGTATCCCATGATCCGGATTATGTATTATTGGAAATGCTAGTAGAAGTAATGATAGTTCTCGTGGAGATAACCGTTGACAGGTAATGTTGTTGGTTGATACGATATATTTGACCACCTTATCGTGTAAAGAAAAGATAGTCGAGATGGTAATATAATTTTGTTGTAAGGTCTGTTTGTATAATGGTAAATATTAGTTAGTATATGTGGTGTTAATACCCGCTTTTGATTTAGGATCTGTGAGGTATGTTTGTATGTATAATCTACAAGTTATAAAACAAGCATATGTCCACTTTGCAGATAGGTCATGTCGAAATTTCGGTAGCAAAGTTATCCCGAAAGCAGGGTGTTATATTATTATTAAATATATTATTTATAAAGAATTAAATTTATTATCTAAAATCATATTTTGACCTTTATGGAGAACCAAAAGTATCAAACAATTACTTATGATATTGTTACTATATAAATATTTGATACTCAATAAAATCAAAATTGTGGAAATATGTGAGATTTAAACATGAACTATTTTGGTCGATTGTGGTGTTTAACACATTTGATTTGAAATATCTCACATAAACGGGAAAAAATCTTTTTAAAGAATAGAAACTCGTGGAAACCAATATAAAAATAATTTTTTTCATAATTTTTTTTCATCAAATGTTATGATTTAAGATAATATTTATAATATGTTTGTGTTCATATGAAAAAAAAAATATTAGATGTGAAAAAAAAACGTTTTGTTTCACCACATGGATTTTATTTCATAATCATATGTGATAGTAAACCAAAAAAATTTCTTCCACATGTAACATTTTGTTTTTATATGAACACAAACATATGTGATACAATATATTAAATCATAAAATTAGATAAAAAAATATTATGAAAAAAATTATTTTTAGGTTTCCACGAGTTTCCACTCTTTAAAGAGTTTCTAAATGAAGAAGCCTCTCCTTCTCCCTCTCCCTCTCTCTCTGTCTCTCTCTCTCTCTCTCTCTCTCTCTATATATATATATATATCTATGATGTTTCGGCAACAACATTGGCAATACCATGATATTCCATTTACATTCTAGATCTACAAAGATTTTGTTGTTGTAACACCCTAAAAATAGGAGATAAATTTGTTGTTGTTGAACTCACTTCTTAAAGTGAGACCGATGAATTTGTGTAATTCTCTCAAATAAACTTTCTTTTGACTATTGAGTTATTATTTCTTCTATCTTCTCTTATTGGAGTAAATCCTTAAAAAAATGAAATTTTGTTTTTCTTTATTTTATCTCTTTCATTATTTGGTCACCTCACTTTATCTTCAATATTCTATCTTTCTTCTTCTATTTATTGATCTCTCTTATCAACTCCTCTTAATCGATATATTTCATCTTACTTCTTCTCTTTCTCAATATCTTTTTTATTTGTAAAAGTTCTTTCCGAATTTTACTCATAAAAATTCACTTCGAATTTTATCCGTAAAATTTCTCCCCGAATTTTTACCGGTTAAAAATCTCTCATATTTTTGTACCTGTAAAAATACCCTTCGAATTTTACCTGTAAAAATACCCTTCGAATTTTACCTGTGAAATTTCTCTCCGAAATTTACCTGTAAAAATTCTCTCCGATTGTTATTTGTAAAATTCTCTCTGAATTTTACCTGTGAAATTTCTCTCCGAAATTTTACCTGCTAAAATTCTCTCCGATTTTTATTTGTAAAATTTCTCTCCGAATTTTACCTGTAAAAATACCCTCCGAATTTTACCTGTGAAATTTCTCTCCGAAATTTACCTGTAAAAAATTCTCTCCGATTTTTACTTGTAAAATTTCTCATCGAATTTTACCTGTAAAAATACCCTCCGAATTTTACCTGTGAAATTTCTCTCCGAAATTTTACCTGCTAAAATTCTCTCGGATTTTTACCTGTAAAAATGTTCTCCGACTTTTATCTATAAAAAATGCTCTCTGATTGTTGTCTCTCCCAAGTCAGATACCTTGAACTCTACGAACTCAAAATACTTTTATATTGATTCTCTGTATTGATTTGTGAAGGCAAAGAAATCAATATCTTTTTCAGACATCCAAAGCTCTTGGTTGTTAAACCCATTCATATCATGCTTAAATTTCTAACTCTTGAAAAACCAACTCTTTTTGTCCCAAGACTTAAAGAAAAAAGAGTAAATTGCAAATTTGGTCCCTATGGTTTGTGAATTTTTGTGGTTTTGGTCCCTAGAAATTTTTTATTGCACCAAAACCACTATGGTATGCATTTCGTTGTGGATTTGGTCCCTGAGGCTAACGGCGTCTCTATTTCTGCCGTTAAGCCCCTCCATGTGCCTTTCCCATGAGGGCATTTTCGTCCTTTAATAATTATTCTTTTTTATTTTTCACTAAAAACAAAACTACAGGGACCAAAATTGCAGGTTCCTCTAAACTTTTTTATTAACCCTAAAATGTCTCTCTCTCTTCCAAACGTCTTCTCATCTTCACTAGAGATGTTCCCTTCAAAGGGAAATCCGAAGACCACCACCACCATCTCCGGCGACCTGCAACCACGACCACCATCTCCGGCGACCTCCTTCCTCCCACCACCATCTGCGGCAACCTCCTTCCTCAACCACCATCTCCGGCGAATGGGTTCCGTCTCCCACCAACTCCGTCGATCTGCTTCCTCGACCACCATCTCCGGCGACTTGCTTCCTCCCACCACCATCTCCGGCGACCTCCTTCCCCAACCACCATCTCCGGCGAATGGCTTCCCCCGACCACCAACTCCGTCGATATGTTCCGTTTCCCAGCCTCCTCTCTACACCATCGTTGCTTGGATCTCGATTTTAGGGATCTGCAGAGTTGTGCCTTTCCTCATCACATATCATTTTCTCTTAGTAAATCCCAAATGGTTTGTTTTTGGATTTCGAGTTTGGGATCTATACACCCGTTTCTTCTTCGTTTATTGTTCTCAGATCTATACACCTTATTCATGGTTTGTGATTTACTTTGGGTTATGGTTTGGGATTTAGATTTTGATTTTGATTCAGATCTATACACCTTATTCATTGAATGATTTGATTTTGGATTGTGATTTAAAAATACATTTGATTGTTCTTGATCTTCCAGATGAACAAGATGAAGTTTCTACATACCACAAGGATAAAAGACCAAATTTATAATTTACTCTTTAAAATATGTACTTAATTGACCCGAATTCATAATCAAAGTCAAACACGATGGTTAACAGATTTATACATAAATCTTCTTGATTTCCAATGTTTATTTCAAGAAATTTGTTTACAGAGATTAACCCTTGTTGTTCTTCAAACTTCTCACATGAATTCTGGGTTTCAAGAATTATTTACAAAAAATCTTTTCAAAAAATCTTGGTTTCTAATGTTTATTTCAAGAAGTTTAATCGAAACCAATCTCCATCCATCTCTCTATTTCACTCGTTACGAAATTTACAGGAGATCTGGGTTCAGATCTGTTACCAAATCTAAACCCATCTGCATCCATCTATCATCTACACCATCATCTTTGTTTCGATTATGAAATTGATTTTGATTTTGATTTTAATTTTGACGATGAAAATCAGATAAATATGGGGAGGGATTTCATTAATGAGGGGTTGATCGGAGGAAGGAGGAGGTTCACCGGAGATGGAGGTTCACTGCAGATGGGTTTAAAAGAATCATATTATATGTGACGTTATGGAGAAGAAGACCTAGGGAAGAAGACGTGGGGGGTGGGAATGGATTTCATTAAAGAGGGTTATTAAATAATATTATAATAAAATAATAAAATTATTTAATATAAAGAGTACTTTGCATTTTGGCCCCTGGGTTTGTTGTTTTTAGTGTGAACAAAAAGAATAAATAAAAAAACGAAAATGTCCTCATGTGCAAGGCACATGGAGGGGCTTAACAGCAGAAATAGAGACGGCGTTAGCCTCAGGGACCGAATCCACAACGAAATGCATACCATAGTGGTTTTGGTGCAATAAAAATTTTCTAGGGACCAAAACCACAAAAATTCACAAACCTTTGGGACCAAATTTGCAATTTACTCAAGAAAAAAAATTCTCAAAAAAAAGTAACTTCCAAAGTTCTTTTAGGAAGTTTCTTCTGCTGAAAAATGAAAGTTTTCTATTTCCCTTAATCTTTATTCTAAAAGAAAGACTTCTGTTTCAAAACATTTAATCTTAAAACAAGACCATTGATTTTATTCTTAGAGCTGTCAAATATAAGGAAAAATCAAGGTCAAGACTTTTTTTTATCTCTTCTATGCCTTATTCTGTAAAAAGGCATCCTTGGATTTGGCATCTCTCTCTCTCTCTCTTGCCGATACCATATAAGTCTGTCTATAAAATATGTTATATTTTTTGTGATACTTTTCATCTTGTAAAACACTGCCCGAAAGATCATGCTATTCGAAAGAACAAAAAGGAAATATTTTCTAACCCCAAAGGACCCACCTCAAAATGGGTACCAATAAATTATTTTTGTTCATAATTGCAGGTCTCAAATATAGAGTATATCTGATATATATGCATCGGGCTCTAGGCACATGTCCAGAAACAAATAACTTCTGTTGAACTATTTGAAGGAAAAAGGGTCAAGTGTAAATTTTTGTGGGCAAAGCAAAGGAATCACAAGAGGTTATGGAACTCTCTCCGATGGAATCATAATCTTCAACAAAGTTGTCCATATTGAAGGACTGGTGTATATTCTTCCGAGCATCATGCAACTATGTGAAAATAAGTCTATCATTGTTAAGAGACACAACAAAATAGCTTATGAAGTGTTTCATGGTTGAAAACCAAACTTTGGTTTTTTTTTCATATTTTGGTTGTGTGTTATGTCTTAAATGACAAAGCAAATCTTGAGAAATTTGATCTCAAAGCTGATGAAGGAATTTTCATAGGATATTCCTTATGTATTTGATGAGTCCATACTTGTAAAATTTGATGATCTCCAACCTTCTTTAGGTATCGGAGAGTGCCTCACACCATTCCATACACCTCATCCCTCACTTTCCGATATCCCTCACATCTCTCACTTACCGATATTACTTGCTCATACACACTCCAACGTCTCGTACACTCTCCGACGTTTCTTCTTACTTCACTATAGTTTCCAATTACCCTAATCACACTTCCAAAAATACCCTATCTTCTGAACTTGTTCACAAAACCCCTTCTTCTCTTGAATTTATTCCTTTAGAGGAAGAACCTCAACAAGCTGATGTTCAAACTCGGAGAGGAATTGGAAATCTCAATTTCTATGTGAATTGTCTTTCCATCATTGAACATAAACAACTTGGTGAAATCTAGTCGATCGAAGCTGGATATTAGCCATTCAAAAAGAGCATTCTCATTCTGAGAAAGATAAAGTCTGGAAATTGGTTTCTTGTCCTTCTCACAAAACCAAATGGATTTCCAAAGACAAGATGGATGAAGAAGGAGTCGGCTAAGCAAGCTTTCAATATTGCTTCTCTTGTCAAGGATCAAAAAGACATTTTGGATTCTCTTACTTCTCTTTATAAGAAGCTTGACAAGGCATCAAAAATTTTCTTTCTACCTTTGGTTTCAAGAGTTCAACCACTGAGGGGGAGAAATCCAGTTCATAACCCAATCATCCAGCTGTAGTCTCCAATCCACCACCTGTGGTTTCCGAGGTGGTTACCGAGGCAGTGGTCTCCGATGTCGTACCACCACCAGTTGTTTCCGATATAATTACCACTATGGTCTCTGAGGCAATTGTTACTACAGTTTCCGAAAAGAGCCAAGTCAATGAACCTCTAGTACCGGTTAACACTTGGACAACTAGAGATGAGGCCATCAAAGAAACTGAAGCATCATCTCAGGGGGAGGAAACCAATGTCCGAACTCTTGAAGAAACTGAAGAAGAAAAGATGAAAAAGGCTAAAGCTGAAAGGGAAGAAGCAATAAAAGCTCAACTTGAGTTTGACCAAAGAAATGTGCTCAAAATAGCTCAAGAAGAGGCTACTAAATTCACAGGCGCCGATACTCAGGGGGAGAAGTCCAGTGTCCGACTGGATGAAGATGTCAATATCGGTGCTAGCTCTGAGGGGGAGAAACAGAAGGATAAAGGCAAGAAGAAGTCTATGTGAAACAACCTCATGGTTAGAAGATCCCACTCATCCTGACTCATCATGACCATGTCTATCGGCTAGACAAAGCTCTGTATGGACTGAAGCAGGCTCCTTGCAACTGGTATGACACTCTCCAATTTTCTTCTGGACAATGAACTTGTTGAAGTAAAATTGATAACACTCTCTTCCTCCAAAAATCTAAAGGTAATATCACTCCTGTCTCCTGTTCAAATTTATGTTGATATTATTTGTGGAGCAACCGATGAAACTATGTGTGATGAGTTTGCTTCTCTCATAAAGAGTAGCATGAAATGAGCATGATGGGTAAGCTCATCTTCTTTCTCCTTCTTGGTCTACAAGTTAAAACATCTTTCTGAATGTTTTTTTTTAAATTAAAAAAAATAATTTAACTTTGACACTTGTATACCAATGAAGACTCCAATGGCTCCTCCTTAAACTTCTTCTCCTTTTAAACTTCTTCTGACCCTAATGGTGTATCAGTCTAAAAGGTACCTTGAATCTAAGTCTTTAGTATCTCAAAGACTCAGGTTCCAATCTCATCGGGTATTTGGATTCTGATTTTGCAGGTTCCAAAATAGATCCAAAGAGCACCATTGAAAGTTGTCAACTTCTTAGTGGAAAACTTGTGAGCTGGTCAAGTAAATAGCAACACTCAGTAAAGAGCAACTTCATGTTTATGATCAGATCTATCCAAAATTTCCATACTATGTGATATCTCAATTACAATTGCTATTGCAAATAATTATGTTCTCCACTCATGATTTGGGTAAAGGTGATGTTGAGTTTCATTTCATGTCTACTGACTTACAACTGACCGATCTCCTCACAAAGTAATTAGATGAAACCAATTCAACTTTCTCATCGGAGAACTAGGTATGTTATCTCTTCAATTTCTAATATTTAAATATAATATATATATATATATATATATATTTTCGGAGACTCTCCAAACTCCCCGAAACTTATAAAAAAATTAATAAAAAAAATTTAATTTTTTTTGGTGAGTACTGTAGCAGTATCCGAAAAAAAAATTAATTTTTTTCGGTGAGTACTGTAGCAGTATCCGAAAAAAAAAATTAATTTTTTTCGGTGAGTACTGTACCAGTATCCGAGGAAAAAAATTCGGCGAGTACTGTAGCAGTATCCAAAAAAAATTTCGGCGAGTACTGTAGCAATACTTCAAAAAAAAATTGGACTGTCTTCTGACTCACCGAAAATTTAAATTAAAAAAACTGTGTTAATTTTTCTCTCTGAAAATTTTGGCTACTCTCCGAAATTTTCTCAAAAATTTCAAAACTTTGGCAGAATTCTACTTTCTGAATTTTCAATGTTTCTTTTATTGAAACTTCTCTCTCTCTCATAGAATTTTTGCAAGCCTCTCTCTGAAATTATTTGGTTTCTTTTATTTTCTTTCTTTCCTACTCTCCGAATGTTCTTTTCTACTCACTGAAATTTTCTTAAAAATCCTTCCTATTTCTACTCTTCAATTTCGGATATAAAATTACTTCATTCTCCGAAATTATTTTTTCTTACTCGCCGAAATTTTCTCAAAATTTTCAAAAATTTTGGCAAACGCCAAAATTAATGCCCCGAAATCTTGACATTTCCCTTCTTGAAATTTCAGCCACTCTCTTTCTTTATCTCCGAATTTTGACAGTTAAATTCCTTCTAATTTCTTGAAATTTCTTTTATCTCTGTAAATTTCCTAAGATATACTATTCCCTATATATATTTGTGAAAAATCTTTCCGAGTTTTCTTGCTGTCACCTTCTAACCTTTGTCATATCAGAAATCTCTCCGATGGTTCTGTCAAAATACTCTCCGATTTTTGACTGTCAAAATAGTCACCGATCTTTGACTATCAAAATTCTCTCCAACTTTTGATTGTCAAAAATTCTTTAATCTTTTCTCTTTCAAAAATCTCTCAAAAGTCTCCGATGGATATAAAAGCTCTCTGATGTTTCTCTGTCTAATTTCGGATACTTAATATCCTTCAAACTTTATTCTTTCTGATCTCATGAGCATAAAATTCCACAAATTTTGCTCACAAATTTCTCTCTCCGACATATGGACCTAGTTAAGCAGAAAAAGAATATAAGGTTTATAAATCTTCTATCATTTCCACTTCCGCACCTGCTTCTACGGCTACGAAACCGAAAAAGCCATTGGTATCTACCCAAGCCAATATCCTTTCTAAGAAGCGGAGGAGTTCCAAAAGCCCCCCAAGTTCTCCTCAAAGAGACTTAGGGAACCTCAAGGGTCAAATACTCACAAGCCATTCACTGATTCCCAAAAATTGGTGGGTGTTGAAATTCTCCCTACTGGACCCAGGGAATCCTTTAAAATCTTCCTAGCTCCTTCATGCCCTCTAAAAAGGACATGATTGAACCTTCGAGGACCCACACTAAACCCTCCTCAACATTCTCTTTGGAACCTTCCAATTCCAAGGAATATTTTTGTCACATCACAGCCATGCACCCAAGATCTATGATCTTGATGACCTTGCACATCTCTGTGAAGATTCGGCGAAATTGGTCGAATTGGAGGGACTCCCACCTTTTTCTTGTTCACCAACATCTCCTTCTGGCAGAAATATTTCCACCTAGTGAACTCTCCGATATATGGGTTTGAGAAATAAAAAAAAAATAATTTTTTATTTTTATTTTTGATAGCTTATTTTTCCCTCTGGTGGACTCCCTGAATTTCTTCCACCTTCTCACCTCATTTAATCATCTTCTCCCTTCAGCCGTTGACGGGGAGAAAATTCAAAGTTCCTGATAAGGCTAAATCAACAGCAACTGAGAGGAAAAAAGAAATCTTCTCAAGAAATCAACTAAGGCTAAAGTATTGTAAGCTGAGGAGGAGAAGGAGAAACCAACAGAGAAGAAGAAATTTTCTCAAAAAGAGATCTCGTTGAAAGGGAAGAAATCTTCTAAGTGATAAGATATCAGATGAGGGGGAGCATCTAAGTGATTCTAAGAAAAATGAGTCGAAAGCAACTGTTGAGGGGGAGAAAATCAAACACAAACAAGAAGTTAAACCCGATGCAGACTGGATTCTTCTCTCTCTCATTCCACAAAAACAAAAATCTATATTTCAAAAAGCTGGCCAATCAAGGAAGCATTCATGATATCTCAAATTTTTGATCTATCAAATCCATCCTTGGAAGTTCAATCAGCAACAACCATCATCACTGCTCCAGAATATGGTATGTTCTCTGAAGATAATCTTAGGAACAAATATTTCTTCCAGGGCTACCAATATTCCTTTGCCGACAGCAGCTTCCTTCAAGAAATTCTAAGTGTGGTCCTCTACAGCAAAGATAAGGAATTCTCTAAAATGTAATCTTCAATGAACTCAAGAGTAAAGATGCTGATGCTACAACAATTCCCTTCAAGTACCCTGATGCTTGGTATATATGTAAATTTGTTTCTTATTTTTTTTCTCTTGTACATATGTTGCACATATTTTTTTCATACTGTAAATATCGGATACAATAACAAGAGAAAAAGAAAAAGAAAAATCTCTATGTTAAAAGAACCCAAAAAGAGCAAGAAAGGGTCAAAAGTACTTATGAGTTCTTTTTCAGCTTTCAAGACAAAATATTGGTCTCATCATCAAATAGGGGGAGATTGTTGGTTCACCGATGATTTGGTGATGAATCCTCAATCTTTCCTTAGTCAAAATATTTGGTGTCATCATCAAATAGGGGGAGATTTTTGGGTCACCGATGATTTGTTGATGACTCCTCAATCTTTCCTTAGTCAAATATTTTGTATCTTGGGTTCTTTGTAAAAGTCTGGTCATGCTCAACAAGTTCAGCGAATCGAAGACTAGTTGATACATAAGGAAACATATCAACATTTGTGGAAAGATGAAGATACGATTGTCATCCAGACTTAGGGGCTTTTTGTTTGCATCTGAACGATGTCATTCAGAGCCTACCTCTGAATCATGCAGGGGCTTTTCATGTTTGGCAAAAAAAATTAAACCATCTGAACCATGACAAAACCCTCTGCACGATAACTCACCGTGGTATATGCAAAATGGCTCAGACGTGTCTTTCTTCCACTTTTACCCTCATTTCTCCTTCATCTGCCTCCATAACTTTCCCATGAAGTTCTCTCCCATGAAGAAATCGGCGGAAGGTTAAGCATCCGGTCACGACTGAAGCTTTCCGGCAAAGCCCTCCGGTCACGACTGAAGCTTTCCGGCGACTCCTCCTCCCATTTTTCCTTCGATTTCTTAAACTGCACTAGTTGAAGCCTTTGAAGAATCCCCCTTTCGTTGAGGCGGAAGGTTAAGCACCGGAGACGAGGGCTATTCCCACTCCCACCACCACCCTGCACGACGACGAAATGGATATCAAAAAAAACCAATGAAGCGAAATACCGTCGGCGACTCCTCGGCCTTGGAACCCACACAACTCAATTTGTTGATAAAATCCAATTTTTTGATGAAATTGAATTGAAGAAAAGGATGGATTTTCAGATTTTCAATTTAGGGATTCGAAGAGAAAGGGGGAAAGGGGGCCAGAGAGAGAGAATGCATCGTTGGTGTGTTGTGTGAGAGAGAAATTGATTCCACAATTTTCAAACACCAATTTATATATGCAGATTGTTGATTCCATTTCTCCTGAACTCAAAAACTGTAACAAAAATGCAAAATTTTCAACCAAATACACTTAAAAAGTATGAAAGATTAGCTATGTATAAAGGGTTAAAATACTAATTTTTTCTCATTCAGGCCGATCATTCAGAGCAGTTACCAAACAACCACTTTTCGTTCTGCACTATATCATACAGAGCCTCTATACCATCTAGACCTCTATACCATTCAGCTCTATACCATTCAGCAACTACCAAACAACCCCTTAGCCAAATCATCAGCTAAAATGTTCAGCCAAAAGTGAAGACCAAAATCGGTAAGTAAAAGGACAGTAGAAGACACTAGCAGATATATCCTTTGTTCGGCTAGTGGTCCTATCTGGTATTTTGGGAGACTTTTATGAAGATACTCCTTATCATCAATATCAAGAATGTGGTGCCCAAGTTTTAGATACAAACATTATCTAAAAGTTTGTTCGTCTTTATCCAGAACTTGTTCCCCAAGTTCTAGATAAAGACTTTATCCAAAGGTTTGTTTATCTATTGCAACAACGTGGTCCCCAAGTTGATGGTTATCTAAAAGTTGATGGGATAACAAATGAAGACTTGAAGAAAAGGTGAATAGTGTCATCTGTACCATAAAGTATGACACCCATCTTTATCCAAATGAAACTTAGTCATCAAATTATATTGTGACAAGTGTCCCATGCTTCCAAAGCATAAGACACTATAAAAGGAGAAGAAGACCTCTCATACAACTCACGCCTTTGAAAAGAGAGAGATCTTCTAAGTGAGAAGCTGATGATTGGCATCAACATAACTACTGTGTGTTTAAGTTATGTCTATGTGTTCTGAGTGTTTTAACAGTTCATTTTAGCTTTCTTAGTGTTATAAGTTAATTACTTTTATCATGTGTTTCATGTGTTAAGATTGTTAGAATAGAGTGTTATCTATTCTTTTATGTGTAAAGTTTTTAATATTTATATTAAAAAAATTTAAAAAGAGTAAAAATTGTGTATTTGTATTCAACCCCCCCCCCCCCTCTAAAAATCCTTTACTTGTTTGCCATTACCCTAACCGGGACCAACAAGCTTAACGCCTAGTGAAAATAACAATTTATGGTTAAAGCATTAAAGCATTAAAGAAGATTATAAAATCATGAAAGTGGCTTTAAATTAACTAATGCACAATAATATGATGTCCTTGCCCTTGGGAGGGTGTAACGCATCAACAATTAAAGGGGGAGTCCCGTCTAACCTTTGGTAGTAGCGGAACATGTAAGTAAGCCACATTACAAGGTTACATGGCACCCCTAAGTAGGGAAATGTATCTTTAGCGTCAACCATATCCGGATCTTTAGTCAAACATTATCACATAGTATCAACCCTATCCAAGTATTTAGCTAGATATGCTAATGAACTCAACTCTATCCAAGTCTTTCACCCAAGAGGTTCCAAAGTTCAACCCTATCCGGATCTTTACCTTGTTCCCTCTAAATTAATATTGCACAAAGGATGTATCCTGTGCCAAAATAATATAAACCGACTTATATGCATATGGATCCATTACATTCTAGCCATAAAGTTTAATATATCAATCTAGACATATTAATGATTTCACAACACAAATACTTTATACAATTATCATTTCTCAACAAATAAAAATTCCCAAATTTAGGCCAAAGTGGTTTTGAGTTTTAAAACCAATATTACTTAGAAATAAGCTAATACCAAGTATTTAAAACTATTCCTCATACTCATTTTAATAATATAATCAAAATTCTCAATTATCTCAAGTTTGACCTAGTTTGTCAAAATCAACCAAATGCAAAAATACTTGAAATATAAACTTGTAGGAAGGAAAATGTACCATTTTAACATGTATATAGTTTTATAAAGGGGTAGGATGAACTCACAAAGCTAGGGTTTGAGAAACCCTAGAAAAACTCCAAAAATGGTGAAGAAGATGAAGTTGGTGAAAAACACAATAAATCTTGAAGCTCCAACCTTGAATCTCTAAGCTAGATCCGAAATAAATGCTTTGATATGGTTGGATTGGAGTAATAAATGCTCACAAAGTTGGTCTTGGAAGAAGATATAGAGAAAAATGAGTTTGAGAGGATAAATGAAGAAAAACGAGACTTGGGAATATGAGGGGTAAAAATTCGGCTTACATACACGTGATAGGGGTTCACTGCGTGAAAAAAGGGGCCCGCGCGACATTAGGTCGCGGGATTACCCGCGTGTGCGGACAGGGAATTCTGGTCGCCAGGTAGCTCGCGGGAGTACCGAATTTTGCACAATCAAATCCCTTTTTGTATGCAGCCGCTAGAATTCAAACCCCCACCAAACAACAAATTAATCTATCCACAATCTTAACTCAAACTAACTAACTTTACCAAATTCCATATAATATTAACCTAATCAAATATTCAAACTTTAAATTATGATTTCACCTCACTAATTGAATTTCGATAAGTTTCTGGGTGTTACAGTTGCCATTGGAAGACCAAGAAATAAGATTGTCGTCGAGATAGACACAATAGTCAAAGATAGAACAACGAGTGTCAAGGCATCTACTCCAGTCTGCATCATAATAAGCAATTAAACTAGAAGAGCATGAGGTCGTAAGGAGAAGACCATACTGAAGAGTGAAGAGTGCCTTGCACAAAATGTAATGTATGTTTTACAGCTTCAATGTTTAGGTTGCATACATAAAGAGACAAACTTGTTTCATTGCATAGCTGATGTAAGGATAAGTGAACATCAAGTATTGTAGGGCACTAGCAAGACTTCGATATAGCGTAGGATTATGACAGAAGAACCAACATTTGCGCTAAGTTTATCCTTTGTCAACCATAGTGCTAATTGGCTTGCAATTGCTCATATGAGTTTTAGGGCTGTAAATGAACCAAACGTTCATGAACCATTCCACGGGAAGTTCGTTTATGTTCGTTTACTTAATAAACGAACCAACGTGAACACACTTTTTTGTCCATTTAGTTAAATGAATGAACATGAACGATGACTTTGTTCGTTCATTTACACTCGTGAACGTTCATTAATTTTGTTGTTTATGTTCATTTACGTTTATTTATGTTCATTCGTTTACGTTCGTTTATATACATACATATATATATATATATGGGGACGGGTTCAAATGAAAACTCAAATTTGGTTGTGAATGTGAGAACAAATGAGAGCGCGACACGTGTCATATTCAGACTGAATAAATACTATATTTAGTCTGAATATTTCTTTGATTATTCAGTCTGAATAATATACATTCAGACACTTGTCACGCTCTCATTGTCCTCACGTTCACAACCAAATTTGAGTTCTAATTTGAACTTTCCTCTCTCTATATATATGACATTAATATGTAAAAGTAATAATTGAGTTAAGTCTTTTAGAATTCCATCTTAATTCCACCTAAATTTACCGGGTTTTAAATTTGGTTACGTTATCTTAGAGGAAGAAATGATAAACAATGATGGTTGTTTTCTGTTCATTTGTGTCTATTTGTTTATGTTTGTTCGTTTATTGTTTTGTTTAGCACCTTAACGAACGAAGACGAACAAACACATTTTTTAGCGAGCGAATATGAACACAAAAAATTCGTTTGATTACGTTCATTCATTTAGCCATCTTAAGGAACGAACAAGAATACATAAAATCTCGTTTGTGTATCATTTGTGTTCATTCGTTTGTTCGGTTAAGTTAAACGAATGGACATGAACACAAAAGGTTTTGTTCGTTCACCGTTCGTGTTTAGGGGTGTACGTGGTTTGAGTTGGACGGTTTACGACATTTATACAATCCAATCCAATTATGATGGTTTGGAAAAATCTCAACTCAACCCCGACCCAGTCAAAAGTATAACTGAACCCTTGGGGGACGGGTTGGGTTGGCGGTTAAGTAGTTACATAAAATTGATGAATAAAATATTTTATAGGACTTACGCTTATAAGACCAAACTATAAAATATCATATCTAAAAGTATGACAAATTTACAATAGATCTATAGCATGCTTTTGATTTTAGAACACTTTTTAGATAAAGTTTCATATTAGCTATTTAATAGAACAATTTTAATAAGTGTCCTATAACCTCATCTATATATTCGGCACTTGTATTCATATGACTCGTTTTCAAATATTGTCATATAAAATAAAAATACCATAATTTTATTTTTAAAACGTTATAAAAGCTTGGTAAACTTAAGTCCTATAAAACATCATATTAGGAATCTTAGACAATTTTATACGTCATAATAAACCTAACGTTGTTGTAGTGAAATGCTATAACTATTAGCATTTTGTTACTACCAAAGTAAAATATCAAATGAGGAAGTCTTTATATTGATAGATTCATCAACCAAGTATCCATCAACATCATTCATATTCTCTGACACATCCGTTTGTTATTGCTGCAAAAACGGCCCAAAAGTCTTCTCCTGTTAGATTATATGTCATTATTCTTTGGTGGTGAATATCCTTTGGTAACCTATACTAAGCATGGGTTGGGTTTCGATGAGAAAACGAGTTAAGGTGAGAAATGTAAGAAATGATCTCCACCATGGATGCACATTAGGATGAGATGCACTGGATCAATCTATGTATAAAGCATCATTCATGAGTGAGTTTGAGATTAAAGGTGATCAAGAGTCCAAACACCTTGCTTACGTTTCTCATCTTAACTTTACTTCTCACACGATCATTCGTCTACTATACATATACTAGAAATAAATACAAATATTATATAAAGTTTGACACATTATTAATATATATATATATATTAATATATATACATATATATATATATATTAATATATATACATATATATATATCTAATAGACTAGTAAGGGTATATTATTTTGTTAACCCAATTTATAGTGTTAACTTTGTTAACCTATTACAACCATTCATTTTGTGAATCAATGGATGATATATTTATGATGTCAATTTTGTAATAATTAATAATATTATATGTTACTATCTAAGGTGAACATATATGAATAAGAGTATTATTGAAAAAAAATTCGTAAAGATATGGATATATTAATGTTTTGTAATTTCCCATGTTTTGTGCCCATGGATATTCGCCTCTATATGAACATGGATTCACTAATTAAAAATTATGAACAACGGGTATACTTAACGATGTATTTGAATGTTCATATATGTTCACGTGTGTTATGTGCATTGGTTGGATGTTCACAGATGTTCACAAAAATTCAGTTGATTGTTCCGTGACACTACATTTTCTTCAATGTTTATGAATTGTGGATCACAATCGGCATCCATGCATGTACTACATAAAAAAGTTTTATGTCTATTACAATAACTTGAATATGATGATCACGTCTTCTTATAATACATCTACTAAAAAAAATAAACAATATATTATAGCTACAATTATGGGATTTAGTTTTTGTAACATCTCATTAATGCACATATCATTATGATTAAACCTAAAATGACCATTATATCCTGATTCTTAATTGCATTAATATGGTTGAAGCTAAATGAAATATGGCGCGTGATTGGTCAAAAAGGTTTGTAGAGTTTAAAGCTTTTTTTTCTGGTTAACAAAAGATTATGATTCTAGACTAGTATATTATGTATAGATATAAATAATTTTTTATCGAAGTTATACACATTAGTAGGGGGTTAACGGGTTGGCGGGTTAGATTGGGTTGAGCTAGGCTAATCCAATTTCAACCCTCTTAATTGGTGGGTTGGCAGGTTGACGATCTGATGATTTAGCAAGTTGAGTTCCATTGGATTGTTAACATTTTAAATTGGACTGTTTGACGGTTTTTTATACACCCTTAAATAAAATTTGAGGAACTCACAAAACCATACTTTTAAAGAGCTACCATGTTTTTACAAAATTTCTAGTTTCTTCAATTTTTGTAGGAGACGCATCAAAGTATGAGGAACTCTTAAAAAATATGGTTTTTGGAAAGGCGCCTCTCTAAAAAGACCCAAGGTATTTTGGCTTTTTGTTAATTATGGACAAAAAATTAAAATAATTAGTGAAAAACATATAAAGTTGTAAATGAAAATCAACCAATCAAATGTATTCCAACTAAATAAATTGGAAATTAAATTTTTGTATATTTATGACGAATATTTGATGTGACATTTATATCCATATCTAGATGATGTCATACCAATATGAATTTATTCATATAAGAGCATTTCCAACAGCTATGCTATAATATTTCTATAATAGAGTAATAAAAGTCAAAATCTCTATAAAAATTTACATCTAACTCCAACAACTAATCTATTTTAAGCAATTCTAACATTAATTATATTAATAAAATATTTTATTCACCTAATAAAATATTATTTATCTCTCCTACACATTTTATCTAAACACTCTAATTGGTTGGATACAATTAAATATTATTTTCTCTCTCTTTTAATGGCTTTTAGAGATTTCTCTAAATTTAGAGATTTTTACAATCTCTTTCATGTTTTTTCTATTTTAGCATAGTGGATAGCATAGTTGTTGGAGCAACAAAAATGCTAAAATCCTACTTTTTCCTATTTTAGCATAGCTATTGGAGATGCTCTAATCATATCTTTGTTATACAATAATTGACACAGAACAACAATAGAATGAAAAGAATGAACTTATAATTTTCATCAATTAAATCCTTTCAAATAAGAATAAGATGCAAGTACATAATTATGAGACATATTAGTTTTAATCTATCTTTAATATGTTTATCTTAACCATAAGGGTGGTGTCTCAATGATTTGAGTTTGTACTCCAAAGATCAAAAGTACCTGGAGGTCATAAGTTTGAATCCATGAAGGAATAAAAATTCTCTTATGGTCACGGAGGTTCAAATACGGTGACTCCGGGTTACCCGCAAAGCAGGTGGTTGTTCTGTGGTTAGTCGGCTCGCTTAACGGGTTGGATATTGTCATATATCCTAAACGCTGACACACTTATCCTATAACAATCTTTTCTTTTCTCAGTTATTCAGAAATTTGAATTTGATAGGGTATATTTGAATATTTGTATTCATTTATAGGTAAATTATATTAGAATATGTGTTGTCATTTAATTACCATTTTAGGATCATGTTCTTATAAGACATTTTAAAATGTCTATAGTATGAAAAAAATTATATCTTTTACTAAACATATATACAAATTGATATGTTATTGAAAATATGTTATTAAACCATATAAATTTCAAAATATAAATAATTTGAACATGTTATTGAATTATTTAATTTTATAGAATGTCGTCCTTCTGTATGTAAGTAGCATGTAAAAACATATTTAGAACTATGCTCGTTAATCCAAGATTGCATAAGTTATCATATTTATCTGTTTATTTAATACATAAAATATCAGTCATTTTTGTTATAAAAATTTCAATAATGGTAATAATTATATTTTGTGTGTTGAGCAATTTTTATTGATACATGTGAATAATACAATAGAATTTTAAATATGAAAAGTTTTATTTTAAAATTGTTGTTTCTCAGTATAAACACGTAAATTTAAAAACAAAAAAAATAAAAGCATTTCATTGTATCTATATCTATAGTATCTATACTATATTATAAATTATATGGCAAAAACTCTTAAAAATTGTTTTTTATGCATGTAGTACCGTTTATGATAGCTTTAAGTTTATATTTTATTACAATTATGTGTGTGTGATGATTGGTGTTCTCGTAATATAAGACTCTAACAACATGGATAAAAATGAAAGAGTTGTTGAACACACAATAGATCAAAATAAGTAACTTCGTGATAAACTCAGTAAATTAATTTTCTAATTTCATAAGACATAAATATAAGAATACTAATTTTCTATTAACTAAAATATCAATGACTTTTTATAAACTAAAATATCAATGACTTTTTATAAACTAAAATATCAAATATAACAATTGTAGATAATTAGATAGAGATGCATGCATATGGAGAGAGGAAAAAAATAGAGAGAGAAAGAGAGAGAGTGAGACTAAGTGATAATGGAAGTGGGTAACAACTAAAGGGTTCATCACGAATTCACTCTTAAGAACATTACCCTTTTTCAATATATATATATATATAAACATTTTTTAAAGGATGAGGGTGATCAGGTGATACCTCTAGGTCAACATTGGTTCCGTCCATGGTTTTAGTATTACAAAAAAAAAATTAAAAATCATTTTTGATGTATCAAGTACTATTTATTTATACATATTACTTAGAAATTCGAGATTTCAAGTAAATTGTGTTGAAGTACAATTTATTAAAGCTATAAATGAAAACTTTTAAATAATTAATTTGATAATAATGTCAATATATCTTTTTCAAATTTTTATGCTAGCTTTAAGTGTATATTTTATTACAAAAATAAAAACATTATTAATTTCTAAAAACCACATAAAATCGTATTATAACATCAACAAATAATAAAGCTAATAATTAAAATCAAGATGTGTTTTGGAATATTACACTTATAGTATTCAATAATATTTCAAAAACATGTGGACTTTTTTAAATTGTAATTTACTTAAATATAACTTTTAATTTAAAAAGTCAATTACAATTTTTTATATAATAAATGTTTGAGTAAACTATAAATTTGGTCCTTATGGTTGTAAATAACACTCTTTGTACTACAGTTTCAAAACTACAGGATGACTACCGTTGTTTTCAAAAATATTCGGATTTGATCTTTTTTCTCTAATGGTCATTAAAAAATTTCGTTTAAGGAGAGAAACTTTCATTCTTTTATTGATTTTTTTGTCTTTTGCAAAATCAAAATCAATTTTATGATTTTGATCTATGTGGTTTTAGACATATGATTTGTCCCTATCTGGACAGGGACGCCGGTTTACCCGCCTCAATCAAGGATGAGCATCGGAGATTCCTTGCTAAACCAGGGTCGGGTATTGTTTTCCTAGACCCATTCCATACCCGTATTATAATGGATAATTTCAATATATATATATATATATTTATATATGTTAATCTGAAATATAACAAAATGAAAAGCAGGTTTCCATCTTATGCCTATTCCAACGACAATCATTCAATTTAAATAATGTACCTTGTAATTCCATGGTCGACCATTCTTTTGAATAGTTTATTAAAATGTTATTATAATACTTGAATAAATAGAGTAAATTACATTTTAATCCATTAGTTTGACACTCACCATTTAAAATGGACCATTTTGAATTATCAAATAAATGGGGGAAAAATCTCTTATTCCTGATTGGAAACAGGGATGAGGATGTTATCTTATTCTCAAGCAGAAATGGGGACGAAGATTGGAGTCCCCGTTACATTCACATGCCTAATGATTTTTTAACTGATAAAATATATATATATATATATATATATAAAGATAAAAAGAACGAAAATACTTTCATATAATTGAATCTTTTTGATGATCATTACATTTTTACAAATCACAATGATAATCTTGATAAATTTCAAAACCTCAGGGATGAAAAATGTTAAATTTAAGAAAGCACATGAACCAAATTTGTAGTTTACTCAAAATAAATGTTTAAAAAGTAAGTGGTTTTTGAGGGGTAGCATTTTTGATGTATATTATCCATTACAGCTTCTTTACAGCTAGATAGGTAGTGTGGGGACCACCTTTCCTTTTTGCAAATGGAAGTAGAGGGGCCCGACTCACATGGCCACGTCAACCTCTTGACCCCACATTTACCAACCCAATTTTATATTTTATTTTAATTAATCATATATATATTAAATAATTATAAGATTTAGTAATTGGATTAATTTAAACAAAATTCAAATACATTATACAAGTTGTTTTTTTTTCTAAAGGTTCATGTTCTTTTAAACATAATAGTTTTCTTTAATATTTTTATCCCAATCCTTTATTATTCTTTTGTTTTTTGGGAAGAGAACACATTATTAACTTCACATTTTCATTTGTCACTTCTAGTTCTAAGTGTATATGTATTAATTATTCTCAAATATTATCATCTTGAGGTTTTTTGGATTGACATATCTCATGTTCTGTAAACTTGTTTTTCTGTCAAATATTTTCGTTATTATCCTAAAAAAATCGGTTTCACATGACTACTGAAATTATGAAACATGATGATTGATTGATTGGGGACTTGTTGACCAAAAATTACAAGGTTCTTATTTTATCATAAATCATACTTCAAAATACATTTCCGTACATTCTCAAACAAATTAGAGCATACAGAAAACAACGAACCTCTTGAGGTTGTCAGAGTTCAAATCTAACTAATATTTGTAACAAAATGTTGAGGCATTGTGTTCTTGTTGCAATTTATGTTGTAAATAGATTATTGAGTATTGTTCTTTGATTAGTTTTAGACTGTTCTTCGACTGTCTAATTTTAGGGAATCCATGGAGGTAGGTCGGTTGGTCATATCTTAATTTTGCTTCCTACTACTCGCTGATTTGAGTCCCCTGAGGGTTATTAGAGGTTTGTCCAACTATTAACTTTACTATCCCATCAAACTACTAGAGGCGCATGTAAACTGGCATTTAACACCCAACAATTAAAAAAACAGTTTTAGGGTCATATGAATTATCGATATGTTCTTCCTTCATTTAAGGTTTATACTATTAACTATTTGGCTTGTTGGTCTCATTTCTTCTAACGCTGTTTAATGCAAATCAATACTTACGTCAATATCTTCAATGTATAGATTAATTGGATTGCTAGTTAAAATACACGATGATAACAATTAAAATAAAGACAATATTAAATATCAGTTTGTTATGTTAAAAAAAAATATTTAACTTGACGTATAACATCTCCAACAACTATGGTATATTTTCTCTAAAACATAGTAAGAAAAATCAAAATATCTTAAACAAATTACATTCAACTTCAACAACTACTCAATTGTAACAATTTTAAAATTAATTATATTATTAAAACATTTAATATTTTTAATAATTTTTATTAATAAAATAATAATTTCTCTCTCTCTCTCTCTATATATATATATATATTTAGAAATTTCTTAAGCTTTAGAGATTTTTATAATATCTTTTCTCTTTTCTCTATTTTAACATACAAAATAGTACAACTATTGGAATATAAAATTGCTAAAAATTCATTTTTTTTAATTTTAACATAGCTTTTGGAGATGTTCTAAATGAACAAAGATATTTAAATATTATTGATACATAAAAATAAAATAATATCACTTTTATAAGACAAACTTAAATAAATAAATAAAAATGAGGAAGACTAATGACATCTCTATGTATTTTGCTAATGACACCCCTACTCATGAAATTATTCTTAAACGGGTAATGTTATTGGCACCCCTATGCACAATTTTTTTTAATATTTTTATAATTTTGAAAATGTAAAAACTTGGCTTTGACGTAGACGTGTGTGAAAAAGAATTCACTAATAAGGGTGTCATTAGTAACAAATAGAGATGCCATTAACCATTATTTTTAAATTGATTAATATCAAAACTAACTTTTTACGTTATCAATGCTATAAAAGTACATAAATTTTTGTGCATAGAAAATATCAATTAACATTTCTATAAAAATAGGAGAGTGCTAATGACACCCTTTAATAGGGGTGTGCACGAAATTTTTGGTACTGTAGTAAGGTTTTGATGTAGATAAGTGTAAGAAAGAATTCACTTTTTAAGGGTGTCATTAACCTCCCATAAAAATACCGTACTATTAATTAATTAATTAAAGATAAAAAAAAAGGGGATTTTGTGATTAGAAAAAGGTACAAATTCGGACATAACAATAAAAAGGGTCGAATGTCAAATCAGGGGGACATTTGCCCCAAACCCATCCCCGCGTTTCTCTCTCTCCTAAACCCATAATCTTCATACCCAAATCACCCAATTCTTTTGTGTTTTAGGGTTTTCAGCATTCGATTTACCCACTAATCTTGATTCAAATTTCATCAATGTTGCTCTAGTCTCTTCTAGATCTGCTTCCACCTTCTTCAATGTCTTCGCTGTAAGTTATTAACGATTCTCATTATTATTAATTGGTACAGAATTTGTGAGACCACATGTTTTCGTATCTGCATTTTGCATCTTTAATGTTTCTGGAGATCATTTTTTGTAATTAAATGTTTATTTGTGTGTTATATACGTATTTACATTACAGTTTTGTGTTGAAGGATTTTGTATAAATTTTACTAGTTCATATGAAGGTCTTCGTTGTTGGATTTAGATCGTATTAAGAAAGTTTTTAGATCAGCTGATGGAGTTTGGTGTATTTACTGATGTGTTTTTGAAAACGAAATAGGGTTTCTGACGACGAACCATTATGACAATCCGTAGTGTAAAATGAGCGAAAAGGAGACTTTCAGGATGAAAACGAAGCCACCTCTTGTACCGCTTGGGACTCTGATTAGGCGTGAACTTAGGCATGGGAATGTAGAGAAACCTACTGTCAATCATGGACAGGCCGCACTGGCAAAGAAAGGGGAGGATTATTTCTTGATCAAGCCTGATTGCCACAGAATTCCTGGAAATCCGTCAACATCTTTCTCAGTTTTTGCTGTATATATGCAAACCTTTTTCTTTATTGTTTATAAGCTGTTCTAGAATGGTTAATAACTGGATTGTTGGAAATTTGGTTTGTTGGTAGATATTTGATGGGCATAATGGTATATCAGCTGCCATATTTGCAAAGGAAAATTTGTTAAACAACATCTTAAGTGCGATTCCTCAAGGATGTGACCGTGAAGAGTGGCTTCAAGCACTTCCTAGAGCATTGGTTGCAGGGTTTGTAAAAACTGACATAGAGTTTCAACAGAAAGGTAACGGCTTTAGTGCTTTACCTCATTTAACATCATTATCACTTAAAACATTCATTTATTTTTCTTTGTGTATTCCTATTTAACTATTTTTGATGAATATTTAGGTGAGACATCTGGTACAACTGTTACATTCGTTGTGATTGATGGGTGGACCATAACTGTTGCCTCTGTTGGGGATTCAAGATGCATACTAGACACACAAGCTGGTGTGGTATCGCTATTGACAGTTGATCATAGGCTTGAAGAGAACGTTGAAGAAAGGGAACGAGTAACAGCAAGTGGGGGTGAAGTAGGACGCCTTAATATCTTCGGAGGAGATGGGGTAAAGAAGTCATTTTATAAGTTTTGTGCTTGTAGGAAAGATAGTTGTAAATCTTATATCTTTGCGGCTTTTATGTTATAGGTTGGTCCACTTCGCTGTTGGCCTGGTGGGTTGTGCCTTTCAAGGTCTATTGGCGATACAGATGTTGGGGAGTTTATTGTCCCAATACCTCATGTCAAGCAAGTCAAGGTTGCAAATAATAAATGCTTTCGTCTCTTATTGGTTTTGAATTCTGATATGATTAAAACTGATACTTTTTATTTGTATGTATAGCTCTCAAATTCTGGGGGAAGACTTATAATTGCTTCTGATGGTATATGGGATGCTTTGTCATCTGATGTGGCTGCTCAATCTTGCCGTGGATTGCCTGCAGAACTTGCTGCCAAGCTTGTTGTAAAGGTGTTGTCCAGCCAACGATATATAACTTTCTTATTATGTTTACTTATTTACTTATCGTAATCCAATGCTTTTAATTTGGTTTCAGGAGGCTCTTAGGTCACGTGGACTAAAAGATGACACAACCTGTCTGGTTGTTGATATCATCCCATATGGCTATCCAGTTCTGCCTCCGACACCCAAAAAGAAACAAAATCTGATAACTTCACTCATTCTCGGAAAGAAATTTCAGAACTCTACGAATAAAGGACCAAATAAGCTTTCAGCTGTTGGGGTAGTAGAGGAACTGTTTGAAGAAGGTTCTGCAATGCTTGCAGAAAGGTATGTTAGGGATCAACTTATTCTAACTTGCCTCCAGCTACTTTTTAGAAATCTTCTAGCTTTAGAGATGTTAAAACCTGCACAACCAGATTTATACGTCTAGATCTGACCAGTTATAGATAGTTGCTGGATAAAAGATAACCAATTCAGGGGAGTGCTATAATGAAAAACTTTCATTGGTGATTGATGGAACATCATCTGCCATTAGATTTTTTGTTAAATGGTGTAATTAAGATGCCTCATTAGACGGGAATGACTTGCAGTCTTGCACTTGGGAGATATTCAGCTTTTTACATATACACATGAAAAACAGAATGCATATATATATATATATACATACATACATGAATTGATTTACACATTGTGACACTTTTAAACTAGATATAAGTTATGAGGGTTATCCATTTATCTTCACCCCGTTGTCCCTTGCTTTCCAAGTTTATATGTTGTTTTTGAACCTATGAGTGCAGAGATCTTG
Source organism: Silybum marianum (assembly GCA_036898165.1). Classification (NCBI taxonomy): domain Eukaryota; kingdom Viridiplantae; phylum Streptophyta; class Magnoliopsida; order Asterales; family Asteraceae; genus Silybum; species Silybum marianum. Next base: position 13,601,458 of record CM072528.1, read on the forward strand.
ATCCTCATGCACATGCACATGCACATGCACATGCAAGGATTTGGGTAAATAATGTAAAAAATTAAGAAACAATAAGCTAGTCAGGAAGACGTGACACAAATTTCTGTTAAAAAGAATACGTCAAATATGGATTTTGGTCGACTATAATAGCCGCTTGTATTGAGATCTATGCACATGATCATGATTTCATGAATGATATCGTGACTTACCATGCTACGTTCAATGTGGTTTTTTTAGATTTTATTTGTTTAATCTCAAATGCTATGGACCATATATGGTTATTTGGGCTTGATCGTTTTCTTATAAAATTTCCTAGTAAATCAAATTGAAGAAAGTATTTAGAGTTCTTGAATGCATGCAGTGTATCAAAGGTCAATTACGGTTTTGAATATTGTAGTATAAAAATCAATGTTGTATGTTGAATAATTTTTACCTAATTGCAATCAAGCCTTTTTTTTCTGTGCACCAATGCTTCTATAATTAGTGCATATGCACAAATGCATGTTACAATTACCGGTATGCATTAGTGCATACCGTCTAGATGGAGGGCCCCAGGGTGTTCTTCAGTTTTCTCTTTTTTTGGCGTTTTCCCTTGAACCTGACCCTCTATATATATGTTTGTGTGTGTGCATATATATATATATATATATGATAAGACTTCCCTATTTCGCTAACCGACGTTGGTATATAAAATCATTATAGCGTTGTGTATTTAACTTGCATGCAGGCTGGGAAAAGATTTGGGTTTAAACTCAAACTCGGGAATGTTTAGATGCGCAGTTTGTCAAGCGGATCATGATGACGTATCTGAAACACAATCACAGCCATGGGAAGGACCGATGTTATGTTCAAAGTGTCGTAGAAAGAAAGATGCAATGGAAGGGAAAAGGTCAACAAGCATAATGACATAATCTGCTACTGCTACTGCTACTGCAATGCAACTAAGGTAAATAGTAATACATTCTTTCTGTGCTAAAATCTAAAAAAAATGGTGTGTGAAAGAGATACAGAGTTTGTAGGTGAGGGTAGGAGGAGTGTGTGTGTGTGTGTGTGTGTGTGTTGATTATAAATTGTGCTTGGCTGTTGGATTGGACTTACTAATTAAGAACAAATGTTTACCATCATATATACATATAAGAAATTAAATTGGAGTGTGATACTTTGATTTTGCAAATGAAAGCTTTAATGTGTTTTGTAACTATGTTAATTTGTTTCTGTTTTAAGCTTATTATTCAATAGGTTATATATATTTAAGAAAAAAAGTATCTTTTATTTATGATTCATTTCTATATGTATGCTTTTATGTACACATGAAAAAGGTTTGGTAATAATTGTCTACATTTTTATTTAAGCGTATCCCAAAAGTAATGGCTTACTTTCCAATTTTGCCCTTGATCATAAGAGGGAGAAATGTGTTACTCTCATGTATTATTAAGGATAAAATTATGATTTAGTTAATTAAATAACTCTAAAAAGGGCATGTCACAAATTTTTGTCTTTGGAAGTTTTTTTTTTAATTTGTTGATTTACTCTAGATTTCTTTTTTTATATGAATGATTGGAAAAATGCTAATTAGGGTAAGAAGTTTGATCAAGTAAGTACTTTCGATAATTGTTGTTTCTCAGATGTTTTTTTATTAAAAGTCGGCAGAGTAAAATGACCATTATAACCCTATGTTTGGAGATTAAGTGTTAACAACGGATTTATGTCGCATATAGTGTAGTCATGTGCCATTGCATGATTGTAACGTAGCATAATTTTTTATGGTCCTTAATGGTGCCAATATTTGACATTTTTTTCTGGACTTGCCTTTATTTAAAGGGGTGTTTAGTTTGCGGGATTTCTATGGAATTGGAATGGTCAATTTTATTGATGAAATTCTATCCAGTCGTTTGATTCAACTTTTGAAAGGAATTGAATTCCTCTATAACATATATGAATTCCGCCATCCATGGATTTGTTCATTCCATGGCGCTATAGCAAAAGGAATTAAATTCCATTTCTTCTATTCTTTTGGAAAAGACAATTATACCTTACAAGTTACTCAACGTCTTCTCCTTGATCTCAAAGCTATGAGACGTGTTCTTCATTCTTGCTCTCTTCTTGCAAAGCTCTTCATCGTTGCCACCACCAGGTAACGATAAATTACAAATGGTGAAGATCTTCAGGATTCGAATAGAGATCCATATTCAGATATGTCCCGTTCATGTGCAAAGCGATAAATAAATCAGACACAGAAAGAGGAGGATGTTGATGGTGGTATGAGGCCAAAAGATCCTAACCACAAACCCATTTTTGAAGAAGAAATCAAAATAACAATAAGAAAAACCCTAAATCGATGTTTAGCATCTTTATCTTCATGTTAGATTGGAAAATAGAAACAAATGGGTAGAAATCGAGCAACAACATTCATCATCTTCGTCTTTTTTCTGTTGGGATCTAACCGACGAAGAAGGTTATGCTCGATGTTGCAGGGGGGCGGAGTTAGGGAAGGAGAACAATAACAACACCCAATTCGGGATGAAGATGGTGGATCGAAGACAACATATCATGGTTTTGGGATTTTCGGGTATGTTTTGTCAAGATTTAGGGTTCGACAACAGTGGTGATGCTTCAAAAAGGAGGAGAACGATGATGTAGGGGGGTGATGTCAGCGTTCACCTTAGTTGTACATATAGCTTAGAAGCTTGTACATTTACTCTAGATATCGTTTTTTATTAATTTAAGGTAAAAAAGAAACAAATTCATAAAAAGGGTATTTTGGTCTTTTTTTATTATTTCATTCCATTTCCTAAGCTATATTTTGTTAACCAAACACGTAGATTCCAATTCATCTGACAATTCACATTCCATTTCCTGCCAAACAAACATTTGGTCAAACCTCAAATCTTTTCATTCCAATTCAATTGACAGATTCCATTTCTTCAAAAAACATTCAGCAAACCAGATGTCCGCTAAATGTTAGACTGAAATCTTTTATCAAATGTTTTGTATTATATGTTGAGTGAAATTTGATGTTTATCAAATGCCTTACATATATTTTTAATTTTTTACTTCTGAAAATATATTGATATTCAAGATAATAACATATTACAATTTTCATAATTTGAAACGAGTACCCGTTTAAAGCATTTAACATTAATTAATATGCAATTTGATAGTTTATGTTTGTGAAGTGAGGCATGAAACTTGAGCCCGTCGATCTTTATCACACAAATGACAACCCCCAAATCTCATTTGTTTCTTGCACCATCAAGATTCAAACTAGTAAAGTCCCAAAAATGGTGCAATAAACCACTATAAAATTATTCATAAACCACTATAAATTAGTAAGATCATTTAATAAAAATGCTACTGAATCATTGTAAACTATTATTGGTTTTGAGTTGTTCGTTTATTTGTTTTAGTCTTGACGCATTTTCTACTTTTTTTATTTGGATGTGATCCATGTGTAGTAAGCATGAATCACGAAGGGGTCTTCAATTGATATGTTACGGTTTAAAAGGTCGGGTTTTGGAGAGGGAAATCACATATTGAAGAATGTGTAAATAAGGAAAATGGCATCCTTTGTCTATGGTCATCTGCATTTCTATCTTTGTCTCCAATTAAATGCATAGTCAACGATCAAATGTTTATTTTTACCTGTTACCGGTAAGAGGTGATAATACGCTAGTAAACAATCCCTTATTAGGGGCGTTTACCAAATGCTAAACGAGTAATTGCTTACCGCATGACTTACTTTAAGCATGACAAAGACCAAGAATTTTACCCGGTTAGTGTTTACCAGGTAAGAGACGCTTACCAATAATCTTACTAGTTCAATTTAATGACCGAGAATCTTAATAAGATAAGTGAGGACGGTGACACTTAGTCGGTTAGCATTGCTAAATGGCCTCTAAGTCTCCAGAATATTTATATCCGATCAATCTCTCTCTCTCTCTCTCTCTCTCCCTCCCTCCCTCCCTCCCTCCTTGTCCATTTCTTGATTTTTTTTAAATCAAAATTCCTGTTTTCATCAAGGATTCCTAAAGGAAACAAAACTAATAATACGACTACTTCATATTGTGTCTAGAATAGAAGACACAATCTAACATATTCTTATTGATGGTTTTAAAAAAAATTAGACTAATCTCGAGATATCCCCAACATTTTCCTTACCATAAAATACTTAGGGGGTGTTTAGTTTGTAGAATGAAGTTTGGTGAAACTGGAATCGAATATGATAGAATTTGACCATGCGTTTGATTGGTAGAAATTGGAATGGAATCTCTAAAAAAATTGAAATATCCATCTTTATTTGGAGGAAGGGTGGGCGTGGAAGTTATGATGACAACAATCCCTCCCGTCGTGTCCCCACACATGCCCCAGCGCCGGCCTAAATTCCACATCTTCTGCACCCACGTAGGTGGGTGTTAGCGGGGGGATGGGGTGGTAGATGGGACAACGATAACATTGACATGGTGAGGTGGATGTCAGGGCGGGTGTTTCCCCCTATTGGAGTGGTGGGAGGTGGTGGACACCCGCCCTCACCACTACCCTACCTCCCACCCACCATCCATAGGGTGAGTGGTGTGGTGTCGGGTGGTTGGGGTGATGAGACAACACAGTAGCGACATGGTGGGTGGGGCTGGTTGCTGAGACGACAACGGTAATGACATGGTGGTTCATGGGGTAGGGGCGTGGTGATAGTTATGAGGATGATAATAGTGGCATGGTGGTCGGCGGGGTGGTGGTGAATAGGAGCAGGGGCATATTCACTTTGTAATGGGGGGGGGGGGTTGTGGATGGGACCCATTAGAAAATAAAATAAGGAATTTTCTTATGTTAAAATCATTTTTTTAACTTTCTATCATAGTTAATCCCTCGAAACCATGGAATTAGGTTAAAAACATATCGGACGGTTTTACGGGCCTTTAGTGTACTTAAAGGTGACCCTACTAGGATTTTTTTTGGATCCGCCACTGGATGAGGGTAGCAATGACGACGACAGTAGTGACATGGTGGTCAGTGGGGTGGGTGGCGAGTGGTAGTTGTGTCAACGACAGTAGTGGCATGGTGGTTCGGTGACGGAGTGGTAGCTGCGTTGACGACAGTAGTGGCATGGTGGTCGGGTGACAGGATGGGAGCATCCGACGGGGTAGTTGTGGGTGGGTGGCGGTTGTAATGACAACAATAGTGGTTTGTGGTGGGGGTTAAGGTTGGGGTATGACAGTGACAATACCAGCATGGTCGTGGGTGGGCAAGGGGTAGACGATGTTGGTTAAATTGGATGCAAAGAGATGAAATACAATTCTTTCACTTAAGCTAAAGAATGATGAATTCATTTATTTGTAGAATTTAATGGAATTCAAAGTATTCCTATATTTTCATTATATGAACCAAACATAAACTTTAGTATTTGGTCAAAGAAATTATCCATTCTAACTTCTTTAAAATCCATGAAGCAAACAACCCCTTATTATTTCCCACACCACGCATAAGTCATGTCACACCATGTATGTGAGATCTGTAAAGTTACCGGTGTTCAAAAAGGCGCGCTATGGCGTGTGTCATGGCGCGATATGGTGTAAGACGCGTCTCCGCCTTTACGAAACAGCCCATAACGTTTCTATAACGCGATATGGTGCCGCATCGTGCGTTTTTTTGTATGGCGTGAAATTTTTTCAAAAAAAATATTTTTTATTTATGTATCTTTTGTATATTTACACTTAACTTTAAATTTTACACTTTTGTAGATTTATCTAATCACATCACTCACAATTTTACGAATGTATAAACATTATGGACTCACGATTAAAATGAAGTCGTAAAATTATCTTTTTAGGTTCTATTCTTAATATTTAATCAAAAAACTATTTTTATAATGATCTATATGATTTTTATTCTTCTAATATGAATGTACATTTTTTAATATCATTACCTGATTAGATATTATATAGAAAACATATATTTTTATAAATAATTGTATATATGACATCTAAATTTACCGTCTTATGTCACGCCTTGAAAAACGTCGCGTCCTTGCCGTGACGCTTAAGGCTTGACCTCGCCGCCACGCCACACCTCATGCCTTTTTGGACCTTGAAAGTTACATAAGCCAAGAGACCTCTGGTGTGAAAAAAAGTTTGTGACGCTGAACTGGACTTCCGATAATAAAATTGGAAATACCTTGATTCGAGACCTCGCTCTCAACCTCTTGACCTAAAAAAAGTAATCTTTCTCGGGCATCTTTTATGCATTGCATACGGCTCTACAATAAAATTGACGGCTTTGTGAAATTATGTATTTTTCTGTACACGCAATTAAGCAATGGATGAACCATTTCATGACAATGAATTATACAAATGAGATCTCACTATTGCTTTACAGTTGTTTTCACTAAGTTTGTTTTTGGACACTGAAATAGCAGCCCATTCGAGGTGCATCATGTATGCTATCTATACAGGGCCGAGTCAGAGGGGGTACCAATGTAAGATTTCAAACAGGGCCTCCAGATTTTTTGGGGACTAATTTCAAATATTTTAACAAGTATATAATTATATATTTTTTGATTTTTTGCACACGTTCTAGCTCAATCGATTCGAGGTTCTCTCATACCCATATAGTACATCCCATTTGACAATTATAATGTTTTAACAATCTAGCTTAAATTCCCCAATTTTCCCTCTTCTACTAGACTTGCTCATTCGTCCTATTCCTGATTGACTGCAAATCCATGGTTTCTTCTTCTTAGGTCTCTAACTTAAAGATTGAGCTCTTTTGGTGTTCGTCTTTGTTTTCCTTTTGGCTAATATTATATTTGAAGCATCAATGACAGCCTATTTAATAATCTTTCATTTTCTTGTTCTTTGTCTCTCAGTTTCTTGTTCGACGAGACCTTCAAATTCGTTGACTTATTTCACCATCATACCAATTGTCATTGTTCAAAGCACTATAGCCATTTGATAGCAAACATCAAAGTTGAGAGTTTAGAAAGAATTTGGCCCTAGAATCGAGTTAGGGTTTCTTGAGAACTTAAGGTAAACAACAGTTGTCAGTTGGTAAACTCTTATATGTTAATCTTCAAATCAACGACTTATTAGAGAAAGTTGATTATGAAAAACTGATTGAATATTTTCTTTCGAAAATGTTAGAAAAATGATTATATTCAAGTAAATTTTGTTATTAACTTCCTGAACTCTTTTCCCTAACGTTGGGTCATCCTGGACTTGAACCAAAGACTGGCACTTCAAGTAAATCATCACACCTAGGTGCAAGGCCTAATAGAAAAAGAATTGAATTATTAACTGTCATAAAGTCCCTTACGTCCACGTCCCAATCGTCCTACCAGAGAGATATGTACATCTAAATGATATTTCATACAATTTTTTATTTTAACTTGGTAGACTTTTAATATAATATATGGTATGAAATTTTATATTTTATCTTGTTACAAGTGTAACACGACCTCCAAAAAAATTGGCATGAATTTGTATCTATAAAACACATTAGCTGCAATTAGGTGCTTTTGTTGAACTATGTAACAGCTCCTTTTCTTTGGTTACATAAATGACCCTCAAAACTGAAGTCCATATATAAACAATTAAATGCAAATATATATCCCACACATAAACACCTCACTCACATAACACACAAGGCTATACGATAAATTTATGATACTACTTGACATAATAGTTAATTAGTTACTTTCAAGAAACTTAAGGGTTGTTTACTAACCTCTTACTACCTCTTATTGAATAAGAATCTCTTATCCGAATAAGATGTTATATGTTTACTTAAAAGGAAATTAATTCCAACTGCTGACCGTGTGCTGTCCACAGTCAGGTGTGGAAATGAAACTTACCAAGGTCAGAGGCAAAATTGTCCATCTTACCCCTCCAGACTTTATCATTTCACCACCTTTTTTCACTAGTTATTTTGAAAAAATATTATTTGTACCTTCATATTATTTCTTATCACCTGTACATGTAGATATAAATGGTATAACATGTAACTTTGTACCTTCATATTATTATACAAATAGTTGATTATATATAGTACTTTAATATAAAAATTGTCCATTATCTAAATAATAAATATTAATAACTTTAAAAGTATGAGATATGTTAATTAATGAATTATAATTACTTCAAAATTTTATTTAAAAATTCGGTAGATAGTAAATTAATTTTTCGTAGAATCTCTTTTAAATTTGAAAAAAAAAACTTTTAAAATTTTATGAGTAATTTTTTTAAAATTTAACTAAAACAGTCAAAGTCAATTTCTTTTCCTTGTCAAGCATGATCGTTTTTTGAAATTTTTTATGCGTCTCTAAAAATTAATTATTAGAACTGTTTAAATAATGAAACCGAGCAGTAGTCATTTACAAGTTTTCAGTCGACACATAATATAAAACATTTGGTCAACTGATTTTCTACTCTGCAGTTATTCTAAACACAAGGGCATAATGGTCATTTTTACTTTGTCAGCGTTTAATACAAAATATTTGGTAACAACAACTCTGGGTCAGCAATTATCCCATTCAGAGATCTAACTACAGTCAGACCTCTTATTCCAATCAGCGCTTACCCATAAATTTTGGTAAACAGGCACTTAATCTCTTATCATATCATTCATTTTATTTTTGAATATATATCTTTAAATATTTCCCAATATTACTTCAATTTGACAATTTCATTTCATATCATTTTATAAATTTATAAAAAAAATGATTCACCATACATTCTATAAAAATACCCAAATACGTGTCATAGCAAAAACATACTAAAATCAAACTATTGTGGCCAAAATGTGAATTCTAAAACTTTCAGCATAAAATGTGAGTTAAATATTTAAAAGATCAAAATTGTGAAAAAGGAAGATAATGTTTGTAATGCCTTTTACCTTTTCATTGTTTAATATATAATGATGGGCTAAATGCAGACATGTATATTGTTAAATGCATTCTTATTTAGAATTTTTCTTCTCACACATATTAACATCAAAACTCACTTTTTATATTTTCAATGCATGATTTGACCTTATTTTAATATAAAAAGAAGTGCAAATCACAATCCCTAATATATAAACCTAACAAGTTTTGAAATTAAACGATGACTAAATTGTCAAAATATATCAAAATGGAGGACCTTTTTTGTGAAATTTTAAAATCTTAAATATCTAAAATAGTGGGCAAATCACATTTTAATGATTTTATAAACGTCTAGAGGTTTTTTACTGTTATTATTTCCATAAACATTATTAATTGGAAATCATTTAGGGATATTTCTTGTCATTTGTCCACATATAGAGCTAGACTTGAACTCTTCTAATTATATGATGAATCTTCATTCTTTTCTTAACAACTTTTTATATATTAATCTAATTGGTTCAACATACTCCCACATAACTTATAAGAACCTTTTTATATATTAATCTAATTGGTTCAACATATTCCCACATAACTTATAAGAACCTTTTTATATATTAATCTAATTGGTGCATATACAACTATATTTTTATTTATTTATGACTAGATATGATTAAAATTGTATTATTTGTAAACATCTTTCCAAGAAAAACACTTTGACATGAATTCCAACATTACATACTGATGATAGTCCTCCAATCTATAAAAAGCCATTTTGTAAAAACAACATTGACATCAAAACTCACAAGGTTCAATCCTAGCAGATATATTGTAAAATAACACTTGCATTATTTGAGTCTAAAAACTCTCTCAAAGTTGAATCCTTAAATGAATATTTAGATCATGCAAAAAAATGAAGAGCTGAAAGCCAAGTTTGAATAAAATATGATGATGCTGATAATGGTTTATACATGTATTGCTCGGCCCCATAAGATAGATGAACACCCTTCGTTGAAACTCTACTTCTGGAGACTTTAATCACAAAAAAGATTGAAGATCCATTCTGTCAGCTATACTTATTAAACTGTTTGGTAGTAACTTAATATAGAAAAGGGCTTATTCAGCAAGCTTCTAAGGGAGAGCTTTATACAGAAAGCCAAGTATTTTCAAACAAAAACCCTCTCAATCCATACAGAACTTTATGGAATAGTTGATAAGAAAAGACCCAAGATCCAATGAATACAGTCATCTAATTCATAACTCAGAAGAATCAATAGCAGTAACACAGCCATATTCCCAATCCAATATCTCATCCTGATTCATTGTTAACAATTCATGAAAATTACATCATCATATATTTATTTCATGATATGTTATATATAATAATGAAAAATATGGCTGAATCACTTACATTTACATATCATCATATCATAGCTTCAGAGGCTTCATACCAAGAGATGCACGTATCCTATTAGCTTCAGCAATTTCAGGATCTGGATGATCGGTTCCATCATCTTTCTTCTTCTCCTTCTCTTTCTTCTTCTTTGGTGGCTTATCATCTTCAGCCACCCCCCTTCTAGGGCTGCTACTGCTGTTATCACGTGTATGCCTTCTGCGCCTTTCTTCACCATCATAATCACGATCTTTTCTATCTCTATCTCTATCTCTATCTCTACTTCTGCTTCTGCTACGTGATGGGCTCCTCCTTCTGCTTCCACGATCTCTGTTATCACGTCTATCCCTTTCACGTTCTCTATAATCTCTTTCACGATAACGATCCCTATCTCTATCTCTATCTCTATCACGATCCCTATCCCTATCTCGTCCTCTTCCACGATCCCTTTCATAATCTCTCTCGTATTCTCTTTCATGATCTCGATCCCTGAAAATAAATACATAATAATAATTCACATGGCATCAACATAAACCAAATTGTTACATGCTATTTCTGTAACATAAAAATATAATGCATAATATGGTAACGATCAGGGGTGTACCTGGGGTTTTTTGTGCCCAGCCCCCAAATTATATATATATATATATATATATATGTATATGTATATTTATATTTATAGGGTTGGGTTGGGTTCTGGTGAGAAGCATAAGGAAGGAATCTCCATCGTTGGATGCACATTAGAATGAGATGCACCGAGATGCCCAGGATCAATCCCCGTATCAAGCGCGATTCATGGGTGGGTTTGAGATTAAAAGTGATCAACGGTTCAGATCCCTTCTTACCCTTCTCACCTTAACTTCTCACACGATCCCATGCCTATATATATATGGGGCAGGTTCAAATGAGAACTCAAATTTGGTTGCGAACATGACAAAGGAGAGCACGCACGTATCCTATTCGGTCTGAATAACGAATGAAAATATTCATACTAAATAATGTATAAACTTCACCTTTTCATTATTCACTCTGAATATCCATTATTCAGATTGAATGGGACATGTGTCACCCTCTCCTTTGTCTTCATGTTCGCAACCAAATTTGAGTCGCGTTTTAACTTTCCTCTATATAATATATATGTGTGTGTGTGTATATATATACATATAAATAAATAAAATGACATAATTAGGGGGACAAAAACCAAAACATGAACATTGATCACTTAAAACTGTCTTCATGCATTTCTAGAAGCAAAAACAACAATTCTCTTATCACGGCTGACACTAGCGATAAACTTGCAATACTAAAAATTATTAACCCATACACACCATCTTCCTCTACAATCAAGTCTTTTAGTTTCCCTAACCCTTTTCAAAGAAGTTATTGTTATCATCATCTTCAGAAAAAGAAAAAGAAAAAAAAATAGTTGTCATCGTTACTAACGATGGCTTTACATGTCTTTCGTTCTTAATTTCTTTCCTTATGTCACCGCTTTTTAGCAATGATTAAAAAGAATATAACTAGAAAACAAATATGATATGACTGCATCTCACCATGCCAATTACAGCAAGATTAAGTAACTTATCCTGACTAGACTCAAACAAATGGGGCATGCATATAAAGTTATAAACTATATAAAAATGCATAAAAGAAGTGAATTGTGAAACAAATTGATAAAATAAGAATGTGCGATCCATCATACTTCTCAGCTGTACACTGTCAGTACAGAGAAACCTGGCAGGATCATAATCTATTAATCTAGGAATCTGTTTAAATCAACTGGTAGCTGCAGTGTCTTGAGCCTATGAAAGGCACAAGACAGTGCTAACCTGTTGAGATGTAAAAATAAGTCTGCCCATGTGCATCCATGTCTATTGGCAGAATGTCGAAAAAAACAGCTTCCATAAGTCCTAAAACTAGCATTACAAAATTCAATCACATTTTCATGATAACAATAAAAAATTAAGATTCGGAGGTGTAAAACCTCAAACCCTTGGGATTTCTTAGGGATTCACATCTAAGATGAAGGGCTCATGTCAAAAGTTGATCGACTCTAGGGGAAAACATATTCGACTTTATATCAATACTTGAACATAATGATTGTATATTTGTATTACCATTTTTCTAGAACCTCCGATTCCTATCATAACCACACCATTTATATTGTGTCAATCTCCACAAATATTTGTTCTGTCACATAACTAAGCTCCAAAAGATTGGGCAACTAGTATTAGATGAGCAAACATGTATAACTTATAAAAAGAAAATTCCTGTTAATCATCACTAACCAAAGATGTTGACTGGGACATTTTACTACTCTCTCTCTCCACCCCTCAAAAATTGAAAAATATCAATTCAAGAATGTACAAAAGCCAAAAGGAATTGCAACATTTGATTCTTGGGGAAAAAATTGAAGTCAATTTACCTGATTGTTCATGTTATAATCATTATAAAAGTAGTAACAGCTTGCTAATGATCCATATGCAGTGTCAAATGTGGCAATTCTTATGGATGAAGTACATTTTCATTGGAGTAAACCTAGATCCTTTTGCAAGTGGGTAAAAAGGAAAGGCATGTTCTTAATGAACTATGTGACCATAATGTACAAAAATGAGATAGATCCATATTGGTGCTGGTGAGACTTAATGTTGACCAATGGTGGTGCTTAAACACCTGAAAATTGTGATCACGCTTAAAATGGAACCTACAATCCTACTACAACCACAAAACAACATCTAAACCACACATCAAACTAGGCTCATCAAAAAGAAATTATATCCTCACTCATAAAAACAAGTTGTAAGCTTATATTTTTCATATCATCTCAAAGTCATTTGATTTCAGATATGCAATTTCAAAACAAGATATTAAGGAAAACTTAAATCTTGAATGAAGCTAGTCTGATGCCTGCCAAATAGTCACCAAATTGTCAACATATATATATATATAAATAATATAGAGGTTGGTTCATTTAGAAACTAGATGAAAGGTAGAAACTATAGAAACTTTGTCAAATCAATATAAAAAATAATTTTTTTCATGATTTTTTTCATCAAATGCTATGATTTAAGATATTATTGCACATATGTTTGTTTCACCTAGTGAAAAAAATTACATGTGAAACTTTTACACTATGAAACAAAAACATATGGAACTTTTTCATAAAAAATATATGAGAAACTTTTAACTTATGAAAAACAAATACACCTGAAACTTTTACATTATGAAACAAACATATGTGCAATAATATCTTAAATCATAGCATTTGATGAAAAAAAATCATGAAAAAACTAATTTTTATATTGATTTGCCAAAGTTTCTATGGTTTCTACCCTTCGTCTAGTTTCTAAATGAACCAACATCTATAAATATATATAGGGGCGGGTTCAAATGAGAACTCATAATTGGTTGTGAACGTGAGAACAAATGAGAGCGCGACACGTAATAATCAAAGACATATTCACACTGAATGTAGCATTATTCAGTCTGAATAATGCTACACCTGGATCAATACTATATTCAGTCTGAATATTTCTTTGATTATTCAGTCTAAATAATCTACATTCAGACACGTACCGCGCTCTCATTTGTCCTCACGTTCACAACCAAATTCGAGTTCGCATTTGAACTTTCCTCTCTCTCTCTCTATATATATATATATATGTATATATATATGTTTGTGTTGTTTGAATATGATGATCAGGACACCAAAGTAAGGGAAAGTTAGTGGTGGAATGACACATGGTTTTGGTGAACAGATGTACAAGAGTTTGAATCGCTTTTCTCTGTATAAGGGCTAAAATAACTTATTTTCGATGCTTCACCCTGTGTTTGTAGAAAGGTAGCAACGGTGCACTTGGTGGGTGTTTCTGGAGAAGATTATTGTCAACTAAGGTTTTGAATGGTTCTTTTCTTCTTAATTGCTATTCTTTGTTCCAATACTCTCTGGCTAAGAGCTACTTAAAGATCAGTAGTATTACAACAAATTTAAATGATCGCTACTGAGGAGAGAACTCTTGCCAAATGGTGGATAAGAATTTAATGCACAAATCAACTAAAGCAAGAGTGACTTATATTACATATACCTCAGTTTCCAATCAAATAGACCTTTACTATAAGCAAACATTACATGACCTCATAAATAAACATAGAATTAAGCTAATCAACCATTTTATGAAGAGTTGCACCTAGGTACTCCATCATATGCCTCTACATGGAACAAGTCAATTGCAATCTATGCTATAATTCAACATTAGAAGTGACATAAGAAGAGGAACTCTAATTATAGCCACCCAAAATTTAATAGTACATAATTAAGAGGTGACCAGGTGTAAATATCTCCAAGGGAAAAAGGAAAATAATTGTCAAAAGGGATCTTAAATGTGTGAAATAGATCTCTGGGGTAGCACATAAGATAACATGGATAGCAAGCAAGTCATACCTATGTCTGTGGCTGTCACGTTTCCTATCTCGGCCTCTCTCCCTTGTTGGGCTTTGTCCACGATAATAATCCTGTTTTCAAAAAGAAGTCATGAAATATATATATATATATATATATATTAAAAAGTGAGGAATTCATATAGAAGTGGTTATGTAAACAGATTTGAACCTTTTCATGACCCCCAACATCTGTATCCATGAGCTGGTCATCCTCATCCTTTTCCTCTTCCTCCTCGAAATCATCTTCAAGTGCACTTTTTCTAGGTTCTAGAGCACCAATTGCTTCAATTGTAAGCCTGTATGTGACAAAAGAACCAACTTAATTGCATTATTTTCTCATAAAAGGTCATGTCATAATATCTACACATAAACCCTGTTATTATCATCCATGAGCAAACTTCATATACCAAGCAACAGCAACAATATAAACACATAAGAAATACTATAAGGTGTAATATTCTACTAAACCCGTATACAACAAATAGATCAGGACAAACAATCACACATAATACTTCATTTACATATACACACACACATATACATGCTCAAGCTTAACCATCTGAAACATGCAGAAATAGGGATACAGGATACCAACACTTAAACTTCAAAAACTTTTGCAAATTTTGCCTTTCAAACACTTGTTTAATAACTAAAGAACTGACTAGAGACAAGTTATATACTACATTTATCTTGGGTGAATATGGTGTTCTATTGTACCCAAATGTTACGTTAAGATATTAAGTGCCTTCAGGAATTAAAACCTCACTTGACAGGCCTTTTGAACTCTTCGGTTAGGGATATCAGCCTATTCATTATGGATCTTGACTCCACCTTAATATATATCAGGTATTAGGGAAGGGTAGTACCATCCCGACCTCGACCCCGACCCTGAACCCACTTTGGTCATAGAAATCAATACACGTCCCCACCCCCATACCCGCTAAGCCGGGGATACCCGTCCCATTAGGGGTGGGTACCTAACCCGACGGGTCAAATTTCCATCACTAGAACCAACTATCCTGCAAATTTCTTTTGAGCATAGATTACAACCGAAATTCTAAAACAATAGCACCCAGATAAAGCTGTATCGTTCCAGAATATGCAGCTACTGCATTCCTTATCCATTTGAGACACACTACTTATTTGTAGTCTACAAAATTCACAGTACGGTAATGGGACAAACATACTAATGCCCAAACTTAATATCAACAACTGCAACTTCAAAGTTTGCATCTCTCTTTCAGAAATTTATCGAGCATTACATAAAAGTATATTCCATGAAGTTCATTTTAAGTTCAGATTACAATTAAAGTTCTAATGAAACAACACTTACATAAAGCTACACAGCAAGCCTCATTCTAGAACACATAGCCTACAACATTACATACCATTTTCTCTAGGAAATTTTATTGGTAGAAGGTTGAAATGGTACTTCCAGGTACAGTAATGGAATACAGATACAGAAATGCCTGACCTGTGATGAAATTTGGTTCATTTCACCTCAGGTCCAGTATTCATATCCAGTTGATACTATGGTTTAAAATTATAATGGTCTAGCTGTTTAGTGTTAATTTCTCATCATTTGGTCAAATATCAGTATATGATTTGAATAGAGGATAATAGGATTAGGATACATGGGGGTAGGTGGAGAATTGACTCCTAATTCATGCTCCCCACTCCCCCTGGCAATTGGCAAACGTAAATAAATGCGCAAGCTATTAATTATATTCACTAAATGCAAATCTATTGCACATGATAATCTTAGAACAACAAAAGATAAAAGAAAGACAAGGTGAAATGCACAATAGTCTGCTGATCTACCTTTTCTTTATGCGTGGCAGAGCAATATCACAGGAATAATCTTTTGTCAAGAGTTCATCGATAACCTCATCCACATGTGTCAACGCATATTCTAAAACATCAAAATCATCAAAATCCATCAGTATATCAAGAAATAGGAAAAATGAAGTTCATAGAGTCATAATTCTAGGTCAAAAATACTTACGCCCATCCCCTAATTTGCGTCTCAGTTTCCTGTAGTCGTTGTACAAAGGCTCTAAATAGCGGTACACATCAATATCTGTGCCTGTAATTCGCAAGTAAAAGGCTCCCAGCACTCGTACATATCTACTCAGCAGATGATGATGATAATGTTAAACAAAGACGCAAGCAATTTCAGTTTACTTATAAAAGCATACATTCTAATTAGTAAATCCATTAAAAGAAAAATCAAAAGAGTGATGAAGATGACTGACTTATAATCTTCGTTTTTGATGAACTCGACGACGATTTCTTTATCAGGCTGGATCTGGAGCATCTTCATGACGAGGCAAATGAAAGGCGTGGGCTTGCGGTTTCCGCCATGGGTGCCGCCGAGGTGATCCAGCTCCATGGCCTTGTCCACAAGCGTCTCCGCTGTAAGTCCGAAACACTGCTCCTTCCAATAGGTGTTTTGGTAAATCTTAGACCTCAATATCTTCTCAACTAGGTTTTGTGGGTTTGTTCCCCTTATGCTCTTCGCTGATGGGTCCGTACGATTAGCCATTGATTACAGCTCTCAATTGACGACAAGCTTGGAGGAGCAAACTTGCTTCCCGTAAACCCTAACCCTAGCACCAAGGATTTTGAACCTTTTTCACTTCCCCCCGTTTATAAATAACAAATTCGACCTTGAAAATATTTGCAAGTTGTTTACTTACTATTTGAGTAAATTACATGTTCGGTCCTTGTGAGTTTATCTTTTTTTTTTAAACTTGTTCTTTCAAAATTCAAAAAAAATACGTTCTTTCAAAATTCAAAAAAAATTGTATTTTTATAACTAGTTAGGTCTTTAATGTGAGTATAGAAATCTAGGTTGTTGATATTTTTATGGATCAAACTCATTATAAAATATATCAGTAAGGACCTAACTCATTAAAAAATGTAACAGTAAGGACCTAACTTATTAAAATACGAAACCATATGGATGTAGCTCGTTAAAAACATAACTACAAGGACACTTTTTCTTGAATTTTTTAAATTAGGACAAAGATTATTAAAAAGGAGAAGGCTAATGGCACCTCTAAAAATTGAATTTCTTCTCACATCTATATGTTATCTATATCAAAACCTTACTAAAGTACATAAAATTCCGTGCACACCCTTATTTGGGGGTGCCATTAGCACTCCCCTTATTTGGGGGTGCCATTAGCACTCCCCTTAAAAAGACCTAACCACAAAGATGAAATATGTAATATACTCTAAATTAGGACAAGGATCATTCACATATATATAGGACAATAATCAAATAAAAACCACAAAAAGGTTATAAACTCGTGAAAACCTGTATAAAAATAATTTTTACATGATTTTTTTTTTCATGAAAACCTATAATTTAAGATAATGTTTCACATATGTTTGGGTTCATCTTATGAAATAATTACATGTAGATTTTATTTTTATTTTTGATTTCACCTAGTGAATCCAAAAATATGCATAAAAAATATTCATATGGTAAAACGAATACATGTGAAACTTTCATGTTATGAGACAAATATATGTTAAAATAATATCTTAAATCCTAGCATTTGATGAAATAAATCATAAAAAAAAATTATTTTTATATCGATTTTCACGAGTTTGTAACTTTTTTGTGGTTTTTATTTGATTATCACCTTAGGGGATTAATCTTATAAAGACCAAAAAATGTTAAAAACTTGATGACTAATCTAATCCATAGATTAGATTAAATCAAAGGTCATTAAAAATATAAACCTATTTGTAATAAAATGGTAACATAAGGGTAGATTTGTCAATTTGTAAGGCATCAAAAGGGTATTTAGGATATTCTAATTAAAATTAAATTATGGACCTCAAATAACAATTCAAATCACTTTGGTTTTTTTATCTTCAACAAGATTCGTATCTCAAATATCCTAAATCCTTCCATGGCAAGAACTCAAAACAAAAGTCCACATGAAACAATCTTTGAAAACAAAGTAGTCAAAGAAGATCAAACGAAGGCGGAGACCGGATCTGGATCTGGATCTGGTGGATCCTTTGTGGTTGACGTTGATTTCTGTCAAGATGATGTGTTTTGTATCATCCGATTAGGTGAAATCTACACTGCTTAATTCGATTTTTGTTGGAAATCTTCATCTCCAGTGAAAACCGTTTACCCCAACGAAAAAATCTTCATTGTTGGACTCATCTGGTGGATCGACGGGAGAAGGACGGTGGTGCAGGTGGTGGTTTTCGGCGAGATCCATGGTTTCCGACGAGCTCCATGGTTTCCGGCCATCTTCTATCTTTTTTTTTGTGAGCACCATTGTGTTTTTATTAACTATTTCTAGTTTCATACGGTAAAAATAACATGTATATAAACATTATGTTGGATTTCAAAAGGTGAAACCACATTTTTGTAAAAAAAAGTGTTTTATTTCATGAGGTGAAATAAGGTAAATACGCGTTTTATGTGATGAATTATTATGTGTTTCATACGATGAATCTGTGTGTTTTATATGTTGAATCGTGTTTCATATGATGAAACAACATTTTTGTAAAAATAGTGTTTTATTTCATGAGGTGAAATAAGGTAAATACACGTTTTTGTAATTATTATTATGTGTTTCATATGGTGAATCTGTGTGTTTCATATGGTGAATCGTGTTTCATATGGTGAAATTAATTTGTATGTTTCATATGGTGAATTTTGTGTATTTCACCAATTGAATATATTTGATATGTGGAAATTAATTTGTATGTTTATGGTGAATTTTGTGTCTTTCATCAAGTGAATCTGTGTATTTCATACGGTGAAATTAATTTGTATGTTTCATCCGATGAATTTGTGTATTTCATATATATGGTGAAATTAATATGTATGTTTCATATCGTGAATCTTGTTACCAAAATGAAATAAAGAAAAATATATTATTATTAATTTTAAAATATAAATATTTGTTGTCAAAATTACCATAATACCCTTTTTTATTAAAAAGGACCTTCAAAGTTAGAGCCATATGATTAATTTAATCTAAGGTTTAGATTGGTCTTCAAGTTTTTAACCTTTTTTTGGTTTTTATTTGATTAAACCCCTATCACCCTATATATATATACATACAGGTGGAGGTTCAAACAAGAACACCTCCATTTTACGAGAACGCGAGAACACTCTTATCACATGTGATAATACACGTGTAGAGACCTGGTGATGTGCGAACGACGTGCCCTACGACTTAGGTCGCGCCAAAGATCGTATGCGTCTATGATTTAGTATCACATGTGAATGATAGATTATAATATCACATCAAGAACACGCTTATCACATGTGATAATACAAGTGAAGGGGCTTAATGGTGTAAGGGAGACTTGGCCTGCAACCTAGATCGCGTCAAAAGTCGTTCACATCTTTGATTTAGTATCACACGTGTATCATATGTGATGGAATAATAATATCACATATGATTCTATATAGTAGAAGGGTGTTCTCGCGTTCTCGCAAAATGGAGGTGTTCTCGTTTGAACCCTTCCCTATACATACATACATACATACATACATACATAGGGCGGGTTCAAATGAGAACTCAATTTTGGTTGTGAACATGAAAATTAATGAGAGCGTGACACGTGTCATATTCAGGCTGAATAATCAAATAAATAATCAGATTGAATATAGTATTTATTCAGTCTGAATAATGTTTATTAAAACTGAATAAATACTATATTCAGTCTGATAATCTACATTCAAACACGTGTTGCGCTCTCATCTGTCCTCACGTTCATTTGAGTTTTCATTTGAACTTTCCTCTGTCTCTCTTTCTCTCTCTCTCTCTCTCTCTATATATATATATATATATATATATATATGTGTAGAAAGATTTCAAATGAGAACCGATGTGATTTACGAGAACGTGAGAACACCTGTAGGCCTCTAACTTCTTTTACCAATATAATAAATTAAAATAAATCAATAAGGGTAGTAATGTAATTTTGTATTTTTCTTCATTTTTTTTATTTTAATTAATTATAATTATCTCATAATTGTAGATTGACATCCAATCACATATCACGTTGTGACGTTGAATCTCACGTATTAATCAACTTCTCTCCCCATCGTTTTCTACCCAACGCTTTTCTCTCCATTCAGTGATACTGTTGTGATATATACTGTGAAATATGTGAAATCGGTGTGATAAACCTTGTGAACTCGATGTGATAAACCTTGTGAAATTGTGAAAGCTCCCGTGTTAATCAATGTGATTAATCAGTAAAAGGGGCTGTGATAATGAGATGCAAGTAATCAATGTGATTAATTAGTAAAAAGGGATGTGATGAGATGCAAGTATTCAGTGTGAAATCTAGAAAAGCGGTTGTGATAAACTTATGCGTTAATCAATGTGAAATCGTTAAAGTGGTTGAGAGATAATCAGATGATGTATGACTATATGTCATTCAACCCTAATCGATTACATACAATCGTCGATAATCATCTAATAGAATCCCTAATCGGTAAAGAATAGAAAGTTATATGATAGAACCTTAATTAACCGGTCGGTTTATTCTCAAATACTTATAAACATGTGATAAGTAAACCTTGAATCAGTTACCTATGCAATCTTCTTTCTCGTGTCAACCCGAACTCCAACAATCTTTCTCCGGTATGCGTTTGATCGAGTAATGCTTCTCTTCTCCTTGTAGAGTATTGGGGTTATTTACTTGTTTTTCTCATACAAGATAACAACCGTGTTTGATATTTATGACTCCTTGATGGTTCTTTGTGATCTTGTTATTTGAATTTATCACTTTAATTTCTAATTTTACCATTCCACGTGTTGAATATTTTTGAATTTTGCTTTTTAGTAATTTAAATTAAAAAAAATACCTTGACTGTAATTTAAATCACATTATGCATAAGTTCTCGTAAATCACATTCCAAATTATGTTCTTGCCTTTAAAAATCCAAAATGATAGGGCAATGAAGTGTATCTAACATCTCTTTTTCATCAGGAACATAATTCGTTTGAATTTTATTTTCCACAAACTTACTTTTAAAATATTTATTTCGGTGTTTATGCGCAAAAAACAAAACAAAAAAAATTAAGGAATATTTTGTTGGAAAAGTTAGTTAAAAATATGGATTTTTATTAATTTTGGACACATTTAAATATATATATGTGTGTGTGTTATATGTAATAAAGTTTTAGTGGGTTTGTGTTCTCCTATATGAGAGTTTTGAAACCATGTACTATGTGTCCAAAACGAAGCAAGTGTGAATGAGATATCGATGCTCAAAGTTGAGCCTTTGGATGAAAAATTAGCAAATATAGATGGGTGTGGGAAGTGTCCGACATTGATGGGAGGAGCAAACCTTTTGTGGTTTATAACCAAAATAGTGGAAAGGGCTTACAAGCTCTTGATTGGTTTTTCCTCCAACATCTACCCGCATGCAGGAGAGGTGTGGTTTGGCCATTTTGTAAGCTAAATCAACGAATTTGTGTATGGGCGCGATCTGCGAATACGAATGCAGCTCCGAAATCTCGAATTTTCAAAATAATTTCGGTTTTGATTTTTAATAAAAACGTTTTCGGTTATGATCCCAGAGTTAAAACTGATAATTAATGGATTTCTCTCTACTGCTCACGATTTTCTGGCGACTTTTTCAGGCAAGTTTTCCGTATCCGGCATTACATTCTGCTTCCGTTGTTATACCCTGGGAACAGACGGCGAATCTGTTTAACGGTGTAACACCCCCAAAGCCTAAAGCAATGGACTGGCCCAATAACTTCGAATCCAACTTAAAACCATGGTGGAAGTTATTGGTAGCCCACTACTTGAGGCTTATAAAGAGCTTCCAAATCTCTTTTTTTACCAATGTGGGATGAGTTGTTACAAAATCCCCCATTTAAACTCCTGACGTCCTCGTCAGGTCTGTCCAGAATCTTTTCTCCTTGTCATCGGCGATGTGGGATTCGCCTAAGATGTTACAAACACCCCCTCTCGAGGACTCATCATACCCGATGAGGTTTGCCCCACCATCCCGATGGTACAAGAATCGGCTCTGATACCATTTGTAACACCCCCAAAGCCCAAAGCAATGGACTGGCCCAATAACTTCGAATCCAACTTAAAACCATGGTGGAAGTTATTGGTAGCCCACTACTTGAGGCTTATAAAGAGCTTCCAAATCTCTTTTTCTACCAATGTGGGATGAGTTGTTACAAAGGGAATCGTGTTTTACACGAGCCTCGGCACGGTTTTCTCTTAACTGCTCTTGACACAATCTTCTGCTGCACTTTGTTTTATGTTTCTGTTATTTATTTAATTCTGTTTGTAAGGAATTTGTTTCCTGATTATATAAATAAATACATTCTGCTTCTACTTCTTTCTTACATGTTTTTTTTGTTAAAACTACCTTCATTTTTTTCACAAAGTTATTGAACATATTCATTTGATAGTATCACATATACACGTGCAGATCTATAGTGGTTCATACAGTGGCACGGGGAACTATATTATAACTTCATCGAATGCTAAAAAATTTAGATTTGTTAGTGGTGCAACCGTATCTTTTTAGGGGTGCTCTTAAATAATTTAAAACTGAACTTATGACACAAATAGAGCAGCTGGCAAAATGGCTTTTCCCAACTGAATTAAAACTTTTTATAGACATTGTTTCAGGTTCAATTCCAGCTTGACGCAAATAATTAAATTTTTCTGGGTAGCAACTCTATATAACAACATCTAGTAACATACTAAATACTCTATTAATTTCGTACTTAATTTATATTAATTTTTTCACTTCCAATTGATATGGATTCGGTTTTGTGTTCTGAGGTGCGAAGAGTCGTCCGAATCGGTGGACCACACACTTTTAGGATGTGTCGAAGTGTAACACCCTCAAATCTGGAAAGAGCGACTAATTAAAATTTTCTAATATTACATCAATATTTAAGTTTCCTTAAACCACAGTTAGTAATAAACCTCTACAACAAATAGATCAAATCTTATACAAGACATACATATGGTTGGGTGTTACTAAACCAATAAGAGTCGCCATCTCCGAATGCGAAAAAGGTCACCAAAGTTAGATCTTTAACGTGCTACTCACTAGCACTCAAGTCCACACGTGTCGCTAGTACCAACCCCAACGATAACATGATGCACATGTCGACAAAGAAAAAGGGTTAGGCTTAACGCCTAGTGAGCTCAAGAGTTTTTAACATATTTTTAATTGATTTGAAACAAAAAGATTTGATTGATAAAATAAAATTCTCAAACGAGATGACTTCATTATAAAAGCAACATTTTCCCCCAAATTTCTTATTTCCATAAGAAAGCTTTAGACCCAAAAAGGACATTAGAAATGAAAGCTTTAAAATTAGAAATACTCATTTGACGTGATCCAACCCAATACTCACAAGACCATGAATAAGTTTATAAACATAAAGGCAGAAACATAACTTTAACCAAGTTTTATAACCCGTTAACTCACGCGTACCTTTGAAAGGGATAACAATATCCGAAGATAACGGGGGAGACACGATGTTCCATCTTTAGTGACAAATACAAAAGTATGTCACCATTCAATGTTCAAGCTAACTATAGGAATCAATGGCAACCGGCAACTCCCGGTTAACACACCTAAGTGTAAGGCCCTCGATGACCCCTAGAAAAGCCCGTGCAATAGGTCAATGGCAACCGACAACTCCCAGTTGATACACCTAAGTGTAAGGCCCTCGATGACCTCTCGATGCACCACGTATAGTCAATGGCAATCGGTAACAACCGACTAATACACCTAAGTGTAGAGCCCTCGATGACTACCAACGCAACCAAAAAGGGGACAACAATCTCGACTTAAAACCGACTAAATGCCTATGGATCTATTACATACTAGTCTACTCTTCAAATACATCAAACGAGACGTGTTTATAATTTCCCAACACCAACTCTTTGCTCAAGAGTTATTTTCCAATAATCAATTACTTCTCAAGGTTGGGAAGACATAAAATTATATGACACTAAGTGAATGACCAACGCACCTAAAACGTGTAAAATATTATTCAACTCGGACAAATGTCCATGAGACCCATTTTAGTCAAAACCGAGCAAATGCGCTATAACTCAACATTTATGTAATAATCGGAAACACTAGTTGAAACACACCCTTTTTCCAAATGAACTCATATTCATGTATTTTACAAAGCCATAACATGTAAATTTCGTAGGTTTATAAATCTAATATCCTCAAAATATCACTGACACCAAATAATCCTCATTTATAAATAAAACATCAACACCTCTCAAAAATATGTTTTATTCATCAAAATGTCAAAATCCAAATATAACATTTGTAAGATTTATAACACCATTTATATCAAATAATTGCATATTATCAAAATACTCAAATACTTGACACATAGCAAGTAAAACATGTTAATACTTCAAAATGGACATTTTTGACATTTACAAAGTTTTCACAAAGTATCTTGAACTCACCTTGCTAGATTTAGGCTAAATCTAGGTTTACCCCAAAAGTTCCATTTGAAGGAAACATCTAGATTTGCAAGCTTCCGCCACTAGAGACCTTGTTTAGCTCATAAACGACCTAAACATACCAATAATAACTTCCAACAATCAGATCTAAGAAAACCCTAGTCAAAAACCTAAAATCTTCTAAAATAGTCAAAACTCCAAAATACCGAAATTGTTTCAAGAGCAACGTTCTAGAGGACCAAAAAGGAAGGTTTTAACAAGAAATATAATCTAAAAGGGTAGAATAACTTACAAATCTTGATTTGGAAAAAAAACCCCAAAATTCATCAACAATGGAGGATGAGAAGTTGTAGAAGATGAAGATAGAGAGGGAGGCTTTAATCTTGAGCTTTAGTGATACTTCATAGCATTTTGGATGGCTGGAATTTGAGGAATAAATCCTCCAAAAGTCAGCTCAAATGAAGAAGAAAGGAAAGAAAACGAGTAGGATGAGAAATGGTGAAGAGGTTTGGTTTAAAACCAAGTTTATACACGTATCAGCACCAAAAACCATCCCGGGCTACTTCCGGGGCGCCCTAAGTCGCCCCAACAGGTCGCCTGGTCTGTGGAATACGCCCAACAGCAAGGTAGGCGGGTAGCTAGGCGGGTTCACCCGCCTTCTCAGCCGCACTGACGGAAATAGTCACCCTAACTCGACTTCGACCCCGAATGAGAAGAAACTCAAAACATGAAAGTTGTAGATCTACCTCTTGCCTTTCCATAGCAATTTGAATCACCTGAATCGGAGATTTTATGAGAGAGATATGGTACAAACGGTACAGCCTCGCAAATCTGTCAAGCGTTCCTTCTTGGCTAACTTTCTCCTTAGATGGAGCCCGATTTAGGAGAAACTCAAAACACGAAGATTGTAGGTCTACCTCTTGGCTTTCCGAAGCATCTTGAATCATTTGAATCGGATGTTCAATGAGTGAGATATGGTTCAAACGACACAACCTCGCTAATCTGCCAAATACTCCTTTTGGCTAATTTTCGTCCCGAAGTGATCTGAACTAAAAATTACGGGTGTTACAGGAAGTGAAAAAATTATGGCATCTTACCGGTAAGTGGCGGAAGAAGAATATAGAGGGAATGAAATCGATAGAAGAATTACTACATGAGGAACAAACGTCGGTTGATGGTGCAAACAAACAAAGTTTATGGGCATCGGTGAAATGAAGTTTCCTCTACCTCATTTTGTCCCATAGGAATAAAGTGGTGTTTAAAGAGGATAAGAGTAAGTTAGTAAATTTGTTTTTCGAATTCCACAGGAAGGCGTTTGAATGGTTAAAGAGAAGGAACAAAAAATCACGTTGTATTGGGTGGGATGACTTTCAACTCCAGCCTCATAATAGCAGCAGTTCGTTTTTGGAACAACTCTCGGCTAAGGTCTCACGCTACGTTTTGTCGGAGCTGTTGGTGCTTTTTTATCGTCGAGTTTTGGGTCGTGAGTAGTAGCCGGGGCCGGTAAGTTTTGCGACAAGTTTGTCCCTCGTAAATGAGTCTCCTTTCTTTGTGTCATGATAATGTTTTAGTTGGTAGTTTTGTTAGGTTTGTTCCGGTGTGTTGTTTGGTCGGGTGTCGTTGGTGTTTGTTGTTTCTTGTACTTTTGCTTCTGGTTTTTGGTTGAAATAAATGATTTAGTTGTTGCCGTAAAAAAAATCCAACAATTAAAGTCATTGAAGTTATGCGTGTACGATATATAAATAATATTTTAATTAAACATATTAATATTTTATTAATATAGTTAATGATAAAATTATTGAAACAGAATTGCTCTTGAAATTGGATATAATTCTTTTTAAAGATTTTGACTTTTTATAGTTGTTAGAGATGTTTTATCAATAAAATTTGTTCTGATGGTTTACGAAAGATATGAGCAATGCTTTAAAACTCGGATCGATCCGGCTGGTTGAACCGTGACCCGAGTAAGAGAGCCGGTCAACTATGGCCGAGTTTTTGACAATTTTTGACCCGGATTAACCCGGCCGGGTTTAATAAAAAAAAGCCGGTTGAACTGGTAGTTGAACCGGGTTTCAAAAAGTGTATTTGGATTGATGAAAAACTTATGCTTATATGTGTTTTTTAATGTATTTGGATTAATGTAAAACTTGTTACGTATGAGCTTGTGGACGCCAAATTCCCGGTTATATATATATGTACGCAGAAAAATGAAAAACACAAGGAAATTCTTGAAACCGGGTTGATCCTGTGGTTGAACCGGTTGACCTGTGACTCGACCACCACACCGCTTTAACTAAAAAACCGAGATTTAAAAGTTAAAATATTGGATAAGAGAGAGAAATTATTTAGGAATTGGAAACATATGCAAAGTTAAAGAAATTACTCAATTTATACGTGTAATCATGACGTATTAAATACAAAAGATTATCAGATCAAATTTGGTTTTATATCCGGTTGATCCATTCATGGCCAATGGGAGAAGATCTTGAACTACAGCAGTTATTTGAATTTCTTGAAATCTATATATAATTTTATAGATATAGAAAACTCAAGTTTTAGATCCTCTAATGGAATATAAACACATTCCTTTTCAAGTAATTGCATATGATGTACTTTGTATCAAAATAACCACCATAATTAAAAAAAAACCTTTAAAATTACAGTCTACATGCAAAACATAAACATTTTTATAAGTGTTGTATTTGATTGAGACTTAAATAAATCCTTTGTGTGTCTATATATATAGAGTGATAAAATAAACATCAGTTTCTACTCCATCACCAATTAAAACAACAAAAATAGTGATAAATAAATATTGTTTTAGCGTTTTCATTCTAAACATAAATGTGTTGTGATAAATCTATAAGACGTTTTGTGATATTTCTAATACAAAATATCACATTTGTTATTTTATAGAACATTTTTTGAGCAATGTCTTATAAACACTTATGTTTATATAACATTTGTTTTTAAGACACTTTTTCAAAAAACACCCGATAAAATAGTTAATATGATAAATTTTATTTTATAAAAAAATGTTCTAGAAAAATTGTTACAACGCCAATAAATGTTCTTTAAACATATAACAACGTCTTTAGACTGGTCGTTTTATTTCTTGGTTTTAAAAATTAAGTCTTTATAAAACGATTAATTAATATACCTAGATTTTTTTACGTCCTATAAACCTAATTAATTTATTTGGCATTGGAATGGCCACTGTCTCATCGGGGAACTCGATCCACCTGCCCTAGGGATGGGGGCGGGATTCCATGCTAAACAGGGATGGGAATGGGGATGGGTATCACATTCTCCGTCCCGCCTGTTACTCATAATTTCTTATTTCCTAACTCGATTTATAATCTAAAATTGTTATTTTTTTATAGTTAAGTCAAAATACAATTACTTGATATGGTTTGGAATATTACTATATCGTCTATCAATATGTTTTAGTACGTGTGATATTGAGTGTTTTTATTAAATTGAATTTCTCTTGGTTTTAACTTATAATTATCATATGATGTGATTTTTCCCCTTTTTATTTTAAGTTTATTGGAAATTTGTGAAATCTAAACATGTGTATATTTGATTTAAAATAACTTACATAAACAAAAAAAAAATGTTTTCCCGTTGGAGATCCTTGTTTCCCGTTTGGGATGAGAATGTGATCATATTCTCCGATAAGGATGAGGATAGAGACGGAGACAAAGATGAGGGATCGGGGACAGAGATGGGGATTGAGGTCTGCGCCTCATCCCCATCCATTCTATGCCTAAATTTTATTTTTATTTTTTAAATTTCAATTTTAATGTAATTTAAATTAGAGTAAACTTTAATTTTAGTCTCCATGGTTTAGTGAAATCTTTAAAAGTAGGACCTAGACTTTGATAACTCTAAAAATCATTAATGTGGTTCTCATTTTGCTCTAAAAATAGTCCTCTATCACTAACTCCGTTAATTTTCTCTGCTAGTATCACTGATATTTTTGCTCATTTAGGTTATTCTCCTAATTTTCTTTAAAATATTAAACATATAGTGTATTGTATTTATAATATATATATATATATATAGTTACAAAAATAAACAAAAATGTCCTTGATACTGATAGAGATAATTAACAGAGTTGATGACGAAAGACCACTTTCTATGTAAACGAAAACAAAAAAAAACAATATTTAAAGTATCAAAATTTAGATCTCACTTTTAAAAATTTCAATAAATTATGAAAACCAAAATTAGAAAATTAGAGTTTACTCTTTAAATTATTAAGATAAAGACCAAAATTGGAGTTTACTTTTTAAATCATTAAGATAAGATATTAGATCCTAATTACAACTATCTCACACCTCGTACTCCTCAAAGTCGAATGATATTTAAGGAAAAACAATCCTCTTACGTGGCACTTCCTGATTTTCCGCAAATCATAGATACACTTGCCATCCAACATAGTCTAACCACGCCGTATAAATACTTAAAAACAATCCTCATCTTCAAAAACTAGCTCACATTACAATTCTCAACTAAACTCACCGCCGGCGACAACACAACCACCCCTCCACGGCGGCGCAACCACAAACCCACGGTGGCTCTCAAGTTTTATGGCCATAAAGATGATCGGAAAAGCAACCCAAAACCCTAACATTGAGAACTTTGTTAGGAAAAACACGAGCTTGATTGCCGAACATATCGAAGAAAACCCTAATGCCGCCACCCGTTACCACCGTATCTACAAGTGTAAAGACTGCAACAAAGAGTACGATAGCTTCCAAGCTCTTGGTGGCCACCGAGCCGGCCACCAGAAGCTTAGAACTGAGACTGGAGCCCATAATTCTTCTTCTGGGCTCCAGTCTCTAGAACAAACCCTTCCTAAGCTGCACGAATGCAAGATCTGTGGGAAAGGGTTTGCAATCGGACAGGCGTTGGGAGGACATATGCGGAAGCACAGGGAGATCAAATTCGACAACGAAAAGAAGGATTTATTGCACAAAATTAATAAGGATTCTGTGATCTCAAAAATATGGAATACAAAGGTCGTATCATGTGATGTGGATTCTTATTCTTCTTTGATCACGGGTAATTCGAATATTGGTAAGGAAGCTTTCAAATACGATCTAAACTTGTTACCCCACGAGAATGATCAATTGATTAGCGTTTACCGGGGTTCGATTAAATAACGAAAATATTTGTGATCGATTTATTTATTTATTTTGATTTTTATTAATTTACTAACTAGTTTTTCTTTTGTATTAATTTATGATCATCAAGATATAAATATGTACAGTTAAATTTGGATATAAATTTAAAGGATATATAGACTTATATGGATTCATGTTGGTTTATCGTTTTATTTTGTTTATCGTTTTTAGCAAGAGATTTAGCGACAGAATTTATGTCGAAAGTGATATGAAAAACTGCAGAAAAAGCTTTGTGGCCATTCAATTTTTTTTTGGGTCGAGTTTATTAGTGACAGATTCGAAGGTCACAAAAGACTTCTCTTTTGTAGTCGTGTTATCGATGCATAAACGTTATTTTTCTACAAAGACTTTTCGAAAACGAACCTTTATTGTATTGACTCTAAATGATTTATATATCAAGTTGAACATTGTTGTTTGTTTGTTTTTTTGATTCAGTTTATACGTTAGTTATGATCAGTTCAAGATCTCAAATGTTATGGTAATTAAATGTGTATATATTGTAATTGTATTGTATATAAGGCTATGGTTTTGATAAAAAACCAGTGTACCAAAATAAAAAAATTTGTGTCTATTAATTATGTAAAGCCACATCATTTATTTTCTATGACGAGATAATCGGAAAATGAATTAAATAAATATATATTAAATAGAATGTTGATGTGACTTTATGATTGGTTGATAAGGAGACAGGAAATTTTGGAATAATATATTTTTACGACCATCACATTTTATATATATATATATTATATTATAAAACATTCGAGGCAAAATTTTAAAACACATTTTTTATGGACCAAATCTTATTTATTCACGCATATTACTTAAAATTCAAGATTATAAGTAAATAGTATATAAGTATATCTTTTAGAAGTTCTATTTTTAAGTTCATATAACTAAGGCATTGTTTGGCAAAAATAAGCGAACATAAAGTAAAACTTATTTTCGGTGTACGTGTTTAGATGCACATAAAATTTGACTTATAAAATTTAGCTTATTGATAAGCTACTTTGAGTAGCTTATGAGGAGCTTTTTGTCATCTTTTCCGATTATACTCTCATTAATATTAATTATTATTTTTTCAAGATGTCCTTTTTAGTCATTTAAATGGTTATCAGCTACTTTTTGCCAAACATAATTTGTTCATCAGCTAGTTTATCAGCTATCAGCTACTTTTTGCCAAACATAATTTGTTCATCAGCTAGTTTATCAGCTATCAGCTAGCTTATAAGTCATCAGCTAGCTTATAAGCTAGTTTGCCAAACATAGCCTAACTGATAAACATAAGTAAAAACAGGATAAACATCTAATTTTAAATACAAATAATCTAGAATAAAAATTGGGATAATCATTTAGTTATAACACAATATTTAATTATTACCGTTATGAAAATAAATTACCTTATTAAACTTAAAATATTAGTACATCGTTATTAAAGCTAAACTAAATTATAATAAAAGAAATTGAAAGAAACAACAAAAACTTTTAAATTGTTAATTTGATAATAATATTGATATACGTCTTTTTTAAAATTTTATTTTAGTGGAATTGTCAAATTTATATTTTATTTAAACATAAAAACATTATAACTTGCTCAAAATCATATAAACCATATAATAAAATCAATAAAAATCAAAAACAAAAATAAAACACTAAAACCGATGTATATCTCATTACATATTATACGATCACACTTCGAGTAATAATTGATGAGCCATGCCTTTGTTATGCAATTGGGATTTACATCTTTTGGGCCTTTTGGTTAAGTGCTGAGCCCATTAAACTGGGCTATTTTTTGCTAGTATTGGCCTCTAGAATGCTTTAACTCTTTCAATTTCAACGAATTTACAATACTAGTCCCTCATTTATTACAATGTCTACATCTTTCACTCATTTTCTAAGCATCCACGATGCATAACTCTTCTAAAAGTTTTTTCATTTTTACCACATCAACTTTTCATTAACATATTTTAACAAAAAAAAATTATAAATCTTCTCCAAAACAAAAAAAAAAAACTTTTTTAAAAGCTTTTTCATCAATTACATTATAATATATACTAATCTATTTAAAATGCTTTACAAAAGCCTCTCATTTAATTTATCGTTTTAAAGTTCACGTTATATGTTTCAAAACCAAAATTAATTAACATTAAAAAAGGAGTTCATTAAAAAAAGTGAAAGACGATCAACATATTATATAAGTATTAGATTTTTCTAGGTGTTTTGATATTTGTGTTATTTTGATTGTCTTCAAAAGAACTTTTTAATAATGTATTTTGGTATAA
This sequence comes from Silybum marianum, assembly GCA_036898165.1. Classification (NCBI taxonomy): domain Eukaryota; kingdom Viridiplantae; phylum Streptophyta; class Magnoliopsida; order Asterales; family Asteraceae; genus Silybum; species Silybum marianum. Next base: position 13,634,089 of record CM072528.1, read on the forward strand.
AATATATTTGGTTTTATTATAGATATTTGACGAATTAGATTATTAACAAAAAATTGATAGAGTATAAATAAAAATATGATAAAAGATGGTTGTAAAATAAAATTTTGAGTAAACCGCAAATTTGGTCCCTGTGGTTTGTTGATTTTTATGGTTTTGGTCCCTAGAAAATTATTGTTGCAAAAAAAAACCACTGTGGTATGCAATTCATTGTGGATTAAATCCCTTACACTAACTTCGTCAGTTTTCCTTTCGTTAAGTCCCTACATGTGCCTTGCACATGAAGACATTTTAGTCCATTGATTATTTTTCACTAAAAACAAAAATCAGAGGGAGCAAAATTGCAAACTACTGTTTAATATTCTTTTTAATATTCTTTTTAACATTTTTTTAATAATATTTTAAATATTTTTAAATATTATTTTTAATATATTTTTGCAATAATTTTTTTTAAAAAATTTCAAAAAAAATTTGGTCTCTCTGATTTTTGTTTAAAAATATTATTTAAAAAAATATTTTTGTTTAAAAATATCAAAAATATTTAAAAAAATATTAAACAGTAGTTTGCAATTTTGGTCCTCTAATTTTTGTTTTTAATGAAAAAGAATCAATGGACTAAAATTCCCTCATGTGCAACGCACATGCAGGGACTTAACGGAAGGAAAACTGACGGAGTTAGTGCGAGGGACCCAATCCACAATGAATTGCATACCACAGTGGTTTTTTTGCAATAATTTTTTTTAGGGACTAAAACCACAAAAATCAACAAACCACAGGAACCAAATTTGCAGTTTACTCTAAAATTTTAATTGAAAAAGTGGCTTTCTGCAACGGGTTGGAGTTTACCGACCTTTCTTCAATAAGCTTTCCAAAAGTTTTTTTCTCCAATGCTTTTTATAATGATAAAAAGTTGTTAGATCATATTCAAGAGTTTTTCTAAAATGGGGAAAATGAGAATTTTGAGCCAATATTTTGCTCTCAGAGCTTCTCCAAATCTATCTTCAAAATGAATAAAGTAGGAGAGATAATAGTTTTTCCTCCAAATATGGAGATCACTCCAAAAATGATTGTCAAATGAAAAATCAAACTGACACAAGTCTCGCTGCATGAGTGGTAGCTCACGCTCAAAAGTCCTCTGACACGAGTCCTAGTCATTGTGTTATAGTATGTTTCCGAGCTACACTTGCACGATTTGCACTTCTGATTGGTTCCATCCATCCCCAAGCCTTCAGCTTGCTTCATCGCCTTGACTTGATATGGGTTGGCAGGTGTAAGGATCCGGAGCCCGACATGTTCTCCCGTTGGGCCGAGTGTTCTCCTACTGGTAAAGGCTCAATCCAAATAACTTCATGACGGAACAATATTTTTGGGCTTTACAGTTGGTCTTTCTTCCAGGCCACGTCAAGATTTCCCGCCGACCATAGTGCTATTTATAGAAACGAAGTACCGCAACTAACATTTTATCATGATGATTATTCACCAAACTAAGCATACTAAACCCTTTCTTGCTATGAGTAAAAACCCAAGTACATTAAAAGGTATGTTGTTATATGATAATCCAAGTGTATTACATATTGTTTTTTTATTGTCCTTTTTCCCATACTATGTTGTTATATATATTGGAAAAGGAATTGTTAATAATTCAATCATAAGCATGCGCTCTATAACACTAAAACATGGTATTATTAAAGAGTAACCTTATATTTATTCTACCATTAATTTTACATACACCTAACTGTATCAATGTAATTTGGAAAAGATCGAAGGAGGTCTAAAAAGAAAGATATTGAATAACATACTCAAATCATTAGATTGAATGATTTAATGTGATAAAGATGACTATAATCACATTTATTATAGAATAAAAATATCCCTTTTATTTTTAATCAAATATCATTAAGATATAATCAAAATTAAAATGACATAAATTACATCAAAGTAAACACTGATCTCATTAGTTTGCGACTTAATATTCACATTTGATATTCTTTTTCCAGTTCTTTTGGGATTTCAAGTTTAAAATGTTGGGTATTAGACCGAATTTTAGTCCCACATAGGAAAATCTTGGAACTATTATGGATTTATAAAATTAAACCCACATTCTTTTCGGGAAAAAGAAACTAAACCCACGTGATCAAAATGGAAAAAAACCAAATAATGGGTTTGCATTGGGCTTTAGTGAGTGACATATATATATATATATATTGGGTTCAAATGTGAACTCATTTTTGGTTGTAAACGTGAGGACGAATCTCAGGGGAACCAGGTCAAAGCACATTTGAACTTTCCTCTCTCTCTCTCTCTCTCTATATATATATATATTAGTACACACTAGGGTGTTCATCGGTTGACATCCATAGGATTTGAGAGGAACCGAACCGATCCAATCATCCATTGGATCGGTGATGTTAATCGGTTGATATCCAATGTGTTAATTCAATCTAAATTTTAGCAATGAAAGAAATTAATTAATCATTTTTAATATGTGTTAAAACTAGGGTGAGCATTTGACCCGTAAGAACCGGCCCGGACCGAGACCGGCACCGGTATAGTCCAACCGGTCCGGTTTTCGGTTCTTCAAATCCTCCATTTTCGGTTCCGGTTCCAAACCGGGTTCGGTGCCAATTTTTCGGGTAACTAACCGGGACCGGCCCGGAATTTTAAGTGACAATTTAATCCCAATTTAATCAATTTATTATGTTTTCTAATATATATAACGACCTTTCAAAGTTTAACAAGTATATCTTTCGTAACAAAGAAAACCGATAATAGACTATATCGACGACATTTTGAAGGACGATGATATAACTTTGGATATTTTTTTTCTTCAATTATTGTTCTATTTTGAAACGAGTATTACTTTTTATTAAATACTAACAATCTTTTTCGGTTTTGTGTTTATATAGAGATTGCAAAAGCTTTAAATAAAGTAGATGACAATGGAAAGTTAAAGTATGATTTTTGTTGGTTCATTTGGTTTTGAATATTTTGTGATTACTTTACACTTGATTTAGTATTAAACTTTGAATGTTTTGAGATTGTTATAAATAATAAACTATGAATATTTTGAAACATTAGAGTATGATTTTTGTCGGTTGATTTGGTATTAAAACAAAATGGATTAATAATCGGTTCCATCCGAGTTTTTGACCGGAAAACCGGGACCGGGACCGGGACCGGCACCGGCACCGGTATTACCTATACGGTTCGGTTATCGGTCCTAAGAATATTGTTTTTCCGGTTCCGGTTCCAAACCAGTTCGGTGCCGGTTCGGGCCGGTTCGGTCCAAATGCTCACCCCTAGTTAAAACAAACACAAGTTAAACTAAAAATTCAAAAACTAACACAAAAACAAATTTTGATTTAAGCAAAGTGAAGACAAATTAACTAACTGGATGATGGTTGGATGGATAACTGGATGGTCATCGGATGGTTAATTTGATGGTAACTGGATGATATATCGGATCGGTTCGGTCGGTTTTCATCGGTTCTGGATGGTCATCCAACAACTGAACCGATCCAATTGGATGTTGAATTTTTCAATCCGATCCGATCCAATTACAATTGGATATCCAATCATCGTCGGTCGGTTCTAATTGGATTGGTTGACTTTCTGCACACCCCTACTACACACGCACACCCAATAAAATGACACTAGGTGTCATTTTCAACTCCGCCTCTCCCAAGTCATCTTCTTCGGTGATCACAATCGAACGTTTTTTCCGACAATAAAATTAGCTCAATCATAAGGGCCACCTACAACCATTCATTTTCCTCGCTTCCTTGTTCCTCAACCCAAACAATTTTCAAAAACCCTAAATCTAAACCATAATAAGAATATCATGAACGTAATGATAGATTTAAACCACACAATCAAATATCCATATAAATCATAAACATAATGATAAAGTTAATAAAAACAATCAAATATCCATATAAATCATGAACACAATGATAAATTTAATCTAAAAACATTCAAAATCCAGATATAATAAACCCGTTCTTTTTAGGGTTTTGCCTCGATCGAAATTGAAACCCTAGAAGAAATCAAAACCTTGTTGATCCTCTTTGTAACCCTACCAGATTTTGTTGATTGAAACTGTAGAAAAAAATTAAAATCGAATGTTTTGTTAATTAACCCCAAGAGATGGTCATCGAGTTGTGCTGCCGGAGAGTCATCGACTTGTGTTGTTCGTAATGTGTGAAAGAAGGTCTACATTGGTAAGGAGAAGGAGAGACCTGGAGAAGGGTTGCAATGATACGTATATGTGTGTATGTACATTATAGATTTAGGGACCCAACACGTTATAAAATGAAAACCACGAGAATGCAATCATATTTCATTTTAGGGACCCAAACTGTTAAAATCTGTAAAATAGGGACCCATAATGTAATTTACTCTATATTTAATGATCAAAAGGTTGACTCACATTAGTCAGTTTCCCTTCTAAGCAAATGCAAACCTCTATTTGTTTTTATCACTTCAATTCATGATTTTTTATTGAAAAGGTAAACAATTCTTTATATTTATGCAATTTTCGTAAATTATATGATGGTTTTATGTTTTTATATAGATTGGTCCTAAAAAAAGAGTATTTGCGTTTAGGTTTACCTACTATTTGATAAGGGAGGGAATGAATGATCAATTGACAAGAAGAAAAACAAAAGAAATGATTAGCCTCCCAATCCACCAACTTTAAAAATTCAAACAAAATGATTCTAAACATCTTAATCCGTTTTTTATTTTAAAGTAACTTCATCCACCTCCTTTATAAATAGATAACTTTATGTGTATCTTTTATGTCACAATAAGTTAAATCGTATATTAAATAAATATATATAAAAGGTAATTCTTGATATTGATTTGTATAAACAGGAAATTAATATGTTCTAAAATCCAACATCTTATTAAATTTAAGAATGGAGTAAAAATGAATTATCTAAGTTTATCGTTATATATATATAAATTAAGCAAAGTACACCCAACATTTTTCGTCGTGTATTTTGAAACAACCAATTTTTCATTAATCCAACTTGAGGAATTTTCAATCTTAATTAATTTAAGTGAAAAGTTTAATTTACCGTATTTTCATATTTTGAATGTTTAAATTATTGATATTTTTATTGAACAAAATAAATCCTTAGAATTTACTGAAACAAAAACTCAAAGGACTTTTATATTTTAAGCAATTAAGTCACTATACATTTATTTTGAATGAATAAATAAATACACTTATAAAAACAAAAAGAGTATCCAATTTGTCTTTGTATTTATCGACAAATCATTAACAAAAAGTACAACAAACTAATAAAACAGCAGTAAAATACTATTTCCACGACCATTATTTACTTTTCAAATTCAAATGACAATCACAAGAGACACTACTAGAAAATTGAGTATTTTCAACGGAAAATGTCGTTGAAAATTTTCTACGAATTTTAGAGGGATTATTGACAAAACATAAATTTTCTACGAATTTTAGAGGGATTATTGACAAAACATAAATTTTCTACGAATTTTCAACGAATTTCCATTGAAAATCTCTCACAAAATTCATTTTCAACCAAAAACTTTTTTACGAGACATTCCGTTGAAAAAAATTTGGTTGAAAATACATATATGTTTGTGAGAGATTTTCAACGAAAATTCGTTGAAAATTCGTAGAAAATTTATGTTCTGTCAATAATCCTCTAAAATTCGTAAAAAAAATTTAACGACATTTTCTGTTGAAAATTAATTTCCATTGAAAATACTCAATTTTCTAGTAGTGAGAAACTATTGATTTATTCCTTAAAAAATATCCAATAACATTATCATTGCAGGTATAAAAGTTCGATGAATTTTTTCAGACTTTTCATTTAATTTAAACCAATTTTCCACTAATTCCACTCGCGCAATTTTCTTTCTCAACTATTTTCTTTTCGTTAAAAAGCAAAGGTGGGTCGTGGATATATTCAATAGGCAGTGTATTTTCCATTTTAAGAACAAGTTGTCAAGACTTTTGAAATATATTTTCCATATAAAGAACAAAATTTCAAGATTTTTGAAACATAATATCCACTTGAAAAACAAGTTGTCAAAATTTCCAAATATATTTTCCATTTAAAGAACAAGTTGTTAAGATTTTCTCAATTTGGTTTCCATTTGAAGAAAAAGTTGTTAAGGTACTAGAAATATATTCTTGATTTGAAGAGCAAGTTGTCATGATCTTTAAAATAATTTCTTTTTGATTTAGGGTAAATAAGAATGGTTTCGGTTAGGGTTGCACATGAGTCAGGTAGAAAACATTTGAACAACTCAACCTAATGTTCACGGTTTGAAAAATGTCAACCCAACCTAATCAAAACTACAGGTTGAAAATTTGATAGTCTAGCTAAGAGTTTGTGTTTAAACGAAGTAAACTAAAAATGAGGACACACAAAAAGCTAACAAATTCAAAACAAAGTTAAAAGTTCATGCAAATAAGAAAGTAAAATTACAGTTGAAATGATAATATAATTTTGAATATAAATAACTACGGGCTGGTCTATTGTCTAATATACATATATTAGTCGATAGCTTAACAATCATATTGTACACATAGTATAAAAGGTGGCTGGTTCATCGGTTTGAGTTGAATTCAAATTACACTAACCTAATTACAACCCAATATATGTGGTTGGACCTAATTTTGTATCAACCATGTGTAGGTTACCTTGAGTTTTTGTGTTTTTTCAGGATGGGTTGACCAAGTTGGTCCAATTTTTGCGCGCACCTAGTTTCGGTTCCCCCGACATTTAAATGTGATTTTTAACATGATAATCATAAATTAAAACTGTATTTTAACACGAAGCAAATTATATTAAAATAGAACATACTTTAAGCAATAAACTATAAATTTGGTCCTTGTAGTTGATAAAAAACATATGGATTTATTCTTTTCTCAAATGGTTTATTTCCAAAAAGAAGATTGGGATTGAAAAACGTATAATTGTTATAGAACCAACGAATTAGAACAAAAATATAATAGAGAGAATGAATAACTATGTATTCTCATTAACAATAAACTCTTTAAATAAGGTTGATTACATAAAGATAATGATAAGCATGAAATGAAATGAGATTTACTTTATAAATAATCATAAACATTTATGTTTATCTCTCTTGTCACATCCTTTTGATGATTACACACTTATCTAACGGGTGACAATTTTCGACACAACACGAATCCGGCATAAAAATAAACGGGTTTGGGTTGAACTTTCAAACCACCGACCGTTTATTAAACATGTCGTGTTTGGGTTGACACATGCGGGTGGCGGGTTGCCCTGCCAACCCACCAAAAAAAATATTATTATTCCTAGTTTTCTAAAATAATATTTGTAATATTATTTGAACTTGGTTATAGTACTAATATTTGAATTTGTACGTTTGAACTTGGTTGTAGTACTAGTATTTGAATTTGTACGTTTTAACTTGGTTGGTTTGTTATGTGACCCGTCAACCCGTTTATGACCCGCCAACCCCCAATTGACCCACCAACCCGTTTATGACCCGCCAACCCGAGTGTGTACGGGTTAGGGTTGAACATTTCGACACGATTAGTTAAAGGAATCGTGTCCGGATTAAACCTTTCTGACACGTTAACCCACCAACCCGTGACATACCAACCCGAACATGACACGATTGTCACCCCTACTTATCCTAAAACAATAATGAGCATTTTTACTATATAAAAATAAACATTCGTTTATAATTAAGGTCATTGAGTGGAGTTTGTACAATATGAAGAATCTAACGCATGTCACTAATGAAAGGTCTTTGAGTGGAGTTTGCACTCATCACCAAATCTTATAGTGTCAAACAAAAGTATGTTGACATATTTATAAGGTATGTGCCAATTTTATATTTATATTTACTGTGTTATCTAATGATCGGATTTATACATTAAAAAAACGAGTCCGGATGTTATTTAATTATGACGCGTTTTTTAATTAGGACACGTTTGGTACTTAAACAAGACACAAGATCACAAAATATGATAGTTGTTTAGTGTTTGGTAAAAACCAAACTGGAATGGAGAAAACATGTCTGGAGTGATTAAATAATCAATTTACCTCAAATGAGTTGTTTAATATTTCTTTTATCAAATAATCAATATAAATGAAAACTAACGAAGAATATTTAAAAATGCAAAATCATCCAACATAAATATTGATTAAAAAACTCACATTCATTAATCAAAAGACCTAAACACAAATGTTTAAATGTTTACCATTATGTAGCAAAACACTTGAACACAAAAGTTCATATGTTTACCAATTAACATCACATTCCTAACTTCTTTAACACGGTCTTCATGAATGATGGCTTGAAAGCGGCATTCATGCCATTCCAAAGGTGCAGTTGAACTGCAGTATTTGCAAAAATACATACTAATAGCAACAATGGTCACAATCAAAATCCATCTTGCGTAACTCATCGAGCATACTGTGCAAACAAGGAGTACCAACAACTGATACCAACATACTCATTTTTTTAGATACCGAGTCCAACCCCTTTTCAATCATCTTATTTAATCTTCAACGACATTGACTTTTTTTTCTCTTTTCCTGATGATGTGTCTCTTTCTTGTGGAATGGATGCAAAAGCGACACTAAAAGGAGTAGACAAAGGCACGTTAAATGCTTCGGTTTTAGCACCAACTTCATTTTCTAGATTAATGTAGCAACTTGCTCTTCCATTATCACATCACCATCATCTAATAGACCACCATGAGTTTTTCGCAACTCACACAAAATGGCAAATGCATTCATATCCATTTGTAACTTATTTATGCAAATAATGTTGCTTTACATGTGATGCATTGGATTTCTATCAAACGTGTTTGAAATCTAGTGAAGGTTTTTTCCCCTTAAAGTTCTCCCATCATGATATATTTGTTCATGTTCTATTAACCAATTTGCAATATTGGACAAAGCTATGAGCAAGTGGATGTAAGCTCTCAATACTTTAACAACTACAATTAGATAGCCATGATCCATGTCTACAAAAAAACAACAATCATGTATCAACAAAATGCTATCAATCATAGTGCTGTAATTCAACAAAATACTATCAATCATGAAACCAAATGAAATCAGTGACAAGGTAAATCAAAAATCATGAAACCATAAAAGTGTTGGTTAACCTTATGCAATTATTTATTTTAGATGTAAGAAATCTCTACATATGAATAGATCTCATAGTTTTCAACTATATATTCTAAATGTTCGAAGATTACTTTGTCGGAGTCGGGCATTTTTGGAGCCAAATGGCCTGCAAAAATCATAGATTGTAGTCTTACTGTGTTGGAGTCTGGCATAAAATCAAATAGAAAACAACAGATTTATAGAATCAAATGTGTAGAAGACAGATTTGTAGAAGAAAACAGTGATCTTAATCGATTTTCTTGGGCAAGGAAAGAGTAGATTATGGTGTTGGAATCTTGCATAAAATTTAATAGAAAACATCAAATCCATAAAATCGAACAGATTTGTAGAAGAAAACAATAGTCTTAATCGATTTTTTGGGAAAGGAGAGAGTCGATTACCTACGATCGATTACCAAAGGACGATCTTGGATTTTTGCAATGGTGAAGTAGAGAGTCGATCCTCGATTTATGTAGTGGTGAAATGAGAAATTGATCTCTGTAGGCGTGAAGGAGAGTGTATATCTTAGTCAATCGATTACTAGACGAGGGAGGCATGAGGCCAAAAGAAGTCGATCTGAGAAGAAAGCGTGTTATATTTAGTTTTTAGGGATATCATTTGATGTTGTTCCATCTAGTTTTAGGGGGTCAGAGTGGAACACAAGTGTTCCACCTTTGTTCAAGTAGTTCAATCTGTTCCACTTATTGTGACGCCAAAAAAACATGGAACACACTATTCTGTTCTATTATATCATATCCACCATAACAAACACACTTTAAAATATCATTATGAGCATCTGTAATGAACAAAAAAATCTTTGAGTGTAACAACCCTTCCCATATGAATGGGAAAGTAGATTTGTACAATGCTTACAAACTCAAAGTTGAGGGCTACCAACAATTTCCACCATTATTTTAAGTTTACTAGAAGTTAGGGCTAACATGTTGTTATGGCTTGAGGTGTTATGTTATAAGTATGAATTGAAATATTTATTCAACTTTGTAAAAATCTTTGTCAACTTGAAAAACCCAGTGACGCAGACATTCTTCAACCTCTGGAAACTTTAGATATATATTTGAGAGAATTTTATATTCAGACATTCGTCCTAATTGTAATATAAACTATTTGTCTTCTTCAATGATATTGCTTGTCGTTGTAAGTGATTTGTTTTGAGCGTGCATATTGATCCATCTATTCAGACTCTTAAAACAGGAAGCGCGTGTACTTGAAAATTGTACAATTTCGAAGGGCTAGTACTAAAAAGTTGTACAATTTGGTTGGCAAGAATCCACCGACTATGTTTCTTATGGATATTAAATTTCCATCAATGAACATATAACCATCGGTAGATATTTTTCATACTTGTGAAATTAATTCGAAAAACCATGGTAAATTGAGAACTAATTGACGGCTTACCACAAGAGTTATCGATCATTTTGCGACGGAATTTCTCGACGGCCAATTTGTTGGTCACCGTTGGAAGTTTTTAAGGAGTAAAAACGAAAAATCATGTTTTTCGATAAATGGCTTTCCGATTATCGACGATAATTTACAAACGATTCTTCAAGGAGAACTTTTACTTACAGTAATTTATAAAATTTTCCACAATTTCTCACAATATTTTTAAAAAATAAATGAAAATGTTTAACAATTATGAGAGTCGACAGAAAAATACTATGTTGTCACAAAACTATCAATCAATCGTCGTTTCCATTTTCACAATCATCCATTGATAAACTATTTTAAAAATTTCAATTTACGTGATAGTCGATACTCCCACGATAAATACTGCAACAACCATCGCTGATGGTAGTCGATGATAGTCCTTTTTATGGTGAAGCCCTTTACATCAACATGTTTGTTTCGTTCTTCCGTAAACTTTTCTTTGTTCCATAAATTTTTGCATTATTGCTTTGGAATGAAAGAATTATTTTTCTAGACCTCCCCCAAAGTTGCACCAATAACAAGTATTTTGATCATCTATTGATGGAACAAATGTTTGGGAGGCACAAATATAAAAAATATTGAAAATGTTGCAAAGGGATTGTTATAGTTTCATAACAAGGATTTTAAAAACATGAAACTTGTAACACTTCAAATTTTGGGGCTAAAATAAAATAAATAATGTATAAGGGTTAGTTATGTCATTTATAGAAAAAGGTTATTGAGTTAGATTATATTGAAAAGTAGCTTTGAAAAATAGTACATGAATTGGGTTTAAACAAGGTTCGTGGCGTAGTGGTTGAGGCCGTGGGGGGATGTGGTGGAATATCCCATCTACCCAGGGTTTGATTTTAGCCACACTACAATTGTGGCAACTGAGTTTATCATAGTTGTTTCTTGGAGTTACAAGTTGTCAGGATTAGTCTGGACATAGTCTGGAACACCCTTCAAAAAAAGATCAAGATTTGAAGCAAATTGAAGCCAAAAGTGGTTCAAGAAGCGACTGAGTCTAATGAGGTAAGAATTTTCAATTCATGGGTTAGTGTTTGTTAAAACATACATATTGTAGAATCTTGACATTTATTGGTTTAAGTTTTATATTGCAGGTTTGTTGTAGATAAAGGTTGAATATGTCAAAGTAAGAATCTAGGACGGTTGCTACACTTATGTTGTAAATAAAGGAGGTACCGGAGCTTGGTTGGATAAAATTGCAAGGCTGAAGTGTAACCTCTTGTTATATATGATTTTGTGATGTTTTTGTTGTTAAGAGAGTTATTTTGAATTTTTTTCTATTCTACCAGAAAGTTCTTTAATAGTCTTATGGTTTAATTTTGTTATCGCTTTTTATACTGATTTATTGAGATTGTGATTTGGTAGATGGTATCAAAGCGTTGGTGACTTCTCTAGTGGCTGTTCATCTTCTCATCTTTAAGGAGAGTTAATCTCCAGTGTTGCTGATCGTCGTGTGTTATTGACGATTGTCAGGTTCTTGCCTATAGTTCTCTCTGATATTATCCTCTATTTTATATCTTTTCTTTAGTGTAGACCATGGTTGACAAATCTATATGTTGTTCCAATCAAAGTTCTAACCTAAAACCAAGGTCTGTTTGACTTTCATTCGTAAAGTGAAGCCTTTTTTTTTTCCTTTTGGGATCTCTGGTCTCATTGTGTCTCTGTTGAGAGTTGTTGTCCTCACCTCCTTTGCGACGCAACGTAGGTTTGCGGAAGGATCGACAAGCGTCTAAACCCTCTAGGATTGAGAATTACGATTAGTAAACTCAAAAACTAAGAGAAAACTCTTAAAAATCTCAAAGGAGAAGAATTCTATTGAATAATAATGTGTTTAATAATGAAAACAATGAATCCTATTTATAGGTAACCTAATTAAGATAACTATGGAAAGTAATCAATCCTAAACCTAAACCAAATATAAAGCTAATTAATAAAAAGGAAACTAATAATAAGGAAACTAATAATAAGGAAAACAATAATAATAATCCTAATCTAATTAGAAAACAAATAAATAATAATTAGAACTAAATAACTATCCTAAAATAATTAAGAAATAAAATAATTAAACAAACAAATAAACGCAATTCGTTCGGGAGTCGTCAAGTCGCGCCCGCGACCCGGCACGCGACCCATGTCGCGCAAGAAACTATTTTTCAGTTTCCGATGCAGATTTACGATCTTCTTTCAATCCCGTTTTCTTCTTCTCCAAAGATCAAAGAAAAGTCTCGTTAACTCTCGAAACCTCTCTATATCAGTCACCCTCACTTGAAAAGAACTCACCCTCGAGTTCACTTGAAAATCGTCTTCATTCGACTTCCTCGAACTTAGGTGCGATACCAATTCTCTTATAGGAAATTTCTTCTTCGAAACATATTGATCTATAAATCGATCTTTAGAATTCAGAAGGGTTGAGGAATCTGCAACTCCCAAAGTATGTTGACGTGATCGCCTCCATACAAGCGATACTCTATCGAACTCAAAAGGGTAAAATCCTACAACTTTATTAAGAAGTGTTTCGGTTAGATCTAGAGCCTTGGGTGTTAGAATAACGGAAATACCATTATCAATCATGAGGTTACATACCTTCTTATGGATGGAGCAGTGAGATCGAAAAAGATTCTTTCTTTGACCCTCTTCTTCGGATGGGAAAAATACTCGTTGGAGTATGATGTTGATCTTTTCTTCGTATTCTTCTTCGGCAAACTCGGCCTCGACTTTTTTCGGTGTATTCTCATGAATAGACGGTCGTTTGTTTGGGAGAAAAATCGGATCAATAGGTTGTAGACATCGTCGTGCAAAACCTTGAGCGGTAGGACTTTATCGTTTTCAAGCGGTCTCTTACGAACGGACGGTCGTTTACCCAGGAGAGAAATTGAATCCATCTTGTTGTAGATGTGGCCGCGCGGAACTTTGATCGGTTCTTCGTGCCTGTCCCTTCTTCGAAGTTTGTCGTTGTCGGGGTTAGGAAAACGTTTGTTAACAACTTCTGTTAGATCAGCTAGAGCTGCGGTAATGGCCGTAGTCATCTCGGCTAAGTCTGCTTTGGTAGACGGTTGTTGATCTGCGTAGGGCTGGCAACGGGTAGGGTATGGGTAGGGTAAGAGTTATTCCGTTATCCAATCCATTTAAAATAACGGGTAACGAAACGGGTAATTATCCATCTCATAAATCTATTATCCATACCCTACCCATTAAAAAAGCGGGTAACGAAACGGGTAATGGATAAATGGTAAAATATTTTTTTTTATTTTGAACTACAATAATTTTGTTAAAATTTTGTTAAACCTCAAATATGTATGAAGACATAAATTCATAAATATAATAATTATTTTATAGCAAGTTTGTTAGAGTAAACATCTTAATATTGCTCTAAATGTAATCATAATATAATGTTTTAAAAACAATATAAAAATTGGCAAACAACAATTTTCATTGTATTTACTTTTCAAACCTCGTCTTATTTCTCATTTAATCATCATGAATGCTTGAAAAGTATAAAAAGTAAACTAAATTACATATTAAATATGACGTATATGATATCATTATAAAAATATTAATGTAAAACTTAATATACGATGTATATATATACTAATATTTAATATGTAATTATACATACTTACATACATACATACGCACACACACAGATATATATATATATATATATATATATATTATTTCATAACGGCTAACGGGTAAAATGGATAACGAAAAACCGTTTATCCATATCCTACCCATTAAAATTTCGGGTAAACGGGTAATAGATAAGTGGATAAATGGATAAAATTTTCTTTATCCATACCCTTATCCAACGGGTCGAAACATAACGGGTAACGGATTTACCCTTACCCATTGCCAGCCCTAGATCTGCGCGACCCGGCACGCGACCCATGTCGCGCAAGAAACTATTTTTCAGTTTCCGATGCCGATTTACGAGCTTCTTTCAAGCCCGTTTTCTTCTTCTCCAAAGATCGAAGAAAAGTCTCGTTAACTCTCTAAACTTCTCTGTATCAGTGACCCTCACTTGAAAAGAACTCACCCTCGAGTTCACTTGAAAATCGTCTTCATTCGACTTCCTCGAACTTAGGTGCGATATCAATTCTCTTATAGGAATTTTCTTCTTCGAAACATATTGATCTATAAATCGATCTTTAGAATTCAGAAGGGTTGAGGAATATGCAACTCCCAAAGTATGTTGACGTGATCGCCTCCATACAAGCGATATTCTATCGAACTCAAAAGGGTAAAATGCTACAACTTTATTAAGAAGTGTTTCGGTTAGATCTAGAGCCTTGGGTGTTAGAATAACGGAAGTACCATCTTTAGAATCATTCTTCTTGACTTCTTGCGATAAGGATTTTGTTGACTCGGGATTGACTTCAAGTAATTCACTTACTGTTTCTTTGATGGTTGGTCCAATATCTGGTTTGAACACTTCAGTCTTAGTAAAGATTTCTTGTTGAGACTCTATTACGACGGGGATGACATTTTCTTCGATTTTTTGGGACAAGATCTCGTCTTTTTCTACATTCGTTAACCCTTTGACGACAATAGGGTAAAAGACTTCAACTTTTCTGCATCTTCTTTCATCTTTTGCTCACTAGTGGTCATGATGAGGAAGTTATCGTTTTTCTTGTCGGGGATCTTTTCAAAGCTCATCACCGGCGCCATCGTAATCTTCCAATCGCCCCAACGGAATAACATCACATTATCTCACCCCTTATAAGTGATGTCGTTATCAAATTGCCAAGGTCGGCCCAATAGGATGTGGCACGCATCCATGTCATCACATAGAACCTCCTCTCGATAATATTTTCCGATCGATATTGGTATCCGACAAGTTTGTGTGACCTTAACTTGCGGGCATTTCTTGACCCACCCAAGAGAATAAGGATCTTCATGGGGTTGAGTGGGTAGGTTGAGATAAGCGACCAACTTTTTAGACACAAAGTTTTCACAACTACCATTATTAATCATGAGGTTACATACCTTCTTATGGATGGAGCAGTGAGATCGAAAAAGATTCTTTCTTTGACCCTCTTCTTCGGATGGGAAAAATACTCGTTGGAGTACGATGTTGATCTTTTCTTCGTATTCTTCTTCGGCAAACTCGACCTCGACTTTTTTCGGTGTATTCTCATGAATAGACGGTCGTTTGTTTGGGAGAAAAATCGGATCAATAGGTTATAGACATCGTCGTGCGAAACCTTGAGCGGTAGGACTTTATCGTTTTCAAGCGGTCTCTTACGAACGGACGGTCGTTTACCCAGGAGAGAAATCGAATCCATCTTGTTGTAGATGTGGCCGCGCGGAACTTTGATCGGTTCTTCGTGCCTGTCCCTTCTTCGAAGTTTGTCGTTGTCGGGGTTAGGAAAACGTTTGTTAACAACTGCTGTCAGATCAGCTAGAGCTGCGGTAATGGTCGTAGTCATCTCGGCTAAGTCTGCTTTGGTAGACGGTTGTTGATCTGTCATGGTTAGTGAAAAGACAGGCGAATCATGCTCTGATAACTTACGCAACGGGGTTTTGCGGAAGGATCGACAAGCGTCTAAACCGTTTAGGGTTGAGAATTACGATTAGTAAAACTCAAGAAACTAGAGAAAACTCTTAAAAATCTCAAAGGAGAAGAATTTTATTGAATAATAATGTGTTTAATAATGAAAACAATGAATCATATTTATAGCTAACCTAATTAAGATAACTATGGAAAGTAATCAATCCTAAACCTAAACCAAATATAAAACTAATTAATAAAAAGGAAACTTATAATAAGGAAACTAATAATAAGAAAACCAATAATAATAATATTAATCTAATTAAAAAACAAATAAATAATAATTAGAACTAAATAACTATACTAAAATAATTAAGAAATAAAATAATTAAACAAACAAATAAACGCGATTCGTTCGGGAGTCGTCAAGCAGCGCCCGCGACCCGGCACGCGACCCATGTCGTGCAAGAAACTATTTTTCAGTTTTCGATGTAGATTTACGAGCTTCTTTCGACCCAGTTTTCGTTTTCTCCAAAGATCAAATAAAAGTCTCGTTAACTCTCGAAACCTCTCTATATCACTTTGTGTGGTGATTATTGGGGATTTTCCCTTTGATCTGGTTCTTCCCTTTAAAGAATGAGTTGTTACTTGTTCAGGCTTTGATCTTGAGTTGGTTTACTCTGTTGAGTGGCTTTAACCTTTTAGGGTTTGACCTGTTCTCTTATATATGTTGTTTCTACTAACCCTTGTTAAAGTTGTGTGTGTGGTGCTTGGTCACCACTTTGTTTTTCCCCCCAGCTATAATCCAATTAAAGGCTCTATGTAAATCCTCTTCTTTACCTATCATTAGCAAGGTCACTGAGTTAGTGTTTTTGGCCTATAGGCAGGCTATTTTATATTTGGGATTGTTTGTGTGGGTAGTGGGATCCTTCTGTCCGTAATTTGTGATATGTGCTTTATTGTTTAAGTTTTTTTTTTCATATCTGTGTTCTTGTTCTCCTTGTGTTGTTTATGTGTTTCTTTTTATTTTGGTGGTTAGATAGTAGGCTTGACCTACCATGTTCAGTGGCGGATCCAGAAAAAAAAAATTATAGTATGGGTCACAATATAAGAGTTTAAAGTTGTAGATTTCTTTGGTTCCACCATCAATCTAGCAAGCTCGGCCATACCAGTCAAATCGACAATTCTTTCATCTTGACACTAGAGACAGACCCAATTTTTTTTATACGGTGACACATACAAAATAGACAAAAAAATAATTACAAAAATCAAAGTTTTTATCACGTTTTACTAATGTTCAATATCGCTCAATAAGTTTTTAGCCTAATTCCACCGTTTCGAGGGAACTTTAGAGCTTCCTGCTTGATTTTGAGGAATTTTTAAGTTGTTTTTATCGATGTCGATGGACTTTTTTTGGTTTTCTTATGTTGAGATCAAGAGTTTTTTGGTTGATTTTAATAGGCTTTTTTGGTTGACTATGAGGTACGGTTGCACCTTCTTGAAATTTTGACTATCATACGGTGACACCTTCTATAACGATATGGTTGCACATTTCATAAACGTAAAAAATTTAACCTTTTGACGGAGAGATAATACAGTGGTACGTGCCACCGTATGCACACCTATATGCCTATCCATGCTTGACACACAATCATATAGTACTGTTAAGTTGTTTCTCAAGAACAATCATTTCCATACGACTAAAATCATCAGGATACAACTTACTCAACTTCAATAAATCATATGTATTAAAGTGCAAACGTGAATCACATGAGTTAAAGTCTTAATTCTTAAGAGATAAAATGTTTTAAAATTTTAGTTGGGGTCCCTTAACATGTTTAAGTTAGGAGGCCAATAACAAAACTTAAGCCTTAAGTGAAAATTTTAGTTGGGGTCCAATGACCCCATGCTGTCAGCCCTCCATCCGCCCCTGACCATGTTGATCCTAGGAAGTGATGACTTACATAAAAAATGTTTGTGGGGGGGGGGGGGGGGAATACAAACACATAGAATTTTCACCTTTTAATTCTAGATTCTATATTTTGTATATAACAAAAATTTATAGATTTGTTGCGGAAGTTAGGAAGGTAAGACCTGTGATCCTAAAAAATCTGACTATGACAAATTTGTTAAAAAAGAAAGAGTGAGAGCAGGAAGTACTTTTTCAGATCTGAAGAACTAAGGAAGGTATTTAGAGGATGACACCGATTTTGTTTGATAACACTCACAAAGATGTTATTTCAAAACAGGTGATTAACATTGAATGACTAGAGTGACCTTTTTTAGCTACCATTGCATTAAATGCTTACTGTCGAAATTTAATGTATGTCTTCTTTTGATTTGTTGATCCATGCATCTTAATAATTTTCATTTCAGCCTTTGAGTTTAATGTAGATAAAGCTGCAGTAAATGCAAACCAAGCTGAAACTCAATATTGCGTAATTTAAATCGGACAAATGTCCCCAAATTCAAATGGGCCAAAATCAAGTCAATAACTCCACAATTATTTGACTATGCAAATAAAACTCAAAATAAGCAATAAAAACGCATTTAACCAATAAATACATACTCTAAAAGTATAGTAAACTCAAAAAGCCCATCATTTGCATTTTCTAACTAAAATCATATTATTTATATTTCCAAAATTGCCTTATAACACAATAATATGCACTTTTCAAACAGTTTATAAAAATCAAATACACTAAAAGTGAATTAACATTAGATAATCTCTATGTATATGATAAACCATAAAAAAACACTCTTATGATTGATTTATTAAAATATCAAAAACTCCAAAATAAACATTTTTGGCATGTACATGGTTTTCACAAAGCAGTTTGACCTCACTTTTGGGAAATAATTTAAACCTAAGTTCCAAAATCCAAACTATAGCTTCCATTGATGAAAGCTTGAGATCCATAAGTAGCAACTTTGAAGAAACTCCGCATGACAACCATCAACCCAACAAAGCACAAAAACCTCCTATAAGATGAGATTCACAATCAAACCCAAACTAGATCTAAAAATACCTAGAAATCTTACCTCTTCAAAATGTTGGAATCAAACAACAAGAATCTTCAATCTCCATGGCAAACTTTCCAAAAACATCCCAAAAACGTTTCTAAAATGGCAAAATCGCCAAGAAAGAGAGGGAAGAGAGGATGGTGAAAGGAATATGTGAAAACCCCTAAAAATCAGACCTAAAAGAACAGAGGCTTTTTGCAACCTTTCTAGCGGCCTAAGTCGCTGGCCAGGCCGTCTGTGTCCAAAAACATGCCAAACAGTCATTCCCGTGGCTCGTGCCACAGCTTAGGCCATGTCGTGCTGACCGTTTTTCCTAGCCATTCTCCCAACCGTTCTCCTTAGCCGTTATCCCGACCGTTCTCAGAAAATTACGGATGTTACATATTAGAGTTAAGCCCATCAGGAACATGGACCCAACTCGATAAAAAATGCAATGTGTGGGACGTTAAATGTACTTATTTTCAAATAAGAACCATATCCCAATTTTGAACAAATCACAAAAACCATTAATGTAATTTATTTTAAAAAAAATTAATGTATTTTAATACGATTTTACTTGTATATAAAACCATATTTTATGACGTTATATGAAATGGTCCAAAATAAAATTGAAAAGGACTAGAATTAGTTTGACTTAAAAAAACGTCATGTTTACAACAAATGTATTCCTTAAATTAAAATACGAATTAATGAAAAAAGTTTCACACGGGAGGAACATTCCCGTGTCATTTTCCAGTGCGCCGCCCCACATGTGACTAATATGTTGATGCTGACGTGTTCTCATCCATCACCATTCGATCCCAATATGGCAAGACACCGACATCGCCACTCATAATTCCACCACCAAACTTTGACCACAAGTCAAAATCAATTATAAATATAAGATTTTGTTTACATGAAGATCATAAAGATTGAAATCAATTAAAATAGTTATTTTTTTTTATTGTGATTTTGTATGGTATCCAATTTTATTTTCAAAAATTATTAAAATATCATTCGATTCATAAATAACAGATTTATAATTAAGAACGAGTTTAAGTGTAAAAAAGAAGTTTCTGAATCAGATTCATAAATTTATGATCAAATATGTAGATTCGGAAAAACATATCCACAAATTACAAGACATATTTTTCGGACCTAATTTGAATTTATATATTTGGTCAATATAATTGTCGACCTGGTCGAGAAAGTTTTTTTTTATCACTTTGATTCCTTTGTAAATTGTAGAACTGCCACTAATGGACTGAATGATATTTTATCAATTCTGCTTTAAGGTGAAACCATACAATCAAAATGACCATTTTAATTAATTTTTTAAAAAATTTTATAATTAATTTGATTAAATTATACGTTAAAAATATAAACAAAAATATTTTAATATTGATTTATATAAAAATTTAATAAATATATGAGTAAAGTACAATTTTGGTCCCTAAGGTTTGTCATTTCAACGGTTCCCGTCCCTAAAGTTCATTTTAACACTTTTACTCTTCACGTTTGATCGATTTCTTCAATTTTGGTCCCTCATCCTAACGACCATTAACTTTTTTTGTTAAGTCCAATTAAATGAGGGGTATTTTAGTCATTTTACATCTTTTTTGAATTTTCTTGTTTTTAAAAAAACACCAAACTTTAGGGACCTCCTATGTAATTAACTATAATATTATAATTATAATATATATATATATATAGGGGCAAGTTCAAATGATAACTCAAATTTGGTTGTAAACATGAGGACAAATGAAAGCGCAACACGTGTCTCATTCAAAGAAATATTCAGACTGAATATAGTATTTATTTAGTCTGAATATACAAAGAAATATTCAGACTAAATATAATATTTATTCAATCAGAATAATGCTTATTCAGTTTGAATATCTCTTTGTATATTCAGTCTGAATAATCTATATTCAGACACGTGTCACGTTCTCATTAGTCCTCACGTTCACAACCAAATTTGAGTTTGCATTTGAAATTTCCTCTATATATATAACTATATATATAAACAGGGACCAAATCATTGGGGCCTTAATCGTCGGGACCAAATCGACGACGGCAACAGTCATCGTCGGTAACAACAATAGCCGGGAACCACAGGGGCAAAACCACATCACCGGGAGCAAATCACATACCCTTGACCCTGTTGGTGGACTCCATTATCGGACATAACTTCAACCGAAACCTGCAACTCTGGCCACCAAACCCATTACCACCGTAACCCACAAAAACCTAGACCAAATCTATAACTCCGATCACCTAACCCATCACCACCATAACCCACAAAAACCTAGACCAAACCTGCAACTCCGGCAACAAAACCAAGCCTGTAACTTCACTTCTTGATCGAGATGAAAGCAGTCAATCTTGGGGAGAAAAATACACTGTATGATCTGGATCGAGATGAAAGTCATCATTGTATGATCGTGGGGAGAAGGTGGATAAGAACAAACAGCGGTCGGAGTGACGGTCGAAGATGGAGGCCGGTGATAGGGCTACAGGGGGTTTTCGTGGGTTACAGGGACGATTTCACGGACTCGCTGATCGGGAGATGGAAGGATCAAGGACGATCTCACGGTGGTTGCTGTTGTGATTTGGTCTCGACAATTTTGTTCCGGCGATACGGTCTGATACCAAATCACAAATATGAATGGAAGAACTGGAGATGAGAAATGTTTTAGGTGAAGAAATCACGGACTCGCTGATCGGGGGATGGTAGAACTGGAGATGAGATTGGTTGACAGAGGTGGTCCGTCGAGGGGTATCAACGGAGATGGCGTTTGCTGAGGCGGTCGTTTGTTTGAGTGTACATACTAAATATATATATATATACACACACACATATTCATATATATTAGAGATAATTACATAATAGGTCATTACAGTTTTCAACTAAATATATAAATACATATTCACATATTAATTGGACTTAACAAAAAAAGTTAGCGGTTGTTAGGATGAGGGACGAAAATTGAAGAAATCGATCAAACGTGAAGGGTAAAAGTGTTAAAATAAACTTTAGATACGGGAATCGTTGAAATGGTCAAACGTCAGAGAACAAAATTGAACTTTACTCTAAATATATACAACACTAATAAATAATTGTACATTTGCGTGGAGAAATCAATAATAAATACCCTTCACTAATAATGTAGTTAACGTGTTTGAGGGACTAACTCAACAATTTCTTCAAACCATAGGGACTAAAATGTAATTTCATTTTAAATTAAATATTTTAAGTTAATTTATTAAAACAAAATAATACTCATGATTTTAAAGTTAAGAACTCGAATCTTCATTCATGGTTCATGTTTCCTACCATCCTCTGTCTTTTTTATTTGTTTTGTATGGTTTTAAGAGAGCAATAGAGTTTCGGTTGACTGTTAGTTTTATATAATATTTTACTGTATTACTAGAATTCAACAATTATCTTATATTTGAACATATTTATGATCAGTTTGTTTTTTGGAGTTTAAACATGGAGTTTAACCATATCTTATATTTGGACTTTATATCTGAACAATTATCTTATCACTTCTAGAAAATTGAGTATTTTTAACGGAATTTTTTCAATGGAAAATATCGTTGAAAAATTTCTAGGAATTTTATAGGAATTTTAGAGGGATCATTGACAAAACATAAATTTTTTTATGAATTTTCAACGAATTTCCGTTGAAAATCTCTCAAGACATACATTTTCAACCAAATTTTTTTAACGGAATGTCTCGTCAAAAAAATCTTGGTTGAAAATGCATGTTTGTGAGAGATTTTCAACGTAAATTATTGAAAATTCGTAGAAAATTTATGTTCTGTCAATAATCACTCTAAAATTCGTAGAAAAATTTCAACGACATTTTCCGTTGAAAATACTCAATTTTCTAGTAGTGTATATTTGAGCATATTTAGAAATTGTGGTATATATTAATAAGTTGCAAGACTTATGATCGTTTGAGAAGAAGAGTTAAAAGGAGAAGCGTGAGAAGAGATCCGAACCATTAATCACTTTTAATCTCATGTCCATCCATGAGTTGCGCTTTTGAAGAAAATTGATCTCGTGCATCTCATCCTAATGTACATCCGAGGTTAGATATCTCTTCTTACGCTTTTCATCTTAAATCATTTCTCACTGGAACCCAACCCTAAGTTGTAAATATTAAAGATATATGCGCATTAGTATACCTGTGATTTAAATTATGAAAGCAGACTTAAAAAAGTTAAATCGTTAATGACTATTAAATTAAAAATAAAATAAAATACTCGGTTTTATGTATAATTTAGATTTCATAAAAAAAGAAAAGATAAATATGTAAAGCTTATTAGTTGGTTATCAGTCATGAGGAAGGTTTAAATGAGAACTTTATATTTTTAAAGGAACAAAAGAACAATTGTGGATCACATATGATATGGGTTCCACATAATATTAAATCATTTATGATTTAATATGATTTAATATTAAATCATAAATGATTTAATACTATGTGAGACCCACATGATATGTGCTCCACAATTTGTTCATTTGTTCCTTTAAAAATGAGTGGTTCTCATTTGATCCCTCCCCTATCAATCATACCTATAAAGTTTTAAAATTTTTATGTATGATTGTCATAACACGTAACCTTGAATCTATAAATGATACTGATGTTTACTAAGTTATTCTTAAATGTTTTTATTAAAGGTCTATTAAACAATAAGAAAATGCAAGGTCTTACTATAAGATGTTTCAATATACGATATATGCAATATGACTTCCAAAATAATTATATGTGTTTTATCCTTTATCCTTTTTATACGTGTCTTTTATATTTTAAGATATTACTCTTTTATTTGATTTGGAGGCTCTCGATTCCGACTTTGTGAAACGTAATAGAAATGATTTTATTTAACTATTTCGTATGTTATTTATCATTTAAAAGATATTTTTATTTTTTAATTTATAAAAGTTTTAACATGATATATAAGTATAAACTTTTATATTTTATTTTATCTATTATTTATTACAACCTTGAATAGGGGTGCTCATGGGTTGGGTTGATCGGGTTCGAGGTGTTTTAACTAATCAACCCAATGTTGTCGGTTTGAGAATTTTTCAACCCAACCCAACCCAACCAAAATTTCAACCCAACCCAACCCAACCCGTTCGGGTTGATCGGGTTAATCGGGTTGGTCGGGTTGATAGTTTAGTATAACAAAATATTCTGCTAACATTGAATAACTCACAATTTCTTTTTCATCATCTGTCATTTGGTACAACTTGTCTATACTTTTTGAATTTGAAGTATATTACATCCAATTAATTTTTCTCAATATATATACTAATATATACAAATGATTTATGTAAAGATAGATAATAGATTGAAAATATATGTATACGAGGAGAGTGCGTGAAGAGTGTAATTGTTTAATTTACATATTAATAGAGATTCAATAATTATATTAAACCCAAAATATAAAAGGGTATCGGGTTCATCGGGTTGGTCGGGTTGGGTTGGGTTCAAATAAAAGTAACCCGATATCAACCCAATACCTACGGTTTGAAAATTTTACAACTCGATTAGGCATCGGGTTGAGTTATTTTGCATCGGGTTGGGTTGGGTTGATCAGGTTGGTCGGTTTGGTCGGTTTTTTGAGCACCCCTAACCTTGAATTGATCTTGAGGACATGTTTCTTAACATATTTTTTTTGTTTTCAATATGGGAAGGTTAATGCCACCTCTGTTATATTTATATATCAATGACATTCTATAAAATGAATTCTTCTTATACATGTCAATATTAAAACATTCTTTTTGCATTCCACAAGTTATAAAAGTACACAAGAAATTCTATGGACACTCATACTAACGGGGTGCCATTAACACTCCTCTTATGACTAGATTAATATTTATTTTTTTATTGTTTATTGTATTTAATTTTTATATATCTATGTTCTCGAATTTGGAGAGAAAATAAAGGAAAAGAAATGGATGGAAAAGAAAAGAAATGAAAAGAAATAAGGGGAAGAAAATTTTTATTCGCTTTCTCGAAAGTGAAGCAAAATGAATGAAATGAAAGGAAAAAAAACAATTTTCATATTTTTGAAAAGGGGATAGAGGAAAGGAAAAATGTCATTTTTATTAATATACTTTTTAAAATAATGCTATTTAGAATGAAAGATAAGATAATTTTGTAATTTTATTAATTTTTTAAATGATTTTAATTTCTTTCTTTCTTTCCCTTCCCTCCTACATTTTGGAGGAAAGTTTTAAAAGGAAACTAAATCTTATTTTCCTTTTTTTCCTTCTCTTATCATTCTAAAAAAGTTTCGAAAACACGAATTTTTTTTACTTTCCTCAACTTTTTCTTCCTTTCCTTTTCCTCGTAGAATAAGTTTCGAGAACATAACGCTAGTTATTTTTTAAACAATAAAAAATAAAAAATGAAAAATAAATATTAATATTAATATAGTTTTATGTTTTAATTAAGAAAGGGTGAAAGTAGATATTTGTATTCGCATGCAAAAAGATCAAAGTAAACGGATAGATTTACTGCTGCAAAGTGTTGGAAAAGACGGATCTCCTTCGATTTTACAAACAATCCACTTTATTATCTTTATTTGTATTTTTGTATACGTATTTTGCACACATCACCATCATCTTTTCTTGTGGGTTCCTCACCCCCATTAAAATATCTTAAAAACCACAAAACAAAAACCCATATGATCCCATTAATTGCATCCATTTTTTCACTCTCATCGGAGTTCTTCTCATTTTCCGGCGACTCTCCGATCAAAAATAAGGTCTTTTTTTTTTTAATTTCTCATGCCATTTTTCTTCTTTTAAGTTTTCATGCTTTCTTTAAGCATAAATCTCTGTTGTATTGAAAATGGTAAACGAATATTGTACTGAAACTTTGACAGTTTCTGTAGAAATCCATGTGGGATGTTGAATATTCTCCGATGATTCTTTTAATATATTTTTCTTTTTAATTTTTATAAAAATGGAAGCTTTTTTCTTTTGGGTAATCAATAATGGGGCTATCCATAAGTTGGATTTAGGTTTTTCTAGATTCGGTATAAAGAAAGTTTGCCTTTTTTTTAAGGTTTATAGGTTTTGATTCATGTGGGTAATCAAAACAAAACCAGACCACATGGATTATTGCGATTCCATGTAAAACTTAAACTTGTATTATATATAATATATATATATATATATTATATTCTTGGAGTTGTACTATGTTAATCATATATGCTGAATCTTGAATTCAATTGTGAAAAACAGGATTGAATTATGGGGCGTTTTTCATCTATGTTTGATGGGTTAGCGAGAACTTTTTCGAGTGTCAAGAGAGGGGAGAGTTCTGAGCAATGTGGTGGAAAAGAAGTTGCAGAAGCCATTGCAAAAGATGCGAAGAAGAACGAGATGATCTTAAGATCTTCGGGGACGATCAACGTGAATGGATCGAGTAATTTTGCTTCTGTTTGCTCCAAAAGAGGCGAAAAGGGGGTGAATCAAGATTGTTGCATCGTATGGGAGGTATATTCATATGTGAATCTTATGTGAATGTGGTGTTTTGGTGACTTTCAAATGATGTTTTATGTGTCTTAAATGTCATGATGCTGGTTGTATTACCACGACACAATATTGTCCGCTTTGGCCTAAGCCGCACGGATTTGTTTTTGGCGACCTAGCGAGGACCCAGGGGGTCACCCATCCTGGTACTACTCCCACCCAAGCACGCTTAACCACATAGTTCCAAGAACCTGCCTTGCGTGTGGCCCCAAAACGCGTTGTGTTTAGGAAGGACAAGGTTTACTTATGAACCCAGCATCACTCCTGTCCACGGCCGATATGGGATCCGCCTAAGGTGTTACATATTCATATGTGAATGTGGGTTTTGGAAGTTTTCAAATGACGTTTTATATGTCTCAAATGTCATGATGCTGGTTTTATTCATATGTGAATCTTATGTGAATGTGGGTTTTGGAAGTTTTCAAATAACGTTTTATATGTCTCAAATGTCATGATGCTGGTTTTATTCATATGTGAATCTTATGTGAAAGTGGGTTTTGGAAGTTTTCAAATAACGTTTTCTATGTCTCAAATGTCATGATGCTGGTTTTATTCATATGTGAATATGGGTTTTGGAAGTTTTCCTAATGACGTTTTATGTGTAGGAATTTGGGTGCCAAGAAGATATGATGTTTTGTGGAGTTTTCGATGGCCATGGTCCATGGGGACATTACGTTGCCAAGCGAGTTTGCGACTCGATGCCATCATCGTTGCTATGTAATTGGCAAGAGATGCTCGTTGAAAGTTCATTTGATCCTGATGTCGACTTGCAGTCCGATAATAAAAAGCTTGATAGATTCCATCTATGGCAGCATTCTTTCGAAAAGACTTGTGCAGATGTTGACCAAGATCTAGAGCAATGCCGCAAATTCGATTCCGTTTATAGTGGAACCACCGCTTTGGCTGCCGTTAGACAGGTAATTCAATATCTTTTTACCTGAAAACCAACTATTCATAATGAATATCCTCTAATATTCATTGTGAATATCCTGATATTCATATGTGAATATTTACGATTTTTCAGGGTGACCATTTGGTCATAGCGAATGTTGGAGATTCTCGTGCAGTATTGGCTACGACTAGTGATGACGGCTACTTGGTAGCTATACAACTTACCGTTGATTTTAAGCCGAATCTACCTAGTGAGTAGCTTTTGAATTGTACTTTGCCATCCGGGTTTCATGGATGTCATTGAATAAAAAAAACCACCGATTTTTTGTGCAGAGGAGGCTGAACGGATAGTCGAGTCTAATGGACGAGTTTTCAGCTTAGAGGACGAGCCTAGCGTACACCGGGTGTGGTTGCCATATGAAGACTCACCCGGTCTAGCTATGTCAAGAGCCTTTGGCGATTATTGCATAAAGAATTTCGGGCTAATATCCGTTCCTGAAGTTGTACAAAGACATATAACCACCAGCGACCAATTTATCGTGCTTGCTTCGGATGGGGTATGTTGAGAATGCAAATAACTAGCTGATAAGTTAACTTATAGCTTTTTCAATAAGATAAGTTTATGGTTGTTAACATGGTCGAAGTTGTTAATTTTTTACCATATGGAATTAGAGCATCTCCAACAGCTATGCTAAAATGGAAACAAAGTGGGATTTTAGCATTTTTGTTGTTCCAACAGTCAACAACTATGCAATCCTCTAATGCTAAAATAGAAAAAAAAAAGATATATATAGTGAATTCTATAAAACCCATTAGAAAAGAGAGAAAATCATATTTAATTATATCCAACTAAGTAGAGTGTGTTGAGATAAAACGTGTAGGAGAGAGAATTAATATTTTATTAATATAGTTAATGCTAGAATTGCATAAATGAAGTAACCGTTGGAGTTGCATTGAAATTTTTATAGAGATTTTGACTTTTTTTACTCTATTACAGAAAAAATTATAGCATAGCTGTTGGAGATGCTCTTACAGTGACGCTTTTTTTTTTTGTAGGTGTGGGATGTCGTTTCGAATGAAGAAGCCGTGGAGATAGTGTCATCGACAACCGACAAGGCCAAATCGGCTAAACGACTAGTGGACTATGCAATCCGAGCATGGAAACACAAGCGGAAAGGGATCGCAACCGATGATATTTCCGCTATTTGTATCTTCTTTCATAATAATAACGATGGTCAACAAATTCATCATGTAGCTACTCCAAAATAAAAAGCCTAATAAAATCTTTTACGCTTGTTTACATCTTTCTTACTTTTTTCATAAATAATTACGTATTTTCTCCTCAAGATTAGCAGCTTTCGGATCTATATATATATATAACAATTCCCAAAAGGATCGAACTCGATGCTATAACTCCCATTTTCGGCATGCACAATGAACCTTGGCCAAGGAAGCCATATAATCATCGGACCTGCAAATATTAAACACAATAAATAGATGATGAATTATGGGATCATCGGCCACCTTAAATTTGAATTTGTTTTTCGATGAGAGATGAGTGCAGACCTTAGTCCGTAAGGCGATTGACATGAAGCGACCAAGTGTATTTTGGCCTTTTCTGCTTCATTCTGTAGTTAGCAACATTAACTTTTGAAGCAAAATCTAATGTGAAATATATGGAACATTGTTATAGTACACTTGCAGTGCGTTTGGTATACAGACTGGATGAAAAAAAGAGTAAAGTATGCGAGTGAAAGAATTCTGGAAGGTTTTAGGGAATTTGACAAAAATAGTCGGCCATCAAAGTCGATTCACTTTTTAGTCATAATGACAGGAATATACTTCCCCAAATAGCCATAGTTTAAGCAGAATCCTTAAGCATTATGCCTAAGAATTGACTTCGGCAAAAAAAAAAAAGATTTTAAAAACAAACCTTATGCGGAAACACCTTTCTGCATAAAGATGCAAATTTCTGGCTTTTTTCATTTATTTTTTTTTCTTCCAAAAATCAAATTTCTGCGTTAACTTTAGCTATTTTGAGTAGAGACCGAAAAATGGCTAAAAAGTGAATTTGGTTGATGAGATCACTATTTCAGTCAATTTCTCAGGGTTTTAATTTGACATGGGTATTTTAGTAATTTACTAATCTTGTCTCGTCTTCCTGATTTTTGTCCCACCTATTGTGATGGGACAGAAAAAAAAAAACAATTTTATCCCACTTAGGTGGTTAGGTGACCCGAGAAAAGTTCAAATGCAAACTCAAATTTGGTTGCGAACATGAGGACAAAGGAGAGGGCGACATGTGTTCATTCAGTCTGAATAATGAAGGGCATTCGGTATGAATAACGCAGGTGAAGTTCATACATTATTCATTATGAATAACACAACATTCAGAGTGAATATATTCAGACTGAATGAGACACGTGTCGCGCTCTCCTTTGTCCGCATGTTCACAACCAAATTTGAGTTTGCATTTGAACCTGCCCCTAGGTGACCCAGTCTAATTTTTGTACTCTCCTAGCCTCCTTTCCGCATACTAAACGGCAAACACAACCTAAAAAAAGGGTTAAAAGCGAGCAGATGTGGGACTACAACAATCAAGAATATAGTTTGCATTCAGACCTGAGATTCATAATAAAGACCGGCATATAATGACGCATAAAAATACTCGCTTGCTCTTCCTTCAGAAAACCCAGCAACAAGCTGTCCACAG
Source organism: Silybum marianum (assembly GCA_036898165.1). Lineage (NCBI taxonomy): Eukaryota > Viridiplantae > Streptophyta > Magnoliopsida > Asterales > Asteraceae > Silybum > Silybum marianum. The sequence continues at coordinate 13,664,373 of CM072528.1, forward strand.
AAACCAGTTTAAAGTCGTTAAAATTCATACCAAACTAAGGGCACAAATTAACACTTCTAATGATCGATATCAAACAATTAAAGTACAAGAAACAGAGCTAAAAAAAAGGACAAATGATGTAATATTTAATTGGCTCGAGATAAAAAGTAACGCACGTACCTTTTCAGGGTCACCACCATCTTTGAACATGTTATAAGCTTCTCTCATTACAGGTCTAGGATCTCTTCCAACCTAAAAAAGAATGGCAAGTGAATGAGCTTGTTGTATGGATATTTGACTAAGGTTTTTTTTTTCCTTTCATTAAGCCTTGTCTGAATTAATTTGTCTGTATGAGGGATGGAGACCAATGGGTTTGAGGGAGGCAATGAGAGAGGGTTGTATTATTTCTAGGGCATTTCTGGTATTAGTTTATTTGAGGTGGCTTAATGGGGACAAGTAAGGGGTCCTGGCTTATTCCATATAGCCATTTTGGCTTAATGGCTTAACAATTAAGCTGTTAGAAAAACTTCCGTATGGCTGAGTGAATAAGCTGCTAAGACCATTAAGTTCATTAAGCTATAAGTAAGCAACTCCTATGAGAAGTCAAAATTCATGGAAAAACTGTTCTACTCTTATGGGGTAGAGTCTTGTGGGGTAGACGTCAGGTCTGCATATATCTCACCAACTTTCAGGTGAGATTTAATTAGGGGTGTTCACGGTTCGGTTACCCGTGGTTAGGTTTACCGTTACCCGAATTTATAAAAAATATCATTTACAATATAAAAATGGTAACAAAATATAACGTTTAAAACAATTACACAACAAATAAATAAAACTAATCAAAGCACTACAAAGTAAAATAAGTTTAATTGTTTAAAAACATCCGTTTTTCAGTTAATATCAACTCTTTCACGCTTCATACCACCAAATTTAATCATCCACCGTAGTTCTTGACAACAAAACATAAAAGACTTTACTCATTTAACTTTGGGTTAATAAATTTTAAATATTATATATACATTATATCCGGTTTGGTTTGGGCAGGTACCTGAAATTCAAAACCAAAACCGACCCGTGAATACCCAGTTTTTTTTTTTTTTTTTTTCGGACATTTCATTGGTTTTTTCGGTTTCGGATCAAATGGTTCAGCTCGGTTTCTCGGGTTTTCAGTTTTATTGAACACCCCTAGAGAAGTTAAAAATGGATAACATCATGTATAGATAAACCTGAAGAAATCGTCTTCTTGCTTCAGTAGCTCCATATAGTTGAGCTTCACAAAGGAAACACCAAATAGACTCCTCAGTGTCGTTTGGATTTTGTGCTACATCTATCCGGAATTGCTCTGCCCCTTCTTCAAACCTACCCAAATTGGCTACCTCCATTTTTATTCATGTTTATGGTAAATTCGTAATACATAAAAACATTTCGATATTTTTGTTAACAAACAAACCTATCAAGGTAATATAATGAGAGCCCTCTCTGCCAAAGATCTGTTTACACAAAATCAATGGTAAATAACACAAGTTAATTGGTGTCATTAATGCCACAAAGGCCATGGCCATATTTGGCCATTGGAAAATAGGCAATTTGAAATGGATGAATTCCAAAAGGAAAACCATTAGGGGGTGTTTGGTTAGCAGGATTCTGACGGAGCTGGAATGATCAATTCCATTGACCAAATTCCATTCAACGTTATTTATCTACGGAATGGAATTGAATTCCATACATTCCATTACAATTGAGAAGGAATTTAATTCCATTCCATCCCATTTTCTCAAAAAGACAAAATTATCTCCATATTCCCTACTTGATTTACACAGGCCAACCATGGCTGACCAGTGATCACCATTGATATGAACCAACGGCAACCACCGCCAAATGGAACCACCATTCTGAACCTTCACTCACCACCACCGATCAAAAAAGGGTATTTTAGTCATTTACTAACATTTCATTCAAATTCCAAAGCTACATTATATGAAACAAAGAGACAGATTTCAATTCCTTTAACAGATTCCATTCCAATGTCCGTCAACCAAACAGGTGGTCAAACCCGATAACATTTCATTCCAATTCCAAAGTGACACCTGTCAAACCCGATAACATTTCATTCCAATTCCAAAGTGACAGATTCCATTCCGTTCAAAAACATTCTGCGAACCAAACACCCCCATAGATTCAATGGAACTACTAAACAAGAATTAATCATATCTCAAATTAGGTATTGATCATAATCATAATACGCAAATTCAGAAGGCAATTAGTCACTCACATGCCTTTTGACGAGAATCAAGTTTGATTGCATTATCGAACTCTGCTACAGACCCAGATACATCACCCTTTGATTACAACAAACAATGGATTAATTTAGAAAAAAAAAAACAACAGAAATTGAAATCAAATTTGGGGAAAAGTGGAAAAACCTGACGAAAGAGGAGCATTCCTCGTCGAATAGCTATGAGGGCTTCACGAGATGAACCGCCTCCTCCTGTAACAGCGTCCCAGATTCCTGAAACTGAAGTTGAAATTTTAGGAAAATTGCGAGTTGTTGTGGTGGTGGCAAATAAGTGTGAACCATGAGGGTTTTTTGGAAAAGTTGAAGTAGAGAAAGAGGGAAATGAAGATGAGTGATGAAAATTAGGGGTGGATGTCTTGGAGATCATCCTCCATGATACCGCCATTGATGAATGATGGTGTTAGAAAAGAGAAGGAGATAAGAGGAGGATAATTTGATGGGTTAGGATGGAATAGAGCGCCAAACACAATCACCAAAATTCACCATCTTCCCCCCCCTACGGCTGAAAATGGCACAAATATCCGTTTGAGTCCATCCAAACTGGGGAGTGTTAATCACACCCCCTTTGCATAGAATTTTTTTTTGCACTTTTATAATTTTCGGAATATAAAAAGTGGTTTTTGACATTGATATATATCTGAAAGAGGTTCATCTTTTGTAGGGGTGTCATTAACCCTCCCCCCAAATCAAAATTACCTTTTAGTTGTTTCTTTTTTGATTTTTAAAAAACGTAATCGAAGGTAAAAAAAGAAAAGAACAAGTTTTGTCTTAGGTGAGTTTATGCATGGGAGGTGGGTCCATGAGAGACTGACGGTAGGGATGACATTGGTATTGGACCAGTACTGTACTGGTTGGTATAGATTTTTTATGGGGCTCAAAGTTTGAATCGAAAATCGAATCGTATGTATAAGTTTAGTATCGGTTTAATTTTGGTTTCAAGGCAAGAAAATCAATACCAAGACCAGTTAGGACCAATTGTTAGTCTTCAATGTTGCAAATCAATCTAAATAATAGAAATCAACAAGTAAAATCATACTCAAAATGTCATATGATATTAAATGTTAAAATGTTTACAAAGAGAAACTTAACAAAAATGAAAGTCAAACTAGTATTTATACTAGGAAACAAAATTTACATTTTAAACTTTTCTACTTTCAACAATATAATATCTAACAAAAATATGAAAATGGGTTAAAGAAACAATCAAAAATTCATATTTGTTTGCTCGTTTTCTTTTACCACTTGCTTCGACATTCTCTTCTTTATCATTAATTGAATTCGAATCATTGTCGACTACCATATAAGAGGTTTCTCGACAAATGTATCATCTCCCTAAACAAAAAGAACAGTTAAACTTATAATTAATATTATGATTATTATATTATTAACCAATAATTAACAGTAAAAATTAGTTTATGATTGACAAACAAAATCTAAACCATGTGGTATATAAAAACTTGAGTATCATCCATGGAGGTGTCGATTTCTTTGATGGTGACGGGGCCGATTTTTTTTAATCAAAATAATAGGGCCGATTGTTTTTTATCAAATTAGATAAGATACAAATAGTTATGGAGAATGTATGGTTAGTTTAGGAGAAGATAGGGTTAGTTTAGGAGAAAAACAAAGAAGAAATTTCAATAGTCATATATGTCCTTAAATTCCGATCCGGTTCAGGTTTTTTCAAGAAAATATTGGAATCAAGAACTGAAAAACCGAACCCCTAATTTGTTGTAAAATTTGAACTGATAACTGAACCAATTACATGCATACAGTTTGGTTTCGGTTTGTTACAGGTTTAGTTCATGAATATGATCTTCGAGCCTCATTCGTTGGAAACTTCTTTTTTTGGGTTCATGCCCTTGTCTTGAGGTGGGTAGATGAGAGTTCCGCAAATGAAGTGTTTCAGAAGTTGGATGGTTGAAAACCTTTTCTAATCATCACGTGTCCACAAGTGAAGTGGTTCAAATTTTTTTACTTATTAATGCTCCTCGATAATTTGAGGAACGGTTACTTATGAAGATGGTGATTTTTCTAACATTTTGGAAAAAAAAATGTTAAGAGGTAAATTTAATCGGATGAAATGACTATTTGTATAATTTTTCCTTATTTTTATTTTAGATAATCAACTAAATTTGTTGTTATATACAGGTCGCTCTATATTAAAATCAGGTTAAATCATACATTTAAAATGTAAAAAAGAAGGTTTACTCTATGCACAGGTATTTCTATTAAAATCATGGTTGGGTTCACATGAAATCGGCCTGTTTTCGTGAGACCCGTGAGACCATATTTTTACACTTGAAACTTCACATTAAAACATTGTGAAGGTAAAAAAAAATCCAAAATTTCACAGTAAAAATACTGTGAAAATTACCTTCATAATATTTTACTTTTAAAACTTTAAGTATAAAAATATGATCTCACAAATACAAATTGGTCTAACATGGTCTCAAGTCTTAAAATCATATCAAATCATACTAAAAAGTAATTCTGTTACATGCACATACCACTAAATAGGCATGTATTTATTATTTAAAATATCGCTTAAAAATTATAAATATTTATGGTTCTGATTACATATGATCTTTAATCATTTGTAAATAATTTAGGGTTCTAATTATATGATTATCTATAATTATTTAGGGTCATGTCACTATTTATATGCTATTCAAACTTTCAAATACTTGCAAAATGTACTTTAATTCAAGGAAATGCGCACCGCACGGAGGGTCCTTTTAAGTGGATGACTCGTCGGGCTGTCGGAGGGGGACTTCTTTGATTTCTTTGAGAAAAAGAACTTGAATAACTTCGTTTTTCTGAAGGAGACCTTAAAGATTAGAATTTAAAAATTAGTTATGTAAACTAAAAACTAACTTAAAGATGGTTCTGGTTTTTGTGTAATTTGGTTTTTTAATGTTCATATCGTTTTAAGATATATATATATATATATATATATATATAGGAAAGTTCAATGCAAACTCAAATTTGGTTGTAAACGTGAGGACAAATGAGAGCGTGACACGTGTCTAGATATAAGATTATTCAGACCGAATATATAAAGAAATATTCAGACTGAATATAGTTTTATAGTTTATATTCAGTCTGAATAATGATTATTCAGTCTGAACAAGCATTATTCAGACTGAATAATGCTTTGTATATTCAGACTGAATGGACACGTGTCGCACTCTCATTTGTTCTCACGTTCACAACCAAATTTGAGTTCTCATTTGAACCCGTCTCTCTCTCTCTCTATATATATATATGTATGTATGTATGTATGTATGTATGTATGTATGTATGTATGTATGTATGTATGTATGTATGTATGTATGTATGTATGTATGTATGTATGTATGTATGTATGTATGTATGTATGTATGTATGTATGTATGTATGTATGTATAGACACATCTTAAAATACAAACCAGTCAAATGTTACAAACTCGTACAAACCAATATAAAAATAATTTTTTTCATTATTTTTTTTACCAAGTGTTATGATTTAAGATATTATTATACATATTTTTGTTTCACCTTGTGAAAAAATTACATGTGAAAAAATACATATGAAACTTTTATATTATGAAACAAATATATGTGAAACTTTCAACTTATGAAAACAAATGCATGTGAAACTTTTACAATATGAAACAAACATATGTGAAATAACATCTTAAATCATCGCATTTGCTGAAAAAAAAAATCATTAAAAAAATTACTTTTATATTGGTTTGTACGAGTTTGTAACTTTTAACTGGTTTGTATTTTAAGATGCCTATATATATCGTTAGTCCCTATTTAGAGATGGCTATGTAAGTAAAGGTTTGTAGAAGGGGGGGGGGGGGGGTTGAATACAAACACACAATTTTTACTTTTTAAAATTTTTTAATATAAATATTAAAGATTTACACACAGAAGTTTGTTGCGGAAAAAAATAGATACACTATTATAACAAACTTAACACATGAAACACATGAAAACAGTAATTAACTTATGCACTAAGAAAGCTAAAATGACACTCTTAAAACACACACTATTGCCGAATCAAACAAAAGATCACTTAGAGAATTTGTTGAAAGCGTGAGGTTTATGGGTAGGACTTCATCTCCTTTTATATTGGCCATGCATGGGATGAATGAGGACAGCTGTCAAGGATGTATTAGCTGGAAGCATATCTGATGGACAAAGGGAGATGCCACTCCCTTTGTACTAGGTTAATGGATGAAGCATTCTTTGTATCACGCAATGTCAGATAACTTTATCTCTTTTTCTTCATGCTTTGTGAAGTCCCATCAAACCTTTTAGCTTAAAGACAAACATCCTTTTTATGTGAGTAAAAAGAGAATGTCCGAATTTAAGGATTGCTACCTACGTTCTTGGTGCTCACATATCTTGCATTTATTGTGTCATAAGAACTTATCTTCGAAAATGCTAAGTGATATATACAAGGATGTATCACATCGGTTAGTGCTTCCTAAGCTTTAGATCGGCAACTTGTACGAATGCTTGAATTGGCAACTGTATTAACACTTGAATCGGCAAGTGTACAAGAGCATCAATCGGCAACAACATGTTAGCTTCTAGGATCGGCAACTGCATAATCGGTGACCACAGTTGCAATGTCGGTGACCACATTTGCAATGTCGGTGACCACTCTTGTAATGTCGGTAACCACATTACCAATGTTAGTGACCACTCTTGCAATGTCGGTGACTACACTTGATTTCGGCAAGTGGTCTGAATTTTAATGTTAGTTGGTACATAAAAAATTCCACATTTTGATGTACAACCCTTGATTGGATAGTCTTTGATTTTCCAATACTTGAAGTATATTTCAGACCTTCAAAAGAACCAATAAAAGATCAACAATATCAAGAGAGAAGGTTCATCATCAAATCATCGGTGACCCAATAATCTCCCCCTATTTGATGATGATACTTGTAAAAGAAATACTTTTGACCCTTTCTCTTTTTCTTTTGGGTTCTTTTTACTCAGATATATATATATATATATATATATCAACTGAGTATATACAGTATGAAAAAAATATGTGCAACATATGTAGAAAAAAATAAACAAATTTACATATATACCAAGCATCCGGGTACTTGAAGAGAATTGTTGTAGCATCAGCATCTCTACTCTTTAGTTCATTGAAGATTAAATTGTAGAGAATTCCTTCATCTTTGCTGTAGAGGACCACACTTAAAATTTCTTGAAGGAAGCTGCTATCGGCAAGGGAATATTGGTAGCCCTGGAAGAAACATTTGTTCCTAAGATCATCTTTAGAGAACATACCATATTCTGGAGCAGTGATGATGGTTGTTGCTGATTGAACTAGTAAGGTTGGATTTGATAGATCAAAAATTTGAGATATCATGAATCCTTTTTTTTTGAGAGAGGGAAGAATCCAGTCTGCATCGGGGTTAACTTCTTGTCTGTCTTTGATTTTCTCCCCCTTAACAGTTGCTTTCGACTCATTCTTCTTAGAATCACTTAGATGCTCCCCCTCAGTTGATATCTTATCACTTAGAAGATTTCTTCCCTTTCAACTGAAATCTCTTTTTGAGAAAATTTCTTCTTCTCTGTTGATTTCTCATTCTCCTCCTCAGCTTATAATACTTTAGTCTTAGTTGATTTCTTGAGAAGATTTATTTTCTCCTCTCAGCTGCATGAGGAGGATTTCTTCTTCTCCTCTCAGCTGCATGAGGAGGATTTCTTCTTCTCCTCCTCAGCTTACAATACTTTAGCCTTCGTTGATTTCTTGAGAATATTTCTTTTCTCCTCTCAACTGCTGTTGATTTAGCCTTATCAGGAACTTTGAATTTTCTCCCCCTCAGCGGCTGAGGGGAGAAGATATCTAAATGAGGTGAGGCGGAAGAAATTCGGAGAGTCCATCATATGGATAAATAAGTCTACAAAAATAATTTTTTATTTTTATTTTTATTTCTCAAACCCATATATCGGAGAGTTCACTAGGTGGGAACATTTCTTCCAGAAGGAGATGTTGATGAGCAAGAAAAAAATGGGAGTCCCTCCAATTCGACCAGTTTCAAGGTCATCAAGATCATAGATCGTGGGTGTAAGGCTGTGATGTGAACAAAAATAGTCCTTGGATTGGGAAGGTTCCAAGTCATCCTTATCAACCAAAGAGAATGTTGAGGAGGGTTTAGTGTAGGTCCCTGAAAATTCAACCATGTCCTTTTTAGAGGGCATGAAGGAGTTGGGGAGGTTTTAAGGATTCCCTGGGTCCAGTAGGGAGAATTTCAACACTCACCAATTTTTGGGAATCAGTGAGTGACTTGTGAGTATTTGACCCTTGAGGTCCCTAAGTCTCTTTAAGGAGAACTTGGGGGGGGGGGGGTTGGAACTCCTCCGCTTTTTGGAAAGGATATTGGCTTTGGTAGATACCGAAGACTTTTTCGGTATCGTAGCCGCAGAAGCAGGCGCGGAGGTGGATGTGCCCGACGGCTTGGATCTCTTTCGAGATTTGGGCACATCGGTGACTCGTGGTTTAGAGGCAGAGGGGGTGGAATCGGTGACTGAAGGTCCCCGAAGTTTGGGTTCATTTTCACCCCAAGATAGAGTTGCATTTCTTGCAAACTCAATCATATTAGGTCTAAGAGGGTTATCGGTGGCCAAGACACCCTTTTGAATGAGTTGCTTGCCAACTTGATGAAGTGGGAGATCATATTTGATATCATCCCTCTTTTCAAATTTTTTAGCAAGCTTGGCATTAATAATAAGGGAGAAGAGGCATTGGAAAGGTACCTGAAGTCGCCAATATGTAGAGAAAGATGAGATCATTTCATTGAAGAAGTAATCTGCAAAGTCTATTCTTCTTTGAAAGATCAACGCATCAGCCAGCTCGGTGACCTGAGATGGTGCTTGATCCGGACCACCAGTTTTCTTGCTTAGACACAAGATAAGATGAGCAAAGAAAAAATTCCAGACATTACCCATGTTTTTCCTTACCAATGTACCTGGACCCTTGGATTTTGGATCTCTTTTCTCTTCAACGTAGTTCAAAGCTGCCACCACCTGTTGGTGTTCATTTCCAAGGGGAAAGGTTTCATATGTCTCGTATGAAGGAAGGTGAAGAATGGTGCGTACATCTTCAACATCGAAGATTACATCAGGTTCATCATCACTAAGTACAGAGGCTAGTATTTGATCCGAAGAAGCATCAAAACTGCAGGTTAGCCAGAAGTTACCCAGAGGAAACTTACTCATTTTGGGTTTAGCAGTAAGAGCATACTGTAGAGGACATCTTTGAAGGAACCAACAAACCTCGTTATATTCCGGATGAGCTTCATCAATGCCAATGCGACCAAAATAGTTGCATGCAGGAAAGGTAAGTGATTCACGGGTTAGGGTTTGTTCCTCAGGAGTTTTGGGAGATTTCGAAGGAGTATTAGTGGAGGACGCCATTGATGAACGTTGAGAATTGTAGGTGTGTTCTTCGAATTGTTATGAGAGAGAGACGATGAAAAAGATGGTTGCGATAAAGGAGAGAAAAGTCGGGAAACGGTTATTTATATGAGAGGAGGGAACTTTGATTTTCAAAAATAATGATGACTGAGGTGATTGAAAGGTCATAATTTTAAGAGTTTTAGGCTTAAATCGGTGCATGCTTCTGACAATAATGACGTTGATGATATGGATTGGTTTAATGAGTCTTAGTCCCAAGATTGGTAAACTAAGAGTTATCCTTTAAGGGATAAGGAATGTGAAGGGGTTTAGGGATGATGATGGTGAATGACGTCGGTGAGTGAAGAAGTCGGTGAGTGACGTCGGTGAGAGGGGAGAGAGGTGAGACGTCGGTGAGTGTGAGACGAACGTCGGTGAGTGTGAGACGAACGTCGGTGAGTCTGGTTTTTAGGGTTGACGTCGGTGAGTTTGAGAGAAGAGAGAGAAAGGTACGTCGGAAACCTAGCGTCGGGTAGTGTTGGTTTTTGAGATTGATTGTCGGTGAGTGTATATATAGATGTATGAGAGAGAGGTCGGTGAGTGGGAGAAAAGGGAACGTCGGTGATTGACTCACCGACTATATATATATGTATATTTTATTTTATTTATTATTATTTATTTATTTATATATATATATATTATTCTATATTAATCATACCTAATTCGCCGATAAGGAACTTGAACCTTTGCTTCATGAAGGGGCTTTGTAAACAGATCAGCTAACTGATAATTAGTGGGAATAAAGTGTAGTTCCACATCACCTTTAGAGACATGATCTCTTATAAAGTGATACCTGATATTAATGTGCTTAGATCTTGAATGAAGCACCAGATTGTTTGCAATGGCTATTGCACTTGAGTTGTCACACAATATTGGGATCTTTGAGAAAATCTAATTATAATCTTGTAACTGATTTTTCATCCACAATATCTGAGCACAACAACTTCCAGCAGCCACATATTCTGCTTCAGTGGTAGAAGTAGACACCGAGTGTTGTTTCTTGCTTGACCAACTTACAAGCTTTCCACCAAGAAGTTGGCAACTTCCTGTTGTATTTTTTCTTTCTATTTTTGATCCTGCAAAATCAGAATCAGAGTACCCGATGAGATCAAAACCTGAGTCTTTGGGATACCAAAGACCCAGATTTATGGTACCTTTCAGATACCGAAAAATCCTTTTCACAGCAGCTAGATGTGATTCCTTAGGATTTGATTGATATCGAGCACACAAACAAGTAGCAAACATTATATCAGGTCTACTTGGAGTAAGATAAAGAAGAGATCCTATCATGCCTCTATAATTTGTAATATTAACAGACACACCATCAGGATCAAAATAAAGTTTAAGAGGAGGAGACAGAGGAGTTTTCATGGTAGAGCAAGTATCAAGTTGAAACTTTTTCAGAAGGTCATTAATGTATTTACTTTGATTGATGAAAACACCTTCTGGAGATTGTTTTACTTGCAAACCAAGAAAAAAGGTTAACTCCCCCATCATGCTCATTTCATACTCTTTTTGCATGAGGGAGCTAAATTCATCACACAGGGATTCATCGGTGGCTCCAAAAATAATATCATCAACATAAATTTGTACAAGAATGATATTACCTTTAGATTTCTTGAAGAAAGAGTGTTGTCAACTTTTCCTCGTATATACTCATTTTTAAGAAGATAGTCTGAGAGAGTATCATACCAGGCACGAGGAGCTTGCTTTAGTCCATACAGAGCTTTATCTAGCCGATACACATGATATGGATGGACTGGATCTTCAAACCCAGGTGGTTGCTTCACATACACTTCTTCAGCTAGCTCACCATTTAGGAAGACACTTTTGACATCCATTTGGAATACTCGAAAATTCTTGTAAGCTGCATGGGCAAGAAATATTCAGATAACTTCCAATCTGGCAACAGGAGCAAAAGTTTAATCATAGTCAATTCCTTCCTCTTGCCGATATCCTTGAGCAACCAGTCTTGCTTTATTTCTTATGACAGTTCCTTCTTCATCCATATTGTTTCAGAACACCCACTTTGTTCCAATAATGGTTTTGTTAGATGGACGAGGAACTAACTTCCAGACTTTGTTTCTCTCAAATTGTGAGAGTTCTTCTTGCATGGCAATTACCCAGCTAGGATCAGCTAGGGCTTCATTAATCAGTTTAGGCTCAACAATAGAAACAAAGCTGACATATAAGCATAGGTTGTTGATGTCTCTTCTTGTTTTTACACCAACTTGAGGATCACTGATGATTTGATCTATTGGGTGATCCATGGTCCATTTTAATGCAGGAGGCAAGGGAGGAGGTATAGAGGAAGTTGAAGTAGGAATTTGAGATGGTGAGGGTAGGTTAGTGGGAGATATGGTGTTTAGATGAGATTGTTCTCCTGAAGAGTTAATTTCAGGAGATGGAGAAGAAAGAATGGGTTCAGAAGATATGGTGGTATTATTTGGAGGCCGGGAAAGGTTGTTATCTTCTTGATTTGATTGAGAAGATTGTTGAGTAGAATGAGATGGAATTTCCCCAACACATGAGTTTATCCATTGATTTAGTTCTTTTTCATTACAAGATAATGAAGATGTTTCAGAATCATCAAACTTCACATGCATAGATTCGTCTATGCATTGTCTTCTGAGGTTGTATATTCCGAAAGCTCTTGAGGAGAGAGAATAGCCCATGAAAATTCCATAATCAGACTTTGGATCAAATTTTCCAAGTTGTTCCCTGTCATTTAGCATGTGACATGCACAACTAAATACATGGAAGAAGTCGACTGCAGGTTTCCGACCATGGAAAACTTCATAAGCAGTCTTGTCATGCCTTTTGACTATGATAGACCTATTTTGAGTAAAGCATGCAGTGTTATCTGCTTCAGCCCAAAAATAGGTTGGCGACTTGGATTCACTCAGCATTGATCTTGTAGCTTCACACAACGTCCGATTCTTTCTTTCAACAATACCATTTTGCTGAGGAGTGCGTACAACAAACAAGTTTTGAGAGATTCCTTTTAAGTCAAAGAAATCTTCCAGAACAACATTTTTGAATTCAATGCCATTGTCACTTCTGATAGACTTCATCATTTGACCATTCACATTTTTAATCTTTCTGATAAACCTGATGAATTCTTCAGCAGCATCACTTTTGTGTTTTAGAAATAACACCCAGGTATATCTAGAGAATTCATCAACAATCACTAGCATATATTTTTTACCCCCTAAACTAGGGGTGCTCACTGGTCCACACAGATCCATGTGAAGCATTTGAAGGGGTTGAGAGATAGATGAACATTGTTCTGTTTTAAAAGAGGTTTTGGTAAGCTTTCCTTTTTCACATGCTCCACACAGCTTTTCTTTTTCAAAAGCATGCAGTGTTATCTGCTTCAGCCCAAAAATAGGTTGGCGACTTGGATTCACTCAGCATTGATCTTGTAGCTTCACACAACGTCCGATTCTTTCTTTCAACAATACCATTTTGCTGAGGAGTGCGTACAACAAACAAGTTTTGAGAGATTCTTTTTAAGTCAAAGAAATCTTCCAGAACAACATTTTTGAATTCAATGCCATTGTCACTTCTGATAGACTTCATCATTTGACCATTCACATTTTCAATCTTTCTGATAAACCTGATGAATTCTTCAGCAACATCACTTTTGTGTTTTAGAAATAACACCCAGGTATATCTAGAGAATTCATCAACAATCACTAGCATATATTTTTTACCCCCTAAACTAGGGGTGCTCACTGGTCCACACAGATCCATGTGAAGCATTTGAAGGGGTTGAGAGATAGATGAACATTGTTCTGTTTTAAAAGAGGTTTTGGTAAGCTTTCCTTTTTCACATGCTCCACACAGCTTTTCTTTTTCAAAAACTAATTTGGGCATGCCAACAACTAGATCTTTGTTGGAAAGTTTATTCAAGGTTTTAAAATTTAGATGTGAAAACCTTTTATGCCATAGCCAACTTTGTTTGGCTATTTCTTGAGAAAGGAGACACACAGCTTCTCCAATAGTACTTTCCTTCATGTTGATTATGTATACATCGTTCATTCGGGTACCTGCCAGTACAACTTTATTCTGCACATTAAAGACCAAGCAAACACACAGTTGAAACATGATCTTATATCCCAAATCACATATTTGGCTGATGCTTAGTAAGTTGTACATTAGCCCCTCAAGATGAGCTGCTTTAGAAAAAGTGATGGTTCCATTTGATAGGGTACGATAGCCTCTGGTAACACCTTTCCCATTTCCTCCAAAGTGATGGTTCCATTTGATAGGGTACGATAGCCTCTGGTAACACCTTTCCCATTTCCCAGTGGGTCCTTTTTCTTTTGAGAAGTTAGAGAGAAGAAATTTGTTTCTGGTCATGTGCCTTGAACAGCCGTTGTCCATGTACCATATATGTTCTTTGTTTGGTACCTGCACCCATAAACAAATTTAGACTTTTGGTACCCATTTTGAGGTGGGTCATTTAGGATTAGAGTGCATTTTGTTTCTACGGAGATCAATATTTTTCGGGCAATCTTTGGCAAGATGGAGAGTATTGCCACAATTGTAGCATTTCTTTATAGTAAAGGCCCTTTTGAAATCCATACTATCAAAACTTTGAGCAGAGGTCGGTGACTGAGAAGAGGAGAGGTGACCGACACCTGGTCTTGGTCCAATAATACTTTTACCAGGATTTTAGATTTGTTTAAGTTCACTGAGCGAGGAATGAAATCAGTAACTATTTGAGATTTCCTTTTGGATGAAAAAATTTTATAAATTTTTTTTTTGAAAATGAGAAAATATTTTTGTAACAGGGTACTCAGGAACAGTCGGTGACTCATGAGAGTGCCTTGACTCACGAAGACTTAGAGAATTTAGAAGTCTTTGAATGGGTTTGGGAGAAGAAGAGGAAGAGCTTGGAAGAGTTGAATTTTTTGAAGGCTCAGGAGAGGATTCTTCAGCTTTTACAAAAACTCCAAACTTTTTTGCATTAGACTCTACTTTGAGCATGTCTAGTAAGTCTATAGAATGAACGGAGGTTGAATCCTCAGATGAGTAATCCAAGAGATCATCATCGTCATCAGAGAAGAAGCCAGCAGAAAAGCCTTGACATTCAGATGATGGAAGTAAAGGGTCAGAAGGTTGAGGATCATCTTTTCATATCCAAGTCCAGACTTATCACTGCAAGAGATTTGATCTTGAAGAATCTTTTCAAGATTTTTGGAAGATTTAGTCCATTTTGAAAGAACCTCTTGTTCTTTTTCAAGAGTGTTAGAGATCTTTGTTTTTTCTTCAGAAAGACCGTCGTTTAAATATCTTAGGTTTTCTAGATTAGCTTTCATTTTATCAAAATTTTTAAGTTAAGAAAAGCAAGATAGAAGTTGATCATTTAAACATTTTATATGCATGTCAGCCCTTTCTTTTGATCCTTTAAGTTACATAAGTCAAAAGTTAAGGAGTCAAAAGCATTAACTTTTTGATCATCAGAAAGAAAGGTAAAGGGATGTACCTGGGGCTTGGTTCCCGAAGCTGATCCCTCAGTAGAGACGAGAGTAGTGTAGAGTGACCTCTCCATATCTTCCAACTCATCAATTTTGGCCATAAGGCATTTTGTGATATATTCACTCCCACTTTCGGAAGTTTGCTCATCTTCCCAGCAACGGGTCTCAGCAACCAAGGTTTTTCCTTTACTTTGGTTCTTTTCCTTTTCTCTCTTATACTTAGATTATATTTCTTGTATCCAGAGATTTCTTTTGAGTTAGAGGATTTAGGACTTTCCTTAGAAAAACGACTATTTCTCTCTTCAGACTTCCTAGAAGCTGATTTGGAGAAGTCATGGCCAGAAGAAGTAGATTTAAGTTTAGAGAAAACTTTAGATCTGCACTCAGAGGTAAAGTGACCCTTCTTTCCACAATTGAAGCATTCTTCATTTGCTTTGTCAGAAGAAGATTTTTGAGAAAAAGGTTTTCTTTGAAATTTAGAACGGTTAGAAGAAAATCTTTTATTTTTAAGGTTTCCTGCAACCATTGCCGTACTATCAGACAGCATGTCAATGACATATTATTCTTCCTCATCATCAGCAGCACTGTAGTAAGTATCTGATAGATGAGGTGAATCTTCCTTAATTTCATTTTAAGATTCGAAAAAGGGATAGGTGATTCTAGGAACACATGAAAAAGATTTAGAATCACCTATTAAAGCAACAGAAGAAGAATTAATGTCTTTTATGAGAGATTTTCTTTGGTTATTGGTTTGTTTTTAATGAAGAAGAGTCCCATAAAGAGCAGTCAAAGACATGCTTTCAAGATCCTTGGTTTGCTTAATGCAAGTGCATATGGTTTCCCAGAAGTCTGGGAGGCAGTCCATAAACTTGCACAAAACCTCTTCATTATCATAAACTTTTCCTAGAACCTTGAGGTCATTTAGAAGACAATTAAAGCGATTAAAATAGACAGAGAGGGATTCTCCTTTTTCATGAGAAAATAGTTCATACTTTCTAACAAGACATATCTTGTTAATTTTCTTAACTTCTTTAGTGCCTTCATATAAGATACTCAAAGTGTCCCATATTTCTTTTGCAGTAGAAAGATTTAGAAGAGAATGGTACACTTCATCAGGAAGAGATACAACAAGAGGAGATTTAATTTTAGTGTCCAGAGCAACTAGGCATTTATCATCCTCATTATATTTATTTGAAGGTTTGATAATATATCTGCCAGTTTTATCACTCCTTTCATCATCTGACTCTATATCTTTTCTTTCAGCGTCTTTTTGCGGGCCAAAGCGAGCCCAGATTTTAGGAACAATAGGTCCCTCACTCAGAATGTTAGGATACCTGCAATCAATTCCTTCCAAGAATAGTAGCATACGATTTTTCCATAACCCAAAGTTACTTGGGTTTAACCTTGGAGGTTTGGATAAAGAGCCTAAATCATATGTGCCACTAAAAGGAGTTTGCAGAGCACCATCAACATTTGAAGGAGTAGTAGCCATCACAGATATGGTGTATTAGATAAAACCAACTTCTCTGATACCACATGTTAGTCCCTATTTAGAGATGACTACGTAAGTAAAGGTTTGTAGATGGGGGGGGGGGGGGGGGGGGTTGAAAACAAACACACAATTTTTACTCTTTTAAAATTTTTAATATAAATATTAAAAATTTACACACAGAAGTTTGTTGCGGAAAAGAATAGACACACTATTCTAAGAAACTTAACACATGAAACACATGAAAACAATAATTAACTTATGCACTAAGAAAGCTAAAATGACACTGTTAAAACACACACTATTGCTGAATCAAACAAAAGATCACTCAGAGAATTTGTTGAAAGCGTGAGGTTTATGGGTAGGACTTCATCTCCTTTTATAGTGCCCATGCATGGGATGCATGAGGACAGCTGTCAAGGATGTATTAGCTGGAAGTATATCTGATGGACAAAGGGAGATGCCACTCCCTTTGTACTAGGTTAATGGATGAAGCATTCTTTGTATCACGCAATGTCAGATAACTTTATCTCTTTTTCTTCATGCTCTGTGAAGTCCCATCAAACCTTTTAGCTTAAAGACAAACATCCTTTTTATGTGAGTAAAAAGAGAATGTCCGAATTTAAGGATTGCTACCTACGTTCTTGGTGCTCACATTTCTTGCATTTATTGTGTCATAAGAACTTATCTTCGAAAATGCTAAGTGATATATACAAGGATGTATCATATCGGTTAGTTCTTCTTAAGCTTTAGATCGGCAACTTGTACGAATGCTTGAATTGGCAACTGTATTAACACTTGAATCGGCAAGTGTATAAGAGCATCAAATCGGCAACAACATGTTAGCTTCTAGGATTGGCAACTGCATAATCGGTGACCACACTTGCAATATCGGTGACCACTCTTATAATGTCGGTGACCACATTACCAATGTCGGTGACCACTCTTGCAATGTCGGTGACCACACTTGATTTCGGCAAGTGGTCTGAATTTTAATGTTAGTTGGTACATCAAAAATTCCACATTTTGATGTACAACCCTTGATTGGATAGTCTTTGATTTTCCAATACTTGAAGTATATTTCAAACCTTCAAAAGAACATATAAAAGATCAACAATATCAAGAGAGAAGGTTCATCAACAAATCATCGGTGACCCAACATATATGTATGTATAATAATTTATTAGTTATATATTTATTTTTATTTAGTTATTTTTATCAAGTTTATTAGTGTAAATAGTTGATTTAATATCGATAAATTATATGTTAAAAGAAATAAACCAATAAAAATTAATATTAATTATTTGAATTGTTATTGATAATTTTTGGTATGATACTGATGATCTTGAAGCGGAGTGATTGACTTGACACTATAACAAAATTGTGTTTATAGGACGCCATCGATAAATAAACGTCTTAATAGACCATTTTCGGGACATAAATTATAGGACCAAAAAATAAAAGCTTCCTATATAAAGACGTTGCAATAAATTAATATGACGTTTTTGGGCGTCGTGACAAGTTCATAACAACACTTTTATAAAAATATCTCATATTAGCTATTTTATAGAACATAATTTGAAAAAGTGTTCTATAAAAAGATGGGGTTATAGGACACTTTCTCAAAAGTGTCCTATAAACTAGCTAATTGCGACACATTTTATTAGAAGTGTCCTAAAAGATTTGTTACGACGCCCAAAAACGTCTTATAAACTTATTACAACGTCTTTAGGTAGGACGCTTTATTTTTTGATCCTATAATGTGTTTCCTATAAAGTGGTCTATTAGGACGCTTATTTATTGGTGGCGTCCAATAAACCCAATTTTGTTGTAGTGTGATCCTTTTGTTGTTGTATTTTGATATATTTATGATTTTGATTTTTGCTTTCGGTTCTTAAAAATGAAGATGAAAGAGAACAAAAAAGAGCAACATTCCATCTTGTGGTGTTAAAAAAACCTTCATGTCATAAGAGTTCTCGTTTTTGGAAGGACGTGTTCACAAGAGTTCTTGTTTTTGGAAGGACGTTTTCACTAGAGCCGATGATGAATATAGCAAGAAGGCCCATTTGCATCCTTGACGAACATAAGGTTAAGGTTTCGTTTTTGGAAGGACGTGTTCACAAGAGTTCTTGTTTTTGGAAGGACGTTTTCACTAGAGCCGATGATGAGTATAGCAAGAAGGCCCATTTGCATCCTTGACGAACGTAAGGTTAAGGTTTAAACCGGCCTTAATATACACAAACACTTTGCGCAGTCACTGTCATTTAGTGATGCAAAATCCTAAGATATGCATAGAACAAGGTGGTTACAGGTGAAATGAAGCAATAGATACGGGTTGAATCGACCAAGTAAAGGCTAACGAGTAATTGGCCCATCAATGAGCCTACAAAGATAATGATAGAGTATTATGTTGATTTAGTAGGGCTCGATAAATGTCACGTATCTGAACATGTTTAGCAATGAGTTATTAATTAGTTTATGAAGTCCAATTTTTTTATAAATTTGTATGTGTGAAGTAATTACATGCATCCTTGAAGTATAAGAGATATGAAATAATCAACAACACTGCCTCTGGCGTGTAGCTCAGTTGGCAAAGGGGTGAAGAGACTTTGCCCAAATACATAACATGTCATAGGTTCAATCCCAGGCCCCCTCGCTAGCCTCGGCCACTGAGTGAGCCTTAAAATGCCCCCTCACATTGGTGTCCTTGGAGGCAGGTTCCGTGTGGGGCCGGTTGGGGTTGCCTGTAATCAACTTTTTGTCCAAATAATCAACAAAACTGCACTAAACGCTTATAAGGATGTTTTTAAAATTTTGATCAAAGTGCATGATACTATAGTACAACTTATTTAATCATATTATTATAGGTGTTTATATTATAATTCTATTGTACAAAAACTAAAATTAATGATCAATTGGAGGCGGATGATTGCACCTTTTTTTTTTAAGTCTTAAAGAGGGGGAGGGGATCATTTTGAATAACCTTGTTTGGGATGAAGGTTATCTCTAAATATAACTCCCTAAATCGACATTAATCGGTTCTTGAACGGAATAGACAAAGAACAATTGTCGACCCAATTTAGGATCATCTAAGATGCTAAGTTCTCAATAGTCATGGAGGACATAAAGTTGTAAGTTCTCAATAGTCATGGGGGACATAAAGTTGCAATCAAAATAATCGTTTCAACAACAATCGATGACATAGTCTTAAGAACTTGTACCGAAACATGTGTAAAAGTTAGTGAGAAAGATTTTGCCACAACAGTATTAATTTCCACCAACGTTATTAATTTCCACCTTTAAGCCTTTACCTGTGACGTCGACTTACACTACAACAAAATTGGCATTATAGGAAGTCTAGATTGTCAAAGCATCATAATAAAATACTTTATAGAACGTTTATAGGACCAAACTATAAAACATATTATCTGAAAGCGTTTCAATAGGTTTGTAGGACACTTTTATTTATATAACACTTTTTTAAATAGTATCGTAAAAAATAGTTAATACGACATTTTATTTTAAAAATATCAGAAAAACTTGTTTTCTTTAAGTATATAAAAATTTTGTACGACAAATGCAACAAATAAACTTGCACACACCCTCATCACCTTCGGTCGTATAACTTAAACATTTTTTTCTGTATATATAATTGTTTATTTCATATTTTGAATGAGTTTTTAATGGTTTAGTTAGTTGTTTAAGTAGCTTTTGGTATGCAGACATGACAGGACAGGGCAAGAGGGTAGGACTTGACATGACAGAACATAATTGGACAGAACAAGTGTATGTTTGGTACGACTAGGACTAGATAGGACATAACTAGACAAGTTGCCCCAAAAGTTATTTGACGATTTTATATATCATATAATAGTTATAATTAACACAAATAAAATAAAAGTTTAAATAATTTAATTTATAAACATTTTTACTCAACTTTCATATACACAAATACATACATACATAATAGTACAAGATTTGAATGAAAATTTTCTTATAATTGATGATAGTTTGAAAACACCCGATTCGTACAAATTAGAAATTATGCTTTATACAGTTTGTAAGATCCCTATCAATTGGCAAAGGCACGATGAAGATTGTTGCAACAACAGTGGTTGTGGTAATAGTGGCACTTGTAATTAGTGGATAATGGTGGTGGTTGACAATGGTGGAGGAGGTGGTAGTGGCTAATGGTACTAGTGGCGACAGCGATGGGCAGTTGTGGTCAGTGGCCGACGATGGTTACAGACGACTTTATGATGGTGGTGGTGGTGGTAGTTTATGGTGGAAGTGAGGTGGCCCATGGTGGTGGTGGCCAATGATGGTTGTGGAGATGGTGGAGGTGATCAACGGTGGTAGCAGTGGTGTCGATGGACTGTAGTTGTGAAGGAGATGAAGATGGTAGATAGAAGTAGCGGTGATGGTCGAAAGAGGTAGTCAATGGTGGTAGTGGTTTTGGGGAGGTGAGGTGGCGCACAGTGGTGATTGTGGCGATGAACGGTGGTGGTGGGTGGTCAACGGTGGTTGTGGAGGTGTGAGGTTGTTGTTGTTGTTGTAAAGGAGAATGTGGAGGTGTTGGTGGTGGTGGTGATGCTGATGGACGATGGTGGTTGGTGGCCGACGGCGGTAGCGACGGCTGTGACTAATGGTGGTAACCATTAAAACAAATATCATATTAGGGTTATATATCAAACGATGGTACATTAGTAATATTTTAGTTTCTATCTCATTCTTGTCCCATCTTGTTCCACCTATTTTGGTGGACAAGAAAAAGCTTTTTTTGTCCCACTCTGTCCCACCTTGTCCTAGTTTTGTCCTTGTCCAGTGTCGCGCCAAACTAGGGGTGAGCAGAACCTGAAAAATTGACCCACCCGACCGAAATTCGACCCGAAAATATGCAAAATCACCGACCTCGAAATTCGACGACCCGAAAGCACCCGACCCCGATGATATATCGAATATTATAGGTGCGGGTTGAATTTGGGATATCGAGCCCCGCCCACCCAATGACCCGAACTTTATTTAAAAAATGTTTTTAACCTAACCTCAGAATTTGATTCATGACTCTTTCTTTTCTTTTCTTTTCTTTCTGTCTCAACTCTCGACACCCACTTCTGACTTCTCACACACTCGACGACGGCGAAGGCGACGACTTCCACCGTGACGCTCCCACCACCAGCTCTGTTGTGCTATTCTCTTCAGAGTAAACTTCTTCACTTTCTGGTTTATGAGTTCTAAATGGTGTTTATGACTTTTGAGTTCTAAATGGTGTTTGTGTTAACTGTACAATGAGTTTTATGTTGTTTTAAATTCTAAATTCTAATCTTGAGTTTTAACTTTTAAACTAGTTTGGTAGTTGTTTTAAATTGAGTAATTATAATGTGTAGATAACTTAATATGCTGTTCTAATGTGTAATGTATCATCTGTTATCATGTTATGTGTGTTAATTGTTAAATGAGTTTTTAAAAAAAAAATTGACAGTGAGTTTTTTTTACAGTGAATTTTTGACAGTGGGTTTTTTAACTTTTAACTTTTAAGTATGTTAATTACTTAATTGACAGTGTGTTCACATGCTCATTGTGTTTAACTTAATTGTTAGTTGTTTAATTGTTGATTGGTTTAATTTCTAGATGTCTGAATGTGTTAGTTCTATTCCGATTCCTGAAGTTAAGAAACGAAAAGCTACAAAAACAAGATCGACAGTGTGGGACCATGTTGAAAATTTTTTAGGGGTTGTTCAATACTTGCTTAATGGGCTGAATAGCCTATATGGCTGATTTGCTAAACCATATCTTTCTGTTCAGTACTTTCTTATTCGGTCAGCTCATGGCTGAGCAATTCAGCTAAAAAATAGATGTCATTTGCATTCTGAACATAAATTCCCTACCTACCCTCTTCCCAACTACTGAAAATTAATATCCAACCATTCTCTTTAATAACCCTAAATACATCCAACCACTCTCTTTAATTCCTTAAATACAAAACGCTCCTCCAAGATACGACCAGATCTCCTCCTTCTACAATCGAACTCTGTAATTTCAAGTTACACCAGGCTCGTCATCCACACTAGGTACGATATCTTTCTATTTGATGTTCGATTTTTATGTCTGTTGTTCAGTATCTTTCTTTTTGATGTTCGAACTTTATGGCTGCTGTTCGATTTCAATCTATATCTGTTGCTGATGTTTGATATTTCTCTCTGTTTGATTATCGCTGTTGTTCGATTTCAATATATACACCATATGGCTGCTCGATTTTTTTATGTTTGATTATGTATGGATATGTTGCTGCTGTCCGATTTTTTTATGGTTTCTGTTTGATTTTTTATGGTTGCTTTTCAGTTTCTTGTTCTTTTTTGTCGATTTCTTGTTCTACCTGTTTGATTATGAAGATGTTGTTTGATATATGTACTTTCTTTCTGATTATGAACCATCTAGCTGTTGTTCGATTTTTTTTCTTTTTGTTTGATTTTGAACTATCTACTCTGATGTTTGATTTTTTTTTCTTTCTGTTTATTTATGAACTGTATTGCTTTCAACTTGTTGGGTTGTAAGGGTTTCACATTGTTGATTTTTGTTAGATATGTCTTTGTATGGGTTTCAACTTGTTGATTTTGAACCGATTAGGTATGGAACAAACGACCGACTCACAACCGCCAAAAAGGACTAGGATAAGTTGGAAAAACATGGCTGTCGTGAGAACGTTTCTAGAAAGAGATAGCTTTGAATCGGAAGGAAGGTGGAAGTCTAAAATCATTGTCTTGGAAAAAAGTTTTTGAAATCATTTGAAAGAGTTCCACAACTTTGATGTGGAGAAAAAAGCAAATGCGTAACCACTATGATTACTTGAAGGGGAAATATGGAGCGTGATTGAAACTTAAAAATAAAACTGGAAAAAGCGCATGAATCTAGAGTGCTAACTGAAGTCACATTCAACCCAATTCTGATTTTCCTTTTCCACCCGAAGGCATATATCATTTTAATTATATCAAACTTTTTTAAGTTGAAATAATGTTTGCACGTTTGCCAAATCAATTGTCACATGCAGATAAATATTATCTTTGTGATGCTGCGTATTCGAATGCTCGTGGATTTCTAGCTCCGTATCAAAACACGAGGTATTGGTTAGCAGATTATCGAAGAAATGTTCAATCATGCGCATGCACAACTTCGAAATTTCATTGAGCGTGCTTATGGTGTCTTGAAAGCTAGATTCTCGATCTTGAAGCAAATGGCTTCTTTTGCATTTACCAAACAAAGAAATATGGTTATTGCTTGTTTTGGCAATACACAACTTTATTAGAAAATGTAATACTCAAGACCAACTTTTTATGGAGTACAACGAAGAAACCATTTTCACCAATGAAGAAGAAGACGTTGGAAGTGGAGAAGAGAAAATAGATGGATCACAATGGGGTGCCAATAACACATAATATATGGCTAATTTGCGTGATCAAATTGCAACTGGACTAGTTTCAAATGTCTGATATTTTTAAATGTATCCAAACTATGATGTTGACTTGTTTTTATTATAAGTACCTATTAATGTTGTTTTGATTATAACATTGAATTCATATAACTATGTTAAATCAAGTTGTTTTTAAGGGAGAATTTCATATACATCCTTAAAAACTTGCAATATTACGTATAAGTCCTTGTAAAATTTCAAATTACGTGTATATTCTTCTAAACATGAAAAACTCACGTATATATCCTTCTCCCTAATTTAATTATTATTAAACATTTAAAAAATACAGATAATTAGAACTAAATTGAATTTATTTTTGAAATTACTAATATAACTTCCCATAAATCTTTTCCCTAAAATACAAATCTTTTTCCAAAATACAAAAACCATCATCGTCCCTTCCATCAAAAAACGATCGTCTACCTTCCCAGACTACAATCGTTCGACCCTTCCCAGATTACAATCGTCCAAAATCGTTCGAACCAAAATTGTCGACCCAAAATCAAAAACCATCATATACGATCGTTGATTATCTCATTCTCAGGTAAGAATTCTTATACGATTGTTTGTATTTGTATCTCATTCTCATCTTATAATATGATTGTCTACTACTTATCTGATTGTTGAAGTGTTTGTATACGATTACAATCAAAATTCTTATCATGTCAATTACAAATCTGATTGTTGAATAGGATTACAATGAGAATTCTTATCATGTACAAAGCACAATTGTTACAGTGAATAGGATTGTTGAATCTGACCGTTTAATTGGATTACAATGAATAGGATTGTTTTTTTTGGAAAGGGTATCCTAGGCATTTTCCTAGACTAATCCCTAGAAATTTTAAGCTGCTAAAGCATGCAGCTCTGAGATAATTCCCCAGTGGCCACAAGTTGTTTGTGCCTGGATTCGAACCTGGGGTAGATGGGTTATCTAGCCTCATCCCCCACAAGTCTTAACCAGTACGCCACAAGCCTTGTGGTTAATAAATAGGATTGTTGAAGTGTTTGTATACCAAACACAATTGAACAAAAGGAAGTACTAGACAAAGTGAAATTTTTTTGAACTGCAAAAGCTTACTATAACCAAAAAGTGGAAAACCCATAGGAACAAACTCATACAAAACAAAAAGGGTTTTCCACCCAAACAAAACAGTAGGGTCAAACCAAACCCACACAAACCAAAAACTAAGAAATTACATTCATCAGTTTGTAAGGTGCAAACCAAATCATCCCCCTATTAACCAAACCTCAGCCATGAACGACAAAAGCTTAAAATAAATTTTTTTGAACAATTGTAGTCTGGGAAGGTAGACGGTCGTTTTTTGATGGAATGGACGATGATGGTTTTTGTATTTTGGAAAAGATTTGTACTTTAGGGAAAAGATGTATGGGAAGGTTATATTAGTAATTTCAAAAATAAATTCAATTTAGTTTTAATTATGTGTATTTTTTAAATGCCTAATAATAATTAAATTAGGGAGAAGGATATATACGTGAGTTTTTCATGTTTAGAAGAATATACAAGTAATTTGAAATTTTACAAGGATATATACGTAATATTGTAAGTTTTTAGGAACGTATATGAAATTCTTCCTTATTTAAAAATCTTTTTATTTTTTTTATAATTATAAGTCATTTATTAAATATTTGTATTAAACTATTGTTTTATTCAGACAAAAATAAAGACTGGGGTAAAAAGGCCATTTCTGACATTCAGACTGTTTATTCAGCAACAACCGAACAAAACTTATTTGTTAACGTACAGCCATCTATATCAATACAAACAACTATATCCATACAGGTCTTAACAGAAAACGAACTGAACAACCTCTAAGTATTGTGCCAAATCTTATGCGGCGGTGGTAAAATAGCACGGGACTTCGTCCTTAAAAAATCACATGCTTTTGTGCCTTAAGAACCCTTATTCCAAAGAAACTAGGCAATGTATTTTGGCATTCCAAGCTTCTAAGTCGGATGATAGTCAAAGTGTTCTAACTAATTGGGTATTGTATCAAAAGGCTACTAGGAAAGGATTAGCAAAGATAATTATAATTGATGAACTATCTTTTGTGTAAATCAATTCACACAAGGGGGAATCAGTAGCAAAAACAATAGATGATTGTTTGGTAGATTGGGGCATAAAAATAGTAAGTACTACCACATTAGACAACGCCTCTAGTAATGATGTGGCCATTACATTTTTGAGAAACAAGCTAGTGTTGTGGGGATGTTCGCAGTGTTTGCATATGAGATGCATTACACATATTCTTAACTTGGTGGTGCAAGATGGATTGAAATTGGTAGAGTCATCAATTAAACGGCTTAGGGATTCTATTAGGTGGATAGGGGATCTCCGGCTAGGCTTCAAAAGTTTAGACAAATGGCAAATTTTCTTGGTTGAAAACAAGAGTAAATTTCCATTTCTTTGCATCCAAGATTTTTGTTCCGACAATCGTATGAAGAATAGATGCAAGAAAAATACTCTCATTTCCAGTCTCCTATTTATTTTATTGAATATTGTATTGAGTATTGAAGTTCTATATGCCTTGATGTTCCTACTAGATGGAACTCAACTTACATGATGATCCAGACTGCGATTGTGTTTAAAGAAGTTTTTCATTCCTACAATGACGAGTCTTTGAAGAATGATTTGGGTGAAGATGCTATAATTACATCTGCCAATTGGTTATATATCGAGAGCCTCCTAATCCTCTTGAAGAACTTTTATGAGATGACAGTTAGAATATCGAGTTCTCTTTGTGTGACTTCTAATTTTTTCTTATCCGATACATCTGATTTAAGTTGCATACTTGAGGATATGATGCAAGCTTCTACTAGAAATGAAAAGGTAAACCTTAAATAATTATGTTACTTTTCTTTCATTTGTAAATTGTAATCTTTTTTTTTTTTTTGTAAATTGTAATCTGTTTTTTTTAAACAGGACATGGGTTAAAGGATGAAAGAGAAATTTGATAAGTATTGAGGGGGATCTGGCAAAGTTGAATTTCATAATCTTCTTTGCAAACATATTGGACCCAAGAGATCAAATGGAATACATGCCAACCCAATTCAATCAGATGTTTGGTAAAGATGAAGGTGAAGATTGTTTTAAGAAGGTAAAGTCAAAATTAACTGCTTTATTTGATGACTATATGATAGAATATTCTAGATCTGATTCGGGAGCTTCTAGTGCCAATATCTTGAATTGCCCTCCCCTTCCACCCGTGCAATGTAAAAATGTCATCCCTATTGGAAGGGTACAATCTAGACTAAAAAGTGAAATGAGAAAGCAAAAGATGGAAAGCGGGGACTCACTAAACAAAAATAGTGAGCTTGAAATATATTTAAGTGAGTCCATTGAAGAGGATAATAAAAATCACTTTGATCTTCTTGCACGGTGGAAAGTAAATAGTGCAAGGTTTTCCGTACTTTCAAAACTTGCTAGAGATACTCGTTCCAATTTCAACTGTGGCGTCTGAATCGACATTTAGCACAAGTGGTAGGGTGTTGGATAGTTTTAGGAGTTCTTTAACTCCTAAAATAGTACAAGCACTCTTATGTACACAAGATTGGTTACGGGGTCCTAATCAACCACTTGCGGTTAAGGAAAACTTAGAAGAAATCAAGAAGTTTGAAGAAGATACACTTTAACTTTTCATATCTAGCATTAACCATAATCTATTATTTATGTGTGATTAATTTTTAATGTTTTATAAACTTGCAGAATTGGCAAATTTAAGAATTAGAAGTGTTAGTGATGATGATAGTTCGGCTCCGACTCAAGTTTGAAGATGGTTTGAGGAATGAGGATGATGGATTGAAATAGTTTGAACTTTGAAACTTGTTTGTTATTTGAATATTTGATGGACTTTGTTTAAATGTTTGGTAGTTGGTACTTTGTCACTTTGGTTGGTATTTGGTAATTTTAACATTTGGTAAACGGTATTTCATTTTGTTTAATACATTAAGTATTATTTAAGTTAATTATTTTTATTTTCTAATTAAATTTAGTTTTATTGTCTAATTTTTAAAATAATTAGATTTCTGTAAGTGGAATTGTGGAAACAGAAACAGAAAATGGAAACAGAAAGTGAGAAAACAGTAAGTTTGGAACAGAAAGTGGAACTGGAATTCTGTTGCTGTTGTTCTGCATTGCTAAGTTTGGATTCCCAATTATTCCCAACCCGCCCACCCGAAAACCCAAAACCCACCACCCGGTCCCCGAAATACCTTGGATCGGGTGCTGTTCTCCCCCCCCCGAAACCCGATCGGGTGACTACGAATTACCCTCGACCGCCGGATGCTCACCCCTATGCTAAACGTGGAACAATGAATTTCTTGGCCTGTCCCATATCACCGCAAACGTGGAACGGTGAGTTTTGTCCCGTCCTGTCCCGTCCCGTCCCATGTATCAGAAGCACTCTAAGGCTTGTTAGTTTTTCACTTGATGAGCGGTCAACAACTTATTTATTAAAGCATCTTCTCACTATAACTGTTTATAACTCAATAGTCTAAGTAGCTATTTGGTTAGATAGAATTTGTTTGAAAAAATCTAGTGACAATAAGGCTTCATTCAAAAGAGAATTATATGTGAGATTTGGGGGGAGACGTACGCGTAACCGACCTCTATCGAGGAATAAAGTGGTTGTTTTCATTAAAGCCTCTGACTTGTTCAAATTTACGAAGAGAGGATCGAATTTATAGAAATAAAATAAAAAAGAACTCAAAAATAAAACAAAGGTCAAGATAGGAATTGAAAACGAATTAAATAACATTCAAACCCATAGACACATAAATAAACAAGTTGGTTTAGTAGAGAATATAATAAAATAATGGTAAATCCACACATTTGGTTGACATGAAACAGAATTGTTATTTATTTTATTTGTAATTTTTTTATTTGTAAATATGGAATATAAATTTTTGTAACTTTTTGGTTGATTCTTAATTTTGGATCCAGACGTAAAAAAACACGAAAAGATTGACAAACGTTAAAACCCTTGAAAGATAACGAGTTAATAAACATAGAACTCAGAAAATATAAGAAAACACTTATAAAACTAGACATTAAAAGTTTAAAGAAAATTTTATTAGTCAATGAAAAACTAAATGGAAAAAAAATGATGCTCCTATTTATAGGCTTAAAAGAAAAGAATACCTAAACCTTATCAACTACGAAAAGGCTTTAAATACTAATTAAAAGGAAAATCCAAAAAAGTGACAAAATGATAATCCTAACCTAATTAGGAATAATGATTAAAGGAAGCATAATGAAAAAGAAAATAAATGATTTAGATAAAAATGCATCCTACATGAGTCTCTTCCACATGTGAAGAACTCAAAGGACCTCGTCCTTAGCCATGATAAGAAGGTTCTCTTTTCTCTTTATCGGATTTTTATCAAAGTGTAACACATAGTTTTGGCGATCTTCTGCTCACCACAATAAAAGAGCATCACGTTATCTCTCCCTTTATAAATGACGTCATTATCTTATTGCCAAGACCTGACAAGTATGACATGACAACTTTTCATATTAAGCACATCACATATTACATATAGTGTTTGTCGATGGAGATAGGTACCCTGCAGGTTTGTGTTAGTCGAAACTGAGGACCTCTTTTCACCCATCCAAGAGAGTAAGGTGGGTTATAAGTTTGTGTCAACAATTTCAAATGGCCCATCAATATTTTTAATACCAAGTTCTCACAACTACCTTTGTCTACTTTCATATCACATACCTCGTGGTTGAAAGAACAATGTGTAGATCCCAGTTTGATCAGGTAACAGTGTAGTAAAGATGAACAATATGATGAATACGTTGAAAACCTTCAATATGTCATGTATCTAACTTGTGGAATTCGTGATTACAATGATGACCTAATATGACTTCGTCTAAAAGCTTATGAAAACCTAGCTATTACAATATATTTATACTAGGAATAATCTAGAATAAAGTAACAAATAAACCTTCCTAATTGTAAAACCTTCCTAACTATTAAACCTTTCCATATTTATTTCTTTGTTGACTTTATGCTTTTGGCCCTTCAAGTCTTTAATATTTGCGATCTCGGATACAATATTTTTAGACCTAACAATCTCTCACTTTGTATTTGAAATTACATTTTATCAAGTCACCACTTTTGAAGACCATGAAATTTTGTCAATAAATCTTCATCTTGAAATCTTTTGCTCCCCCTACGAGTATGATCACTTGATAAGCTCCAATCCTCCCCCTTAGCATTTAGCATGTAGTTCGCGAAAAAAAATTCGAAGGAGCCTTGATGTCGTAGGGTAAAATATTTCTTCAATTGGAACTTGTCGTTTGATGCGATAACTTTGAGTTTAGGCTATGCGATGAACTGAACTTATCGTTTGATGAAAGAGGCAAAATATTGTTGCGATATCTTGATGTTGTCGGATTAGGTATTGAGATTGTTGGGTTAGGCAGATGCGATAAGTTTGATCTTGTCGTATGATGATCTGAACTTGTTGTATCTTTTATATAACATAAACGTTAAAGTGTCACTTTCAGAATTGTATTTGTCTTTGATACACTTTTTCTCCCCCTCATAATATGCATTTGTCTTTGATACACTTTTTCTCCACCTCAGAATAATAAGGAGAATCTGAATCCTTATGAATAATCAAAGACATTAAGTAGAAGTAATGTAGCGTGAATGTGGAATAACGGGTAAGAGGCTAACATAGAAGCACAAATAGCAACTATTATCACTTAAATCAAAAATAAATTCAATTTAGTGACCTATATTCAGTGTTGGTAGCGAGTTGGCACTTATAGGACTTCCAGTTATCATAGAAGTAAGCTATAAAACTAACTTCTCAAACTTTTCTGGCATAAACACAAAGATATACAATGTGAATCACAAAAACTCGTGCAAGTGTAAAAGAAATATTGTATATATTATGGCTCAAAAATAGACTAGATGTGCACAAAATATGAAGTTCGAAGACCGGACGTGTGTCTTCTTGTTTTGAATATCTAAATCTTCCAAGGGAAGAATAGATAGATGATATGCCTTGATCTCCGTGATTTATGAAACTAGCACCTTTTGTGAGATACTTGAGTAGTTGGGTGGGATGACACAAGTTATCGACACTGGGTCCATGTCTAGTTCAATATTCATCTCCAAAGAATCGAGAATGAATAGATTATGTGGCTACCCGGATAACTGTTTAGGTTTGGTAAAGACCAAATATTTTCTTTTAAGTCTTGTCACACTCTCACATTTTTATTTTATCTCACAAGCACTCAATTTTAAACATATCCTTTCAAAATATATCTAACTTAGAGGTGGGTTTCATGGGTAGGTCCTTCCGGCTCTGGATTTACCATTGAAACTTCTAAATCCTATATAAAGAGTTTGAAACATTGAAGTCCAAGTTCTGAACTGATGTCTTCATAAGTCATAATGTTAAGAGCAGGTTCATAGCTGAGATACTATGAAGCTAAATAATAAAAATTTGAAATATGGTACTCCCCCTCAAAAACAACATAACCTTTTAAATGATCAAGTTATATGATGTGAATATTCTATATTAGAACACTCATGACATACCTACAAAACAAATTAAAAAGATTTTGGTACCCAAGCCTTGTTGGGTCCTTTATAACACTCATTTTGAGCGTTATTTTAGGACCACTTTCCATATAGTTTGCTAGTTATCCAAGCAAATGAGGCTTTTTCTGACAGTTTAGTGCAAATTTATACAGGAACAGAAACGTCAAGAGAGGTACGAAGAATCTGGTATTTTGGGCATGAATTTTCAAATGTTTATATTATATCATTGGAGAGTTAAAGAAGGAGTCTAACGATGCCTTTCGGAGTCAATTCAGAGTAAAAATGAGCAAAACATAGCCTAAGGCTAGTTTCCAAGTGAGTTAGGCTGGAAGCTAGTTACACAAATCTCATGCCACTTATAACCAGCATCCACAACTAGCCTTGGGTACTGTTTGCTTCGCGTGGGATAGCCACGCCAGTTAGGAAATTGCAACTAGCACGGTAGCTGGCGCCGGGCTCTGAGACGTGTTTTAAGCCCTTTTCAGCTAGAGTTTAGGGGGATTCAGCAATCTATCTTCTGGAGAGCGACCAGGGGCGACTTTGGAGAGAACTTTTGATCGAGAACACAACGGATTGAAGCTACGAAACCATCGAGACACATTCCATCAATGGAGATCGATTCATCGTCGTGGGTATTGCCAATTCAAAGGGGGTTCTTACGGATTTCAGATTTCTTCCGAGAGACTTTAATTTAGCTTTATGAATTCTTCTTTTACTTTGTGTTTTCAAACCCCCAACATGAACTAATCTCTAGATGTTGGGGATTGAGCATTTTATCTTCCAGAGGACGACCAAGACACCTTAGGGGGCAATTGGAGGCGACTTTGGAGCAATTTTGGAGCTACAAAACAAGAAGATTAACATCGGGATTGAAGATCTAAAGACGAAATCGTTGCTTGCTCGTGGAGATTCATCACATAAAGGGGGTTTTTTACTTTGATTTAGATTTTGATTGAGAAACCATGTCTAGACTTATTAATTCTTCTCTTTTAGTTGTGTTTTCTATCACCCCCAACATGAACTAACCTTTAGATGTTGGGGGTTGGATTACTTTTGGTTTGTAATCATATGAGCACGTAAAATTGGGATTTTTAGTAGACTTTTCAATTAATGAAGTATATGAATTTGTGTTTAATGCTTTTGTGAGATTGATCAACTTACAATTGATTTCATGGTTATGAATTAGTTTCGAGAGAAATAGTTTATAATTAGATCTATGATTTGTATATCCAAGGTGAGAACTTGGATAGAGATATACCAATTAAGCATTGGTACCGTTTTACAATCTTTTGCTTAATGACTTTCTGAATTCGTATGTTGAGATCGAGAGATAAAATATATGTTTTTAGGGATACATCTGTTATAACTCCAGAGAGAGTAATAGTGAATTTTAAGATTGTGTATTCACTTAATTGGAATTGTCTACTAATTATTACAACTGAAGTGTTCTATGTGAAAACCATTAGTACCCCAACTCCCAACTGCTTTTTTTCCTGATAAAGTTTTCATCTTTTCGTTCTTTAAAATTGTTCAAATAATTCCTTTAGTTTAATTAGTAGATTAATCATTCAACCAAATCTACATTTTGATTGTTCAGTTAATATTTACTATAGTCATTGTGTTACTTAGTCCCTAGTTCCCTTGGTTCGATCCCGTACTTCCAGTACACTATTACTTGATTTGACTCGTACATTGCGGTTAGATTTAGGGGGTGCAAACCCGCCTATCAGTCCTCGAATGTTAGCTTTAGAAACATCAAATGGGGAAGTGGGGATGCTATAAGTACCATACCATTTATGAATGAACCTTTGATTAACAAAATCATTTGTTCCACAAGCAAACAACAAAACTTTGTGGTACTTAGACTAATTAGTTGATTGATAGATCTGACAAAATAAGGCAAATTAGTCTTGAACAGAAATGATCTTGTATTAACTACAGGAGATGTATGTGGCATGTTTCCAACATTATCATCTGTAGTTGATTTCTTCCTCCAAACCATTTTAAAATTCTTAAAATTACCGAAATTAGCAACAAAATCATTGTGAAACCGATTAGAATTATGAGTCTGAGAATTTAAGGAACTATATGAATTGGAGCTGTTAAAATACCTATGAGATTGAACACTTGAGGAATAATTATTCTTACAGACATTAACAGAAGAAAGAGGAATCATTTTTGAACTTGAAGCAGAATTAGAATCATTAGGAAAAATCAATTTTTCAAGGTCATCTAATTCCGCATTTATTTGTTCGGGAGTGAGTTGTTTGAATGATTCTGAATTCTCTTTATTCATTTGTTTTTGCTTTGAAAGCTTGTTTTCAAATTCTTTAATTTTGCTTAAGAAATCATCTCTTTCTTCCATAAGCAAATCATATTTATTTTTTAATTCAGATCTAAAATTCTTTTCGGTTACAAGATTTGATTGTAATTCATATAATTTCTTTGAAAGTTTAAAAATTTTCTCATGAAAATCTTTTTCTTTCTTTCTCTAAACGTTTATTTTTATCGAAAATTAAAACGCTTTTATTTTAAACATTCTTTTTATCATTTTCAAATACTTTGCGTTCATCATCTTGAA
Organism: Silybum marianum; assembly: GCA_036898165.1. NCBI lineage: Eukaryota > Viridiplantae > Streptophyta > Magnoliopsida > Asterales > Asteraceae > Silybum > Silybum marianum. Next base: position 13,698,731 of record CM072528.1, read on the forward strand.
TTTTCTGAATCTCAGAAAGTTGCTTTGATAGCTCCAAACATTTCGTTTCTGATGTTTTCCTTTCTAAAATCACATACTGTTCAAAATCTGACACTTGTTTAGAAAGATTTTGAATGGTGAGTTCACAAGTTTTAATTTTGCTTTCAAAGGCTTTTCTCTCAATTACAAACTTGTGTTTTTCTTTTTCAAATTCCTTTTCTAAATCAGATTTTTTATCAGAAATCTTTTCTTTCAACTTCCTATTTTCTTTTTCTAAACTTGCATATTTCCCTTTTAAATCATCGAGTTGAATCGCTATCTTTCTCCAACCCATATTGTATTCATATTCAATGGATTTTGGATTAAGTACTAATGGGTCGGTAGACATTTTGATTTAAGCTTTTTAAACTCCAACGCTCAAAATTTAACAAAAATGTAAGCACAGATTACCTGATAAAGTGATCCCGATTGGTGAGTTTTGAATAAATTCTAATAGTTCTTGAAAACCGGGAAAAATATCTCGATTTTCAAAGGACAGAAAAAGATGTCGAGTGACGAAATCTCGACAAGAATTTATATCGGACTTCAATGACTCGACAAGTTTTTATATCGGGCTTCGATAAAAAAATTATGTCGAGTTATATGGACTCGATAAGTTTTGAAGTTTGAAGCACAAGTATTCGACAAGTATTTTTTCAAGTCTTTTTATGGAAGAGAAGAGGTAAGTTCTCGGATTTCCAATTAGTTCAAATAAAGAAAAGAAGATTACTAAGGTTTATAGTGTGTACTTGAGAACTCTTTAACCAGAAAAGCTGCAGTGGACAATAGTTCCTGAGTTTTCTTTTGTAAAAGAGAAGCAAAGGTGCCGCTGAATAAACGAAAGTAATAATTTTAAAAATTCAGAAATCGATAATGCTGATGTTCTTAAACTTATCGAGTGATATGAGTGGATGAGAGAGGCGACAAGTTTTTATGACCGAAAAAAATTCAAATTTTTGAATCTTACACAAACTACATTGATTTGAAAAAAAAAACTAAATTGAAATAAGAGGAATTTAATTTTATGATAAGCAAGAAATCTGGGTTTGTCAGAAAAAGAAAATTGTCGAGAATCAAAGCGGTAATATGAATCGATATAAACAGAAAATCGAGATTATACCTTGCTTTTCCGAACTCTATTAGAATCAGATCAAAACTCAGATCGTCCGCTCTGATACCAATTGTAGATCCTAGTTTGATCAGGTAACCGTGTAGTAAAGATGTACAATATGATGAATACGTTGAAAACTTTCAATATGTCATATATCTAACTTGTGGAATTCGTGATTACAATGATGAACCTAATATGACTTCGTCTAAAAGCTTATGAAAACCTAGCGATTACAATATATTTATACTAGGAATAATCTAGAATAAGGTAACAAATAAACCTTCCTAATTGTAAAACCTCCTAACTATTAAACCTTTCCATATTTACGACTTTGTTGAGTTTATGCTTTTGGCCCTTTATGTCTTCAATATTTGCAATCTCGGATACAATATTTTTAGACCTAACACAATGAGATCTGAAAAGATTCTTGTGTTGTCTGTCCTCTTTCGTTGATAGCAAGACTCGTTGCAGCATGATACCTTTTCTGAAAGATCTTCTACATGGATCAAATCCTTCATAATCCTCTTTTTCTCCTTCTACTAGAGTGACAATCTTTCGGTATGTGCACTCATTGAATCTATGGCCAGACTGCCCACAACGGTAGCATTTGAGTCTCCTCAACTTTGCATACAAGTTCGTCTTTTTCGGTTCTAAGCATTCCTTTTCGATTCTCGTTGTCTCTACACGACAAATTTATCGCACCACATTGCAATGGTGCTTTTTAGATGAAAATATCCATCTTTATTTGTTTTCTCTCAGGATGTCTATCATATCAAAGAAACGATAAACTATGATTTGCCAGCCTAAATACTCTTCAACGCCCATTTTTCCATTGAAGTACGAAAATGTCTGCTTTCATCCGATAGTCACATTCATTATGTCTCTGATTCAATATATTTTCGAATGCTTGTTCTTCAGACTCATGATGATCCTATTTAAAAGAAACGTTCGAACTTTTTAATGTACATCCGTTGAAATGATTATGTTTTATTTTTAGAAACATATTTAATCGTAAAATTTATAATAATTTATTTGATTGTTGATAACTTCGTTATCTAACGGGTTATTCAGCCCCAAACAATAAGTTTTGCAGCTTGTCTTGAAGTAAAAATTGACATTTTGGACTAATATTTTGATGAGTAATGTATATGCATACAAGATGGCAAAAGAGGATAAACGTGTCTACTGTTACCCCAATTTTGACATCCCAAATGCATGAGGAGTTGAACCGAACTAACGAGCAAAGAAAACCAAGTTTTGGACTCCTTGCTATCATGCCATGCGACCATGACATGTCATAATCGCATGGCAAGGTCGCGAGTGATGTACCGAGAGTTGTTTTGTGAATCTGATGATGGTGGTGACACGGGCGATCATGCCCTGCGATCATGACATGACATCATCGCCTGTCATGATCGCCAACGGGGTCTGGCACTATAAAAAGACCCTAAAACCTACCAGCTAGGGTTATCTTGGGATCTGTGGAGGCTAGGCGATTTTCAAAGCATATTCCAGAGTTTTTAAAGCTGAGAAGAAGAAGTGCATTAATTCCAAAGGTGGAGTCAAGACTTGAAGTTCAAGATTGGTAGTTAGTATCACTTATTAAGGGAGTTATTTTCATTCCACTGCATCTTTAAGTTGAGAAACAATATGTTGGGGTGTTGTTATCTTCATTTAATGATGTTATTTTCTGTCAGTAGTATGAGCTAAACTACTTAAAGTTGAGGGGAAGATGGATTGTGGACTTCTACTTTGAGTTATATGATATATGCATTTATTAAGTAATTTATCTTGTTAGATGATTTCTTCTATCTTGTTCTTCATATTTTGCTAGATAGGCCATCTTGCTATGATGGTTGTGATTTCTATTGAGAAATGGGTTTTACAACTAGATTAAAGATAGTTGAATCTATGGTGAGATATTGGGTGGAGATACACCAATGAAACCACAGTATTTTACAAGCTATTCTTGTGCTTAATGAGTTGAGTGTTCATGTTTGTATTAGAGAGATTTAATATTTACATTTTCATGATATATTCTTACTATTGCTTGAGAAAGAATAGGAAGTATTTGATGAATAGCCATTGTCTATCTTGTTTAATAACTCATGAATGTGTCTTTTATGATTGTTAGTAGAATCCAAATGAAGTCTAACCCCTAGCCTTCTCTAATCTTCAAAAGTATCTTTTCATGCTAGTTAAATCTTTGTTTGACCCTTGATTATTTGAGTTTACCCTCTTTGTTTCTAGATTAATAGTTTACGTAAATTCAACCCAATCCAATTTTCGATAGTTCGATTAATATTTGTCATAGTCATTGTGATACTCAGTGTTCTAGTTCCTTGGATCGATTCTTGTACTTGTACTATATTATTTGATTGACACCGTACACTTGCGGTAGTTTTTAAGGGATGTGAAAACCTCTATCAATTGTCGAAATAACATGTATGATAACCTTTTGGAATTCTAAGTACTTCAACTAAAAATTATTTTACATGTTTTTTTAAGTAATATTTTTCATGATTATTGAAAAGCTGTATTTTGGTTTTGTATCGAGTTTAATATATTGGATGAAGAACAATTTGGGTATTTCATTATATATATATATATATATATATATAAAGAGGTTCACGCGAGGACGATAACAATTTACGAGAATATGAGGACAATTCTCAGCCAATCATTTTGTACATGAAATTTTTCATGTACAAAATCACATATGATTCACGTACAAAATCATACATGATTAGCCGTGACTTTTCCCGCGACTTAGCCCACGAGAAAAGTTGTGCATGTCATTTTTATGCTAGTACAAAATCACATATGATTTTGTATATGAAAAAAATTCATGTACAAAATGATTGGCTGAGAATTGTCCTTACATTCTCGTAAATTGGTACCGTCCTCGCATGAACCCGCCCCTCTATATATATATATGTATATTGGGCTACATATTTATTAAGCCCAAGTCGAGAATAAGTGTAAATCAATCCCCACTTGTTTGATTTGGGCCCAAGTACAGGGATACACAAAGCCAACTTAATTCCCCCTCATTTAATCATACGTTTCTTGAAACAGAGAAAAAGATAAAACAGTATTTTTCAAACACATTCTCTGAAATAGAAATTTAAAATTAAAATCTTTAAAAACAAATTAATTTCATTTTTAAAAACTCCTCTATTTTAGATGTTATAATATTATTACATTATTAAAATATCTGATACAATTTATAAAATATTATTCCTCCTTTTTAAATATTTAATTTCAAATATTTTCATTGATAGAAAAAAGTTAAAAAAAAACACTTCCCTTTCCTAAAAAAATCATTTTTGAAGAATTTCATAATATCTCTATATCTAAAGAACATGTTAGAGATGCTCTAAGCTAACATAGACCTATTATCCATTTTAGTAACCCTATTTTCTGAATGTAAACTTTTCAAGTTTTTTCGAAAATAAAAGTGTGTCAATTAATTTGCTTTATATCAATATTATATATTTGAAAACAATAAGTTATGTAAGAGTAGCATTACTTTGACATAATTTTCTGATCAATATTGTCAGATTACCTTTAAAGTAAAAGTTGAACATAGAACTCGTTTTTTGAAAATGTTAATGGTGGAAATATTTAGAGATTTATCCATGGTCAAAATACATCATTTAGACGTATAAAATTGAATAAGAAGCTTGTTTTTTTTAAATGTTAAATGATGGAAATATTTACGGTCTTTGTAAAGTTATTAAAAACTGTTGTATGGTTTACAAGAATTAAGGTAGACGATAACCAACATGATATAGAGAGGATATATAGATATGAGCCACAAGTATATACTTACAGAACTTGATACATGTTTAAACATGTTATTAACAAAATGATTTTAATACATTCATGCTAATTGACGTATTTTTTTCATATATATGTTCAAATGTTTTAGTAAGGTTAGACCTTGCTTGGTGTGATAAGAAGTAGATTTATCCATAGGATAAGATTGGTAAGGGATATTATTAATTTCTTATTTTTTATAAATCCTTAAAAAAACTTGTATACAAACTTTATTTACTTGCACAATAATTTTCTATAAAAACATAGAAAAATGTCTTAGATGTCCCTCAAGTGACGGGCAAATGAAGGCATCTAACGTCTCAACTTAACATTATTTAGAAGGAAGGACGACATGCAAGGAAATTTAAAACCCTGGTTTGTGGGGTACAAAATTAAACAATAATGACGATTGGTAGAGTTTCAGCAAACGTCACAGATGATTTATATGATATACTCTCTCTCTATATTTTTTTCAAAATTTAACGAAAAATCGGGGTGTTATAATCTAAACTATGTAAGAGTATAAATGGTCCCCTAAATTTGTATAATTTTTATTTGTTGCCATTTTCGTTTTTTATTTTCATTTTCATTTCTCAAACCGAACACATACCCTTAGTTTTAATTATTTGTAGAGTTTAAATTATTAATATAATCTTAAGGGCAGAAGTTGCATCATCCAAAATTGAATAATATTTGTCAATTTGTCATGAAGTAAGATACATGGGATTAAGGTGGAAATTTACTATTATAAATAGATAGGTAAACCCTAAAATTGTATGCCATTTGGTAAGAAGAAGCCTAAGAGGATTTGATTTTTAAAGAAAATCTTAAGAATCAAAGTTCTAGTAAAGAAGATGAAAATTATGACTTGTTATTACTATATTATTAAATGTTGCTAACCGGTTAAACGTTGACGGCCTATTTTAATGTGTGTTTTAAATTAACTAATTAATTATTAGATTCATTGTTACACATTCTTATATGATTTAATTAAATGTAAATTAATATAAATAATTTGTATGTTATGATTGAACATAAAAAATTATAAAATATTATACTGAAATAAATACTTAATTAATTAGCACATCGTTGATTATAAAACGGATCAGAAATTTCAAACTACTCTTATACGATAAATTAATATTTTACAGTCAAACAAATAATTTGGAAAAAGAATAATAAAGTCCATAATAAATCAATATTCAATCTTAACATTATTCGCATTAGGAAAAAAGGGAGTAATAAAGTCCATGATATATTAATATTCAATTTAACATTATTCCAGTCTTATAATATTTTTGTTAACGTAAACTTGCATGAGTAACATTGACAGTATTAATTGATGGTAACAAAGGGATTATTTTAATCGTCAAATTTAAAAAAGAATAACGATATATTAAATCTTAACACTATTCGCAATCTAATAATATTTTTGTCAACGTAAATTTGCGTGAGTAACATTGACTGTATTAATTAATGGTAAAAAAGGAATTATTTTGAATCGTCAAATTTAAAAAAAAAATAATGACGGGTCAATCCAATTTATTCATTCTATTTTCTTTCGTCCAGAAGATGTCTTTGTTTTTATTTGTTACCTAAACTTGTCATTATTTATGCTAACATATATTGAGAGGGGATCATGTGACAATTAATTTATTTATGAGTAGTTTATATCTCCTTTTTTTATTTTTAAACTATTTTCCTAACTACATTTTTACTTGGTATCTACAAAACAATTGACTTTTATTACAAAAATTACCCAGAAATGTGTTCCTCGATGTATTACTGACGGATCATCTAGAAAGTATCAATGGTTGGGTAAAATACGATGTTTTTTGAGAAAATTTCAACGAATCACATAAATAATACATGGGTGATAAGTCACTGATTTGCATTATCCATTAATTTTTGTGACGGTTTGTGACGACTCACCCTTTAGCGACAAAATTTTCAGAGAAAAATTGTGTAAGCAGAAATATTCCATTTAGTTATATATATATATATATATATATATATAGAAATTATTTTGTGACACCATACCAAAAAATTCTTGGATCCATCTCTGTTAGTAAACGCTTACCTGGATACGTTTTAGTAAACGACCTCTGAAACAACCCAACCCTTTATTGAACATAAGATGGCCGAGCCGAGGGGGGTACCAATGTGGGACTTCAAACCGGGCCTCCAAATTTTTGGGGCCTCCAAATTTTTTTGGATCCAATTATATATACGTATCTTAGTATATATCTTTAAAAATAGTTTTGATAGCTATTGAAGTTTGTTCGAGAAGATTGATGGTAAAGAATTCATTGAAGATTTTGTATCGAAAAATGTTAGAAGGATGGTCTTATTTAAACGAACTTTGTATATTACATTATCATTTTAAGATATTTTTGTTGTAAGACTTTTAACATAATATATGGTATAATTTTTTTATATTTTATCTTATCATAATTTGCTAGTCGATCAACACTCTTGGTAAATTTATAATAGAACCCCAAAAAGATTGGAACGGCCCTAACCCTAGGTAATCAACTAACTCCCACCGTACTACACCTCTCCCTGTCTCATCCCCTATCTTCTTCAAACTCTTCTCATCGTATATATGCTATAACTATCTACATATTCCTATGCCATTTGAGTAATAGTTGCCGACTAAATGCATAAAAAACAAATATTTCTTAGGCATTTGTAAGTTCTTTCCAATAATCTATTCCTGAGAGATTTATTTGAATATAATTAATCAACTTAGGCTACATTTTGCGGTAAATAAGAGCATCTTCAACAACATCTTTAAAGTTTCTTCAAAATAGAGACTTAAAATTTAAAATCTTTAAAAAGATATGCACTCATCTCCAACAACATCTTCATTTTAAAGAAATCAACATTAATTATATTATTTAAATATTCAATACATTAACTAACTTTTAATTTTTAAACATATTTATATTATTTTCAACGAATTTTTTATAAAATGATAACTTTTAAACATATTTTTTATAAATCATAATTTTCAACGATTTTTTATAAAATAATAAGGTTCACAAGATTTTATATAAAAGAGTGATTTTTAACAATTTTTTTATAAAATGATAATTTTCAATAAATTTTTTATAGAGTGGTAACTTTTAACTAATTTTTTAGATGGGAAAATGGGATCATGAATAAAATATTAATTTATCTTCTTTGGTAATCATTTTTTTGGAAATCTCTAAATATGGAGAAAAAAACACTCTATTTCATACTTTCTCCATTTTGGAAAAACTTATAAAATGTTGTTGGAACATAATTGTCATAAAAAATCTTTATTTTTCTTATTTTCTTCATTATGAAAATGTTGTTGGAGATGTTTAAGAATGATATATGGTCGTCTATGGCGGAATGAGTCAGAACAAAAGATTGATAAAAGATTTTAAAACGTTCGGAGGAAAAAATATTTAAAGGGGGGACAAAGAGGGCACATAACTCATTAGTCAACCACATATTTATATAGTTATTCTAAATATGATATTAAAATCCAAATATGAAGAAAAAAGATACATAATTTTATTATGATTCATGCAACATATTTGTCAAATTGTTGTATTTATTTTGTTTGACATTGATTATTAAATTTATTATTCTATAATACCGTTTACTGGAAATAAGCTAATGCCACCAAATTAAAACAAAACACACAAGCTAATGGCAAAAAAGAGAACGCGGGAAGAGACAAAGGTCGTATGCCTCATAACCAAAACCTTACTCCATGAGCCTTAAAAAGGTAACACCATTTCTCAAACATATGGCGTACGTCTTGATGTTTAATCATAGGCCATAAGCCCTATGTCCTTGACTTGAAGAGTAATCAATACAACTAATCATCTCATTAAAAGAGAATGCATTCATAATAAGGGTTACCCTTACTTCAAAAAAAAAGGGTTACCCCTATTTTCTGTTTGAAGGTCATAAGTATTTTAATTTTTTAGAATTAATTACTGGATGATAGATAGTTAACATTAACATAGAGGTCACATGTATTTGTTCATTTAGGTTGTTCAAGTCAATTGTATTGCCAAAAATCGTTTTGACAACGACACTAGATTTTCGTTTTTTGTGGTGTTTCTTTTTAGTAGTAAATCATGCCATATGATCATCCATAACTATCTAGTATGTTTGTGCATCATAAGCGTTGAATTCTCGAAAAGAACAATTCGAACTCACTATATATTGGTATATTTCGGTTAAATAAACTTACACATACATTGTATCATTAATTAGTTCACTCATTGATCTTTTATCACACATACTCCTATCCTCTAAGGGGATAAGTTGATCAAAATATAAGGGGAAAGGGGCATTGAGAGTTGCATCTAAGTTGTACCATTACTTGGCCACCCAAGTGCACAATGTCACATGTAACTCATATGCTAGGTAGTTTTCAATGTACCGAATGAGTGTTAGTTGACTTCCTGAGTTGTTTAAAACGTGTAATTTTCAAAGTGACATCAAGAAGTCACATATGAAGTTGTTTGCACTACATCGAGACTTTATACCTGCACAGATGACTGCATCGAGATTTCGTATGTCCAAGTTATAACATCATAACCTTGATTTCTTGTATAACAAATTATAGTAGTTTCTCCCAATATCAATTCATAACACAAAATCAAAATCAAATTCTAATTTTTTGTATTTTATGTTGTGTTTTTGAACAAATTTTTAAGAGTAACCTAAAACATAACCTCTTCAATGTGAATCATCATTTTATGACAAGATCAATATGTATTTTTGTTGTTTGAGACAACTGAGTAGGTCTATATGTTTATTACTTGACATGAAGTAGTTATGATAATAGTCAAAGCGATATATTTATTTGTTTAGAAAATTATCTAATGAAATCTTGCCATCGATATGGCATTTGTCTTGGTATTAAAGGACAAGATGAAAAAAAAACACCGGTTCATCTTATTATGGCAAATATGGCTACGATAAGTAAGGGCGTGCCAAAAATCCATTAAATTAAATTAAAATCGATCGACTATAATTAAATATCTAATTGTAATTGGAGCAGATCCGATTCAAACTTTCAAATTCCAAATTGGATTGGTTGATTCTTGGTGACAGTTCAAAATCTAATAAAACTGAACAAGCCAAATCCAATGGCGATCCAATCACCCATCATGATCCAACTACTATCTAATTAATAAATATATAATTAATAGTCGTTTAAAATATATTTTTTATTTGATATTTGTATGTAGTGCGTCTTAAGAAATTAAAATAATATATGAATAGTGGGTTCTAAATGACGGATTGATTGATTGAAAGGTATAGAATCGTATGAGTATGATAGTTAAAGTGAGAAGTATAAGAAGAGATATCGACCCTTGATCACATTTAATCTCACCCATGAATCGCGCTTGATACGGAGATTGATTCGATACATCTCTTCCTAATATGCATCTAAAGACGGAGATTTCTTCTTACGCTTATCACCTTAACTTTTCTTCTTACAAGAACCCAACTCTTGGTTGAAATTAGATCTGAATATTAGATGGACCCGGTCCAACCTAAATGAATGAAATTGATTTGATTCGATCATCTATTGAATTCGATTCAATCAGTTGTCAAATGTTAATTTGATTGGATGAAATGGAAAAATCCAATATTAAACAAAAGATTAGATCAAATCAGATATGAACCATCTAAGATCTATTGGATTTTAAACAATGACCACCTATATGCAAAGTCGAAATGGACGAGAGACTACATATATATTTTCAGTAAAACCAATCGAACAAAAAGTAAATAAATATAAAAGATAATGATTAAATTGTTAAAAGATAAATATAAAAGATAATGATTAAAGATCACATGATTTTTGACCATGTTAATATTTGAATATTGAAAGTTAAGTATGGTAATGAAGTAATTGCATTCGTTATTTTTTGATTACATGGTTGAGTCGTGTTATCAACAACTCTATCCCTCTTTCACGTGCTAAAAAGGGAAGTTCGAACTTTGAAAATTAACCAAATTTTATAGAGCTACAAAATAGAGAAATCTATGTAAAAAGCAAGTTGATCAATGGATAATGAGAGAGTTGACCAAATGAAAAGAACTTAACCAAGCAATTAATGCAAGTGGAGTTGGAACACATAGATCTCCAATCAAGAAACTGTAACCAAGCCATGTGGCTAAGTTGTTCTATTTGGACTTTTAAAACGAATAATATGAGGATATCAATTTGGCTATGTGTTTTGTTTGCAATTTTTCATTGCATCTTTCTCATACAATCAAATTCTCCCCTGGGGTCATCATTGGTGCATTAATCTCATGGACGAGTACTTGTAACTTTGTATTTCTCGTTTTATGGCCATGTTTAATATATATATGTATTCAGTTTGGATGTAAACTATCACCTATGTGATTCAATTGAAATGAATTAAGTCAACCAGTTCTATTTCAGTTTTCTTGCATTCAACGTCTTCTCAAGTAGTTAGGAATGTCGATTTCTGATGTGTTTTTGTTACTACTTGAAGTATACTTTTTTTTTCAACAGCGGCTGTTTTATTAAATACGTAAGAATAAAACACTAGCAAGAAGCTAGTAGAGCATTACAAAGCAGAAATAGCAAGAGTGGGATTTGCAGCCAACCTACCCAATTAATTTTAAAGCATCTACTCCTGTTGTACACCCAAAAAAATGAAAGAGTTACAATATTATCTCAGATCGATCGTCGCTTTTCTAGGTTTAGTGGACCCAAAAAGCGTCTCATTTCGAAAAGACCATAATTTCGTGTAAACAACTGCCTCCAAACAATTTGTCACTTCTTTCCTCACACGAGCTGCATTAATCCATATCTTCCGGTCAATAAAATTATTAAAGTTAGGGATATCAACGTTCCACCAACGCCCTAAATTCCTTCATATGTCTCGAAGTATACTTGTACGAGTTAGCATAATGTAAAAATTAATCATAAACCAAAAAAATTAATTGGTTTAAATTTATTTTTATATTGTTGTTTTTGTTTTTTTGGAAGTAAATTAATTATGAGAGGTATTCAAAAATCTTAAATAATAATATGCTGCTTATTTAGTTGATTATTCTTATATTGAAGAATGGTATTAAATATGTTCAAAAACTTTGATCCTAACATAACAACGTACAAATAATTGCAAAATAAGAACTTTTAGAAACAAAAAGATTTTTGTGTGCGTTATTAACTTTTTATACTTATTAAGTTGCACTATTAAAAAACTAAGAATTTTTAAAAGAAAAACTTAAATATTTTATAATACAATGTAGATAAGAACAACGACATAATTCTTCAAACATTTGTAATTTTAATTACATGATACACAATTTTCAAATAATATTGAATAAGATAATGGAAATTCAATCACCTTGAATCACTATGTACGACCCGTACTTCAAAATTCAACTTAATTTGACAAGTCGACCATACATATATAGATAATATTATATATACATGATCAATTGTAGTCTTTAGACCATAAATAAATGTTATTTCTAATTTTTCATTTTCATATTATATCTGAACTTGTTTAATTTTATTAAACGTGTTTTTATAGTTGTAGAAACGATTATTTATTTATATAATAAGGCTATAAATAGAGACAGCCTTTCTTTAAAAACTCTGTAAATCGCGAGATCTTTAAAAACTAGTGTGTTATGTGTTATTTCATATTTTTCTTCTATCTATGATTAGATTTTAATTTAGATATTAACATGTAGTTGTTTCATAACGTGTTCATTTCATATGTTGTCCATTCATAATTTCGATTTTTTAACGTGTTTGTGAAACAAAAAAATATACATACAAAAGTTTATATTGTGAATTGAATACATACAAAACAAATATATATTAATCAATCCCTTACATAACATACTTAAATGAAAAAAAATATCACGTGAAACAAAATTTTAAAGGTAGAAGTTTTTACGTTGTTGATGTCAAAAATTAACTTAACAAAGTCAACTTAAGGTACTTGTGGACCTGATCGATCAAAGGAATCTTCCCAACGGACATAAATAAAACGAAAAGTAAACAAGAGACAAGAGATTTGATGACGCGGAAAAACCCTTGGACGAGGGAAAAAACCGCGGACGATAGGTTGATATCGTCGATGCACTATGGAAAATGACGCCAAACAGGGGCGTCGTCCTTTAGAACTATAGTCGTACGGTTACAAGTGAAAGAAAGACTTAAGCTAGCGTATTGAATCTAGAAAGCTATTGTGAGTTCTTCGGCTTCGAGAGAGTGGGGAAAAGTTCATGTGTCCTCTTCGATGATTTCTATGTTGTATGTATAGTTGCCGTTGCTTTGTAACGGTCGATAGATATTTATTTCCTTCATAAATGCTCTTGATGACGTTTGAACGTAACCGTCCAACAGTCCTGCTAAGAAAGACAACGGTTAGCTCATAATGAACCTAAAGTAGGTCGTTACGTTGAGTGTTTGCAGGTCGGTCGTGCGTCGTTGATTCTGCTTGGAGCTTTTGTTAGTTCGCGACGTTTTGACAGATGTTAAGCATTGTTGTTGGTCGAACATTTATACCAGTCGTCGAACGTTTTACTCGACCATTGCTTCTTGGGTCTTTAGCTAGCATCCAGAAGTTACGAGAAATCTTTGGTCGGGTCGCTTTAGTCAACGGTCGAGGGTGTGAGATTTTTACCCAAACAGTTTTCCCCCAAATTCAAAATTTAAGCAACAACTTTATTTTTGAATTTTGTCGAGACACGTGTCGCTAGTTCGCTGAATGCGTTCGAGGGGAACGGAGACGTTTGATTTCGGGCGGGAATAGTTAGGATCTAACTTATCCGATTAGCCCAAGATGACAAGGCGAAGTTAACTGCCTGGATAGTGATGGGTTTTGATGACGTCATGAGTACGTATAGATCATGCGTGGGCAGCTGTCACAGACAGGTGTCGCCCATCCGTCAGGCGAATGCAGGGAGGTGCAGACAGGTGTCTTCTAAGGGAGATGGGAGGACGATTCTGTGCAGTCATAAAAGGAAACGATTGTCTTTTCTCTTTTCGTCTTCCTGAGTCTGCGGAAATTGCTTTCAAAAATCTGCAACCTCTTTTTTCTTCCCCTAAAGAATGTCGAACCTTCTGAGCACTATTTCTCCCGCCGATCTGCCTGCCTTCTGTGACCTTGGTTGGCTTCCGGATTATGTCATCCCGGAGTGTTCTGGGGATCTTACAAACGAGGAATACCCCGAGGATCGCTTTGTCCTGTATGAGTACCCCTTTAAGATAGGGTTTTCATGGTATTTTTCTGCGCTGGTCAGGGATTTTCTGGCCCGGTTTGTATCTCTCCCGGGCAAATGATGCCCCATTTTTGGAGAGTTACGATGATGATAGACCGGTTAACCCTCGATTGGGGTTCCCCTTTTACCATCCACGAGTTGTTGTTGTTGGCTTATGCGGTGAAGGCGGATGCCAACAATCGATATAGCCCTTATGTACGTGGGCGTCGGGATCAGGCGTTGATCACGGATACTGGGGTGAACGATCACGGCTGGAAGGGGTGCTTCGTCTTTTTCCGGTTGTTGGACTACGCCGAGAACGAGGAATGGACCGTTTGTGGCTGGCCCAAGCAAGGTAATGTCGTTTGTTTTACGTTTTTTGAGTGCCATTTGTTCGTTATGACTTTGTATTCTTCACGCAGCGGTGACGTGCGAGATTCCCCCTCTCCCTGATTCGCCAACCAAGCTTGAGTTTTTTCGTCAGATCCCGAACCGAACGTTCTTTGTGTTTGACCCTGCGTCAGGGGATGAAGGAGATGACGCTTCTGGTCCTCCTCCCTTCTTGAGGGAAAGTGGTGAGTGTTCTCGTCGGTTTTTCGTATTGATTTTCATCACTCCTTCCTGATTCTCTCTCGTGTTTGTTTTAGAAGGAACTGCGGCCTCGTCTGCCGGTCGTAGGATCCTCCCCACTCGGTGGGGTTTGAATATAAGAGGGTCGATGGGGCCCATTCTGAGAGAACTGTCTCCTAGAGACGAGGGCTCTAAGAGGGCGAAGACGTCGAAGGAGGCTATGCCTTCACACGTATCTGCTTTTCCCCCGTCGTAGGGCGAGGGGAAAAGATCGAGGGTTGGAGCTTTCGTTGGCAACCCATTCCAGGTATTTTTATCCAACGTTTTGTCTGATGGGGTCATGACTCCCATTTATTTCATGCGTTGTGCGTTCAAGCGATCGTGCATTTTTGCGATACTAACGCTAAGTGGTCTTTTGTTTTCAGGCCATACAGGCGTCGCTTGGTCGAGGTGTTGCCATGGCCTCCGAAGCGTAGGAAGTCGTGCGGGAGAACGAATCTGCCCTACCGGCGAAGGAAGAAGAAGCTCTGGCTAGAGCCGATGACTTCCGTCGTTCGCTAGAGGAAGTTCGGGATGAACCTGCGCATCACCAGTTCTGATCTCGGGCGCCGTCAGACGGAGGCCTTGGAGAAGATAAGGGCATTGGAGGCTAAGTTGGAGGTGTCTAGGGAGGCTCTGTCTGAGAAGACCAAGGAGGTCGAAGACTTGAGGATCCTGTTGGATCAAGCCCAAGGGATCACCGGGCCATCTGCACAACCGGCGTCGTCCGGTTTCCCGCATCCCTAGTTTTACCCCCATTTTTTTATCAGGGCGGCGTTCTGGGTCACAACTTATTTTGTAATTCGCTCAAGTTTTATTGTAACAATTTATTTGGTAACAACCAACTGTTTGTTCGAAGGACAAACAAAATAAACATAACCATGTGTTGGTCCCTAAGGAGTCTACAAGAGTTCTTGGATATAGAAACAGTTTGTAGAAGGGGGGAGGGGGGTTGAATACAAACACACAGATTTTTAGTTTTTAAATGAGTTTATATTGCATAAACAAATTTACAATTACAAGCGAAATTAGAACAAGTTTTAACTTATTCTATTGTAACTAAGAAATCACTAAGATTGATACACAAGAAATAAGTAAGATGGAATATAGAAGGTTGAAGAAAGAAAGTAGCTAAAACTAAGATTTGTAAGTTATTCCACCCATCTAGATTATAATTCTTGTTAAAACCTTCCTTTTTGGTCCTCTAGAACTTTGTCGTTGAAGCAATTTCGGTATTTTAGAGTTTTGACCATTTTTGGAAGATTTGGGTTTTTGTCTAGGGTTTTATAGATCTGATTGTTGGGGGTTATTATTGATGTGTTTTAGGTTGGTTATGATCTAGATATGGTTTATAGTGAAGATCGATTGCAGATCTGGACTTTTATTCAAATGGAGCTTTTACGGTAAACCTAGATTTAGCCCAAATCTAGCAAGATGAGTTCAAGTTGCTTTGTGAAAACGGTGTACATGCCAAAAATGTCTATTTTGACGTATTAACATGTTTTAGCTGCTATTTGTCAAATGTATGAGTATTTTGAAAATATGCAAATTATTTGGTATAAATGGCTTTATAAATCTTGAGAAATGCATATATTTGGGTTCTTGATATTTTGTTAAATAAAACATATTTATAAGGTGTTTTGATGTTTTATTTTATAAAAGAGGATTATTTGATATTATGCATTTTTGAGAAGAATGATTTATAAACCATTGGAAAATACATTGCATTATGAGGCATTTGGAAATATATGAGTATAATCTTATTTTGGAAAATTGTTTGCCTCAACCAATGATTTGAGTAGATCACATAAGAGTTGAGTTATATAGTTTTTGCTCAGTTTTGACCAAAATGAGTCTCAATGACTTTTATCCGATTTAAATGACTAAACGTTGAATCTTGGTGTTACATGCTCTTATGGCATAATAATATGATATTTTACATGCATTGGGTGCGTTGATCATTCATGTTAGTGTTGTGTAAATTAGACTGAGTTGCATTTGGATCCATAGGCACATGAGTCAGTCATTGGGTTATTGAAAGACTTTCGAGTCCCTCGTTTGAGGCCATAAGCCGTTGGGCTTTTAGTAGGGGTGGCAATCGGGTCGTGTTCGGGTTGGCGGGTCGCGGGTTGGCATGTCAGGAAGGGTCAACCCGGACACGACCTGTTTAGCTAATCGTGTCAAGATACGCAACTGTAACCCGCACACGCTCGGGTTGGCGGGTTGGCAGGTCAACCCGTAGGTTGGAATGTTGGTCACGGGTTGACGGGTTGGTTACGGGTTGGCTGGTTGTTCGCGGGTTGACGAGGCAAAAACGGGTTGACAAATTAACAAACCCTAACACTCTTTGATATTAACCCCCAAATCCAAAGAATAGAGAAACTGAGAAATCGTAATAGGAAATTAGGTATACAAATTAACAAATAATAAACAAGCAAGTCTAATAATATCGCATAAGTAAGATACGTCATATGATTGTAATTTGTACGTCTATATTCCAGAAAGTCCACTGAAAAAATGATCGATATAGTGATATACAAACATTCAGATTTGGTTGTGAAAAAGAAACTGAGTTTAAGAATTCGCTACTTATAGTCGGCACCGGAGACTGAGTTACACGATGTCGATGAGTAACGATGGTCACGAATCACGATGGCTGCCTGAGAGTGAGGTCGGCACCGACGCTGGAGAGTGGAGACTGAGGTAGAGCTGTGGAGAGTAGAGACTGAAGTAGCGCCGACGATGGTCACGAACTCACGATTATTTTCAGGTGAAAACTCACCGAGTCATGATGACTTTCAAGCGAAGGCACCGGAGAGGCAGAGAGGCGGAGAGGGTTCAGTTAGGGTTCACGAATTTCACGTCTGTCTTCACGTAGTGTTCTTGATTGAAATGAGGAATGAGCATTGACTGAGTTTGGAATTTTGACTTTTGAAGTCTTAACTTTTAAGTAATTAAGTAAATATAAATAATGAAATATTTAAAAAAAAATAATTTTGGCGGGTTGGCGGGTCAACCCGAACACGACCCGTTTATTTGGCGGGTTGACGGGTTGGCGGGTTGGTGTGTCAAAAATTTCAACCCTAACCCGTTTATTTTCGTGTTGGGGGGATCGCTCGCTTCCGCTCGCTTGTTCCTGCTTTAGTCCGCAACAGTATATAATCTCGGTCCATTACCTTGATGCCTACAGCTCAATTTGTGTCATGTTTCGTGTTGTGTCAGGAATTGCCACCCCTAGCTTTTAGTAGCCGGTATTTCAAAGATGGACCCAAGTGGGAATGCCTCTGCGACCGCGGGTATTACAGAGATAGACCCAAGTGGTAATGCCTCTACGACCCTGGGTATTACGATGATGTAACTCGTTGGAGTATGCTGTCGGGAGCCATGTCTTTTAGTAGGTCTAGGGGCAGGGTGTTTCGGAGATGAATCCGTATGGGTCGGGCTTCGGGACCTTAGGTATTACGGTGGGTACTCGTTGATGGGTCATACGTCGGGACCGTGATCTTAGGCGCTACTAGCAACATTGAAAATATGGTTTACTTTGTGTTACGCCATTGTCGACGGATACGGGTCTCCCCCGACACTGGAAGGTGTTGTTTTGGGTATTGAGTCTTATCCATTGTTTTCGGTGACGTATTTGGAGTATGGAGTATTAACCATTATTTATAAAATTGCATCATGGGGACTTGACCATATTTTGGTATTATAGAAATGGAGTTTTATCCATATTTTGGCATTGGAGGTATTTAACGTATTCACGTTTTGAGTGAGTAAAAGTTGTGGAGTTCGTGTTTGAACGAGTAGTTCTATTTAAAGCGTTTAATACTTCGGTATGTCGATTTAAAGCTTTATTGTAAAAATGATGAATTTCTGGAAAGATGTTGCTTTTAAAATGGAGTCTTTTATTTAAGAAATTATTATCCAACCAAGCAATCTTTCTACTTCTATCATTTATAAATATTCATTTAAAACTCTTGAGCTCACTAGGCTTACCTTTAGCACAGGTTATTGTTGGGGTTGGTACTAGCGGCACGTGTGAACTCGGGTGCTAGGAATTGACACAATAAAGATATAGCTATTTGGTGATGTTTTCTGGATTCGGAGATAACTACTCTTTTAGGTTTAGTAACACCCGACCATAATTATGTCTTAGTATAAGACTTGACCAATATTTTGTAGATGTTTATATAGAATTGTTATTTGAGGAACTTCAGGTATTGAATTATAGGAGGTGAATTATCTTTCAATTGATGTAATATTGAAAATTTTAAATTAGTCGTTCTTTCATATTTCAGATGTTACAGATTTTTTCAATTTTAAGTTACGAATATGACAGTATATGTGAACTTTTCATTTGGTTAAAATCTGAATTGTTGATTTTGATTTTTTGAATGTAAAAGAATAAAAAAATTGAAAACCTTGATTTTAGTATGATAGAAATGAAGTTTATTTCTTAATATCTTCAATGATTTTGTTGTTAAAATATCGATAATAAGATTTGTTGATGACAATGATAGAAAAAAAACAACAAAACTAAATCATATTTAATATAATTAATTTTTTAATTTAAACAAACTAGATCATAAAATCATATCTTAATTTATTCAATCTAAATGAAACAAGATATGATTTTATAATAATTTGTTTAAATTAAAATTTTAGTTACATTAAAACAATGAAATCATATATTTTTTTCACCATTACAATAAAACAATAAAATTAAATCGTATTTAATACAATTAATTTTAAAAAAATTTAAACAAATTAAATCATAAAATAATATCTTATTTAATTTATTTTAATATCATTATATAATATATATATATATATATTTGTGTACATAATTTTTTTTTTTTTTAATTTTTTACAGGAAAAAGACAAAAGAATAGACAAAATGCTAAAATAACCCTTGATTTAACGGACTTAAGCAGGACGTTAGTCAAAGAGACCATGATCAAGACAAATTGAATACCATAAGAACCAAATCCACAATAAACATATTATAGGAACTCTAATAAAAAATAATGTCAAACCATAAGGGTGGTGTATGATTGGTTTGAGTTTGAGCTCCAAAGATCAAAATTGCCTGAAAGCCTAGGTTCGAATCCAAGAAGGAAAAAAAATTCTCTTATGACCACAAAGGTTCAAATAAGATGACTCCGTACTACCCGTAAAGCAGGTGGTCGTCCTGAGATTAGTCGACTTGATTAACAATGTAATAACCCTATCCTGGTTATTTATTAATAACACTTAAGTTTGGGGAGTTGAGCATAAATCCCTAGCCTTTGAGGGAGTACCTTGAAAATAAATAAAATAAGGTATTAAAACCCTGATTTCTTTCATTCTTGAAGACTACAATTTTTAGAGAAAGGGTTTTGAGAGGGGCAACTTGAAGGATAAGGGTTCAACTGGGTTCTTTATGAGAAAAGAGAAAATGATTGAAGAATCAACAACTCAAAGTAACCTATATTATCTTCTTCTCCATAATTTGTGTTCTCCATTAATGGAGTTCTCATCTTGATTTGGGATTTGGATTTTCTTATATGAAATGCTTGGATATGCGTCAAAGATGATGGATGAAACTTTTGACCGATTATGTTTGTGAAATCGAATATCATCCAGGGAAGACTAACGTGGTAACCGATGCGTTAAGTCGCATGGAAAGAGGAGAGTCGTTGAAAATCGTGGCATTCCGAGCCAAAATAAAATATGATTTGGTCGAAGAAAACAAAAAGTGCCAAGAGAGAGCGTCTTTAGAAGAAAATAGCAAGGAAAGAATAGTGGGACTTGTTTCATCATTTATGGAAGATGATCAAGGGATGAAATGTTTCAACGGACGAGTTTGGGCTCCTAAGTTGGTGAGGTTAGAATCAAAGTTTGGTCTAGGGTTTTAAAACTCTTGAGTTATTTTGTGTTGGGATCAAGTGATGGATGAATCAAATGATCATCCTTAAATACTATTTTTTTTGGGAAAGGATTATTGTTGTTACTGTTGGAGAAAATTTAGTTAGCTGAGGAGTTAGTTTAGAAAACTCCATTATTGATGAATCTCTAACATCATCTAGTTGATTGGGTGATTGAATCCTCAATTTTATGTACGGTAATGCATTGGGTCTTGTTTAGAATTGATTTGGGAAGGTTATTAAATTACATTTATGGTTTATGGATGCTATAAATCAGTGGGTATTGGCTAGAATTGAGTTTTGGGGCTATATTCGTGCTGGAGGGCAAAACTGCCCGAAAAAGTAGGTCTCACGGGTTACCCCACGAAAAAGTAGGTCTCACGGTAACTATGTTTTAGGTGCGATTTCGGCTGTTCAATTTTGTGTTTCAGGTTAGGGCTTGGACCTTTGTTCTAGAGGTTCAACAGGGTTCTTTAATATGAGATTTTTTAAGGTATTACTTTAGGTTAACACCCGTTTTATCTTGGCAATTTTAGGCGTTCAGTATTGGAAAATCTATTCGTTTGGACTTTGGGCTAAGTGTGGCATCACCAGGTGAGTTCTTTTGACTTAAAACTACATTTTTGTCAAAGGTTTATCTAATATACTGATTACGGTATTCTCAATTGGAAGCATGCTAAATGATTTATATCCCTTTCGTTTATACTAAAGTTGGATTTTTGGCCTAAATATCGCGATATGCCTACTTAAATGGACATGTACATAGGTGAGTTATGTACCTCTAGATAGTGCAAATCTCTTGGGGGATACATCCCGTGCACCTCAAATTTCGGGTGTACGTTGGATAAGTACCCTTGTTGGGGCCATCTAGTGTATCCGCATATGGAATTGTATGAAACACGATCCTTATATCCGATGTGGAATAGTGTGACTAGCTTTGACTTTTCTACGATCCTTATACATGGTCCAGTGTTTAAGTTACTTGCTTCCATATTTTAATAACTGCTGTTATTTGGGGATTCACTAGACCTTGTGGTCTAACACTCGCTTTTCAAAACTAAACCATTTTCAGGTAGAGGTTTGGTAGAGAGTACTTTGAAGGGAAATGGTAAGATCTGAACCGGTCTTAGAGGTGGATCAGATACCGTAGAGACTTCCTTTAGATTAATAATTCTCAGATGTAGATAGTTTATTTTATTTTTCCACTGCAAGACTATGAGATGTAATAGATAATTGTTTACTCTTGACATTTCGGTTATTTATTTTTGTTGGATATTTGTTTTGGAATTTGGGTCTTTACAATAGACTAATGTGCTAATAAGGACGCTGCGCTCCTAAGGGGGGTGGATTGTAATATCCCACATTGGTTGGGGAGGAGAACAAAAGGTGCCTTATAAGGGACTTGGATACCTCCTCTATCAGACGCGTTTTAAAACCGTGAGTCCAAGTGTGTGGACAAAGCGGACAACATTTGGTACGGTTGGCAGGGGAATCTTGGATGTTACAGGTGGTATCAAAACCGGGAACCGGACTAATGTGCTAGTGAGAACACTGGGCTCCTAAAGGGGAGTGGATTGTAATATCCCACATTGGTTGGAGAGGAGAACAAAAGGTTCCTTATAAGGGACTTGGATACCTCCTCTATCAGACGCGTTTTAAAATCGTGAGTCCAAGTGTGTGGACAAAGCGAACAATATCTGGTACGGTTGGCCTGAGATGTTACAGTAGAATACCGTTCGTAGTGGAAAGAATTGAGGAAAAAGCAGATGGCAATATCATATTGGTTCGGTTAATCAAATACAATTAAGATTGTTCAGGTCTATGTACGGTTGAAGGTAGCATGAGTCGGACAAAAGAGCTACGAGAATGAAAAACATAAAGCTGTCAGATTTTTTTGCTGGGTTGGAAGATGAATCTTCGTGGAGGGAAATGGCAGGTTTTGGAAAAGCATTACAACATAAACCATGTTGTATTTCATTGTTTCTATTGTAAGACGAATTGGAGAGGTAGTGTACAAATTGTATGTACCGGTTAAGTTTGGAAATTCATAAAGACGTTTCATGTAGCTTTGGGAAGAGCTTTGGGAAATTCATAAAGACGTTTCATGTGACCAATACCATTGCAAAGGATGTGAACTAAGAGAGGAATTGAGTTTAATTGTTAGGATTGGAAACAATCAACGACCGTAAGGTCAAGAGATAAATTGGAAATTGGAGTTGGAGATGTGACCGAAATTCCCGCTTTTGTTTGTCGATGGAATTCCTGGGACGAAATTCTTTTAAGGGGGAGGTGTTGTAATAACCCTATCCTGGTTATTTATTAATAACACTTAAGTTTGTGGACTTGAGCATAAATCCTAGTCTTTGAGGGACTACCTTACAAATAAATGAAATAAGGTATTAAAACCCTGATATTTTTTCATTCCTAAAGACTACGTTTCTAAGAAAGAATTTTAAGATAAAGGGTTTTGAGAGGAGCAACTTAAAGGATAAGAATTCATCTAGGTTCTTGATGAGAAAAGAAAAAAATGATTAAAGAATCAACAACTCAAGGTAACCTATATTATCTTCTTCTCCATAATTTGTATCCTCTATTAATGGAGTTTTCATCTTGATTTGGGATTTGGATTTTCTTATATGAAATGCTTGGACGAAATTTGTTGTTGGGTTTGGTTTCTCCAATGTTCTAGATGGATTCAATCAATGGTTCCTATATAGAAACCCACTATTGTTAGTATTTTCAATCAATAATCAAGGGTTTCAAGTTAGGGTTCTTAATGTTGGTTTTCTTAGTTCAAATGGGGTGGATTTATTCATCTTAAATGAGAATTTGATGTTGGTTATATGGATTAGATGGTTGAGTTCATCAATTCTAGGGGTTTTTGACATTAAAATCAGTGTATAAGAAGTTTGGATGGGTTTCGCTTTGAGAAATTCAAGTGCAAAAATCGTGCAGGTGAAACAGTCACGAATGCTGGTTGCATGCAAGTTCAAACCCGCTAGCAACCCGCTTTTCCCTCTGTTAGGGAATTTTTTCGGTTTTTGTTTCGTTCATTGTTAGGAGCTAGATGCGAGACATGATTTGAGGGTTTGTCTTAGGTATTATAAGAGATGCTTTTAGAGATGTTTAAGGTGGATTTAACACAATTTTTATGCGTCCAATTCGGGTGTTCGGTTTGGGTTAAATACCCGTTTTAGCGTAGAAAGCGATGTGTTATATTGTTGGTGAGTTTCATTGACTTTATAAACTTTATACATGTCATTGGATTTCTAAACTACTCTGGTTATGGTACTTTGAACTTGAAAGCATGTTATATCTCATAATTAAATGTTTTATAAAATGCTTGGTTGAATTATTGGATTGTATCATGATACATGCATGTGGTTATTTGGATATGCACAATTGTAGTAGCATACCTTTGAGACCTTGGAAATCTCTTGGGAGTTATATTCCATGTATTTTGAATCCGTTCCGAGTACATATTGGATGGAAGTCACATGTGAAATTGTGGGATACACTTATCTTAAGTCGCATGTAGAATTGTGCGATACGCTTATCTTATGTTGCATGTGGAGTTGTGCAACAAGGGAAGGGCGGATTTCAACTAATATTGTGCATAGTCCTTTTGTTGGTTTACTTGGCTTTCGTTTTAATGAATTTCTATATTCATGATACAAGTTTTATAACTTTGACTTTGTTGAGAATTCATTAGACCTTATGGTCTAACCTTCATTTTTTGAAAACTAAAACCATTTTCAGGTAAGACTATGTAGAAAGCTCTTCCAAGGGCAAGGGCAAGACTTGAGCTGGATTTTAGAGAAGTGTGGTTAGTAGGCGAGTCCTATTTCTTTTAGAGAGAAATTCTTAGTTGTGGTTGTGTTTTCCGCTGTAAATTTTTGTGCTGTAATAAATTATTTTGATACTTGCTTGTTATCTAAGTATATTTGTTTTTGATGATTTTAAGTTTTACAAAAAATTTAGATATTCAAGTTAATAAAAAGAATTCAAATAACAACAGACCAATTCACAATTTACTAAAATTTTTATGATATAGAGTTTTGGAAGGGAAATACTAATAGCAAGCTTGTATCTTGGAAGTCACTTGGAAACGGGTGGCTAACAAAAAACGCCAACATATAAGAAAACCTTTTGTTGAATGGACTTTAACTACTTTCCTTTAAATTAATATACACGTTTCTTTATTTTAATAATCCATCAACGTTTTCCTTCTTTCACAATCATAAAATATAATAAAAATAACTATTATTAATAATTAACCATCCTAATATATAACTAAATTGGTTTAACTTCAAGAAACGGTTTAAAGTTTAAACCATGTTTGATAATTAGTTGATAGGTTAATC
This sequence comes from Silybum marianum, assembly GCA_036898165.1. Classification (NCBI taxonomy): domain Eukaryota; kingdom Viridiplantae; phylum Streptophyta; class Magnoliopsida; order Asterales; family Asteraceae; genus Silybum; species Silybum marianum. The sequence goes on from CM072528.1 coordinate 13,723,816, forward strand.
GATAACTAGTTAATTTTGGTGAAAAACTAATTGATAAATTAGTTTTTTTTTAGAAAATAAAATTGATAAACTATAGTTGAAAAATGTAAATGATAAAAAATTAATAAATTTTAACATTTTATAATGTTTTAAAATAAAATCATTAATAATATAATATGTTAATATTAATACAAATCGGATGAATTTTTTTAAATAATAAATTATATTAATTAATAGACTTTTTATTTGATTTATTTTATATGTATATATATATATTATAAATTTTGGATCTATATAACTAAACACAAATTTCTTTTAAAAATATTGAGTAAACGATGATTTTTAAATAACTATTAAACTTGCTATGAATAAGAACAATGGTCCTCATTAGATATCTTAAATAATTAGTAATTTATTAAAAAGAATTAAATTAGTTTTTTTATTAAATTATTTATTAAAATTTCACATACTTATGAACCAAAAAAATATAACTTCTAATTAATACAGACAATTTTAAGATTGTTATATTTGTTTTTTACAAATAAATATATTAAATAACAATAAAAACAAATTAATACGTTTTAATAATAATAGCCTAAATAATTAATAATTAACACTAATAAGTATTATAATTAAGAATATTTAATAATTTGAAATCAATATTAATTAGTAATTAATATTAATATTAATATTAATTATTAATTATTAATTATTAATTATAGATAACAATTAATATTAATTATTGATAAAAAAAACTCCAAGACTTAAACTAGCTAAAAACTATCTTTTGCTCATCCAAATATTGTTTTTGAAAAAAAATCACAGCATAAACTAGTTGATGCTTATATTTTTTTTATTAACCTGAACATTTAATACGCTATGCAAGCCGACTAATCCCAGGGCAACCACCCACTTTGCAGGTATAGTCCAGAGTCACTATATTTGAACCTCCGTGGTCACAAGAAGATTTTTACTACTTTATGGATTAAAACCTGGGACCTCCAGGTACTTTCGACCTTTGGAGCCTAAACTCAAACCATTAGACACCATTCTTGTGGTTGTCAAACATGTGAGAAAAAAAAAATTCATTGATACGCTATTGTGATAAATATTTTTCATCTACAGAAAATATGATAGATCTTTTACGTAATAATACTTAATCGTTACTTATTTGAAAATATAATACATCTTTTACGTAATAATACTTAATCGTTACTTATTTCACGCACATGCGTTTGTTAGCAAACCTACATCCAATACCAATAGTGAACCAGATGATCCTGGAAATCAAATGACATGTATCAATAACAATGATGATCCTTATTATAACTAACTAAACGTAGGTTGTTGTAGAATATATGGTTGCCGTGGAATTATACTTTTCTAAAATTTGATTACTAATTAACTTTTAACTTATTTACAAAAGACAAAACACTTTTATGACTCAAATTCCATATTACTAGTTGTTAAATACGAAATATAACACCGTTGGCCAGTCTTAATTCTTAAATAATATATTTAAAGAAATTACTTTATGAATACCGTTTTTTAGTTCTTGGTTGTTATTCTTGATGACCTTTTCCATATTCAAAAACGAGGTTTCATGTGCATGACCCACATGATTGATTGAAACCCATATATTCAAACTCAACCAAATACAGCGTTCCATATAAAGCCAAGCTTCCAACTTACAATCAAAACGACTTAATGAACACATCTGGTCAACCACACCCCATGCAGCAGCTTTCCAAGAAACAACCACCCTCCTGAACCCACTTGCCCTTATCTAGTCTAGTATATATAAAACCACCCTTATCACCATATATCCATCCACAAATTCATCAATTCAACTCTATTTAATTAATTAAGCTCCATTTCATCAGGATCAAGAAATCTTGAAACCTAAAAATGGCCATCAAATTGAACATGTTGCCAGAAGACTGTCTTTCTACTATTCTATCTCTCACTTCTCCAGCAGATGCATGCAGATTAACGCTTGCGTCTTCGTCTTTGAGATCGGCTGCCGAATCCGATACAGTTTGGTCCACATTCTTGCCAACTGATCTCCCACGTATTATATCGAGAGCACATTCTCAGCTCGACTTTTCTTCGAACAAAGAACTCTATTTCCAGCTTTGTGATTCAGTTCTCCTGGATGGTGGAATTAGGGTGAGCTTCTGGTTCATTTTTCTAACTGGGTTTTTTTTGAAGGCTTGAATTTTTTGAAGTCAATTTTCATTAATTGTTTAAAGTGCTGATTTTGTTTTGTTTAATCCATGCAGAGCTTTTCATTAAACAAATTAAGTGGGAAAAAGTGTTGTTTTCTGTCCGCAAGAGCACTTTCTATTTCCTTAAGCAATGAACTAAATCATTGGAGTTGGACAACAAATTCTGCATCAAGGTTGGTTAATCAAACTAATGATATCAAGAAAGTCAAAGTTTTACATTTGTCGTCAAATGTGTTTTTTAAATTCCAAAAATTTCTAGAAAAAATAGTAGGCACATTTTTTTTGAAATTATTTACAAAAGTAACTTTTATATTCAAAGATGAGTATGGGGATAAGGATAGATGTACTAAATTCCACTTAATTCTCATGAATTACAGATTTTCCGAGGTGATTGAGCTTAAAACGATATCCAACATTGAAATCGAAGGAAGAATAAACACCGAAAACTTATCTCCTAACACGACATACGGTGCTTATCTAGTCATAAAAGTTTCTGATCGTGCATTTGGGTTGGGCTCGATCCCATCTGAGACATCAATATCTATGAATGAATGCTTGGTTACCAACACTGCATATTTATGCCCTCTCGACAACAAAAAGCAACAACTGGAATCCTTGTTTTTCATGAACCGAAGAAGAATGATGGAGAAACGGGTGGTAGAAGGAGAAGGCCGACGTCCGAGCAAAAGAGAGGATGGATGGATGGAAATCGAGCTTGGAGAGTTTTTTGTTGGAGAAAAAAGTGAGGAGGTGAAGATGAATTTGATGGAAGTTAAGGGTCATCAACTAAAAGGAGGACTCATCATCCAAGGAATTGAAGTCAGGCCTAAGTGTTAACTCTAATCTTTGCAATATTACTTAACAAACTACAAGAAATACAAGTTTTGTTTGAAAAACTCAAGCAATTGTGGAAAAAGTAATATTCTTTATTCATTTTTTGTATGTGTAAATTCTTTCCATTAAATTAATGGCAATCAATGTATTATTCTTTTATTTATTTTAGCATGTACGTATCGTTACTTCTCCTCCTCTTTTCTCCAAAAGGCCACTAAAGATAAATCCAAGGTGGCCAGCAACAAGATTAGGTTATAGCATATTAAAAATATACGAGTGTTCTAATAGATAGAACTTAAATTTTTAGAACCTAATTAACATCAATGTGTCATATTTAAAAATTTTGTAGTAAGTTTATATAATGTTTTTGGCCGTCTTAATAAGTTTTTTACAGCACTTTTAAAAGTAATTGTTATATTAGTCGTTTTATAAGATGTTATCTAAAATTGTTATTTTTATAAAATAAGTGTTCTATAAAAATATGTGTTTATTGTACATTTCTCAAAGTGTGCTATAAAAAGGATAATAGGATACTTTGTTTCTAATACCATCTCCAATCCACCTCTAAAAACACTAAAAACACAAAAATGGAGGTGTTTTCCTCTCCAACAAACCACTAAAACACCAAAAAAATAGAGGGACAAATTTTTGGCCTCTATATTTGAACCTCTTCCTATATATATATTAATAGTTTGCTAATTTGAATAATTAATTTCTTCAGTTTTTTTACTGGTTTTCTGTGGTCCTTTACTGGTTTTCTGCTGTAAAAAAACCAGATTAAACAGTTGTTGCCTTTTGCTGTTTTTTACTGGTTTTCTGCAGTTTTTTTTACTGATTTTCTGTTGTTTTGTGATGCTGTTTTTTACTGGTTTTTAATGGTCAAAGGAATTCAGATTCCAATTCCACCAGATTCCATTCCTTTCCGGCGAACCAAACGCCCCCTAAGGGTGTGTTTGGTATGGTGGACTGGGTGGGCAGGACATAACATAACATATTAGTCCCATGTTTGGTGTAACTTTAGGTGAGTGGAACAGGGACTAAGTGGAACAAATGAGGGACACGTGTGTCCACCCCTTATCCCATGGAACTAAATAGAACAAGCCAAAATATACCATTCTACCCCTAACCTAAAATACACGCCGCTCTCTTTCTCAATCACGACTTGGCTGCTTCCAAAAATCGTTCAAATCGAAGCTCCATTCAGATAATCGAAGCTTGATTTCTCCTAGAAACCAATTTCTCCCGTGGATTCAATTTTGCTGTCGATTACTTCTAACAAAATCGATTTCTGCTATCGTTTTGTTTGAGGAATCGATTTGTTACTTTTGTTTGAGGAATCAATTTGTTACTTTTGTTGCTGTCGATCTAATTGTTTTTTCTGCTGTTGCTGTCAATTTTTATGTTGTTGTTGTCGATTTTTTGTTGTTTATGTCGATTTTTCTGCTGATGCTATCCATTTTTATGCTGTTTATGTCGAATTAACTGTTGTTTCTATCGATTTCTGCAGAGTAACTATAGTTAAAAATCATTGTTGTTAATAAATCTATTAACTATAGTTTGAAGAAAAAACGATTTTTATGTTGTTTATGTTGTAGACTGATTTCTCCATGCTCGATTTCTCCTAGCGACGATTTATGTTTTCCATCGACAATTTCTCCCAACGACGATTTCTGTCTCTCGACAGCCCCATCGCCATCGATCGAAGCTCGATTTCTGGCCTCCATCTTACTCTATTTCGATTTCTTGTATATGAGTTTGTTAATCGACCGATTTGGGTCTTGTATATGAGTTTGTTAATCGATCGATTGTTACTGAGTTTGTTAATCTATCAATTGTTACTGTGCTTGAGATTTGGATTTTCTGAATTTTGTGTCTTCTTCTAAACAGCTCACTAGGGGTAAATTGGTCATTTAACCGGTCTTGTCCTGTCCTGCCCAATCTTCTCATGTCTTACCAAACGTTGGACAATTGTCCTGTTCTGTCCTGTCCTGTCATGTCCCGTCTTGTCTGCGTACCAAACGCACCCTAAAAAAACAATCCAAAGCCACTCTTACTTCTTCTAGAAATAAAAGTGTTTTAAGTTCATTTTAAACACATCATTTTCTCAGCCCAAGAATTCTCTTTTGAACTATCTTCCTTTTATTTATTTATTTTTTTAATTTATTTTTAATTTTTTAGTTTTAGCATTTAATTTATTGTATTTAGTTAATTGTAATCTGTTTCTCGTAGTTTCACCAATTGTGGTGACAAACTCTTTTATTATTTTAATGAAAGTTACGTTTAATTTTTATTTTCTTGTCTTTATTATGATTTCCATTATAAGCTAATTATCTCTATAGGTTTGGGTGTGAGTTTAATTTAAGATATTACATAACTTTTTGGGTTTCTCATTTTTAATACTTTTTAGGTTTGATCACTTAAGTCGAGACTTAAACTCAACGTGGATAAGCCGATCACTTTGAAGTGTCAATAATAGATTCTAGATCCAGAGATGAGCGGATCTGAAATGCGGGTTAAGTAATGCACAAAGTTTTGAGAGAGTCTTTGATAATTACTTAGAGAGATACGAATTTTGTATGTATTTAGATAGGGTTATTTGGTTGTCGAAGGTTTATACTACTACAAAAAGATTTGAGTACGGATTTTTCACCTAATTTTATCAGAAGCTAATCGTCAAGTTTTGAAGTATTGATAATGGGAACTTTGTGGAAATTCCTGAGACGTTTAAAAAACTTCAGTTTTGAGAGATCGGAAGTATATAGATATATCATAAATTTATGACCATATCGCTGTTGTATTTATCTTAAGGAACGCTTAGATCCATATCCATCCTTTAATTATAAGTCTATTCGTCATTTTAAATCTTCTCACCAGCTATAAATCAAATTAAATCCCAAACCGAAACAAGATTAAGAAGTTAATGAAAATCTCTAAGTCTTAGTAGTTTCAATCCCTAGTGGAAACGATTCTGGTACTTTATCACTTTATTACTTGCAAGCGATCATAGTGTCAGCGTGCACTTGCACCGCCACTATGAATACTTTATGCCCAGTGTACGAACACGAACAATTTTACACTATCAATGGTAATGGACTAATTGCATTCATTATTCTTTGATTACATGGTCGGGTCGTACTCTCAGCAAATTTAACCCTCTTTCACGTGCTAAAAAAGTGAAATTCAAACTTTGAAAATTAACCCAATTTTATAAAGCTACAAAATAGAGAAATCTATGTAAAAAGCAAGTTGATTAATGAAGTGATACCTTCAGAGTTTTGAACAACATTGGGAGGAGATCTATCTGTTCTGGATAATGAGAGAGTTGACCTAATGAGAGAGCCAAACAATTATTAGAAGTGGAACTTGAACAAACGGATCACCAATTTGTAGCTTTTGCAAATCTCGTTTTATTAGCATGTTTAATATGTATTCAGTTTGCAAATCTCGTTTTATCACCATCCTCGGAAAGGAATGTGCGTTAATAAAAAGGAATGTAATTAAAAGTATTAATTTCCATTCCATGTTATATTCATTTTCATTGTCATTTTCATTCCTCAAAATAAACCAAACTCCCCCTTACTGTGTTGTTTTTTTGTTTTTAATATATAACATAATTTAAAATGCTTAATATCATTAACTCATTGAGTGATAGTAGAAAACAATAGTTTATATATGATATACAAATTTATCGTCATAAAACACGTCTTGAAAAACGTCATGGTTCGCCGTGGCTTTTAAAGCTTGAACTTGCCGCCATGCCACGCCTCTCGTTATTTAGAACCATGTTCCTCACCTATCAAGATTACAAAACAAAAGAATTTAGAAACTATTTTTTTGTGTGGATTATTATTTATATATTTATATATTTTATAAGTTGTATTATCAAAAAACTAAGAGTTTATAAAACAAAACCCTAAATAGTTTACAATATAATACAGATAAGAACAAGGGAACAACTTCATAATTCTTCAAAGATTTTTAATTACATGATAAACAGATTTTAAATTAAAATTATTAAACTAAATAATGGAAATTCAATCACCTTGAATCATTATGTACAACCTGTACTTCAGAATTCAACTTAATTTGACAAGTCGACCATATATATTAAAAATAGTATTAATATATATATATATATATCCATATTTTACTTCAAAATAATAATATATATTTAATAACGATCAATTGTAGACCACAAATAAATGTTGTTCTTAATTTTTCATTTTCACATTATATCTAAACTTGTTTACTAGCCAAACAATTAATACAAGTGAAACTTGAAGAAACGGATCTCCAATTTATAGCTTTTGCAGATCTCGTTTTACGAGCATGTTTAATACGTATTCAGTTTGGATGTAAACTATCATCTTTCTAATTCGATTGAAGTGAATCAAACTAACAACTTCTTTTTCAATTTTATTGACCATTCAACGTCTTTTTAATTAGTTAGGAATGTCGGAGCCCGGTTCATTTTTATTGCAACTATAAGTAATCTTGTGCAATTCAACAATATGTAAAAATTAATTGTAAACCAAAGCATTTATTTATTTTGAAAGTAAAATAACTATGAGAGGAGCTTTCAAAAATCCAAAAATTAGTATGTTGTTTATTTAGTTAATTGGCCTTATATTCAAGAATGGTACTAGAAAGTATTAAAATACCTTCTTCCTCACATATCAAGATTACAAAATAAAAGAATTTAGAAACAATTTTCTTGTGTGCATTATTATTTTTTATATTTTTATATTTTATAAGTTGCATTATTGAAAAATTAAGAGTTTATAAAACAAAAACCTAAATATTTTATAATATAATATAGATATATAAGAACAACTTCATAATTCTTCAAATATTTACAATTTTTAATTACAGGATAAACAAATTTTAAATTATAATTATTAAACTAAATAATGGAAATTCAATCACCTTGAATCATTATGTACAACCTGTACTTGAGAATTCAACTTAATTTGACAAGTCGACCATATATATAAAAAATAGTATTAATATATATACATATTTTACTTCAAAATAATAATATATATTTAATAATGATCAATTGTAGACCATAGATAAATGTTGTTCTTAGTTATCCTTTTCACATTATATCTAAACTTGTTTACTAGCTTTATAAAATATGGAATTTCTTTCAAGAACTATTTAAATCACGAGAACTTTGAGACTATTGTATTATATGATATCAAATTTATAGCTAGAATATAATTTAGTGCTTAACATATATTTAGTTTATATGTATTTGGTTCATAATATGAATATTTTTAATGTGTTTGTGAAACAAAACATACGTGTAAAAGTCTAAAAGTTTCACATTGTTAATTGAATATATATGAAACAAAGATATTATAAAACAATTATATATTAACTATTATATTAAATATTATACTTAAATGAAAAAAAATATCATGTAAAACAAATGTTTAAGGTAGAATTTTTTACATAACTTACAAAATTTGGAGTTTTAAAAGATTTAGCACTTGTATATATCAACTAAAACGTTAATAAACTTTCCGCCTGATTGCAAAAATGTTACAAGATCTAATTTAACGCGACACACACATATTCAAGTTTTTCCTTATGATATATGGTTATTTTATTTTTCCTATCTTTTATATCCACTGTTGTATCCACTTATGTGTGACTTGTTTGTTTTGCACTAATCTTAATTTTTATTTTTGTACTATTAATCATCAATATTACTCTTTTTGTGTTATTGTTCGCTTAGCATAGTTCCTTCACGTCTTCCTCAATTGCATTTACTAAACACGTTACTTGTTTACAAATAATCTATTTTTAAAATTTTATTTTACAAAGAAATGGTCTTCATAAAAACATTCTCTCTACCATTTAAAGCAAATATAAGTTTGTATATATATTTTCAAACTCTTATATCTAACTTTTACAAAAGAATTAATTTATTAAGTTGGCCTATTTTTGTTTTATATTTTAGAAATGAAAATGGAATTGATTATTATGATTATTAATATACGTATATGCCATTATTTAAAAATAAATAATAAAATTAGTCTAAGTCGATACATCTACATGGGGCTTGCAGCCCCTTTTTAAATCACTTGCTACATGGACTTTTTCATGCGATATTTTCAAATACAATTCTGTGTAATAATTTGGAATCTAACTAAATGTAATAATTTAGTAAAGGAGGTGAAGATGAGGCTTAAATTCCATTTTATAGGGACTGAAATTGTAAATAGCGGTCATTAAGAGATTGAAACCCTTCTCATTTTGGAATAAGTTGGCTGATTCATTAGTGTGCGTTTTGTGTGTGCGGTTTTGGAGAGAAGAGAAGAGAGGAGAAGGAAATTCAAGAAGAACCAATGTTCAATCATCAATTTCAGGTATGAAACATCATCTTCTTTATGTTCTCTTCTCTATTAGAGATTTATGGATACTTAGGGTTTGTGTCCTATTGTTTAGAAGTGTCATATTGGGGTTGAAATTCTAAAATCAGCAAGTTTAGAGTGTGAGAATATTGTAGAAATGGTTTCTTCATGTGTGATACTATCTTATTTCATTTTTGAAATGAAAGCAATCCAAACCTCCATGGATAACCCATATTCTTCAATGTGTGTGATAATCTGTGAAAGGAATGGTTTAAATAAGTTTCTTGGTCATAAGGATTGGTTTAAATATGTTTGGGGCAAGTTTTATTTTATCTTATTTTATTTCATTGTTCGAACAAGAAGGTGCAAGGGAAACAGTAGGTCCTGCGACCTTTCCCTGGCCTAAGCCGCGTGACCCACAGTTTGGTCATTTTTGGGTTTTTGCCTAAGGAGCAATTGAGGGTGTTAAGTGGTGTCCTAGCTTTGAGGGTTTATTAGGGGGGCATTTGTGAGTATAACTGCGTCATCAACTTGTAGCTTGATTGATCCAATTTAAGCGTTCGGCTGGTGTGATCATAGCTGAGGCGAGCATTCTAGGCCTGGCATTCAGGCGAGTTCCCTTGTTAACTATTTTACTAAAAGCATTTGGTTCTTTACTCCGTGTGCTAAATATTTTATAAATGATAAATTGAAAGCATTATTCCTATATACAAGTGTGTGCTTGGAAATGCTTATTTTACGAGAAATGTGTACCCGGTCAATGGGCAAGTGTGGGCCCGATTAAACAGTCATAAGTACGAGTGGTTATCAGTGTGTTTTACCGTTGCAACAAGGATCTTTTAAAGTGTGAATGCGTGTGAGTTGAAATACATGACTAACCCTTTTCAATCTTATAAATGTCATGCGTATTTTAATTGTGGATTTTGAGGGAATGCACTAGGCCTTAGACTAACTTTGGACTTAGACTCTAAATAAAAAGTAATTGGGCTCTAAAAAAAGGGATTAAATCCTAAATGTTTGGATTTGGGCTGATTTCAAGGAGAGCCCTAAAAGTCCAAGGTATTTATATGATGTAGTAAGAGGCAAAATCAACCATTCTTCTCATTATCAGATATTCTATGTGGGTGTTTTGAGAGTGTGGACGTGTGTGGCAAGCAAGAAGGTGAAGAAAACAATTTTGAAGAAGAATCATCAAGAAATCAAGCATTCTCAGATATTCAACTTCATCCTCTTCATCTTCTAGCTTAGTTAGATCTTTTGGGGATGATTAGAGTTATTAGGGGTTATAAGTTTTGATTGTTTATCTATGATTAAAATTCTCAAATCAATGGATATGAGATGAATATATGAAATAGAATGGTTATCTTCTTTTGATTAGTTGTTGTTTCAACCAATGGGTTGTATTCTAATGAAAACCCACCATGGATGAACTTGGGTTCACCATTTGAGGTTTGAATCCACGGATTGGATGGATTAAATTGGAGTGGATATTGTTTGGGGATGTTTCTAAGGTATTGAGAATGAGTTTTATGCATAAAAATCAATGGAAATCGATTTGGGTTTTGGTTTTGGAAATTGGTTCTCGAAATGAAATCTGTGCAGGAAACAGTCGCTTAAGCGAGTCTCTGGCGAGTCATGACTCGCATGGGACTCGCCAATTGCTCTGTTTCACAAAAACTCGTTTTTCGTTCGGTATTGATTAGGGGTTCTAGCTTGGGTCCTTGGTTAAAGGGGTTAGTAATTGAGTCTTTTGGGGTTGTTTTGGGCATGTTAACTAATAAGCTGGTAACCTCAATTCAGGTGTTCGGTTGGAGTATTCGTAGGATTCGAGTGTGACCTTTGGTTGACAATTCAGGTGAGTTCCCTCGTGTGCTAAACTTTTAAATTGAATGTTTTAAAATGAAACGTTTAATTCATTCATATTGGACGGTGTGTGTCCTTCTTAATGATCACGGTGTGTGTGATCACGTTAGTCACGGTGTGTGTGACATTAATATTTACCGTTGCAACAGGTACATAAGTGTATGGTTAAGTGTGAGTTAATATTCATGACTAACCGTTTTTCCTCTTATAACTGTCATGTATATATTAACTGCTGTTTTGGGAATTCACTAGACCTCTCGGTCTAACCCTCTCTTTTATAAAACTGAAAACCCCTTTCAGGGAAGCACATGATTGAGTGTTCGGGCAAGGGAAAGGGTAAGCTGTGAGCTCGAGGAGCTAGGAGTAAGGCGTAACTTGTATAGTTAGTTGCCTAGTTTAGATTCACATGTAATAAATCTCAATAGCTTAGTTTTATTTCCGCTGCAAATTGTAAGATTAAGTTTACATTTGGTACCACTTGGATTATGTATTTGCTACTTTTAGAGCAATGGCATGTTTATCTTTAATGTTAGAATCGTGGTTGTTACAAGTGGTATCAGAACCCTAGTTTAAGAGAATTAGGTGTTCGAGGAGCATCTAAACTTAGACTGAGGGATAGGTGGGAGTGAGATTAAGTAGGAATGGTTAGTATGGGGTTAACCGGTGGGAGTAATGATAGGTTAGAAAGGACTAACATGTAAGGTAAATTCGGAATCACATCTGGCCAGTGTCATTGTGAATTTACAGGTACATGAAGGTGCTTGAATACCTATTGTGATCTAACTGGTTGTCTTATGTTATGTTCGTTTCAGTGTCAAGAAGTATGACTCGAGGTTCTGTGAGTTCGGCATTAGTAACACCAGCGGAAGGAGATCTTCTGATTGGAGATAACCCGATCAAGTTGAAACCATTATAGCTGCTCCTACCCGAGGAAAGGGGTAGAGGAAGGGGTCATAGAACCCGAAGAGGTGCAACATTTGTGGGAGCCCTTGAGGGTGGGACTCGAGGCCGAGGTACCATCCGTACTCGTGGTCGAGGAGTAGTGACCGAGCCGTTGAATGAGGCTGTGGAATCAATTCAAGAAAGTTTTGTGAGTGTGCGTGGTAGGGGACGCAGAAAAAGGGGAGGTCGAACCCAAGAGCGAGAGTTTGTGACCCAGGATGACTTCAATGCGGGAATGGGGAAGCTTGAAGCGGCAAGTCAAGCTTTGGCGGGTAAACAGCATTCTTCAAGTACGACTATTCCTTGTGAGGATGATTATGTAGAGGGGTCTAAGGGAGAAGGAAGTCATAGTCACTTATCCCAAAAGGCTACCCCCAAAGTGGAGAGTAAGGAATCGAAGGGATGTAATTACAAGACGTTCCTAACTTGCAAGCCTTCTACCTACATGGGAGAGCGTAACCCGGTTTTGGCATTGCAATGGATTAGGGAGATGGAAGTGGTGTTTGATACTAGTGGGTGTGCAGAAAAGGACAAGGTGTTGCATGCCACCACTATGCTTAAGGCGGAAGCGCGTTGTTGGTGGGATTTGGAAAGTGGAAAGATTGGTCCGGGAGCGGCTAAGAAGACCTCGTGGGAGAAATTTGTGGGCTTGTTTAAAAACAAGTATTGTCCTAAGACCGCAATAACGCAACTTGAAGAAGAGTTCTTGCATCTAGGGTAAGCGGATATGACTGTCCCATAATACACCACAATGTTCTTGGAGAAATCCCGCTTTGCTGAGGCGTATGTCTCAACCGAGGAAAGAATGGTGGATCGTTATGTGTGGGGTTTGAAAGCTTCCATAAGGGATTTGGTGATGAAAATGAACATATCAACCTTCCAATTGGCGGTTGATGCGGCCGAGATGACCGAGAAGGAAAAGAACCACCAAATGATGGAAAACGGTACCGAGAAGAGGAAGTGCGATGGAACACCAAATGAATCCAAGAAAGCTAAGGGCCTGTTTGGTTCATTTTTCATTAAGCTCTGTATGGATAAAGTTGTCTGTCTAGATTAATGTATATGTCTACATAAAATAAAATTGATGTTTGTTTGATATGCTTAATGACCTGTCTGAAAAATAAAAATGACCATGTTACCCTTCTATTTGTTTTTGTTTTTTTGATCTCCAAACCTCAAGAACATCAAGAAATCGATCCTCAGAATCAAATCCAAAAAAGGAATTGTGATTAAAAATCAGTATCTAAAGTGCATCAAATCCATTTAAATCAAACCCAAAAATCTAATCCTTAACATACAAAAATAAACATAGAAAGAGGATCTGAAGGAGGACGGTGTCTAAGGAACAAGCAAATACAAATCCAAATACTTTAAACCTTAATGCCTCAATCTGGATATGAAGGAAGACGGGTTCTTCTCAACCTAGGGCGACAACAGGGACGATCTGGATATGAAGGGGGAGGGTTTTCGATCTAGATCTGAAGGAGGAGGGTTTTCAATCAACAACAAGGAGGGTTTTCGATCTGGAGCTGAAGGAGGATGGGGGGTCTGTTCATATCCGTCAGAGAGGGTTTTTGACGGAGGAGGACGAGAATCTATTCAACAGCACAATCTCGCCGGAGAAGAGGTAGGACGACAACAGGGAAGGAGCAGGGAGGCAGAGGTTTTTTGATGAGATGGATGGAAGGAGAGGGGAGGTCAGGCTTCTCCCGTGAACATGAACTTCAAAGGGTAGGAGTGGAAAAGTGGTGTCTGTCTCCATAAGGGTGATGTTTAAAAGCTTATTCGGTCAGCTCCTTTTTTAATCATTAAGCTGCTTCCAAACACCACAATATGGCTGAGCGAATAAGCTGAAGGGTCCATTAAGCTCATTAAGCCGCTACCAAACAGGCCCTAAGTTCTCTAAGTATGATAATCGTGGGAGTCAAAAGTTTGTGGAGAAACCGTGTGGAAAATGTAATCGCGTGCATCGAGGAGATTGTGCTATGGAGTCAAAAGGGTGTTTCAAGTGTGGAAAAATGGTGCACATGGCAAGAGAGTGTCCCAACTCTAGGGCATATTACCAATGTGGGTATCTCGAGCATTTGAGGACTGATTGCCCTCAATTGAAGAAGGGTGTGGCAAGCAACTTTAGTGGAGAACGTGGTGGTTGAGCGGAAAAGAAAGTGGAGGCTCCACGAGCTCAAGTGCGTGCTTTTCGGATGACGGCTAATGAAGAGGAGGAGGCGCCTGATGTGGTTACAGGTACCTTTCTTATTAATTCTATGCATGCCAAGGTATTATTTGATTCGGGTGCGAACCGTTCGTTTATATCAATTGCATTTGTGAGACTTTTGAAAATCAAACCCAAGAAGTTGGATCATGGGTTTGAGGTAGAAATTGCCGATGATAGGCGAGTCGTGATGAGAGAAGTTTTAGAGGGATGTAGCATTAATATAGAGGGTTGTCTTATTCCAATGTTGTTATACCCGATGACGATGAGTGAGTTCGATGTGATTGTGGGAATGGATTGGTTGGCTAGCAACAATGCATTTATTGTGTGTAAAAAGAAGATAATTCGAGTTACCTTGCTGGAAGGAAGGGAAGTTATGATCTATGGTGATCGACGCAAGAGGAAGTCGTGTATCGTATCCATGATGAAAGCCAAACAATGTTTAGCCAAGGGATGTTGTGGGTTTAGGGCATATGTGATCGATGTCGAGAGAGAGAAGAAAAGTGTGGATGAGGTACCGATAGTGAAAGAATATCCTAAGGTAATTCCCGATGATCTTGTCGGATTACCTCCGGATCGTCAAGTGGAATTTAGGATCGATTTGGTACTTGGGGCGGCACCGATAGCCCGAGCACCATATTGATTAGCACTGGCGGAAATGAAAGAAATTATGACACAACTTCAAGAGTTACTTGATAAGGGTTTTGTACGACCTAGTACGTCACCGTGGGGAGCGCCGGTATTGTTTGTTAAGAAGAAGGATGGGTCTATGAGGATGTGAATAGACTACCGTGAGTTGAACAAGGTAACGATCAAGAATAAATACCCGTTGCCCAGAATAGATGACTTGTTTGATCAACTTCAAGGAGCAAGTTATTTTTCGAAGATAGACTTGCGGTCCGGTTACCATCAGTTGAAAGTGAGAGAGGAGGATGTGTCTAAAATGGCTTTCCGAACGAGGTACGGTCATTACGAGTTTTTGGTTATGCCTTTTGGCTTAACGAATGCTCCGGAGGCATTCATGGAGTTGATGAACCGAGTTTGTGGTTCTTTATTGGACAGTGTGTGATTGTCTTCATTGATGATATTTTGATCTACTCTCGGACGGAAAGTGAGCATGAAGGACATCTTCGTATGGTGTTGGAATTGCTAAAGCGTGAGAAGCTTCATGTGAAATTTTCGAAGTATGAATTTTGGATGCGGGAAGTTCAGCTTTTGGGGCATGTAGTGTCCGAAGGAGGAATCAAAGTGGAATCGGCAAAGATTGAAGCTATCAAGAGTTGGGAACCATCGAGAACACCGTCAGAAGTAAGAAGTTTTTTAGGTCTAGCGGGCTACTACCGAAAGTTCATTCAAGACTTTTTGCGTGTAGCCACATCGTTGACCTCGTTGACTAAGATGAGTGTCAAGTTTGTGTGGACCGAGGCTCAAGAGTCGACATTTAATTTGTTGAAAGAAAAGCTGAGTAGTGCACCGGTTTTGTCATTACCAGACGGAACGGAAGGGTTCGTGATTTATAGTGATGCATCTAAGTTGGGATTGGGGTGTGTGCTCATGCAACACGAGAAGGTGATTGTGTACGCTTCAAGGTAGTTGAAAGATCATGAAATAAACTACCCTACTCATGATATGGAGGTAGCGGCGGTAGTTTTCGCGCTTAAGTTTTGGCGTCATTACCTCTATGGGGTGAAGTGCCAAATTTATACCGATCATAAGAGTCTCAAGCATTTGTTTGACCAAAAGGAGTTGAACATGAGATAAAGGAGATGGGTTGAGTTATTGAATGATTATGATTGTGAAATCCTTTACCATCCCGGGAAAGCGAATATGGTAGCCGACGCGTTAAGTCGAAAGGATAGAGGAGAATCGACCAAGATAGTGGCCTTTAGAGTTGAAGTGTCACCTTCTATTTTGGACAAATCAAAGAGGTTCAAGATGAAGCACTCTTAGAAGAAAATCTAAAGAGTGAAAGGATGGTGGGGAATGTGGCCATGTTAGTACACGATAGTAAAAGTGTAAAGTGTATGGGTGACCGTGTGTGGGTTCCTAAACTTGAGGGATTGCGTGAAAAGGTGTTAGAAAAGCTCATAAGTCGAGGTATTCGGTACATCCGGGTACAAATAAAATGTACCGAGATTTACGACAGTATTATTGGTGGTCGGGGATGAAGAAAGACATAGCCTATTATGTGGAGAGGTGCTTGACGTGTTTGCAAGTCAAGGCGGAACACCAAAGGCCGTATGGGAAACTTCAACCTTTGGATATTCCGGTGTGGGAATGGGATCACATAACAATGGATTTTGTTACGAAGTTACCGAAAACTCCAAAGGGATACGATGCAATTTGGGTGATTGTGGACCGTCTCACCAAGTCGGCCTATTTCTTACCATATAAGGAGAGTACCCGATGGAGAAGTTAGCAAGATTGTACATCGATAAGATCGTGACTAGACATGGTGTACCATCGTCTATAGTTTCAGATCGTGATAGCCGTTTTACGTCGGCATTTTGGGAAAGTTTTCAGCAAGAGTTGGGGACGGAGTTGAATTTGAGCACAACTTATCATCCACAGACAGATGGTCAGAGTGAGAGAACGATTCAGAAGTTGGAGGATATGCTTAGAGCTTGTGTGATTGATTTTGGTGGGTCATGGGAGATGCACTTGCCATTGATCGAATTCTCGTACAATAATAGTTATCATGCGAGCATTCAAGCGGCACCGTATGAGGCGTTGTATGGACGCAAGTGTAGAACCCCTTTGTGTTGGAATGAAGTGGGAGAGAAACAATTAGCTGGTCCGGAAATTGTTCAGATCACTGCCGATAAGATTGGGCAGATTTGTGAAAACTTGAAAGTGGCTCAAAGCCGACAGAAGAATTATGCGGATAAGAGAAGGAAATCAATTGAGTTTCAAGTGAATGATAAAGTGATGTTGAAGATATCACCTTGGAAGGGAGTGGTGCGTTTCGGGAAGAGAGGAAAGTTGAGTCCTCGATACATAGGACCGTTTGTTATACCCTCAACTTTTCGCTTGAGGAAGAAATACCCTCAACTTTTCGCTTGAGGAATTCCGGGGAAGGAATTCTTTTAAGAAGGGAGTGTTGTAATAACCTAATCTAATTTTGGACTTGAACTCTAAATAAAAAGGAACTGGGCTCTAAATAAAAAGGGATTAAATCCTAAATGTTTGGATTTGGGCTGATTTCAAGGAGAGCCCTGAAAGCCTAAGGTATTTATATGGTGTAGTAAGAGACAAAATCAGCCATTCTTCTCATTATTAGATATTCTATGTGGGTTTTTTGAGAGTGTGGACGTGTGTGGCAAGCAAGAAGGTGAAGAGAACAATTTTGAAGAAGAATCATCAAGAAATCAATCAATCTCAAGTATTCAACTTCATCCTCTTCATCTTCTAGCTTAGTTAGATCTTTTGAGGATGGTTAGAGTTATTGGGGGTTATAAGTTTTGATTGTTTATCTATGATTAAAATTCTCAAATCAATGGATATGAGATGAATATATGAAATAGAATGGTTATCTTCTTTGATTAGTTGTTGTTTCAACCAATGGGTTGTATTCTAATGAAAACCCACCATGGATGAACTTGGGTTCACCATTTGAGGTTTGAATCCATGGATTGGATGGATTACATTGGAGTGGATATTGTTTGGGGATGTTTCTAAGGTATTGAGAATGAGTTTTATGCATAAAAATCAATGGAAATCGATTTGGGTTTTGGTTTTGGAATTTGGTTCTCGAAATGAAATCTGTGCAGGAAACAGTCGCTTAAGCGAGTCTATGGCGAGTCATGACTCGCATGGGACTCGCCAATTGCTCTGTTTCACAAAAACTCGTTTTTCGTTTGGCATTGATTAGGGGTTCTAGCTTGGGTCCTCGGTTAAAGGGGTTAGTAATTATGTCCTTTGGGGTTGTTTTGGGCATGTTAAGTCATGAGTTGGTAACCTCAATTCAGGTGTTCGGTTGGAGTATTCGTAGGATTCGAGTGTGACCTTTGGTTGACAATTCTGGTGAGTTCCCTCGTGTTGTAAACTTTTAAATTGAATGTTTTAAAATGAAACGTTTAATTCATTCATATTGGACGGTGTGTGTCCTTCTTAATGATCACGGTGTGTGTGACATTAATATTTACCGTTGCAACAGGTACATAAGTGTCTGGTTAAGTGTGAGTTAATATTCATGACTAATCGTTTTTCCTCTTATAACTGGCATGTATATATTAACTGCTGTTTTGGGAATTCACTAGACCTCTCGGTCTAACCCTCTCTTTTATAAAATTGAAAACCCCTTTCAGGGAAGTACATGATCGAGTGTTCGGGCAAGGGAAAGGGTAAGCTGTGAGCTTGAGGAGCTAGGAGTAAGGCGTAACTTGTATAGTTAGTCACCTAGTTTAGATTCACATGTAATAAATCTCAGTAGCTTAGTTTTATTTCCGCTGCAAACTGTGAGATCAAGTTTACATTTGGGATCATTTGGATTATGTATTTGCTACTTTTAGAGCAATGACATGTTTACCTTTAATGTTAGAATCGTGGTTGTTACACTTACATAACATTGTCAAAGACCTTCAATTAGGTGATTCACCAACTTCATTTTCTAAATTGATAGTATCCGGTAGCATAGTTGACAGTGGTATAGATCTCATTAGATTGTAATAAAAAATCATGGTTGAAACTTTAAGTTGTATGAAACAAAATAAATAAATTTGTAAATGAAAATTAGTATAGTTTTAAACATGTCAATCATTGAAAGTCAAGAAAATAAATTTTGAGTAATATTAGTATATCTATCAAATCAATAAGTGAATATAAAAACGTAGATTTATGACTCCGTTTGCAAGTAACAATGGAACATAAGAATAAACGATACACAAATATTATTTTGGCGTTATGGGTTAATTATGCTTCTAAAAGAAAAGAAGATAGAAATGAGGATGAAGGTAATAATATGTAATGAAATTATAAATAGACAAAATAAAGAATAGGTTGAAATTGAAGGAATAGTTGAATGATAAACTTACATGTAGTAATGTATATGGGCATCGTGGTGATGAAGCTTTGATGCTCTTCCGCATATTTGGTGGTCTTTAATGCTTGTTTCTAACAACATAAAATTCATATGAAATCAAGAGAATGTCAAAGAACTTGAATATAAAGAAAATTACATATCTTAGATCATATGAAATCAACACAATGGCAAAAAAGTTGAATGTAAACAGAACTCCATATCCTAATCACATGAAATCAACACAATAATAAAGAATTTGAATATAAACAAAACTCTATATCCTAGATCAATCTTTCAGTCAGAGAAAATGTTGTTAGAAGAAAATAAAATGAGAAGTAGGTTGTTGGATGACAAAGAAATGAGAAAACCAACAACATATATCCAACAACAAAAACCACTTGACTTAAATAACGAAAAATGAATAATCAACTAAAATAATTGAAGGAAAACGAATAGTTTCATAACATAAAGAAGTGGAAACAAAAGATAAAATTAATTAAAGTGGTGCCAAAATTACCAAAGTAACCCCATTGCAATAATAAATACATTCTTAATAGAGGGGCATTAATGTCTTTAATATATTTAATATTTTAAAAATTCAAAAAATCTAAAAAAATCCTATTTAAGAATCTTACCCTAAGAGAGTGTCACCTCATTCTTGCTACATCTTCTTCTTATAGATATATATTTTAAAAATTCAAAAAATCTAAAAAATTCCTATCTAAGAATCTTACCCTAAGAGAGTGCTACCTCAATCTTGCTAGATCTTCCTTTTATAGATATATAGATTAAGGCAGTGACGGAGCTAGTAGGGGGGCAAGCTGGTGTTGAGCCCCCCTAACTCTCCTTCTTATATAAGTTAATAGAAAATAAAACATATACCATTGACTATCCAAGTGGTTTCACTGCTTCCTTTGCAACCACAATAACTAGGTTTGAGTCTCTTTCAGTTCCGTTTTTTGCCATTTTAATTCCTTTTTAGTTTTTCCTTTAAAATATGTATTTGTTTATCTTATGTTTTTTTGATTTTTTAAAAAATATTTATGTTTTATATTATCATCTAATCTTTTTAATTTTTTTAGTTTACAAATATTTTATAAAATTAGATAAATTAAAAAATATATCAAATTAAGATTTTTATATTACTATTCTTTGTATCATAGATTTCATAGTGTTATTTTTTGTTTTCTGAATTATGAAGTCTCCTTTCATATATATATATATATATGTAATATGTAATATATAACTTACAGAGGGGGAACACGACCGTTGTAACCTAAGGGGCCGAAATATAATATTATAAAAATTCAGAGATCTAAATGATGTGTGCAATTATTAAATTTTAGAAAAAAAGATTTGTTAATGTAAGACTAAAACTTTCAAAATGTTAACCGAAAAATACTAGTATACATTACAACAAAATTAGATTTACAGGATGTCAAAAAAAAATTAATGTCCAAATAGATCATTTTATAAGACTTAATTTTTTTTTGAATGGCGAAGATTTTATAAAGAACTAGCAAAAAGTTAGAAAAACATATTACATGAAAGAAATAGCAAGAGGGGATTTTTGTAACCAACCCACCCAACTAATGTTAGACTTACTACTCCTATTTGTAACCCAGAAGAACGAATGGGTCACAATACAATCCCACAATACCGCTTTCATAGGCTTAGGAGCCCTAAAAAGAATTTCATTCCGAAAAGACCAAATAGCCCATAAAGCCGTTAGAGTTACCGCCTCTAAACAAGTCGACTGCACTTTCTTCAACCGCAAAGATATCAACCACCCAACCCATTCCGAATTGGAATTAAACTCCGGAATATCCAAACCCCACCAACAACCAATTTGCTTCCAAATATCCCGCCATTTGACATGAAAAAAAAAAGACTCACCGATTCAACCTCCAAGTCACAAACCGGACATAAAGGGGAATGTACGTCGATTCCCTTTTTATCAAGATTGTCTCGAGTTGGAATTTTATTTAAGCCCAACCGTCAAGCAAAAACATTAACCTTGATAGGGACAAATCGATTCCATCTAGTAGAAGACTGATCTATCACCAAAATTTTGGAGTCTATGTAATTACGAGCGGAAGCCACCGAGAACTCACCCGAACCATCGAGAGACCAAACCCATCTATCTCTTTGATCAGAGATCATGACCGTATCTAGAACCTCTCTTTAAGCTGACATCTGCGACTCCTCCACCCCCTCTCGGCAATCTACGGAAAACGGACCCCCAATCCCCTAGAACCAAACGATCTTGGGCCGATGCGGATTTGTCACGATCAAGAGCGTATACCCTCGAAAATTGCACTTTAAGAGAGAAATGTCCCAACAAAACGTCATCCCAGAAGATCGTAGACTTCCCATCACCCACTTTTTTCTTAGAAAAATAATAAAGATGAATACCATTATGGTCCAATTGTTGAACCGCCTTCAATATGTAAATCCAAGAAGAATTTGACACCATATTGGGTAACAGCGATCCACTAAGACTGAAAGGACCATAAATCGATTTAATCATTTTGACCCAAAGAGCATTTTATCCATCCAAAAGTGCCAAATTCATTTGAATAAAAGAGCTCTATTTAAAGCAAACAAACTTCCAATACCAAGGCCTCCCTCTTTCTTACTAGCCAAACATTTTTTCCATTTTACCCAAGTCATTTTCTTTTCATCAATTTCACCTCCAACAAAAAATCAGTTCCGCAAAGACTCTAAAACTTTTTCAACCATACTAGGCAGTTTAAAAAGGGACATATAGTACGAAGGTAGACTTCCCAACACGGATTTCAGAACCATAGTCCGTCCCCCTACCGATAGAGTTCGAATTTTCCAATTAGAAAGTTTAGTAATAAACTTGTCAACTACCCCTTTCCAACCATCAATTTTCCCCATATTACATCCAAGTGGTAATCCTAGGTAATTGAAAGGTAATTTCGAACAACCACGTCCCACCACTCTAGCCATACTTTTGAGCTCCAAATAGTCCATCCCAAATCCAAAAAGTTTACTTTTTTTAATATTTATTTTAAGCCCAGAAATCAAATAGAAACATCGGAGGATACGCACAATATTTCTAGCATTAATTTGCGACCATTCACCCACAAACACTGCATCATCTGCGTAGAAAAGATGAGATAAAGGTAAAT
Source organism: Silybum marianum (assembly GCA_036898165.1). NCBI lineage: Eukaryota > Viridiplantae > Streptophyta > Magnoliopsida > Asterales > Asteraceae > Silybum > Silybum marianum. The sequence continues at coordinate 13,746,414 of CM072528.1, forward strand.
TACCTTTGCCGATTTTCGCCCCATAGAAGACTTGCTTTTCTTCCGCTTCTCGAATGACCGCATGCAAACCTTCCATAACCAAAATAAATAGAAATGGAGATAGAGGATCTCCCTGACGAAGACCACGAAAAATCTCGAATTCCGTTGTTGGAGACCCATTAACTAACACCGAGGCCATAGAATTTTCGAGGTACCCTTTAATCCAACCACTCTATTTACCCACCAAACCCCATCTTGTCAAGAACCAAATCAAGAAAATCCCATCGGAGAGAATCGTAGTTTTTTCAAAATCCACTTTCAAAACCAAAAGTTTTCTCTTTCGATTCTTATACCAATTCATCACCTCATTCAAAATTATCGGACCATCCAGAATTTGTCTCCCCTTAATAAACGCATATTGCTCCATGCTCACGCAATCTCCAATGACCAAACTTAGTCGATTAGCTAATAATTTGCCAATGATTTTATATTGACAACCTATTAAACTAATCGGCCGATAATCTTTGACGAATTTGAAGTCTTGAACTTTCGGAATTAGAGCAATAAATGAAAGATTGCAACCTTTAGGAATGAAACTAGTTTCAAAAAAATCACAAACCAACCTTACCACATCATTTTCTACAGTGCTCCAAAAATTCTTAATGAAACCAAGTGTAAATCCGTCTGGACCCGACGCCTTATCTCCAGCACAGTCCACACTGCACGCTTAATTTCCTCCCGAGAGAACGGGCCTTCAAGAAATATAGATTGCTCATCCGAAAGAGAATTAGGAAAAACCAAATCGAGCAAAGGTTGAGGGTGTCTCTCTCGACCAAAACAGGCACTAAAGTTGTCAAAAATTTCATTTTTTACTTGCTCAGGCTCCACAATCCAATTACCGTCACTCATAATACCCCGAATAGCGAGTTGTTTCCTTTTCTGATTAAGAACACCGTGGAAGAATTTGGTGTTTTCATCCCCTTCAATGCCCCACCAAATTTTAGCTCTTTGTGCTAAGACTTAATTTATAGAAGCAAAAAATAAAACATTTATCTAAAGACGTTGTAATAAGTTTATAGGACGTTTTTGGACGTCTTTTAGGACAGTTAATACAAAAATGTTATATAAGAACAAATGTCGTATAAAAAGATGATTTATATGAGACTCAAAAAAGTGTCCTACAAAATTGCTAATGTAACATTTTTTATTGAAGTGTCCAAAAAAAACTTGTTAGAACGTCCAACAACGTAATTTAAACGTATTACAACGGTTTTAGATATAACGTTTTCTTTGTCATATAAACTAAGTCCTAGAAAAGAGTCTATTAAGATGCTTAAAAATATAATTGGTATTGTTTTATAAACTCAACTTTATTTATTATGTTTTTGGATGTACTATAAATTAATAGATTAAAAAACCTTTAAATTAGTAATATACCATTATATACTAACTTAAACATTATATTTTATAGTATTTAAAAACTAATTTTTATATATTAGGATATTAATACAATATAAGTAAGAGATTCAAATCCATGACTTTAGGTAAGGAGATGATAACCATTCAAGCTACCCATCACATCTGTTCCTAGTTTTTCATATACGATATTTAATAGAAAAAGCGTGGTGGCCATGGCACCCATAGGCCACCATGGTGTTCCGCCCCTGAAAATTATAATATCGGAATTTATTTTGACGTTATTTATGATATACTAATGAATTAATAAAAGTAATTGCTCACTTAATGGTAAAAATATGTTTTTGATTTTAAGCAACATTATAATATAAAATATTAAATCTTTTTTTTATCTACACACTCATCAAACTCATTTCTCCTTTCAAAATCTTGTGAAACTTAAAATTTTTTATCATTATTCGTATATCTCACATTAACCTTTTATTTAAATAATTTTAGTCGACAAGGTAAATTTAAGATCTTTTAGCCCTCTTTATATTAGACTTTTGGTTACGCCTCTGTATTAAGGCATGTTAAAGATATGTTTAATAAAGTTTTGAAATCATAAATATATACTATTGGGTTTTATTTATTGAAAGAGGTTCATGCGAGGACGACAACAATTTACGAGAGTGCAAGGACAATCCTCAGCCAACCATTTTGTACATGAAACTTTTCATGTACAAAATCACATATGATTCATGTACAAAATCACATATGATTCACGTACAAAATCATATATGATTAGCCGTGACTTTTCCCGCGATTTGCCCAGGAAAAAAGTCGCACGTGATTTTGTATATGAAATCATATATGAATTTGTACATGAAAAATTTCATGTACAAAATGATTGGCCGAGAATTGTTCTCGTATTCTCGTAAATTGGTACCGTCCTCGTATGAACCCGCCTCTTTATTTATTTATTTGTTCTTGTCCATAAGAAATATTTAAATGATCGAACATAATTGATCCAAGAGTAAATTACATGATTGGTCCTTGTGTATTTATTTATATGTTCATGTCATAATTGATCCATGAGTAAATTTATAATATAAATCGGATCGTGAGTTTCTATTTTCCAGAAAAAGAATGGAGCATCTGCATTTGAAACCAGGAGTCTATGACTTTCGAATTAAATTTATACGTCCGTGATAATTTACATACCGGGTCATAACCATTAACCAAGAAGATTCATAGCCTTAATACATTATTCTCTATCTAATTTCATAGCATATATACACACATACACACACACACAAACAACTCATGTTTGGTTCATCTTTCCAACTTGTTTCTCTCTAGCCGTTGATGCTCCTATATATATATATATACATATGTGGGTCTGTGTATATATATATATGATCTGTATATGTGGATGTTATATATGTGCTTATGTGTGTATATATATACGTGTGTATATATACATATATGTTGTGTATGTGAGTATATATATATAATGTTTGTATGTTCAAATTATCAAAAGAGATGAGAGGAGAAAGAAGTGCGCCCATATTTTTAATAGAAAATAAAGCAATTATGAAATGACAAAATTACCTTCCTATTTAACAAAGATATGTTAATAGAGTTAGGACAGAGGGACTAAAGGAGTGTGAAAATATAAACCACAGGGACCACTCATGTAATTTACTCTTGATCCTATTTATATGTGGGTGTATATATATATAGGGGAGAGATCATGTGAGAACATCCCTTATTTAAAAAACCAAAGGAACTCCTCTTAGAACCACATATGATATGTGTCCCACACAATAAAAAAATCATATCTGATTCATTAGGATCCACAATTGAATCAGATATTATTTTATATTGTGTGGGACCCACATCATATGTGGTTCTAAAGGTGTTCCTTTAAAAATGCAAAGTTCTCATTTGAATCTCCCTATATATATAGAGAGAGAGGAAGGTTCAAATGAGAACTTTGCATTTTTAAAGAAACAAAGGAACAATTGTGGATCACATATGATGTGGGTCCCACATAATATTAAATCATTTATGATTTAATATTAAATCATAAATGATTTAATATTATGTGGGACCCACATCATATATGGTCCCAAATGAGTTCCTTTGTTCTTTTAAATTGGTAGTGTTCTCGTATGATCCCTCCCCTATATATATATATATATATATATAGAGAGAGAGAGAAGAAAGTTCAAATGCGAACTTAAATTTGGTTGTGAACGTGAGAACAAATGAGAGCGTGACACATGTCAAAATAAGCAATATTCAGACTGAATATACAAAAGATTATTCAGACTTAATAAAGTATATATATTCAGTCTGAATATACAAAGTAATATTCATTCTAGTATATATTCAGTCTGAATATACAAAGGCATATTCAGACTGAATATTCCTTTGTATATTCAGACTGAATATATACTACAATATTTTTTTGAATGGGACACGCGTCGCACTCTCATTTGTCTTCACGTTCACAACCAAATTTGAGTTGTCATTTGAACCCGTCCCATATATATAGGGGCAGGTTCAAACGAAAACACTACCTATTTAAGAAAACAAGAAAACTTTTTTTATGTACAAAATCATATATGATTCACATACAAAATCATTAATGATTAGCCGCCATTTTTCCCGCGACTTAACCTACGGCAAAAGTCGCGCGTGTCCATTTTTCATGTTAGTTAAAAATCATATGTGATTTTGTACATGAAAAAAAGTTTTCTTGTTTTCTTAAATACTTAGTGTTTTCATTTGAACCTCCATATATATATATATATATACACTAGTAGTGTACCCGCACGATGTAGCACAGGTGAATCATAGTTATGAAGTCAAGTAACATGCCGAATACTTACTATACAAGTAACATACCAACCATGGAAAATGTATCAATGCGCATAACAAAATCAACTTAAATTCTCAACAAAGTAGAACCATGCGACTTGAAATACATGAAAATATTAATCCAAAAGTGACTTGAAATGCATTGAAAGACTGAGACAGTATACCACCAGAACCACCATTCGGAACAGCGATATGTCTTGACGAAGCCATCTGCTGAACTTCAATTACTAATCAAAGAACCTGAAAATTTGTAAGTGTGAAAGATTATAAATATTTACTCGTGAAAAATAACAACTACTAGTTTGCTTGGTGTGTTAGAAGTTTTAGTATTTGTCCATACCAAAACGAGCACCAAATACGATTTCATCCTTTATATAAAAACCAATTGATCAACATATATATTTGTGTTTGCCTACCTAATTCATCTCATTTACAACCAAAATATCCAATCAATCTTATTTTCCTTTGTTTAAATTTCTATTACTAAATAAACCAAATTGTTTTTATGTGCTACAAAATTCACAAAATATGATGAGAATCCTAGCAACAATGGTAGACGTGATATTGAACTTCCTAAAATCATTTCGTTGCCTTCATCTCCTTCTTTGTCAGCTATTTGATAGGGATATTATCACTTAGGCCCTACAATGTATATATATTGAACATTGTTAGGAAATTATAAATTTGTGGAGGCAATTCTGAGTCGTCGATAGAAATTGATGGCAGGTCCGGGTTCAACCCCAACCTGCCGCTAGCCTCAACCGCTGAGTGATCAAGAAAAAACAATGGGTTACTTAATCTTGCAGATACAAAAGGGGTGAATAGACTAATAAAAGAAATTCCCTCAAACGTATCAAAGATGTCATGTTTATCCTGGGTTTCTATACCATCTTATAGCAAAATGGCATAGTTAGGCACTTGCTAAAATGTTGCAAATTTGCAAATTAGAGAACTGTGTTTTTTCTATGTAGCTATACATATGTTTAGAGGTCTTACCCACCAATTAGAAACCATGTGGCTGTCAATTTGATGCAGGAACTAAGCTTCCTAATAGCTAGGCAACTAGTAAATAGGTTAGTATACATTTATTAAAAAATTGTATACATAAAAAAATTGCATACATTTATAAAAGCTTACTAATTTAGTTTGACATTTTTATATGTATAAAAGTGGCATTCATTAACCGTCATATATATAAAAAACTGTATGCATAGATTCTACATGAAACCTCCAAACCAAAATCAATCAACATATATAGTGTTATTACCTTGGGTTTCAAAGTCATAGTCAAGATTTCAACTATCTAAATCATAAATTCAAATAGAAGTGAAATATGATCAATGCTTAAATTCAGGAATGACGTTATTTAAAAATTCCAATGGCCCATAACATAAGATAATCTTTGATGTCATAAATTGGCATGATTCAAGAAGTGCTAAGGGGACGTTTACTAAATGCTTACCTGTTTTGTTTAGTGCTTAATGGGCCACTTTACCTTATCGGATGAATATGACAAGGATTGAGAATCTACCCTGTAAGAGTGGTGGCAACAATCGAGAGTCGGGTGTACCCGGTAAGCGCGAGTAACGAATCATACTCAGTAAGCGCTTACCGGATAGATTATTGCATACGGTGTCATTTTATTAGACTAAAATCTTAGCAGGTAAGTTAAGTGAAAGTATTAATCTTACCCGTAAGTGCTTATTGGGTAAGTATTGGATAAACGACCACAAAGAAAATAATCCACGTGACCATCATAAATAATGTTTTTAAAAAAAAACTTGTTATAATCTTCCATGAACTTAGCAGACTTCATGTCCACTCTATCCACATTTCCACATTTTTTTTGTTGCTGCTGCTATATTTATTTTTTCTGTTACCATGCTCTAATGGTTAAGCATGTCAGAAATCAGAAAGTTGAATCGAGTCAAACATAGCACTCGTGAAGATACTTTACTCCTCTATTAAATACAAAAGATACAAAACACACATGTATTAATCACAAGAATCAATATAAAAATCAAGAATCAGCACGATCCAAGAATATAAAGATATAAAGTACAACATTCATTTGGTGCTACCAACTGAAACCAGTTCCATGAGATCAGATGACCCTTAGTTGTATAGAAAACAAATAACATACAAAGGAATCAATAAGAAATTGATTTTAGCAATAAAGCAACCAACTCAATTATTCTCACATATGGTTTCATAAAAATCCAATACCTCATTCGAATACAAGCTTAGTTAGTGCTGCAAACACTTCATTTAAACAAATCAAAAGCAAATAGAGTTGAAGACATAACGGAAGGAAACATTTAGTGTAGTAACAAATAACATAGAAACAGTAAAGAACATATATATACATTATGAAAACTTACTTGTTATAAAAAGCAACCCTTAATGAATTAACAACTGGGTTTCATGAAGGATACAGAAAACCCATGATCCTCCTGATTTGTACCACTAATTCCATCCCTTCTAATACATCTTCAGCAACTCTCTTTGTAAAGAAAAGTGGATGATCACATATCTTATTTAATATCTACGTGAAAACACAAAAAAAACACGTATGTGAGCATAAACATAAAATTGATCATCACATGATCTCAACATATCTATAATATATGTTAATCCCATATTACAACAGATCTGATAGATTGTTCAAGGAATTCTCATTTTATTGATATACTGAATATAGAAAACACACACTTACACCTTTACATGACTCTCATATATGGTTTTCTACATCTAACTAACTAACAAACTCTCTATTATATATACTACAAATGTAAAGCTACAGTTACATGTATTTAAATCACAACCCAATTACAATGAGACGCGTCATCAAAAACTCAATTCAGAAGTTCTTCAGAACTTCTGAACTGTCTTCAGAATTCTGATCTTTGCTCTTCAGAACTTAAACTTTTACTTTAGAACATATTCAGAACTTCTGAATATATCTTTTGCACTTCTGAAGATGACTTAATTTATCTTTCTAGCACTAGTTCAGAACTTCTGAACTATTCATCTTTTTCTTTACAAAACATTTCAAACATAGGATCCAAATTCATAGGATTCTTTGGATCCTAACAATATATATCTAGAGGCATAGTCAAATGAAAACCTCAAAATTGTTGAAATAGTCGAGTAGTCTCTTGAAAACAGAGTTGAAGCTCCCAGTTGAACTCCACACCTACGATTATTAATTTTTCATTTGAACATGTATACCATGAAAGGGAACAATATGCTTTGATTGCTTTTTGCTTTCTGTCTTTCTGTTGATCCCTAATTAAGTAATGACTTAATAAGAAAGGATTTGTAGAGGGGGGGGGGGGGGGGTGAATACAAATACACAATTTTTACTCTTTTTAAATTTTTAATATAAATATTAAAACTTTACACTCAGAAGATTGTTGGGGAAAAGACAGATTACACTATATTCTAACAATCTTAACACATAAAACACATAATAACAATGATTAACTTATAACACTAAGAAAGCTAAAATTGAACTGCTAAAACACTCAGATTGTCGGAATCAAACAAAAGATCACTCAAAGTATTTGTTGAAAGCGTAAGATTTATGGGCAGGGTTTCATCTCCTTTTATAGTGCCCATGCATTAAATGCATGGGGACACTTGTCAAGGTCTCATTTGCTTGTAGTATATCTGATGGACAAAAGGTGATGCCACTCCCTTTTGTATTAGATAAATGGCTGAACCATTCCTTATAGTACGCAATGTCAGATTACTGTATCCCTTTTTCTCCATGCCTTCTGAAGTCTTATCAAACCTTTTAGCTAAAGACAAATAACCCTTTTGTGAGAATAAAAGGAGAATGTCTGAATTTAAGGCTTGCTGCCCACATTCTTATTGCACACGTTTTTGCATTTATTGTGACACAAGAACTTGTCTTCGAAATATGCTAAGGAACACATACCAGAGTGTAGAAATCACATCAACTAGTGCATCTTTATCTTGGGATCGGCAAGTGTGAAGATGCTTTGGATCGGCAACTCCACAAAGCTTTGGGATCGGCAACTGTACATCAATATTTCGGAGACTATTAACTTCTTTGTGATTTCGGCAAGTGGTCTGGATTTTAATATTGGTTGGTATATCACGAATTTCCACATCTTTGATGTACTACCTTTTTATCGGATAGTCTTCGATTCTCCAATCCTTAGAGTATTTTCCAGACCTTCAAAAGAACCTATAAAAGATCAACATGTAAAGAGAAGGTTCATCACCAATCATTGGTGACCAAACACTTTCATCATCCAATCAATACACTAATGTACAATACCAAAGAGTAAAGCAAGCTACCACAGTACAGTTTTTGCTACCATTCACTATTAATTGGACCACCATTCATAAGCTCTAATAACTTCTTTATATCCCCTGGCAATTGAAGAAATGTTTAACCTATCTAAACTTCGGGTCCTTTAGTTAAACGTTTGATAAGTACTTACCGGGTCACTTTACCTTGTCGTATGAACATGACAAGGATCAAGAATCTTACCCGGTAACAATGATAATGAGCGAGAGTCTTACCCCGTAAATGAGAGTGATGACTCTTATTCGGTAAGCTCTTACCTTGTAAAAATGTGGCATAGAATGTCATTTTAATAGATTAGACATTAGCAATACCCAAGTCTTATAACCCTCCTTTACTGTATAACACTCTTTATCCTTGCCTTCCCTGTTACCGACTAATATTTTGGCGTCTTCTTATGTTCAGCCAGTAAGGTAATTGAAGTAAATGCTTACCAAGACAAATGTTTAATAAACGGCCCCTTGGAATTTGAAGTAACATCAAGTAAAGATTAGACCAGAACTTTGTAAAGGACAACTCAAAATTTTATAAATTTTAATAAATTTACATTCAATTTATTAATATATGATAAAATTATGTGAGATCCTATGGCTTTCTTATAGAAACAAAGAAAGCATTTGCTACAGGTCTTTTACATACCAGTGAAACAACATTTGCTACAAAGAAAGCATTTGCCTCATGATCAACCATGGATGAGAGGACTTGATTTATAGGCTTTAGGATGTTGGTGATTTCCAAGTGATTGAAATATATTTTATATGTTAGTTTAATCACCATTTACTTTCAAAAGACAACACGTTAGCAACTTCAGTAAATAAACATGCCTTTTTATAACAAAAACGTATACCATGGTGGCATAAAAAATACAACAGTAGAAAAGAAACATGATATTTTTCATAAGCAATATACCACGAGAGGAAGAACGTACAACATCAATGAGTTAGTGAATTCCCTTTCTAGTAGCAAAACAGTGTTGGGAAGCTCCAAGTTTTCTGTTTGTTGTGTTCTTCCCATGTCAAAAGCCAAAAGAAATATGAACTAAGTTTCAGTAACTTACCCACAAGTCAGCACCTTTTCAATAGCATCATCAAATGTCTGCATTTCTTACATTTCTAATTACCTCCCTAATAATATCTGTAAATTATTTACAGTGTCTGAATTGTAGATAGGCACCAAGAAAAAATTAAAACGGATACCAAGAAAGCATCTTTACATATATTAGAATATGTGGAACCCCTAGATGAATCTCCAAAAGAGACTTTGAGGAGAAATGGGAGGTTCCAACATATATAGAGGAGAAATGGTCCAAGTTTAGCCGATGTGGGACTCTAACAACATATAACAAAGTAAATAGTAAAAAGGAAATAAGGTAAGCTTTGTACAAGCAGCTGGTTCCATTCATCTTCAAGGTAGTTGGTTTCATAATTTTAAATAAATCATGTTTTTACATACACCCCAGCCAAATTAAGATATAAACCCAAATAAATCATGTTTTTCATAATTCTTTAGGTCAAATTGTAGAATCACTAGCCTGATCCCTCCCTAATTACGATATAAACGCTAGAACGACATAATAGATCAAGATCCTAATTCACCATAGGTTAAAAACGCCAAGAATTAGAACCTCGAAATAAGTCCAGCTACCTTAAAATAACAACGAAAAAACATCCGATTTAGAAATCTCATACGATTGACAACCTAATATTACACATTGATCCATGATTTCAAACGGTAAAACAAAAAACACAGCCTAGTAGACGAATACATAAATTCATAGCATAGAGAGATAGAAAAGGCCGGAAGAGAATAAACCCTTCTTGGCCAGCAGTATCCAAAATATGAGCCTTGAATTCGACCCCAATGGTTGACTTCGTAAAAAGTTTGGGACACAATTTATATGTGTGAAATCTTCGGAGTCATCAAGTAGCAGGTAAAAGAAATCTTCCACTATCAGTATGGTGTGAGCCTTGAGATCGTGAAAAAGCAGAAGAAGAACATGTGTGTGGTATTCATGGTATGGGCCGGACTGAAGAGTAGATGGGGTGGTCCTTTGGTGGTTTTGTAAAAAAAAGGTTATCATATTGGGAAGACAATGTGATGCCCAAAAACTTGTACATTATGTAAAACAATTTATAATTAAGAGATTTTTGAAAACTATGCATGAAATGATTGTACTCTATGCTGAAATGGTTGTCTTTAAGACATTTGATGTAAATGGATATTAAGGTAGTAATAGATAATAGATATATGATCTCTATATGTGGGTGTTATATATATGCCTATGTGTGTGTATATATATGTGTGTGTGTATATGTTGTGTATGTGAGTATATATATATATATATATAATGTTTGTGTGTGCAAATTATCAAAAGAGATGAGAGGGAGAAAGAAGTGAGCTCATATTTTTAATAGAAAATAAAGTAATTATGAAATGACAAAATTACCCTCCTATTTAACGTATTTAAGAAAGATATGTTAATAGAGTTAGGACACAGGAAGTAAAAGAGTGTAAAAATATAAACCACATAGGCCAATCATGTAATTTACTCTTGATCCAATACAAGGTAAATATTGTTTTATATTACAGGGAGAAAATATATGAAATACAAAATAGAAGAAAGCTTTTGGGAGAAGCGTCCATCAATTGGTAATTTTATAATAGTAGCTTCACAACGTCTAATTATTCTACATTGTCAACAATGGAGATCATTTTTTGGAGTTCTAGACTCTAGAGGTCGTGTTTTTGCCATATGATAGAAAACAAATTTTTTGGGTGATAGTTTTTCATCTTTTTCTTTAATTTGATTTCATACTTCTTAGTGATTTGTTTGTAAGAGTATGATGATTGCTTTATGTGTCTAGTTTTTATCTAGACAAACAGGATTTTTCAATTGCTTTTTTAATGATGGTAAGGGTCTTATGGGATTTAATCTCATCTTAAAAGTTTTTTTATGCTAAAAGTCGCTTGTCACATGTGTGGCTATTTGTTTCTTATTTATGATTTAGGGGTTGATTATTATTGCATTTAGTATGTTCTATTTGTATTCTTAGGTCCATATAAATCGAAAAATGTTTTGTCAAAATGAAGATCTAAATTTCACATTTATTATTTACAGTTGGGGGACATTTCCCATCACATAAATACAAACATACAAAAATAATGCCAAAATTTGGGGCCAAAAGCAGTTAAAAATTTATTATAGGGTTGAAATTTTCAAACGTAGAGTTTGAGAAGGGAAATACTAGGGGTGGTAATCGGATCGTGTTCGGGTTGATGGGTCGCGGGTTGGCGGGTCAGAAGGCTCAACCCTGACACGACTCGTTTATCTAATCGTGTCGAGATATTCAACTCTAACCCGCACACGCTGGGGTTGGTGGGTCGTACACGGGTTGGCGGGTTACCTAACAATACAACCAAATTCAAACATCCATATTTTAAAAAAAATCCAAACACAAGTTTCAAACAAATAAAAAGTTCAAACACAAACAAATTCATCTAATAATACAACCAAATTCATACATTCAAGTTTCAAACAAATAAAAAGTTCAAACACAACCAAATTCAAACAAATCCAAGTTTCAAACATATTATTTATTTTTGAAAAATATTAATCAATTAAGATAAGAAATTAGAAATATGAAAGAAAAAAAATTATTTTTTAGAAAAATATTATTTGTTATTATATTATGTTAAACGGGTTAGCGGGTCAATCCAGACAGGACCCGGTTATTTAACGGGTTGACAGGTCAAAAAGTTTCAACCCTAATACGTTTATTTTTATGTTAAGTTCATGTCATGTCGAAAATTGTCACCCTTAAAAAAATACCACGCTCGTATCTTGGAAGTCGTTTGGAAACGGGCGGTTTAACAAAAAGCGCCAACTTAAAAAATAAAAGACTTTTGTTGAGTTGACTTTAACTAATTTCTTTTTCTACTAAACTAATATACACGTTTCTTTTTCAATTCATCAATATTTTCCTTCTTTCACAATCATCACAAAAAAAGTTATATATTTAATAATAGTTAACCATTCTAAAATATAAATCTAATTTAGATTATATTTGACAAATTAACTAGTGTTATATCCGTCCGTTAATCGGATACATTACATAACTTTAAAAAACAAATTCTAAACATCTCTGAAACATACCTTAAATAAAGTGACGATTTATCAACCTGACCAAATTGATAATATAAGAAATGTGAGCAATGATTTATGTCACAATGTACCCCTATTGGATCCTTCTAGACGGAGACAAATTTTTTTTATCTAAATCAGTTTCTAAACAAAATCTTCTTTAACAATTCAGTCCTTTTTAATGCCGATTAAAGGAGACAACCGTAGTTCGATAGTTCCATTAATTTTCTGTTGTCTGGTTCAGGCAGGGTTTTTTTACCGGGCTTCATACCCAAACCAAAAAGACCGACCCTTAACCAGTTCTCCAAAAATATTTATACTTGGACATAACCGATCAATCCCAACTGGGTCAGTCCAATCGGGGTAGAAGGTTTCACAATAATATAAATTGCTTCAATTGTAAGTTGTCTTTGAACCTTCCATTCATAGTGATTTCACTTGGGAATCAACAGTTCAAGTTGAGGTTCGTCTTTTAGGTATTCTTGGGATTGAATAGATGGATTTAATCCGTTCTTTTTTGGAGTTTAATGTTAGATATAGTTTGGGCGATCGATTCTTTCAATTTTAAGGTTTTTAGGCCGTAAAATCAGTGTTTATGAGGCTTGGTTGAGTGTGAATTGAAGGATTTTTGAACAGAGTTCGTGCAGACCCAAACAACCGAGAATACGGGTCCCATTAGACCCCAAGTCGCATGGAAATCGCATTTCCCACTGATTTGGGAATTTCAGTTTTTCTTTCATTCATCGTTTGGAGCTACATGTCAGGCATAATTTAGGGATTTGTCTTAGGGATTTCAAGGGATGGTTATAGGGATTTTAAGGTGGTTTAACACCATTTTTATGACGTTCAATTTATGTGTTCGGTTTGGACTAAGTATTCGTTTTAGCATAGAAAGCGGTGTGTCGTATCGCATGTGAGTTTCCTTGACTTTATAAATTTTATACTTGTCAATAGATTTTGAAATTACTCTGATTATGGTATTTTGAACTTCAAAGCATGATATACTTCATTTACATTTTTTTTATAAAATGCTTGGTTGAGTTATTGGATTATATCATGATATATGGTTGGTTTTGTACATGCACACTAGTAGTAGGGTATCTTGAGATAGTGAAAATCTCTTAGGAGTTGTATTTCGTTTACCTCGAATTTTTCTCTGGGGGGGGGGGAACTTTGGGCCTTGTATTAGTTTCGTATGCGGAATTGTGTGAAACACAAAGCTTAGTCGCATAGGGAATTGTGCGACAAACGTGGGTTTCTATGAATATTGTGCATGGTCCATTTGTGGTTACTTGGCTCCTTTCTAGTGAGCTGTTATTTTATAATTGTGACTTTGTTGGGAATTCACTAGACATTTGGTCAAAACCCTCGCTTTCCAAAAACTGAAACCATTTTCAGGTAAGACTTATGTTGAGAGCTCTTCTATGGGAAATGAGAAACTTTAAGATGGTAGCTTGAGCTGGATTTGAAGACTTAGTATTTTGAATGCTTAGATAATTCTCTGTTGTGGATGTTTATTACCCGCTGCAAACATTCAGATGTAATAGATTATAGACTTTTCCTTTTATTGTGGTCGATTTATGAGTATTCTAGTCTTTTGGAACGTTGGGCTGTTACACGCACATACACACACACACACATATATATATATATATATATATAAGTATATATATATACATAGGCCACATTTCAATTGCAAACTCATTTATTTGTGTAAACTTTGCAAACCATTATATTAGAAAACAATTGATGTATTTATCATTTATGGATAGTTATCATAATTCATTAATTATGGTTGATATATATATATATATATATATGGAAGATGATAGGTTCATTAATTATGATCATTACTTTGAATTAGAAAACAAAATAATATCGAATATTTATTAGACTGGATGGACGGTTAAGACTAGTTTGCAAAGTTTGTTTGAGTTGTCTGGTTTGCAATTGAAACCTCCCCTACATATATATATATATATAGGGGAGGGATCAAATGAGAACCACCACTTCTTAAAGGAACAAAGAAACAAATTGTGGACCACATATGATGTGGGTCCCACATAATATTAAATCATTTATGATTTAATATTAAATCATATTAAATCATAAATGATTTAATATTATGTGGAACCCACATCATATGTGATCCACAAGTGTCCATTTGTTTCTTTAAAAATACAAAGTTCTCATTTTAACCTTCCTCTATATATATATATGTATATATACATATATATATACATATATATATATGTATATATACATATATATATATACATATATATATGTATATATACATATATATATATTGTGTGTGTATATATATAGGGGTGGGTTTAAATGAGAACTCAAATTTGGTTGTGAACGTGAGGACAAATGAGAGCAGGACACGTGTCATATTCAGACTGAATGTAGTATTATTTAGACTGAATAATATTACATTCAGTCTGAATATTTTCCTTCATTATTCAGTCTTATTATGTGTCGTGCTCTCATTTGTTCTCACGTTCACAACCAAAATTGAGTTCGCATTTGAACTTTACTCTCTATATATATATATGTGTGTGTGTGTTAGCTCAATATATAATATAAAAAACAGTATTGGAAGGACTAAGAAAATGGTATGGACATGTAGTTGATGAATCATGATCATTTAAAAAATGTAGATATAACAAATCCTAGTTTCATGTTTTCACTCAAGAAAGCAAAAACCTGCTTAGGATCAATTCTTATATATGCTAAGCAACAAAAATTAGTATAACATACTTGACCTATAAGACCATAACAATACTTGATGCTCCAAAATATCACACACTTGAAATTTAGGAGTTCAAGTAGTGGAACTATCATTAACTTTTTATGTCTAATAATTTCCAATTACTTGAACATTTTAACGACTTCAAAATGGAAGACATGGTTTTATTCTACAACATCTATACACACCAGTAGCAAAAATCATATTGCATTCCCTCATTAGATGAGAAAAGTTTATGTACACGACTTTCACTTGCAAAATCTGGTCGTACAAGTAACCTTACCTACAGCACGGTGGGATATATGTATGTATATATATATATATAGAGGAAGGTTCAAATGAGAACTTTATAAATTTAAAGGAATAAAGGAACACCTTGTATATATATCTCCATGGCATATCAACCCTCCCTTGTGGATTGCAATTAGTGCTATGGTTTCCAGGTCACCCACCTAGAGACTCATCCAGGCTTCCAAAGATAGGGTTTGCAGCACCATGTACGACTTCTACCTTATTATTATCTTTGTTTTCGACTGTTTCTAACTTGCTGGAATAAAACCACCGACAATCATATGCAAGCAAACACCAACAAAATGCTATCACAATCATCTATAATGTATTTTACTCATGGTACAGGCTACATCAACTACATGCTAAATACACGACCAAAAACCGTATAGGTGACGGTTCCACCAGATGTTAATGTTGTATGTTGAAGTGTTACGTTGAATATGGCTTCACTGGCTGAAAGAATGCAGAGAGCTCTCTCTTTATCTTATGGGAACCGCACAAGTTTTGCCAATACATCATGTATGCAAAAGATTAAGATTATAAAAAGAGTTCCTATGCTTGAATAAATATCATCAAAAGATAGACCCCATATGATTCTCTAAATACGATATTTATTTTGCTTGAAAGTTTATCATGATTGTTCGTATACATTAGCAATTACCTAATTGTTACATAAACCCAAAACAGTAATTACTATGGAACCCTATTAATCAAGATTAACCCATAATACAAGCTTAAGATCCATCATGTAATCAAATGGTAGATAAACTTTCAAGTTAAAAAAAAATGATTTTTAGGTTTAATGAAGTTTATTAGGCCTAGATGAGTTTTAATGACTCTTAATGAACTATAATGGGCTTTCATAATTTATATTTGACGCAGTTGTTGTTAATGAACCTTATTGGGCCTTTATGGGCTTTAGTTGGTCATAATCATCTGTGTTGGGCCTTGATGGGTTCCATTGGACTTAGTATTTGTTAATCAATTGTGTTGTATTATGTGACTTTCAACGGCTATTAATAAGTTGTATTGGGCCTTGATTGATTGGCGTTGGTGGTAACGAATAATATCGGGCTTTGATTGGTCGTAAAGGACTCCCTGTTGTTAATGAATTGTATTGGGTCTTAATGTGATTGAGTGACTCATAGGATGTTGTTAATGAATTGTATTGGGTCTTAATGTGATTGAGTGACTCATAGGATATATACCATATATACACATTTGATACATATACTCATACACTTTATACCTACTTGCTAGTACATAGATATACATAGTAAACTTATACAAGCAATATATACATTGGTGGGTTATATTTGACTTAGTGACTCTTGATTAGGCCTTGATTATGCCTTGATGGGTTTTAACGAATCTAATGACAACAATGAGTCTTGATGGACTTGATGGGTTTTAACTACTCTTAATGAACAAGAATGGACCTTGATGGGCTTTAACGACTCTTAATGAAGACAATGGGTCTTGATGGGCTTTAATAACTCTCAATGAACTACAATGGACCTTGGTAGCCTTTAACGACTCTTAGTAAACTACAAGGGTGCATACATTTATACATCAAAAATAATTTCTAGATAAATAAAATAAATAATTAAAACTATAGTTTAAATGATATTTTAAATCAAAAATTAAAATCATGATGCTGTATATGTATATATAGGGGGTGTTTGGATGAGCTTAATAACTTATAACTTATTGACTTCCTTGATAAGGTAAAAGTTTTAACTTCCTAAAAAATGACTTATCACCGGTTTGGCACCGGATAAGTTGTTTTTTCCAACTACTCAAAATGACTTATTACTTGTGCCACACCGGAATAAGTCAATAAGTTGTTTTTATAAGCTAAACCAAACACCCCCATAGTCATCATCGATCAAACATTAATACACATATACATACATATAGACACATACATGCACACAAATACATATACAACACATAAATGCATAGTATACGTATAACATATGTATATGTCTACACATGTATATACGTATACTACTTGCAACATATACATAAAATACACATATACGACACACAAGATGGATACATTATACATATACATATATACGTACAATCAAATAACATATATGACACACACATGCATACATATACACACTACAAAAAATGACTTTCACCCACAAAAAGATACCCATGGAAATTTCCGTGGACGATTACCACGGATCACCCAGGAAATACTAATGGTTCCGACAAAATCCGATGTTTTCAAGATAATACCAACGGATTACCCAGGAACTTCCTGTGTATTCTGTCACTAATTTGATTTACCCACCAACAATTTAGACACCAACTTTTTTGACGGTTTTGTGATGGGTCACCCTTTAGCGACGGATTTCCCAGGGAAAAGTCCGTGGGTGAAAGTCTTCCATTTTAGTAGTGACATATACACATAACAAATTATACAAAACAAATCAATCTAAAAATAAAACGAATAAGAGAAAACTTGGAAAAACGAAAAAATTATAAAAATTCGTCGCTAATTACAGACGGATTTCCGACGGGTTTTTGTAATTAAAAAAAAAAATAATGCATCGGAAATCCGTCACAAATTACTGACGGATTTCCGACGGATTATTTAATTTTTTAATTATTAAATCCATCATAAATCTGCCAACAATTACTAACGATTTTCTGTTTTAATTTTTTTATTAAATCCGTCGAGAATTACCGACGTATTAAATAAGTAGGTAATACTCGTTTTTCTAGCACTGAATCATGTCTCTCACTCATGCATGAAGCATCTTGCCACTGACTACTATTTCATAGGGGTGTTCAAAAAATCGTTAGACCGCTCAAACCGGTCGAACCAAGTCAAACCGGACCGTTTTTGGTGGTTTGAGCGGTCTGGTGGTCCGGTCAGGTCTGAAAAATAGCAAAATCGCTCGGTCCGCTCTGGTCTGCAGTTTTAACATTTTTTTGAACGGTCTGGACCGAACCAATCCCCAAAAAAATGTAGTAATTGTATTTATTTTTAATATTGTAAGTTTTAGTTTTATGGTCCAATTATAAAGAATTCGTCAAGACATTATGTTTTTTGAGTTTTTATTTCTAAATTGGCAAAATTCTGGAATCTTCAAAAATCAAGTTCTAAATTGTAGTTCGCCTTCCTCGATCAACGCCTATCTAAAATTCCAACTATTGTTGGTGGCCGGATATGTTTAACTTTTTTTCATTTGTTCAATGGTTTTTTTGTAATTTTAGAGATAAACGTTTTTTCTATAATTCCGTATACAATTTTCTAATAGTGCTATATATTGATAGAAATTATATTTTAGATATGGATGTCATTATTCTAACTTAAAGTCCATAAGAGACTCAAACCACCTAAACCGACCAGACCAAACCGCCTGTTTGTGGTCCGGTTTGATCAGTTTGATCGGTTTGGTCATTTGCTTCGAAACTACTCAGTTTGAAAATTTTCTAAACCTCCATAGCGGTTTGGTTTGTGGTTTTAGGGGATAAACCGTCCAAACCGTAACGTGAACACCCCTACTATTTCATTCGGGAAAAAGTTCAAGCTACAGCACTACGTCTCACTCGAGTGCTAAATGATGACCAATTAGCGGATGCATTAAGTAAACCACTTGCTCGCTCCCGACTTCACATGTTTCTTACCAAGATCGGAATATCGTTACGATCGTCCGTCTTGCAGCGGCATGACAAGAATGATCAAAGGTTACATACCATATCCATTAATTCTCATCTTCAAAACTTTTCTTTTTACATGATTTCTTTTTCTAATTCCTTTCCTCTGGTTTTAGGCAAATGTATATATTATGTACATCTTTTCCTTGTTAATAGCTCTAAGTTAGCAATTTTGTCTTTTATATTCTTCTTGTATCACTATTTAAGTCGAAGCTTTGTAATGAAAAATTCTTAAGCTTTTGCATCATCAAAGTTTTCAGAAAGTGCTGATGGATGGTTTTAAGGCAACCATCTACTCATTTTTCACACAAACACACATACACACATTGTAGATAATGACTTACTATAAAAAAATAACTAAAATTGACAACAATATAGAAAATTACTTCTCTATCTCTTAAAAATCTCATAAAAAAAGCATAGTTTTCCTAACAAAATTCATATATGAAATCTTTATGTTTACTCGTTATAATCATGTTAATAAACCACAGAACCAACTAATCTTTTATTTTTCTTTGCTTGAATGAAATTTTAAATTTTCAAACAATAAAAACAATGTTCTTAAACCACGTGACATAAGAGAGGAGAGGCAAAAAGAAAAACCCCTCCCCTTTTAAAAAAAAGGTGGATGAAGTTGTCCAACATACAGATGGATCGAGATTAAGAGATTGGTATCCTCATAATAGAAGTCTAGTAGGTGAAAGAGGAAGTCTAAGTGGGGAAAGAAATGTTCAGATAATATCTAGAGGAACTAATCAAGACTCGGGAGAAAATGGAGAGGAAGCGAAAAGGGGAACAAAAACCCAAAGAAGGATGGGGGAAAAGAGAGAGGAAGAAAACCATAGAACTTGGGGTTTGGAAGAGGTAAGGTGAGTTTCCACCTCCTTAAAGCAAATGGCAAGGAATAAAAACAAGAAGGGGGGGGGGGGGAGAAAAAATCATCTAAGTTAAGCACTCAAGAAAAAATTACCCGATCACGGTCGAAAAAGATGGAGACGGGTACATCATCTAGTCAAGCTATGTTATTGAAAGCTCTAAAAGGTAAGGAAAGCTCTGAAGGATTGGAGAAATTTGGAGAAGAGATTGGTATCAATTGGAAGTGGTCCTGTTATGTTCCGATAATGCTTTGTGAGAACTGAATAGACTTTGGCCCTAAGCCTTTTAAATACTTCGACTCTTGGTCAATTGAAGAAGGGATTAAAAATGTGGTCAAAGGAGCTTGGGAGAAAGAAGTGGTATCAAATCGTCCAGATTGTATTTTTAAAAACAAACTTAAAAGTGTTAAAGAAGCTTTAAAATAGTGGGGTAAAGAGAGGTTTGGAAACTTAGAAAAAAAGTAGTTAGGTTAAAAGAAAAAGTGAATAAGAAGGAAATGGAAGCGGGGACAAACCATTGGGGCGAGGAAGAAAGAGATAGATGGTTAGAAGCCCAGAAGAAATGGTTGGCTTTGGAGGAAAAGAAATTGGAAATGGAAAAAAAAGTCAAAGTAAAACAGGTCGATGAAGGTGACGAGAACTCAAAATTGTTTCATTCGGCTATAAGGTATAGAGAGAGGAAAAATAATATAACTAGATTGAATATCAATATGGAGTGGATGGAAGAACTAGAAATGATCAACACTCAGTCGTTTACATTCTTCAAAGATAAGTTTGCCTCGCAAAAACAAAACAACCCTAATATTGACAGCGATATATTTAAGAAAATTTCACGAGAGGAGGCCAAGTTCCTAAAGGGGTTGGAGGTAACAAGTCTCATGGACCAGGCAACTTCTCATTTGGTATTATAATTTACTTTTTGGGAGATATTAAAAGTTGATCTGATGAAGGGACTGACCTGGTTTTGGGATAAAGAGAAGATAAGTTGGGGCTGTAATTCATCTTTTTTTGCATTGATACTGAAGAACTCAAACCCGATGGGGGCACGAGGAGTTTAGACCGATTAGTTTAATCGACGTCTATAAAGTAATTTTGAAGATCTTAGCTGAGAGAATGAAGATCATAATGGACAAGGTGATAAGTAAATGTCCAAGTGCTTTCATCAAAAATCGTTTCATCTTAGGTGGGGTTTTAATAGCAAATGAGATAGTCGACTCATTACGAAAGGAAAAGAGGAGAGGCATGCTATTCAAGGTGGACTTTGAAAAATCTTACGATAGTGTGGAATGGGATTCTCTCTTGTATGAGATGGAAGCGATGGGATTCAGTATCAAGTGGTGTAATTGGATGAAGGAATCATTACAATCGTCAACAATCTCGGTTATAGTTAATTGCTCGCCAACTAAGGAATTCAAAATTGGAAGGGGGCTTACACAAGGAGATCTCTTGCACCATTTCTATTCTTGGTGGTTGCCGAAGGACTTAATATGATAGTTAAGGAGGCGGTAGAAAAAAGGTTGTACGAACGTATTAAGGTGGGAAAAGATGAAGTAACGATTTCACATCTCCAATATATGGACGACGTGATTTTTTCGGTAAATGGAGTCTAACGAACGTAAAGAATCTAATGAAAATTTTGAAATACTTCCACTTGGCTTTGGGTTTGAGATTCAATGTTGGAAAGAGCAAAATTTATGGGGTGGGTCTAGAAGAAGAAGAAATTCAATTGTGGACAAGAAGCTTAGGAAGCGGATGGGGATCACTACCTTTCACTTACCTTGGAAACTGGTTATTGAAAAGGTAAAACAGAAACTTGCTTTATGGAAAACTAAATTGATATCGTTTGGAGGAAGGTTGACACTGGTTAAAGCGGTTCCCGGTAGCATTTTGTTGTAGTATTTTTCGTTGTTTCTTGCCCCTAAAGGAGTGTTAGAATTATTAGAGAGTGTGAGGAGCAGGTTTTCTGGCGGTGGGGGGGGGGGTTGTGAGAAAAGGGGCGTGTCTTGGGTTAAATGGGAAAAATGGTAAGTAGCTTTGAGAGAGGGGGGGGGGGGGTAAAATATAGGTAGTCTTCAAGCATCAAATTGGCGTCTTTGGGGATATTGGTGGTGGAGATTGCAAAAAGAAAAAGAATCGTTGTTGGTTAAAATAATTAAAAGTATATATGGAAACAAGGGTGGGCTGGGAGAAAACGATTTAGGTAGTACGTGGAGAAGGTTGGTGTGGGGCAATATACTACATGTGGGGACCTTTTTAGATGGAGAGGGGATAGGTTTTACATCGTCGTTTGAGAAAGAAGTCGGAGATGGTAAAAACACAAAATTTTGGAGTGATAACTGGGTTGATAATAGGATCTAAAACCATGAGTTTTGGAGGTTGTTTCAATTAGAAATATGTAACACCCTAAAAATTAGAGTAAAATAAAACCGAATAATAAAATGCGGAATATATAAAATCACCCAAAAATGGGGAGGGAGAGAGTATGGGAGTTTACACCTAGACATGGATACTAAAATAACAACCTATTAATCTATACAATTCGGAATATAGATTACATTCGGGTGTTACTAGCAACCTCAAAAATAATAGTTCTAATAACTCCAATCATGTACACTCTAAGTACAATCCTCAAAAGGTACCTCCACCGGCACTACGCTCCACTCCCTTCTAGGGAGCCCCTCCAACCCGATCACCTGCTATGCCACATTCAAAATCAAGTGTTAGGCTTACGCCTAGTGAGAACAACAGTTAAATGGATAAATTAGTGAAATATTTAAACAACGAAACAGTTTAGTTTATCCCATTTAACTCGACTTGAAAGCTTACTCTTGGTGAGCAAGGATCTTTGAAAAACAATCGGGGGAGACCCGATATTCCATCTTGTGTGACAGATACAAATGTAGGTCACTACTAGATGTTCAAGTTATTCATAAGAATCAATGGCAACTGGCAACCCCAGCTAATGGCCCCCGATGACTCCTACGAAGCCCGTGCAATAGGTCAATGGCAACCGGCAAATCTCCGGTTAATACACTAAAGTGCAAAGCCCCCGATGACCCCCGATGCCCCCAACGTAGTCAATGGCAATCGGTAATTACCGACTAAAACACCTAAGTGTAAGGCCCCCGATGACTACAATTGAAACCAAAAAGGGACAACAATCCCGTCTTAAAACCGACTAAATGCCTATGGATCCATTACATAATAGTCTACTCTCCAAATACATCAAACGAGACGTATTTATAGTTTTCTCAACACCGAAAACCACTTACAACATCATGTCTCTTTCAAATACACTTTCCACCACAAGTTAGGTTAGAACATTTCGTTTCCAAAATCAAGGTTTATCATTATATAAAGCCTTCTCAAGTATTTTAAACCAACTAAAATGTTCATTTCAACATCTAGCTCAAAAATCCCCAAAATACCTCATTTTGACCTAAAACCTCCAACTCAACCAAATACATAAACTCTTGATAATATAAGATTAAAATCAACGAGACACAACATTTACAACATGTATTTGAGATTAAAGGGTTTGGATTTGAACTCACAAGGCTAGAGTTAAAAGAACCCTAGAAAAGCTCTTAAGAAGATGGAGGTGATCAAGAGATCTAAAAAGGAAATCAAGAACACCACTACTTGAAGCTTTAATGGTGGAATCAGCTCTTGGATCTTCACTTAATGCAACAATCAATGCTCTTTGGAAGGGGTAGGTGAAGAGTTATGATCCCTAAAAATCGCCTCTGATCTTTTGCTCCCGACACTGATAATTGTAACTGATAAAATGAGAAATAGGGCTGAAAATCGCACCTTATTGTGCCCAGAACCCTTCACGGGCGATACTGCCATGCTATGCTGCCATGGCAGCATCGCCGGCAGCATAGCCGAGAGTGTACCGTAGGTAACATCCAAAAATCCAAGTTTTGAGCCAAAGGCGATACTGCCCTGCGATACTGCCACTAGTAGCATCACCTGGCAGCCTAGACGTGGAGTCCCGTGCGCGTTTTGCTTCCTTTTCGTTCGTTTTTCTCCGATCCAAAAGTAACCTAACATAAAATACTTTTAACCCTTCCATTTAATTGTAAAATAACATTTTACAAAGCCATGACCATAACTTTTAGATATGAATTTTTCGGGTGTTACAATCCTCTCACCCTTGGAATTAATTTCGTCCTTGAAATTTACAAGCTAACCAAACAGACTCGTATATCTCCTCCTCATATCCTCTTATGCTTCCCACGTAACGTTTGATCCACGATGATGCTTCCATTGCACTTTAACCATGACGATTTCCTTGTGACGTAACTTCTTAGACTTACTTTCTAAGATCGCCTCCGGTTCTTCTACACAACGACTATTGTCGACTCGAATCTCCGAGAGAGGTATTACGCTCTCCTCTTTCGCTAAACACTTCCACAAATCAAATGAGGAATGTAGGATGTACGCCGGCCAACTCGGGTGGAAACTCCAACTTATATGCTTGTCGACCCACCTTTTCTAAAATCTTGAACGGTCCAAGTAAGCGAGGACTAAGCTTCCCACGTTTTCCAAACCTTATAATACCCTTCCATGGGGATACCTTAAGCATTACCCGCTCCCCCACTTGGAATTCCATAGGTCTCCTCTTCTTATCGGCATAACTCTTTTGACGGTCTTGGGCCGCTTTTAGCCGCTCACGAATACCCTTCACTTTGTCAGCCGTCTCTTGAATAATCTCGGGTCCGGCAAATTGCTTCTCACCAGCTTCTAACCAACGCACCGGTGTTCTACACTTCCTTCCATACAAGGCTTCAAATGGAGCCATCCCAATACTAGAATGATAACTATTGTTGTAGGCAAACTCCACGAGT
Organism: Silybum marianum; assembly: GCA_036898165.1. Classification (NCBI taxonomy): domain Eukaryota; kingdom Viridiplantae; phylum Streptophyta; class Magnoliopsida; order Asterales; family Asteraceae; genus Silybum; species Silybum marianum. The sequence continues at coordinate 13,771,609 of CM072528.1, forward strand.
GGTAAGTGCGAATCCCAACTTCCACCGAAATCAATCACACAAGATCTCAGCATGTCTTCCAGAGTTTGGATGGTCCTTTCACTTTGACCATCGGTTTGAGGATGGTATGCGGTACTTAAATGGATCTTGGTTCCTAACCCTTTTTGTAGACCGTCCCAAAAATTTGAAGTGAACCGACTATCCCGATCCGACACGATAGTTAAAGGCACACCATGCCTTGAGACGATTTCATCCACATACAACTTTGCAAGTTTATCAACGGGGTCGGCCTCACGCATAGGCAAGAAATGAGCACTTTTCGTCAAACGATCCACCACCACCCATATGGTATCATGATTTCTCACAGTCTTGGGCAACTTAGTCACGAAGTCCATGGTGAGGTGCTCCCACTTCCATTCCGGTATTTCCAATGATCAGAGACTTCCATAAGGCTTTTGATGTTCCGCCTTCACTTGCAAACACGTCATACACCTTTCTACATAATTGGCCACGTCCAACTTCATCACGGGCCACCGATAGGTCAACTTTAAATCTCTATACATCTTAGTGCTACCCGGATGAATCGAATACTTTGATTTATGTGCGTCTTCCAAAAGTAGTTCACGGTTGCCTCCAATATTGGGTACCCAAACACGGCCTTGGAACAACTTTAAACCACGACCGTCTTCCGTCAAAAGTAGATGTTGCTTTACCATCACCTCGTTCTTGAGGTTTTCTTCCAAAAGTGCCTCCGCTTGAGATACTTTGATTCGTTCAATCAAACTAGCCGTCACCTCAATCCGTGCCAGTACGGCACGCGTCCCACTACCATATTCCTTCTGACTCAAAGCATCCGCTACCACGTTGGCTTTACCCGGGTGGTAAAGCAACTCACAATCATAGTCCTTTAGTAGTTCGACCCAACGTCGTTGCCTCATATTCAGTTCCTTTTGATCGAAAACATACTTTAGGCTCTTGTGGTCGGTATAGAGAGTGTATTTGGTACCATAGAGATAATGCCGCCACAACTTCAAGGCAAACACTACTGCCGCTAACTCTAAGTCATGGGTAGGGTAATTCTTCTCGTGCTCTTTAAGTTGCCTTGATGCATACGCAATCACCTTGCCTCTTTGCATCAACACGCAACCTACTCCCATCTTGGATGCATCACTATATACTACAAAGTCTTCGGACCCTTCCGGCAGGGAAAGAATTGGCGCCTCACATAACTTCTTTTTGAAGAGTCCGAAAAGCTTGCTCTTGCTTCTCGGTCCATACAAATTTCACATTTTTCTTTATCAAGGCCGTCAGAGAAGAAGCGACCTTGGAGAAATCTTGAATAAATCTCCTATAATAACCCGCTAATCCCAAAAAGCTTCGAATCTCTGATGGGCTCTTTGGCGGTTCCCAATTCAACATTGCTTCAATCTTAGAAGGGTCTACTTTCACTCCGACTTGAGTGACAATGTGACCCAAAAACTGGACTTCCTTCAACCAAAAATCACACTTGGAGAATTTAGCGTACAACTTTTCTCCTCTTAAAACTTCAAGAACTTCCCGAAGATGTTGCTCGTGATCCGCCTCGTCCTTAGAATACACGAGTATGTCGTCAATGAATACGATTACCGACCTGTCAAGGAAAGGCCTACATACTCGGTTCATCAAGTCCATAAATACCGCCGGTGCATTCGTCAAACCAAATGGCATTACTAGGAATTCGTAATGACCATACCGCGTTCTAAAAGCCGTCTTTGCCACGTCTTCTTCTCTCACCTTCACTTGGTGATAACCCGAACGAAGATCAATTTTTGAGAAACAACTCGCCCCTTGAAGTTGATCAAAGAGATCGTCAATTCTCGGGAGAGGGTACTTATTCTTCACGGTCGCCTTATTTAATTCCCTATAATCAATGCACATCCTCATCGTGCCATCTTTCTTTTTCACAAACAAAACTGGTGCTCCCAATGGCGATGAGCTAGGCCTCACGAAGCCTTTCTCCAAGAGGTCTTGTAGTTGTGACATCATTTCTTGCATTTCTGACGGTGCCAATCAGTAAGGTGCTCTAGCTATTGGAGCAGCTCCTGGCACAAGGTCGATTCGGAACTCTACTTGCCTGTCGGGTGGAAACCCGGGCAAGTCTTCAGGAAAGACATCCGGAAATTCCCTAACAATACGAACATCTTCAAGTTTTCCTTTTTCCAAATTAGCATCTAGGACATATGCCAAAAATGAAGGACATCCCTTGGTTAAACACTTGCGCGCCTTTGCTAAAGTCAACAATACTACTTCACCCTTCCTTCTTTCTCCGTACGCCACCACCATACTGCCATCCGGTAGTAGAATCCGGATCAATTTCTTTGAGCAAACAATCTCGGCATGGTTCTCGGCCAACCAATCCATTCCTATAATCACATCAAATCCTCCTATAGCCATAGGCACGAGATTTACTCCAAACTCACTTCCTTCGATCCCTAACTTACAATCTTTAAGGACGTCCTGAACTACCACTTGCTTACCATCGGCTATTTCAACCACGTAAGCATCTTCTAGGGTGCTAAGTGGTGTAAGAAGTTTCGGGTAGAAGGTAGAAGACACAAAATAAAAAGTAGCACCAGAATCAAAAAGTACATGAGTGGGGACGGAGTTAACAAGGAACGTACCCGATACAACGTCCGCTGTCGCCTTTGCCTCCTCAGTGGTCATCTTGAAGGCTCTCCCCTTGGCCTTAAGGGGATCCTCCTTCTTCCCCGAGTATCCCCCCGCTTTCCACTTCGGGCAATCCGTTTTGAAGTGCCCCGGTTCCTTACACTCAAAGCAGACGATTCCCCCGGCTGCGCATTCCCGAGCGAGGTGCCCACTCTTACCACATTTGTAGCAACCCTCGGAGGGTGAGTTGCATGGTCCTAAATGTTTGCTCCGGAATTTGGGGCACCAATTGGGCTCCCTCCTATTATCGACCCTTCGGTTGCTGTTGTTGTTGTTGTAACTGTTGTTGTTGTTGTTGTTGTTGTTGTTGTTGTTGTTGTTGTTGTTGTTGTTGTATCTGTTGCTGTTGTTTTAACTCGATTTCTTTGAAGGCACAGAGTTGCCCTCCCACTTCCTCTTCTCTCCCACTATCTTCCTTTCTTCTTTACCTAACTCGTAGGTATCCTCCACCATTTGCGCCTGGTCTATTGCCTCTTTTAGAGTAGAGGTCCGCGTCGTTTGAACCATTGCCATCATGCCAGATGGCAATCCTTTAATATACGCTTTCATCCTTTCCTTTTCGGTGGGAGCCGCGTGCTCCACCAAACTCAGCTTTTCCACAAACAGTTCTGTATACTCCCTCACGGTCTTATCCCCCTTCTTCAGGGCTCGGAACTCATCCACTATGCGATCAATGGCCCTTTCGTTACAATATTCCTCCAAGACTTTCGCTTTGAACATTTCCCAAGTAAGCATTGCGACAATGACGGGACCAAGAGTTTTGGTGGTGACATTCCACCACCTTAAGGCCGCACCTCTCAACATCTGGGAAGCGAACTTCACCTTTTTATTTTCTTTGCATTCACTCGAGCCAAAAGCTTGCTCGATTTCTTGGAGCCAATCTATGAAGACTACAGGGTTAGATATCCCGGAGAACTCGGGTGGTTTGGAGCACAAGAAGGTTTTGTAAGAGCAACCCTTACCCGCCCTTCTTATTTCTGTCGCAGGCGTCTCTTCAGTATGTGAACGGCTCCATTCCCGCCGGAACCCCCCACTTGGTTCTTCGCTGTCACTTCGTGCCTTCGGTAACTGGCATCTCTTTCCTCGAACATTTTAAGAACCGACTCATGCTGCTGCGTCATGAGAGTATTAACCGCCTGTAATAACCGGACTTGCAGTTCGTCCTGAGAACCCGCTTCTACCATTAGAGTACCTCCCGCGTTGAGGTTAAGCGGTGGGATAATAGATAATCTGGGCGGATCTCTAATGGTGAAAGGAGGAATAGCCGGAGGTCGTTGAGTAACCTCCACCGCAGTTATTGGTTCTGGGTTCCTAACACTTTTGGTCGCGCCTTCCGCTTCATTCCAAGATCTAGTACGCGTATTCACCATCTTAGTCTGTCAAGACGGTAGAGTAGGGTAAGACAAGGCTAACATAAATACGTATAACACATTCACCAATCATCGTAACAATAGTAAAGTAAGCATGCTCAGAATACTATGTACCCAAAATAGAATTAGCTACGTGATATCTTGGATATATTATACGCATAAGAATTCCCATTGCCAAAGTCACATTTCATGATTAGTGCATTTCCGTCGACTCTAAAGCTCTTCTATCTCAATGGTGTCTACCCATATCTCACAAATCCACACTTAAAGTCTCAGCTTAAGTCTAGGCATTTCAGATTCACACCAAGTTCACTTAAACTAAGGCTCTGATACCAACTTGTAACACCCTAAAAATTAGAGTAAAATAAAACCGAATAATAAAATGCGGAATATATAAAATCACCCAAAAATGGGGAGGGAGGGGGTATGGGAGTTTACACCTAGACATGGACACTAAAATAACAACCTATTAATCTATACAATTCGGAATATAGATTACATTCGGGTGTTACTAGCAACCTCAAAAATAATAGTTCTAATAACTCCAATCATGTACACTCTAAGAACAATCCTCAAAAGGTACCTCCACCGGCACTACGCTCCACTCCCTTCTAGGGAGCCCCTCCAACCCGATCACCTGCTATGCCACATTTAAAATCAAGTGTTAGGCTTACGCCTAGTGAGAACAACAGTTAAATGGATAAATTAGTGAAATATTTAAACAACGAAACAGTTTAGTTTATCCCATTTAACTCGACTTGAAAGCTTACTCTTGGTGAGCAAGGATCTTTGAAAAACAATCGGGGGAGACCCGATATTCCATCTTGTGTGACAGATACAAATGTAGGTCACTACTAGATGTTCAAGTTATTCATAAGAATCAATGGCAACTGGCAACCCCAGCTAATGGCCCCCGATGACTCCTACGAAGCCCGTGCAATAGGTCAATGGCAACCGGCAAATCTCCGGTTAATACACTAAAGTGCAAAGCCCCCGATGACCCCCCGATGCACCCAACGTAGTCAATGGCAATCGGTAATTACCGACTAAAACACCTAAGTGTAAGGCCCCCGATGACTACAATTGAAACCAAAAAGGGACAACAATCCCGTCTTAAAACCGACTAAATGCCTATGGATCCATTACATAATAGTCTACTCTCCAAATACATCAAACGAGACGTATTTATAGTTTTCTCAACACCGAAAACCCTTACAACATCATTTCTCTTTCAAATACACTTTCCACCACAAGTTAGGTTAGAACATTTCGTTTCCAAAATCAAGGTTTATCATTATATAAAGCCTTCTCAAGTATTTTAAACCAACTAAAATGTTCATTTCAACATCTAGCTCAAAAATCCCCAAAATACCTCATTTTGACCTAAAACCTCCAACTCAACCAAATACATAAACTCTTGATAATATAAGATTAAAATCAACGAGACACAACATTTACAACATGTATTTGAGATTAAAGGGTTTGGATTTGAACTCACAAGGCTAGAGTTAAAAGAACCCTAGAAAAGCTCTTAAGAAGATGGAGGTGATCAAGAGATCTAAAAAGGAAATCAAGAACACCACTACTTGAAGCTTTAATGGTGGAATCAGCTCTTGGATCTTCACTTAATGCAACAATCAATGCTCTTTGGAAGGGGTAGGTGAAGAGTTATGATCCCTAAAAATCGCCTCTGATCTTTTGCTCCCGACACTGATAATTGTAACTGATAAAATGAGAAATAGGGCTGAAAATCGCACCTTATTGTGCCCAGAACCCTTCACGGGCGATACTGCCATGCTATGCTGCCATGGCAGCATCGCCGGCAGCATAGCCGAGAGTGTCCCGTAGGTAACATCCAAAAATCCAAGTTTTGAGCCAAGGGCGATACTGCCCTGCGATACTGCCACTGGAAACATCGCCTGGCAGCCTAGCCGGGGAGTCCCGTGCACGTTTTGCTTCGTTTTCGTTCGTTTTTCTCCGATCCAAAAGTAACCCAACATAAAATACTTTTAACCCTTCTATTTAATTGTAAAATAACATTTTACAAAGCCATGACCATAACTTTTAGATACGAATTTTCCGGGTGTTACAAAATAGATAAAAATGTTTCAATTGCAGGTATAGGGGTTTGGAGGGGAGAGGAGTGGGTGTGGAGATGGAATTGGAGAAGGGAGCCTAGAGGTAGATAGTGTGGGGAATTGAAGAGTTTGATTAGGATGACACGTGACATGAAAATGATAAGAGATTGTACTGGTAAATTAAAGTGGAATTTAGATATTAAAGGAATTTTTACTGTAAAAACTCCGTAGTCTTGTAGAGGAGAACCAAATCAGGGAGGTTGGGAATATAGTAGCAACCAAATGGGGTAAAATAACTCTAAAGAAAATTTGCATCTTCATCTGTAGAGCGAGAATCGGTTGTTTACCATGTAGAGCAGTATTGGACTCAATGGGGTTCGATCTACATTCGATGTTTTGCCCTCGATGTGGAAACGAAATTGAAACTGTGAATCACGCGCTGGTAAGATGCGAAGAAGTGAAAAGGTTGTGGATACAACAGGGGAAGTGGTGGGTGGGGTTCGATGGTCATTTCTTTACTTTATTAGGGATCACAAGAATAAAATTGTGTTCAAAGGGGAGAAGAGCAATCTGGTCGGATTATACTTCGAGATGCAAAGGACAATATTCAAGTTGATCAAGAGAAGAGGCAATCGATTAGGCAAGGTGGCTCACAGCCACCTCTGACCCGTAGCAATAGCATCTAGCTACAAGAACGGTAGTCGAAGAGTGGAGGAGTAGGGGGTCAAGCAGGAGTTATCGAATGACTTTTTTAAGTTTTGGTGTACATTTGTTTCGATAAATGCAAGTGTAGATATTGGTGAAAATTGGTTGGGTTCGGCGACAATCACGCATTGGAGAGTTCAGATCAGAGAGAATCGATTGGAAAATGGGTTGGCCGATCCAGGGAGTCTGCTGTTTTCTCGAGATGATGGGATTACAGAATGCTAGAATTCATATATGATACATGTACTGTTTCTGTTTGGATATAGTGTGAATTTAAAGTGGGATGAGATGTGGAAATTGGTTGGTATCTTGCAAACCTTATTCCTCTGCTACTGTTTGAACCTTGTTGTTTGATTTTTTGATAGCATGTGTATGTTTGTTTTGTGGTTAATTGGATGAATGCCTTTCGAAAAAAATCAAGTAAACCTAAATAACATACCTCAGCCTTTTGTTTTCCAATTCTAGATAAGGTTCTTGCATTGATCTTCAAGAACTCTTTTAGGTTTAGAATTCTTTGTTAATATCACCTTTTTTATTAACCTGCATATCCAACCCGATATGCGAGCCCAGGGCAACCACCAGCTTTGCGGATATCGCGAAGTCACCGCATTTGAACCTCTGTGGCCACAATAGCATTTTTATTCCTCACTGGATTCGAACTTGAGACCTCCAGGTACTATGGAGCCCAAGCTCAAATTTGTACATGAAATTTTCATGTACAAAATGATTGGCTGATAAATTGTCCTTGCATTCTCTCTTTACTGTCCACACATGAATCTTTTTCTACGTATGTATATGTGTGTATGTGTTTGTGTGTATAATTTCATTGTTTTTATTTTTTTTAAAGAAAAAAGACCAAAAAAATATGTAAAAAGATAAAATGACCCATGATTTAACGAAGTTAACGAAATCGTTAGTCAAAGGAACCATGGTTAGAACAATTAAATATCACAAGAAACCAAATTCACAATAAACATAATGTAAAGATCCTAATAAAAAAAACTATCAAACAACATGAACCAACAATTCACTCTAAGTTTTTAATTCAAAACAACCTACAATTCGTTGAAAAAGTTACATTATACCCTTGCTATAATTCTTGATGACCTTTTCCACAGGAACAAAAAACAAGGTTCTATCGTCAGTGGGTATAGCCCACATGATTGTTTCAACTCAAACAAATACAGCGCTCCATAAAGCCAAGCATACATACAACTTGCATAGACTTAATGACCACATCTGGTCAACAATATACCTCTGGTTTCTTTCCAAGAAACAACCACACCCATGCACCCCACCCTCCTGAACCCACTTGCCCTTAGCTACTATATAACCATCCTTTACACTACTAACCATATATCCATATCCTCATCCATCAACTGATCAATCAACCTCCATTTCATCATTCCAAGAAGATCAAGAAATCTTGAAACCAAAAAATGGCCACCAGATTGAACATGTTGCCAGAAGACTGTCTTTCTACTATTCTATCTCTCACATCTCCAGCAGATGCATGTAGATTAACGACTGCATCTTCCTCTTTGAGGTCAGCTGCCGAATCCAATATAGTTTGGTCTAGATTCTTGCCATCTGATCTCCCAAGTATTATATCGAGAGCACATTCTAAACTCGACTTTTCTTCAAAGAAAGAACTCTATTTCCAGCTTTGTGATTCAGTTCTCATAGATGGTGGAATTAGGGTGAGTTTGTGGTTCATTTTTTTTACTGCGTTTTTTTTGTTGAAGAATTGAATTTGAAGTCCATTTTCTTTAATTGCTTAAAGTATTGATTTTGTTTTGTTTAATCCATGCAGAGCTTTTCATTAAACAAATTAAGTGGGAAAAAGTGTTGTGTTCTGTCCGCAAGAGCACTTTCTATTTCCTTATGCAATGAACCAAACCATTGGAGCTGGACATCCCATTCTACATCAAGGTTAGTTAAATGAACCAAGAAGTCAAAGTTTGACTTTTGCGTCAAATGTGTTTTTTTAATCCCAAAATTTTCAAGAAAAACAGTAACATTTTATTTACTTGCACATCTATATATATCTACGTAAAAATACTATAATAAAAACATTTTTTGGTTATAGATAGAAAGATATATGTTAAATTTAAATATCTAAACTACCCAATGTTAGTTTTTATATGACAAAAGTGAATTATGCTCATAAACAAGTACAATAACTATAACTTTTATATTCAATGATGTTCAAGATAGATATACTAAATTCCGCTTATTTGTTATGAATTACAGATTTTCTGAGGTGATTGAGCTTAAAACGATATCCAGCATAGAAATCGAGGGAAGAATAAACACCAATAACTTATCTCCTAACACGAAGTACGGTGCTTATCTCATTATAAATGTTTCTGATCGTGCATTTGGGTTGGACTCGATCCCATCTGAGACAACGATTTCCAATAATGAGTGCTCGGTTACCAACACTGCGTATTTATGTCCTCTCGACAACAAAAAACAACAACTTGGATCCTTGTTTTTCATTAACCGAAGACGAATGATGGAGAAACGGGTGATAGAAGGAGAAGGCCGACGTCCAAGCAAGAGAGAGGATGGATGGCTGGAAATAGAGCTTGGAGAATTCTTTGTCAGAGAAAAAAGTGAGGAAGTGAAGATGAATTTGACGGAAATTAAGGGTCATCAACTGAAAGGAGGACTCATCATCCAAGGAATTGAAGTGAGACCTAAGTGTTAACCCTAATTTTGCAATTCATTCGAGCTTAGTTAACAAATTACAAGAAATACAAGTTTTGCTTGAAAAATCAAGCAATTTTAGAAAAAGTAATAATTCTTTATTTATTTTTGAAAAATCAAGCAGTTTTGTACACGAATATATTTTCCATGGAAAAAATTATTTAGGAATTAAACAATTAGTTAGTATATAATACCGCTGGTACTTACTCACAGATGATAATAGTAATGTTTTTTTTTATTTTTAGAAAAATGAAATTAAAATTTACGTCGGTCTAAGACTGATGAATACATTATATTAAATACATACTAGTGATGAACACGTTAAATTTAAATTTATCTGTAGAAAAAATTCGATCGTTTGGGCAATTAATATATCTTCTAAAATTTTAAAATATGAACAACATTTTAGTAAATACATATAACTGATATCGTACATACATGAAAAATATTGTTAGTTCAAATTGATTTTTTAGAAATCACTTATATAAAATAAGGTTATCATGATATTTTAGTTTATTTGATTTAATGATACTGTTAAAACGTATTGTCAACTATTAAAAAAAACTGAAGGTCGATTATAAAAAAATTATAAAACAAAAATAGTGTAACCAAGTATAACAATGTTGACTCATTTACCTTTAATAAAATAAAAGCATTGACTGAAAAATGTAGCACATGCAAGTTCTTCATTGATCGCGATTTACTAGGAAATTTTAATCAGAACATTGATTATTTTGACTGTGACTTGGTCGTGAATATAGTTCACCTATTTTCGTTGACCATCTTACAAATTTAAATTAAAAAAAAGACAATATAAACTAATTGTTGGTGATTTTAGTGTCACCGGTCCATTTATGTGATTGGAAATAACATGATGTCTATATGGGTTTTATACTGTGATCTAATTCAAGTAAGGTGGTGCGGAGTACAGGCTTGTTATAAGACGAGTATGAATCCGGTCGTGCTGTTATAGGATTTGGAGTAAATAAGTGAGCTTGAAGAAGTGAGTTTGAAGAAGTGAGCTTGAATAAGTGAGCTTGACAAGTGAGCTTGACAAGTGAGCTTGAAAAGTCAGCTTGAAAAGTCAGCTTGAAAGTCAGCTTGAAAGTCAGAGGTTCATTTCTGGACTAAGACCAGAAGCTCTAGATAAAGTCAGCTTGAAAGTCAGCTTGAAAGTCAGAGGTTCATTTTCTGGACTAAGACCAGAAGCTCTAGATGGTCAGTTTTCTGAAACGGTTACTGCACATTAAATGTGCAGTTATTAAGGAGTTACAAGAAATTTGTAACCTCCATTACTCCTGAATTTCAGTCAGCCATGATTAATAATTTCAGTTACAATTTTGAGTATAAATAAGAATCTATACTCATGGATTTAGACACGTTTTTGTAGACGGTTTGTACACGGTTTTGTGAACAATACTCCCATATACTCTCCAGAAAATTGCTCTCGTTTTTGTGCCTAAGAACGAAAGTGTTTTGATTCTTATCCCATATTGAATTTCGTGTAACCCGGGCATAGGGTCGAAATATCAATTCGGAAAGTGTCTCACACGATTCTCAATATAATCCGGTGATCGATTAACCCTTGTTTGCTTACACGGTTCCAACGATCGTTTTGATAGTTGGGACGATACCCCCAACAATCGAATTGATATTTTGTGATGTCGATCATGGCTGAATCTGTGAAAGAGATGACTTCAAAGTTCGGAAAGCCGGAGAAGTTTGAAGGTGCTGATTTCAGACGTTGGTAGAAAAAGATGCATTTTCTGTTGACGACTCTGAAAGTGGTGTACGTGCTGAGCACCCCCATTCCAGAAATCTTGGAGGACGAGACGCTGCTGGATTAGGTCCGGAAAAGGAGTAAGTGGGAGAACGATGACTACATCTGCAGAGGTCATATTCTAAACGGTATGTGTGATTCCCTCTTTGATATCTACCAAAGTGCTGAAAGTGCGAAGGAGTTATGGGATTCCCTTGAGTCAAAATATATCGCTGAAGATGCTTCTAGTAAGAAGTTCTTGGTGAGAGTTTTTAATAATTATAAAATGGTTGACTCAAGGCCCGTAATGGAACAGTATCATGAGATACTTCGCATTTTGGGTCAATTCACTTCACACAAAATGAACATGGATGAGTCCATTGCTGTGTCGAGTGTAATTGACAAACTTCCTCCATCTTGGAAGGATTTCAAGCACGACTTGAAACATCAAAAGGAGGAATTGTCGTTGGTTCAACTTGGGAGTCACTTGCGCATCGAAGAATCTCTTCGGGTGCAAGAAAATGACAAATCCAAGTCCAAAGTTGAATCTGGACAGCCCTCGGTTAATATGGTTGAAGAGAAGAAAACCAACTCCAATAATCAAGGAAAAGGCAAGAAACGAAAGTTTGATGGACCCAATAAATCCTTCAAGAAGAAGAAGGATTTGGTTTGTTGGAGATGCAACAAGGTGGGCCATACCAAACGTGATTGTCGGGTTAAGTTGAATAACAACGGTGCTGGAACAAATGGAGTCGGGTCTAAGGACCAAGCTCAAGTGAAAGGAGGTCAGTTTTTGACTAACTTTGATAATAAATCTGAAAATATTTATTATGTTTCACTTATTCCGGAGTCTTGCTATGTATAGGATGATGATTGTGCATGGTCGGTGGACTCGGGGGCGACATGCCATGTTTGTAAAGATCAACGATGGTTCGAGAAATTGACACCGGTTGAAGATGGGTCTGTACTAAATATGGGAAACGAGTCGACCGCACCGATATGTGGATTTGGAGTAGTTAATTTAGAGTTTACTTCTGGAAATCATGTTAGGTTGTCTGATGTTTTGTTTGTTCCTAAAATTCGGAATAATTTAGTTAGTGGTGGTAGATTGAATTGTTTAGGGTGTAGACAAGTTTATGATTCGGATAGATATATTCTATCTCGATATGGTAAATTTGTTGGTTTTGGATATTATTTTAATAAAATGTTTCGTTTGAATGTTATATCCATAGTTTTCAATTCTGAAAATTCTGCTTTTATATTGTCATCGTCTTCGTCTAAAATTCACGACTCAATGGTTTGGCATGCTAGACTGGGTCATGTGAATTTTAGAAGAATGCATGAAATGTCAAAGGATGGTCTTATTCCAGCTTTTGATATTCATACGGAAACATGTAAAACATGTATGCTTACGAAAGTCACAAAACAGCCCTTTCCGACTGTCGAAAGAAAGTCGACTGTTTTGGAACTTATACATAGTGATTTATGTGACTTTCATTCTACTCCTTCGTTGGGTAATAAGAAGTATGTTGTCACATTTATTGATGACAACACTCGGTTTTGTTATGTGTACTTGTTACATGCCAAAGATGAAGCTTTGGAAAAATTCAAAATATACAAAACCGAGGTTGAACTACAATTGGGTGGTTCAGTTAAAAGTCTCCGAACTGATCGGGGAGGGGAATATATGGACCCTCAATACTTCCAATCAGTTGGTGTAGTCCATGAGACTACGGCTCCGTACACACCTCAACAAAATGGGGTTTCCGAACGGAAAAATCGAGTTTTAAAAGAAATGATAAACTCGATGCTCTCATACTCGGGATTGAGTGAGGGATTTTGGAGAGAGGCTATGTTGACGGCCTGTTATGTTTTGAATGGAGTTCCAAACAAACGGAACAAACAACCCCATATGAACTTTGGTTCAAGAAAACTCCGAATTTGAGTTACTTTCGAATTTGGGGTTGTCGGGCAGTTGTGAAGCTACCCGAACCCAAAAGAAAAACTTTGGGTGAACGTGGAATTGATTGTATATTCATTGGATATGCAACAAATTCCAATGCATACAGGTTCTACGTAATAGAATCTAATGATTTGGTATCGAAAAATACCGTTATCGAGTCGCGGGATGCGATTTTCGATGAGATGCGATTTCCATCTATCCAAAGGCCTAAGTATCTGATTCCTAGCACTAATGAAGTGCAAAATCCAGAAAGTATGGATGGCGTTTCAACTCCAGAAACGCAGCAGGTCCGTAGAAGCAAAAGAGGCCGAATCGCCAAATATTTCGGTGATGATTTTCAACTATATTTGGTTGAAGGTTTGAGAGATGAACTTGGGCTTCAATACTCTTATTGTTACAGTATTGAAGATGACCCAAAGAGCTTCAAAGAAGCGATGGAGTCTCGAGATGTCTCCTTTTGGAAAGAAGCAATTGATGACGAAATGTCATCGATTCTTGAGAATAACACTTGGGTGTTATCTGATTTGCCTCTTGGTTCTAAACCACTTGGATGCAAATGGATCTTCAAAAAGAAGATGAAAGTTGATGGGACAATTGATAAATTCAAAGCCCGACTAGTCATTCAAGGGTTTCGACAAAAACCCGGTATTGACTATTTCGATACGTATGCTCCGGTAGCTCGTATTTCAACTATTAGGTTGTTGGTTGCCTTGGCTGCAATTCACAACCTGGTTATCCATCAAATGGATGTTAAGACAGCCTTCTTGAATGGTGATCTTCATGAAGAAGTTTACATGAAACAACCGGAAGGGTTTGTTATGCCCGGAAACGAGCATAAGGTGTGTAAACTTGTGAAATCCTTGTATGGGCTGAAACAAGCACCCAAACAGTGGCATCAAAAGTTTGATGAGGTTATTCTATCTTGTGGTTTTTCTCTAAACCAAAGTGATAAATGTGTTTATAGCAGATTTGATGCTAAAGGCGCGGGTGTTATCATCTGTTTGTATGTGGATGACATGCTGATTTTTGGAACTGATCAAAATCAGGTAGATGAAACTAAAAAGTTGTTATCATCTAATTTTTCCATGAAAGATATGGGGGAGGCTGATGTAATTCTTGGTATTAGAATTAAACGGGTAAACAAAAGAATTGTTATGACACAGTCACACTATGTTGAGAAAATTCTCAAAAAGTTCAATTATAGTGATTGTTCTCCCGTGAGCACTCCTATGGATCCTAGTGCGAAATTAATACCAAATAAGGGCACTTCTATTTCGCAACTAGAATACTCTAAGGCTATTGGTAGCTTGATGTATGTTATGACAAATACAAGGCGTGATATAGCTTATGTCGTGGGACAGTTGAGTCGGTATACTAGTAATCCGAACACTCAACATTGGCAAGTTATTCAAAGAGTATTTAAATATCTCAAGGGTACCATGGATTATGGTTTGAGTTATTTGGGATATCCTTCGGTGTTAGAAGGATACTCGAATGCAAGTTGGATATCCAATATGGAGGATCACTCTTCCACGAGTGGTTGGGTATTTTTGCTTGGAGGTGGTGCGATTTCTTGGGCATCAAAGAAGCAAAGTTGTATTACAAACTCAACGATGGAATCCGAGTTTGTGGCTTTAGCCGCTGCCGGTAAAGAGAGAGAATGGTTAAAGAATCTCGTTTATGAGATTCCATTGTGGTCGAAGCCAATTGCACCTATTTCTATCCATTGTGATAGTGCAGCCACTTTGGCTAAGGCATATATGTTGGAAATAAATTGGACTTTAACATTATCTGTATTAATTATTAAAGGACAATTGATTTAAATTATTATACTTATCAAGAGAATTCTATATCAGTTATAATCCGGTTACATATTTGGATATATATCTCCTAATATGAGTAGGATAATCATTAAGTTAATTACCTGATTAACATTAAGGTAAGTGCATATCTTCTCCTATTATTTAATATCAATTCTATAGATAAACTAGGACTCCTTATGGGATGAGTCTCTAGCTTTCCATGGCCTATATATATAAAGGAGATCAAGTCCCTATAGCCTAGACGAATTATGCATTTAATTCAGCCCCATTCTGAAGCAAACCGTATAGAGCTTTAGAAGACTTTGATCCATAAGTAAGGATGATTGCTTCCGCTTCAATGAACTTCGTTGCTCCAGGTTAGATCTATTAAACTCTCTACGGTATTATGTTAAATCGATTTCTGATTATGTGTTTATGTTCCTATACCTTCATTCTTGTTATTATATGATTAAGTAAATCTCATATAAGTATAACAAATGGTATCAGAGCCTAAATCAACATAGGTTCATAAACCATGTTTTAAGTATCAATTCATTAGGATTGATTTGAAGTTTATTAATTACCGCAATAATATGACAATATTAAATTGGTGTTTCCTATTATTAATATATTTGTTATGAGTGTTATTGGATATGAGGTTCACCAACAATAAGAAACAATAAGAAACCGCGGACTTCAAAATTCACTTTTGGATGTTTAGAAAAATTCTGGATACTTTTTTAAGTCTACCGTCTCTTGGAACATTTTCTTTTTTCCCAAGGGATATATGTATTTCCTGCGTTTTAGAAGGAAAAAGAAATCACATGTACAC
This sequence comes from Silybum marianum, assembly GCA_036898165.1. Classification (NCBI taxonomy): domain Eukaryota; kingdom Viridiplantae; phylum Streptophyta; class Magnoliopsida; order Asterales; family Asteraceae; genus Silybum; species Silybum marianum. The sequence goes on from CM072528.1 coordinate 13,787,515, forward strand.
AATGACCAATATTCCTTTATTTGTCTCTATCGGTCCCTTAGCATTATTTTATGTTATTTTCATTGATTTTGGAAAAAGGGGCAATACTAGTTCTTGTTGCTGCATGTCTTGTACATTAAAAAAATTTAAAATCTCTCTATGAATTTAGTCGATTAATTGAATTTGTCATAATGATTATTTACAATGTTTATCCTTTTTATAGAATTTCTAATCAGTGTAAATATTTTTTGGATAAATATGAAATATATATGATTAAATTATGATTTGATTATCAATTTAAATTGAATTTGACGTGTTTTAAAATTTTACTGAAGATATTTAATTTGAGAATTAAATCGGTTATATATAAATATAGATCTTATATATTTTGGTATTCAATCTTGAGTTTATTTTGAATTACGATTGATGAATCAATTAACTTAATATAGGATATCATAATTGATTTTCTTCATTTAAGAAATTAATTCATTTAATTGGGCATATTGTTTTGTTTGGGTCAATTAATGTTTATGTTATATCTCTATCACGGAGGTTTATATTTTATAGAATATGCGTACATGTATATATATTATCAATCTTAAGTATTTTATTGGATAATCTTGTGAATTAAGGAATTTATTTTGTATTATATATTCCATGACATATGCTTAGATATTTTATTTGTTTAATTAATTAACTTATGCTTTATAACATCATCAATTTATGTGATAAATAGAAAATTTAGTTTTTAGTATAGGAAATATGGAATGAGATCATTATCAATAATGATAAATTTTATATTTTAATTAAGCCATTTATGATATACTAAAATTTATGGTATTTATCTTATGTTTATTCTTTCTAAATTTATTAGTTAAGTAAATTTATAAGTGTTGACGGGAAAAGAAAACAAATTTTGAAATTAGGCAAGGACACTACATTTATTTACATGTTTTTATGTTCATCCATTTTTTTAAATTAAATATTTATGATTGATTAATTGTATTCAAATTTGAATCAATAATCTAATTTAAATTTTGGAGTGATGACCATATTTAGATCAAATATTAATTTATTTGGTTCAAGACCCGTTACATATTTGTAGTCATATATTTATTGAAAAATGATTTAATTGATCAATTAATTCAATTAATATATTTAACTTTTAATTTAACTGGATCAAATATGTTGATATTATTATTCAATTCATATTATAATGCATTCGTCTAGTGTGACTTTTATAGTATTTAGTCTTGTTAAGCTATTTCAGGTGCATTTGTTGAGCATAAGTTATTTAGAGATATGTTTGAAGCATTATATAATATATTCTTTCTATTTGTTATTAATTTAATTCAATTTTGGGTCAATAACTTAATTTGGACAACTTTAGAGCCAATTAAGCTTAATTTTGGGTTCATTAATTTTAAGTTATTTGTTTACTTAAAGTTAATTTTAAGATTGTGAAATTGAAAATTTTACATTTTTCTTTCTTTTCATAAAAACAGCCTAAAGAAGTTTAGTAATATTCGAATAAGATTTATCATATAAAAGATCTTGGGATTCACATCTCAAAATTAGGGTTAATATACCTTAACTTAAGTGATTTGATCAATAGCTTAATCAAAATATGAAAAATTCTATAAGTTTTAAAGTTTTACCTTGTTCTAAATTTTGGTGTTGTCCAATTATTAACTAAAGTATGTTTTTAAGAACAATATTGATCAAATCTAAAGCATTAAAAGCTTAAACCAATATGGTTATCAATATATAGTATGTGGGTTTATGGATTATTCAATATATCTACATATATGTTTATAAAATCATATATCAACTATTGAATGACTATTGACACCTAATTGATAAACAAATTTTTGTGAATTTTTGAACAATCCTAATATCTCCCAACCTATATGAAAATTGGATTGTTTATCTTCATCAATTCACAAACTACATAATCTTGACTGAAAATTTTCTAAACCATAAGATTATGTTGCCATAGCAATTGATCTTTTAGAGAAAATTATACATACTAATAAGTCATAACTTGTGTATCTCAAATCACATTTACTTGAATTATATTCTTCCATAGAAGAGGCATTCTGAGTAATTTTGGTTTAAGAACAACATCACATATAAACACACATGTCTATCTTGATACTTTGAAACTCTTCTTATCCATATATTTGATTGTTTTCATTGAATAACTGGCATGTGTAGTGTGTAATGTGATGATATAGAATTTTAAATATTGAGTTTTATACTACCATAAGTATTACTTGATATTTGTATTCAGCTGTGGGGTTAAGATAATGATAAATTACAAATAACAACTTATATGTATTCTTTTTTTTTGTCTTGTTTTTGGGATTTGTCAAATTAATATTCCTTTTATTGTCTTGTTTTTGGGCTTTGTCAATTTTAACTTGATCTGGATCTTGATTAGTTCCAATTATAAGCAATGGAGAACATAAAGAGAAATTTTACCTTATTGTTTGAGAGTTGAAAAACTAACAGGCTTAACTGAAAATAACACTAAAGTTGACATTAATTCCCATGCTAAATGGAACTTGACATATAGGATCGCTAAGCCTGTGATAAGATTTTCCATGAGGATCGATAGAAGAACCTAAAGATGTTGTCGACTATTTGAAAAACATTACAGAAAATTTTAAGGAGAGTGATATAGTCGAATGTGTTAGACTCTCTAAGATGTTTAAAGAACTAAGTTTTTTTGGTGAGGAAAATGTGAGAGATTTATTGTCTATGATTAAGATTAACTAGAAGTTTAGAGACTTGAATAAATGGGTTAAAGATGAACATGTAGTTCTTGTTGGACTACAATCTCTCTCTACAGCAAATAACAACTTAAGGAGCATGCATAATGCTATCAAGATAAAAAAAATGGGATTTAAACAAACTCATTTCTATATGTTGTGTAAGAAACAAGAGAGAATTAAGAAAGAGGTCTTTGTGATGTACTTGTTAGAGAAACCTAAAGAAAAGAAATAAAACAAATACAAGCCGTAGAAGCCTACCAACATCAAGGCTAAGAGAAAAACTAAAGAAAAGAAAGGCTCCGAAACTGTTAAGTATAAGTGTTACTTTTGCAAGAAATTTGACACATGAAGGAGTGCAGTGGCGTCAAAGCCTGGATGATTAAGAAGAGTTATGTTTTCCCAAATTCAGTATTTTCTTTAGAAGTTAATTTTATTAACAATTCTTCATTCAGTTACCGAATTGATTCAAAATCACCAATATGGCAACAACAAAAAAGGGAGAGAAAACCCTAGAAGTCTAAACAACAAATCTATGTAGCTAAAGTTGCAATTAAGGGTATTGGAACACTGGAACTAGATTTAGGACTGTAAAATCTATTTGTTTATACAATAATTATTTATTTTCCCTTACTTAAGAGAAATTTAATTTTTGCATTGCTTTTAATTAAAAATGATTGCAAACTTATCATTCATTTTGATGGAATTAAAATATTTCAGGGTTCTGCTTATATTGGTTTTGGAAATTCCGTTCACAATTATCAACAATTAAATTGCTCTCTTGTTAATCAAGAGATCTTTGCATTGAAAACTACGTGAATGTTGTTTAGAATAACACCATTATAGCAGACATAAAAAAAACCATCCTTAGAAATTTTTTGCAAATCTTTAGTATTGAAGGTTAGGCCATTTCTAAAGACAAACTAAAAGCATTTGTTAAAAACAAAATATTTTCAGATCTAGATTTTTTTTATTCCAGTTGAAGAACCTATAAGCCAAAATCTAAGGTCAGATCCTGTGCATTTGTTAAACAAGACTAGCCTTTGTCAAAAAGGTAATAAACTGTTCAAAATTTCTAAAAATGGGGGGAAGGATTTAGCATGTGAAATGAATTACAAGTCTTAGATATAATTAATGGAAAGTCTAATACAATTATATATCTGACCTTACTTGACATATGTTATAGGAATTCTGTCCAGTTTTCAACAAAACTCAAAATAAAGATCACTATAGGTAAGAAAGTACTTCGTTACTTGCAAAGAACTAAAGCTCACATGCTACACATATTTAGATTTTGCATTTAAATATCGAAACTCAAATAAATCTACTTATGGCTATATTTTTATGCTCACTCAAAGGGCTATAAAAAAAATATCCCTAATTGCAACTTCACTATGGGAGCTGAATTTATAGTCATTTATGAAGGGGTTTGTGAGGGCATTTGGATCAAGAACTTCTTGATTGAAAAGATTGTCTTAAGTTCTACAGTTTCAAGTCCTCTAGAGATGTTTTGTGATAATCAAGTTGCAGTCTTTTTCAGTGGATATAGCAAAAGATCAAACAATTCAAAGCACAATGGTCTTAAATATTTCAGTGTGCGTAACACAGAAGGTTAAGAGGAAAAAAGGTTATTGTTAAACATATTGGTAACAAATCTCAACTTGCTAATCCATTCACTAAAGCCTTTTCAGTAGTAAGTTTCAGAAAACATATTAGGGATATGAGAATCTTACTTGAACTCGATACTTGAGATTAGTGGGAGTTGAGGTTAGTGGGAGTCGAGATTAGTCTAGCCATTTATTTTGTAATTTTCCATTGTTCGTAGTAATTTTCTTTTGGCACATTTTGATAAAATGAGGAATTCAAGTATATAAGTTATGTTATTTGTTTTACAAAAATAAAAATAAAGTTTGTCATTATCTATATCAAAAAAGTGAATCACCGCACTTAAGCAAGAATTGCGGACTACATAAGCAAAATTCGGTTCACTAGTGTTAAGAACTTTTGCTTGTACGTTTTAGAAACTTTTCTAAAACATTCGGTGGACTATGAGCTATACTTTTATGCTAATTCAGGTAGATATAATTATTTGCATAAATGCTCAAATACAGGCACTTATGAACTTATGTGGAATATGATATCATGTGTTAGTGGTTCTTAATCAAACTAGTTTGTCAAACTGGTATAGATTCTGAGTCCTACATATGGTGTCTATTCTGACCAAGTTTGAATGAATTCACAACTGTTAGAATTTCTCAGCGCGCCCTTCATTTGATAAATATAATGTTTATGGTTATCTTGTTTTTACAGATTATGTTAAGTCCAGTGGGAGAATGTTGGAAATAAATTGGACTTTAACATTATCTGTATTAATTATTAAAGGACAATTGATTTAAATTATTATACTTATCAAGAGAATTCTATATCAGTTATAATCCGGTTACATATTTGGATATATATCTCCTAATATGAGTAGGATAATCATTAAGTTAATTACCTGATTAACATTAAGGTAAGTGCATATCTTCTCCTATTATTTAATATCAATTCTATAGATAAACTAGGACTCCTTATGGGATGAGTCTCTAGCTTTCCATGGCCTATATATATAAAGGAGATCAAGTCCCTATAGCCTACACGAATTATGCATTCAGTTCAGCCCCATTCTGAAGCAAACCGTATAGAGCTTTAGAAGACTTTGATCCATAAGTAAGGATGATTGCTTCCGCTTCAATGAACTTCGTTGCGTATAACTCGAGTGCTCCAGGTTAGATCTATTAAACTCTCTACGGTATTATGTTAAATCGATTTCTGATTATGTGTTTATGTTCCTATACCTTCATTCTTGTTATTATATGATTAAGTAAATCTCATATAAGTATAACAATATAGCCAAGTGTACAATGGCAAGTCTAGACACTTAGGTGTTAGACACAGTATGATTAGAGAATTAATTATGAATGGTGTAATCTCTGTTGAGTTTGTTAGATCACAACAAAATTTGGCGGATCATCTGACCAAGGGTTTGGCAAGAGACTTAGTGCACAAGTCTGCCATTGGGATGGGATTAAAGTCCTTATAAATCTATAATGGTGAGACACCCAATTCCCCTCTAATATGACATTAGGGGCTGAATTCAATGAGGAAAGCTCACACTTATAAGATTGGAACACACACATGATAAATCATCCCAGGTATGTGTTCGGTACTACACTAGGTAGGTTGAAGTTTATCTTCTTAATAATTCCTTTGAGAAAGTGTATTTGTAGGTACACGAAGTAAAGGAATTACCTATGTGATCGTGAAGTGTAGCCGCATTTCAGAAGGTTGGGGACTTGGTCTTTATACGATCATGAGAGGATTAGGACACTCGACTTTATAATTGTGTCACATTTATTTTCTTGACGAGTAGGTGAAACTTGTATGTATTTTATCTTTAGGTATTCAAATGAGTTGATGGGTTCAATCCTTGGGACACCTTGATTCTCGAATATTTAAAATGTGTAAAATACTAAGATGGAAATTCAATTGTTTCGACATTTTCATTTATGTGCAAGTTTGGTATTGTTTATTATTAAGATGTTATTTCATGGGTCACACTAAAATGGGGGAGGATTGTTGGTGATTTTAGTGTCACCGGTCCATTTATGTGATTGGAAATAACATGATGTCTATATGGGTTTTATACTGTGATCTAATTCAAGTAAGGTGGTGCGGAGTGCACGCTTGTTATAAGACGAGTATGAACCCGGTCGTGCTGTTATAGGACTTGGAGTAAATAAGTGAGCTTGAAGAAGTGAGCTTAAAGAAGTGAGCTTGAATAAGTGAGCTTGAATAAGTGAGCTTGACAAGTGAGCTTGACAAGTGAGCTTGAAAAGTCAGCTTGAAAGTCAGAGGTTCATTTTCTGGACTAAGACCAGAAGCTCTAGATGGTCAGTTTTCTGAAATGGTTACTGCACATTAAATGTGCAGTTATTGAGGAGTTACAAGAAATTTGTAACCTCAATTACTCCTGAATTTCAGCCAGCCATGATTAATAATTTCAGTTACAATTTTGAGTATAAATAAGAATCTATACTCATGGATTTAGACACGTTTTTGTAGACGGTTTGTACACGGTTTTGTGAACAATACTCCCATATACTCTCCAGAAAATTGCTCTCGTTTTTGTGCCTAAGAACGAAAGTGTTTTGAGTCTTATCCCATATTGAATTTCGTGTAACCCGGGCATAGGGTCGAAATATCAATTCGGAAAGTGTCTCACACGATTCTCAATATAATCCGGTGATCGATTAACCCTTGTTTGCCTACACGGTTCCAACGATCGTTTTGATAGTTGGGACGATACCCCCAACACTAATATAGGACATTACAGACGAAAAAAGAAAGAAAAACTATATACGTTTTGGGTTTGTCACTTTTTCTGTCTGAAAGGAGTACAATATTTTTATTTATCTGGATTATTTGATATAAATAGAATGTATTTCTATTAAAATTTGTTTAAACTAATCTATTCAGTTAATAACAACTACTGTCAAATGTCAATGGCTAGTAATTCAGTTGAAAATGGATGGGGGTTAAATTTGTTCAAAATCGAATTGTTCCAGGTTCGAGTCCAGACGTCTTCATAGCCACAACCGTTGAGTGAGTCAGATATGTCCCACACATATTATGGAATTGGCAGTCGATTATGGGTTGATTGGGGTTGCCGATATCAACCTTTTGTCCAAAACAACTACTATAAAATATTAGATATGGTTTAGAAATTGTTAATTTTACATTATTAGGAAAGTTTTCGAACATTTAATTAATTACTAATAAAATACTATTGTTAAACTATATGCTAATTAAAATGTTGCATTTTTTGAAATAATGGAAATAACAGCTATCATTTTATGTTATTTGTGTGAATCTCAAAACAAAATGTTTTTTTGTTTATAAAAAAATTAAGTTATTATTTTGATAAAAAAATTTGTAACCTCAACTGTCATGGATATTATCTATGACCGTAATATCAACGACCAGAATTCACTACAAAACAAATGACTTTTACCCACAAAAATTACCCATGGAAATTTCCGGATGTGATTACCCACGGATCACCCAGAAAATACCAATGGTTCGGTAAAATTCGAGGTTTTTCGAGAAAATACCAATGGATCACCTAGAGAATCTCTGAATAATTTGTCACTGATTTGAATTACCCACTACAATTTACCCATCAACTTTTGTGACGGTTTTGTGAGGAATCACCCTTTAACGACAAATTTCCTAGGGAAAAGTCCGTAGGCAAAAATCTTTCATTTAGTAGTGATTCCCATGATCAAAAGGTTTCCGACCTATAGTCGTAGGTTTCAGCGGAGCAAGAAGTATTGGATATACGATCGTGACCATCAACGACATATTAAACTGACGACACTCGTTATTTTATGCTAACCACGACATCCGGTACCTTTGATATTTATTGCAGGTCTTGAAGATTTATGACCAAGTTTCACCTTATTAAACCGAACAAGAGATAACTGACGACCTATGATTAGAGACTTAATCAAGAACCGACCGTTGCCCTCATAAAGATATTTAAATAACGAACGTTGTAACCTTTATCCAAAGCACCTATAAAAGGATCGACCAGATTCAAACAAAGGCCATCTAAAGAAAATCCATTATTGTTGTCTTAGATTATCATCCACGACCAACGTGTTTTATAAATGATTTTAACCTTACAATCATTGTTATCAAGGATGACGTCCTAATTCATGACGTTTAGCTATCGTACATTGACGATACTCCCTATCGTCCGCGGTTTTTTTCCTCGTTAAGGGGTTTTCCGCATCATTAATTCTCTCGTCTCTTCAATTTTTAGTTTTTTGAAGACGAAAATAAAATTTATAGTAAATTAAATTAAAATTTATCTTGGGAAAAAATCAGTCGTTTTGGCAGTAAAATTTTTGTGCTTTTAAATTTTTAGAATATGTACAATATTTTACTAAATACATTTGACTGACAAAATATAGTCATGTTGACTGGTTTACTTCCAATAAAATAAAAGCATTGACGTAAAAATGTGGCACATGATCTTCAATGATTTATTACGAAGTTTTAATCATAACATTATTTGTTTTGATTGCGACTCGGTCATGAATGTAGTTCACCAATTTCCATTATGTGCTCGGTTGAGACTTGAGAGGAGAAACAAAAGAGGGAACAGGAGACCCAAAAGCATGATGAAATATTTCATTAAGAGAAGTCCGAAAGAAGGAGAATATAGAGATGATGGACTTGATACCCAATCTTAGAAGTTTCCACTGACCTCGCCGCCAGAGTTTGGAATCTTAATTTATTTTCTATTTATGAACTCTTTTTTAAATGCAAGATTACCATTACCAAACCAACAAACCAACAACACAGTTCATGTATATCCACAACATTCCAAATTCTTTATGTGGTTGCACTAGATGGGCCTGCAAGGGGACAACCACACCAAAGAAAATTACCCTAACCTATGATTATGAACACACATCTACAAACCATGAACGAGACCAACAATTGATATCAACACAACATAAAATCTGACAGCACAAAGAATGATCGGCACGTCTGTTTTCTGCTCATCACCACCACTGTTTCGCGCCATTGTCGCTGAACCGGACTTGTCACCCTCAATCACTTCTACCCGAGTCTTACAGCACCCGATTCGGGTCACTCAACCATACATTCCAGTCGATCTTTCGTCCTCCAATTCCTCTTGTTATCGATGGAAGCTTCTCCGTTGAAATTCAAAGAATCGCTCTTCCAATCTTTTTTATCCTCTTTGAAAACTCTTTGGTTACGATGGCTCCAAATCGAATACATGAAACTCCATACCGTTTCCAACCAAAGCCTTGGTTGTGATCTATATCATACCGCCTTAAGTTTAAGTCCTCAAGTGGTTGAAATGAGATGATATTGTCTTCTCTATGATTCCACCACTTGAATCACCCGTTGCCAAATCTTGGAGACTTCTCGGCACCGAATCAACACATATTCCACCGACTCCGGTTCTTCTCCAAATCTCGGACATAGGCTAGAGTTCAAGTCTAACCCCTTTTGTCTAGTACCAACCTACATGGGATTTTTCCTTGTCTAGCTTTCCAAAGGAAAATATACAATTTTTTTGGAACCCATTTCATCTCTTCCTATTGTTCTCCTAAAACTGCTATTCTCTGATCAATCAAATCCTTAAACTCTTGCACCAAAAATAAAACCCCTCACCCCTTTCCAACCATTTTACTCGACCCCCCACCCCAATCTTCGGCTTCCATCCTTGTAGGATTTCACTAAGTTCCTCCAACTATCCTATTTCCGTCCCCCTCGGCTCCCTCCTCCAATTCCACTTCCATAGCCACTCTTCTCCAACCCACTCCCCCTTCCCGGCAGTCACTCCTTCTTTACCTAATTCAAGTTGATAGAGACGCTTGAACCGCTCTTTCAATATCACGTCCCCCACCTACCTATCCAACCAAAAGCTAGTATATCCCCTCTCCCCACCTCTATCCCAAAAGAATTCCCAAGATTAATTCTTATTGTTACCAAATCCTTACCCACGTTGATAATATTATTCCATATCAATCGTACACCACCTCCCTCCCAACCACTATTCCCCAACCACAACCGCCCTCTCTCCCATATATACTTCTAATTACCTTTGACCATAATTCCCCACTTTCCGTCCTGAATCTCCACCACCATTTCCCCACCAACCACCAATTAGAAGTTTGAAGACTCCCTACATCTAGACCCCCTCTCCCACTTTACACAAGCCAACCTTTTTTTGGAGCCGTACCCGATACCCCTCCCCAAAAGAATTGACACCTCACCCTCTCAAGCTCTTTAATCACACATTTTGGGGCTTGAAAAAACAAGAAGTAATACAATGGAAGACTACCTAGTACCGATTTTATCAATGTTAGTTATCCTCCATACGAGATCAATCTCATTTTCCATAACGTTAACTTGTTTTACACCTTCTTTATCACCTCCTTCCAAATTTTGGCCTTATTCATGTTCCTTCCTACCGTAAGCTCTAGATGCATGAACTATAATTATCCACACCCGCACCCCAATCCTCTTGCCCATGCTTGGGTTTCTTCGAAATCTACTCCAATGCCATATAATTTACTTTTTCGGATATTTATTTTAAGTCCCGACAACTCATAAAAACACTCCAAAATTACATATTCTAACCCCATAAATGCCAAGGTCTTCAATAAGAATGACCATTTTTTACTTCTTCGAATATTTATTTATCCAATTACACCATTTTTTTTCAAACCCCATAAATGCCAAGGTCTTCAATAAGAATGACCATTCCACATTATCATACGCCTTTTCAAAATCTACTTTGAATATCAAGCCTTTCCTTTTTTCTTTCCACATGTAGTCTACCTCCTCTGCGATTAGCACCCCGTCAAGTATGTGCATCCCTTTTAGAAACACCGCTTGTGATTCTCTAATTAATTTCCCCATAACCGACTTCATTCTTTCTGCCATCGCCTTTGAGATGATTTTTGTAAAATAACCCTATCAAGCTTATTGGCCTATATTCATTAAGTCTAGTCGGGTTTAGATTCTTTGGGATAAAATTATAAGAAAAGCATTGCACCCTCCACTCATTTTTTCCACTTCCCAAAATCTTTGTATTGCCTTCATAAGATCATTTTTGATGATAGACCAAAACCATTTCATGAATGTCAAAGTGATCCCATCCGGTCCCGACGATTTATTGTTCCCGCATCCCTTTATCCCTTCCGATGTCTCTTCCTCCATAAACGGTCTCTCTAAATTTATCGCTTCTTCTAGCGAAAACTTTTTTATTTTTTCATTGTTTAGTTTAGTTAGGCCTTTCCTTCCTTTGCAATGTGAATTTCTCCTTAAAAAATTCCCACACATATTCTTTTATTAAATTCTGGGTCTTCCGTCCACTCCGCATTGATGTTCATCCCGCAAATCCCATTTTTTTCTTTTCTTTGCATCTAATCGACGCATGAAAGAATTTTAAGTTTTCATCGCCCTCTCCTACCCACTAATTTTAGCATTTTGGCTAGCCATCTTGATCCTTCTTTTCCGCGTCTAACCACATTCTCGATTCAGTTTCTTTTTCCAACTTCGTTACTACTTCTCTCCAAATATTCGTTGAGTCGCTTAAATTTCTCGGCACATCTTATTTTCAAGGCCCCTTTAAAAATCTTTAGCTTGTCTCTGAAAATACAGTCTGGAGCTTTTGACGCCACTTCCTTGATCCACTCCTCTCTTACCACTTCTTCCACATCATATCCTCCCGACCAGATGTTGAAGAGTTTAAACGGTTTTGGTCCGAAGTCTTGTTTTATATCTCTAAGCAAAATCGGACAGTGGTCCGACCACCGTCTTTCGAGAGCTATAACACCCACATTCCTCCAAGTTAATCATAAATCATTGGATGCTAACTGAGCCCTATCTTGCTGGCGCTAAAGCTACCGCAACTCAAATACAAAATGAATTAACGAATAAGACATTAGCATTAGAAAGAGTACAGAGGCATTCCGGGCCGACTACAATACAAGTCATGAGCGATAGCGAAGCCAAGCTGGATAGGCTTTTTTATGTCGAAAGCCCCAAAACTAGCTATCTTATAGCAGACAACTAAAACGATCCAACTTGCTAAGTTTTATCCCGTCATCGCTTACACGGGTGAATTTTTTATCCCCCATCGGAATCTCTATCAATTGGCAACTTCTAATAAACTTTTTGAATTCTTCAACTCCCCGATCATTGGTGTTCGAATTTAGCCTTTCATGACTGCCTCTTACCTCGTTAAAATCTCCAAAAATGCACCATTTTACCTCTTCTTTATTACATAATATTTCAAAGTTTTTCCACAATTCCACCCTCTCCTTAAGTTCTCTCGGCTCGTAGACGTTTACATATCCGACTAACCCCTCTATTCCTTTCCAATTTCCGCAATGAAATTCTTCTCTATTATAGAGAACTGGCATTCAAATTCCTTCTTGTACCACATTAGGAGTAGGTCTCTTGAATTCCCGATTGCCTTTGAATGAACGAAGTCAACATCATCAAAACCCCCACAATCTTACTACTTGCGAATCTTCCCAATGTTTTATTTTTGTCTCTTGTACACAGATCATGCCTACCTTTCCTTTACACCCAATTCCTTAATCCAATTTATTTTTTCAATCGTACCCAAACCCCTAATGTTTATTGAGACAGTCTTCATTGTTTGTTAAGGTTCGAAACTGAATCTTAAAACATACTTATCTGATCTTAACCGCAAACCTCACTATGCTTCCACATCATTGATTTTCTTTTCCCATGTCAAACCAATTTTTAATCCAAACCTACCGGTTGTTAACTTTGGTTTTTTGTATCTAAAGTTCACTGAAAATAAATATTAAAAAATTAAATTTTCGGCGAATATTTGGTGGATAAATCTGTTGGTAATTTAATTATTTGAAAAAAAACAATTCAATTATTAACTCGAGAAATATAAAATAATTAATTAAATTACCAACAGATTTATTAGTCGGAAATTTGTTGGTAAAGTTAATTATAATTTTTAATCTGGTCAGTTAAGCCAAGAAAATTGAAAAGTTAAAAAAATTGTGGCCAAGTCTTCTCCGGCAAAAATGGTCAATCGGACAGTAATGCCGTCGTAAACTGTGTTTTCTGGCCAAGTTTTCTCCGGCCGCAAAATCCGTTAGTCCGCTGGTAATTGGGTTTTCCGACGGATTTATCCGTCGTAAAAGGCCTTTAGTTTTGTAGTAAGTATATAATTAATATACTGCATTACAAACCGAAAAAAACTAACAATATGTGCCTACGAATTTATGTCACTTTCTTTGTAAAAAACAAGTACAATATTTCTATTTATTTAGAATATTTAATATAAATAGGGATTATTTCTACTAAAATTTATTTAAATTAATCAATTCGTTTAATAACAGTTTGTATAAATATTAATTTTGGTTTAGAAGTTGTTGATTTTATACAGGAAGTTTTTTGGACATTTGATTAATTACTAATAAAATACTGTTATTAAACAATATTAATTTAAATGCTGTATTTTTTGAGATGGAATTAACAACTATCATTCTATATTATTTGTTTGAATCTTAAGACAAAATGTCCTCTTTTTACTATATAAAAGATGAAGTATAATAATAATAAAATAAACAAGATCCAACTTAGAATATAATCGAAGGACGACAAAATGTCACTAACCACAAATTCCCAAATTTACAATTCATTAAAGTCTTGACGACCCAATTGGATAAAATTTGTTTGAATATTTTCGAATTTTAGTCAAAGCTCCCATTTTATTGAGTAAACTACAAATTTGGTCCCTGTAGTTTGTTGAAAAAATTACATATTTTAATTAATTGTCCATGTATATATAGTTTTGAAACTATAAAATTACTATCGTGGTTTGTAAAAAAATGTTCGGATTTGATCGTGCCTCTAACGATTTGTGAATCCAGTATAAGTGCAATAAATGAGTTAATACAATAATGAATGGATTGAATACCTTCATCGGCTTGACTGCAGAGAGAAATCCGATTACAATGTAATGTAAGACACAAAACTCAATATAGCTAATCTAGGTTAAGCATAAAAGTCAAATACATTTAAACCTTTTAGGTATTTACAAATTACAATATACCTTTTTATCCTTGCTAATTCTTATCCTTCATCCACTACTAGAAAATTGAATATTTTCAACGGAAATTAATTTTCAACGGAAAATTTCGTTGAAAATTTTCTACGAATTTTAGAGGATTATTGACAGAACATAAATTTTCTACGAATTTTCAACGAATTTCCGTTGAAAATCTCTCACAAACATATATGCATTTTCAACCAAAAATTTTTCAACGTAATGTCTCGTCAAAAAGTTTTTGGTTGAAAATGTATTTTGTGAGAGATTTTCAACGGAAGTTCGTTGAAAATTCGTAGAAAATTTATGTTTTGTCAATAATCCCTTTAAAATTCATATAAAATTTTCAACGACATTTTCCGTTGAAAATTTTTGTTGAAAATACTCAATTTTCTAGTAGTGATCAGCTTTTAATTCCATAGAACAAAAACAAGGTTCAGTGGGCATGACCCACTTGATTGATTCTAAATAAAAACAATACAGCTTTCCATAAAGCCAAGCATATATACATACAACTTGCATAGACTTAATGACCACATCTGGTCAACCGTATACTTCTATTTAATTTCCAAGAAACCACCACCCCCATTCATCCCACCCTCCTGAACCTTCTTGCCCCTTAGCTACTATATAACCACCCTTTACACTGTAACCATATATCCATATATTCACATCTAGCAACTCAACCTCCATTTCCTCATTCCAAAAAGATCAAAAAAAATCTTGAAACCTAAAAATGGCCACCAGTTTGAACATGTTGCCAGAAGACTGTCTTTCTACTATTCTATCCCTCACATCTCCAGCAGATGCATGTAGATTAACGATTGCATCTTCCTCTTTGAGATCGGCTGCCGAATCCGATACAGTTTGGTCAAGATTCTTGCCATCAGATATCCCAAGTATTATATCGAGAGCACATTCTCAACTTGACTTTTCTTCAAAGAAAGAACTCTATTTCCAGCTTTGTGATTCAGTTCTCATAGATGGTGGAATTAGGGTGAGTTTTGTGGTTCATTCTTTAAATTGGTTTTTTTTTAAGAATTGAATTTGAAGTCAATTTTCTTTAATTGATCTTATTTTGTTTAATCCATGCAGAGCTTTTCATTAAACAAATTAAGTGGGAAAAAGGGTTGTGTTCTTTCCGCAAGAGCACTTTCTATTTCCTTAAGCAATGACCCAAACCATTGGAGCTGGACATCCCATTCTACATCAAGGTTAGTTAAATGAACCAAGAAAGTCAAAGTTTGAATTTTTGTAGTCAAAAATATGTTTTTTTTATTCAACAAAAATTTCAAGACATATTTGTAGAAACTATTTACATATACATCTATTTATCTATGAGAAAAAAATACTATAATTTTTTAGATCAAAAGTAAAAAGATGCTAAATTTGAATATTTAAAAAGTACCCCATTAACTCATTTGACTTTTTGTATACAAGTCAAAAGTGAATTATGTTCGTAAACAAGTACAATAACTTTAACTTTTTATATTTCAATAATGTTCAAGATAGATATACTAAATTCCACTTAATTGTTATAAATTACAGATTTTCCGAGGTGATTGAGCTAAAAACGATATCCAACATAGAAATCGAAGGAAGAATAAACACGGAAAACTTATCTCCTAACACGAAGTATGGTGCTTATCTCATCATAAAAGCTTCTGATCATGCATTTGGATTGGACTCGATCCCATCTGAGACAACGGTTTCAAAGAATGAGTCCTCGGTTACCAACACCGCGTATTTATGTCCTCTCGACAACGAAAAGCAACAACTGGGATGCTTGTTTTTCATGAACCGGAGACGAATGATGGAGAAACGGGTGATAGAAGGAGAAGGCCGACGTCCGAGCAAGAGAGAGGATGGATGGATGGAAATCGAGCTTGGAGAATTCTTTGTTAGAGAAAAAAGTGAGGAGGTGAAGATGAATTTGATGGAAGTTAAGGGTCATCAACTAAAAGGAGGACTCATCATAGAAGGAATTGAAGTCAGACCTAAGTGTTAACCGTGAACTTAGCTCATTAACAAATACAAGAAATACAACTTTTGCTTGAAAAATCAAGCAATTGTGTAAAAAGTAAAAATTCTTTATTCATTTTTGTATATGTTGTTCTCTCCATTAAATGGCAATCAAGATATTATTCTTTTTATTATTTTAAGATATGATGTAGTATCATCGTTTTTGTTTAAACTCAACTAGACAACAACTGACCAAAAATTCCATAGATAATTAGTTGCATCAGAACTTTACGAGAAAACTTTCCACGAAAAAATTCCTAAGGAATTAAACAATTGGTGGGTAAATAATACCACGAGAACTTACCCACAGATGAAACATAATGATTGTGCTTTTTAAATATTAGAAAACAAAATTAAAATTTAGATGGATATAAGATTGATATATTCATTATATTAAATACTACTGATGAATACCATAAAATAAAATTTATCTTTAGCAAACATTCAATTCTTTGGACAATATAAAATTTAAAATTTAGAATATGTACAATATTTTAGTAAACATATACGACTAACAAATACGTTATATTATAAATCTAACATACATTATGTTAATTAAAATTGATGTTTTTACAAATCAGTTAGGTTATCTAGATCTTTTGATTTAATGATACTTTAAAAGCGTATTGCCAACTATTAAAAAACCAAAGGATCGACTCAATAAAATAAAAGCATCGACTCAAAATGTTCTTCATTTATTTAATTACTACTAAAATTTAATCAGAATTTTGATTGTTTTGATGGTGACTTGGTCATCTTACAAATTTCCATTGACCATCTTATAAACTTTCAACCCTACTTCAAGGTTTGCTCAGTCAAAAGAAGTAACGGTAGAGAGACGAGTAGATCTTGATGAGGGAAGAGGTGACCGGGATAGCATGATGAAATGCTCCGTCTAGAGAAAGATACGACAAAAGGAACATGCAGAGATGATGGACTTGATGAAGAGGTTTACCCGATCTTGAAGTTTCCGTCAACCTTCTAGTCAGAGTTTATTAATTAACATAAGTTAATAAGAGCATTTTATTAGTAATTAATCAAAAGTCCAAAAAAACTTCGCGACAATATAAAATTAACAACTTCTAGATCAAAATCAGTATTTATAATAACTTTTATTAAATTGATACATTAATTTAAACAAATTTTAGTAGAAATACATCCTATTTATATTAAATAATTTAAATAAATAGAAATATTGTACTTGTTTTTAATGTAGAATATGGCATAAACTCATAGGCGTATATTGTTCATTTTCTTTCGTTTGTAATGTCGTATATAAATTCATATTCCCACTACAAAACATAAGGCCTTTTATGACAGACAAAACCGTCGAAATACCCGACTACCATCGGATTTCTGATGGATTTGCTGGCCGGAGAAAACTTTGCAAGAAAACAATTTTTCCGGCAGCATTACCGATAGATTGACCATTTTTGCCGAAGAAAACTTGGGCACAATTTTTTTAATTTTCCAATTTTCTTGGCTTAACTAACCAGATGAATAGTTATATTTAACTTTACCGGCGGCGGTAATTTGATTACTTTTTTTTATTTAATAATTGTATTGTTTTTATGTTTTAAATAATTAAATTACTAAGAGCATCTCCAACAACATCTCTATAATTTTCTCTAAAATAGAGATCAAATATCAAAATCTCTAAAAAAATATTATATTCAACTCCAACAGCATCTCTATTTTGGAGATTATAAAGTTCATTATATTATTAAAATATTCTATATTTCTAATAAAATATTATTTATCTAATCTAAACATTTTAATTTTAATTTTTTTTATTGGAGGAACCTAATAAAAAATATTTCTCTCTCATGGTAATCATTTTTTGAGATGTCTCCAAATTTAGAAATTTTTGTAATCTCTTTCATACTTTCTTCATTTTGGAGAAAGTTTTGGAGATGCTGTTGGAGCAAAAAATTTGCTCAAAATCTCCAAAAACTCTATTTTCTTCATTTTGGAGATGCTGTTGGAGATGCTCTAAGGATTTATCCGTCAGTATATATCCGTCGGTAGTTTAATATTTATTTAAAGTAAACTTTAAATACAAAATACCAAAATTATCGACCACTACTTTAATAGTTCGAGGAAAAAAAATCCTGTTTTATTGATTTAACTGTAACACCCCTAAAAATGGGAGTTAATTTAAACCAAAATAAAATGCGGAATAACTTCTACTTCATAAAACATCACCCATAAAGATGAGGAGAAAGTTAGAGTGAGTTTACAACATCTATAGGAAAGTTAAATGACAACCTAGTAATCTATATAATTCAAAATACAGATTAAGTTCGGGTGTCACTAAAATCCTCAAAATAATATTCTATGTAACTCCATCTATACACACGAGGTGCACTTCAAAAGAATGCCACTACCGGCACCTAGCTTCTCTCATCCCATCAAGCCCCATCCGCTTGATCACCTGATATACATGTCATTTTAAGAAAAAGTGTTAGGCTTAAAGCCTAGTGAGAACAAACAGTTCAAAATATAGAAAAGCCATTTAAACTTCGAAAACGGTAAATAAACATATAACCGAAAGCTTTTCTCAGAACATCTCTTTTTCTTTACTTCTGCGATTTACGCCTGAAAGATACGCTTTAATTCTCTTGGGGGAAACTTCTACGGGAATGACCCGTCATCACATTAATCCTCACGAGTTCAACCCCAAACCGGGATCTATTACAAGTGCCCTCCCCAAGTGGTTCTGACTATATGTGCCTATGGATCCATTACACTAGTCTAACATCTTAATACAATTGTTTCCAATGTATTAGCTTCTCTTCACAAACCTTTGTGAAGTATAACATCGTGCTTCCAAGAACCTTCCTTCCAAAATAGGTCAAATTATCATTTAGGTTTATACATCATTTTAATTGCATTTAAAACTCATAAGAGTATTCCAAAACCGTTCTTGACATCTAATTCATCATTTCAAAGAAAACCATAAATGACACATTTTGACCTAGTTTTACCAAAATCTTCCAAGTATAGAAATACTCATTTTAAACATCATATTAAGATAAAATACTTCATTTTGACATGTATAAAGTTTTAAAGATAAGAATGAACTCACAAGCTAGAGTTTGACAAAACCCTAGAAAATCTCTTAAGAGGATGGAGGTGATCAAGAAATCTGAAAGGAAGCAAGAACACCACTACTTGAAGTTTTAAATGCTTGAACCACTCTTAAATCTTCAACTTGAAAGGAGAAATTAATGAGCTTGGATGAGGTAGGTGGAAGAAAATGAAACCCTAAAATCGCCTTCAATGTTTTTCTCCCGTTACTGAGTTTTGGTATCTGATCAATGAGAAATGGAGCTGAAAAATCGCACTTAAAAGTGGTCCAGGACCACCCGGGCGATCTTGCCCTGCGATCATGACAAGGCATGATCGCCTGTCATGATCGCACAACCCGTACCGCGAATTTCGTGCTTAAAATTGATTTTTTTGGATATCTGGTTTTCTCGCGATCTTGCCTCGCGATCATGACAATGTTAAGATAGCATGTCATGATCGCAAACTAGGTACCGAAACTCAATTCGGTTCCGGTTTTCGCTCCTTTTTTCCAGATCAATGTAACCCAACATTATACACTTGAATCCTTCCATTTGCCCAAAAATAATAATATTACGATGCTAAATTACATAACCTTTCGCTAAATTTCCGGGTGTTACAATCCTCCCACCCTTGAAATTAATTTCGTCCTCGAAATTTACAGATTAACCAAACAAACTCGGATATCTCCTCTTCATATGCTCTTCCGCTTCCCACGTCACGTTTCAACCACGATGGTGCTTCCATTGCACCTTAACCATGACAATTTCTTTGTGACGTAACTTCTTAGACTTGCTTTCTAAGATCGCCTCCGGTTCTTCCACACAACGACTATTGTCGACGCGAATCTCTGAGAGAGGTATCACACTCTCTTCTTCCGCTAAACACTTCCTCAAATAACATATGTGGAATGTAGGGTGTATGTCGTCCAATTCGGGTGGCAATTCCAATTTATACGCTTGCCGTCCCACTCGTTCCAAGATTTTATACGGCCCGAGGAAATGAGGACTAAGCTTCCCACGCTTCCCAAACCTTATAACACCCTTCCAAGGGGGCACTTTAAGCATAACTCGTTCCCCCACTTGGAATTCCATGGGTCTTCTCTTTTTATCGGCATAGCTCTTTTGACGGTCTTGGGCCGCCTTAAGCCGTTCTCGGATAATCTTTACCTTGTCAGTCGTCTCTTGCACAATTTCGGGTCCGGAGAATTGTTTCTCGCCCGCTTCCAACCAACACACTGGTGTCCGAAATTTCTGTCCATAAAGTGCCTCGAAAGGTGCCATTCCAATACTAGAATGGTAACTGTTGTTGTAGGCAAACTCCACCAACGGCAGATGCGAATCCCAATTCCCACCAAAGTCAATAACACATGACCTAAGCATGTCTTCAACAGTCTGAATGGTCCTTTCACTTTGACCATCTGTCTGTGGGTGAAATGCTGTACTTAAGTTTATCTTGGTGCCCAACCCTTCTTGTAACCCATTCCAAACGTTAGAAGTGAACCGGCTATCCCGATCCGACACAATAGTCAAAGGCACACCGTGCCTTGCAACTATCTCATCCACATACAACTTGGCCAGTTTGTCAACTGGGCCAGCTTCTTTCATTGCTAAGAAGTGAGCACTCTTCGTTAGTCTATCCACCACTACCCATATGGTGTCTTGGCCTCTGAAGGTCTTTGGTAGTTTCGTCACAAAGTCCATAGTGAGGTGTTCCCATTTCCATTCCGGAATTTCCAACGATTGAAGACTTCCATATGGCCGTTGATGCTCCGCTTTGACCTGCAAACAAGTCACACATCTCTCTACATATCTAGCAACATCCAACTTCATGACGGGCCACCAATAAGTTAATTTTAGGTCTCTATACATCTTGGTACTACCCGGATGTATGGAGTACTTAGACTTATGAGCATCCTCTAGTAGTAGTTCTCGGTTTCCCCCAATCTTAGGCACCCAAACACGTCCTCGGAATATCTTCAGACCACGACTATCTTCGGTTAACATCAAGTGTTGCTTCACCATCACTTCATCCCTTAAGTTTTCCTCACGTAATGCCTCCACTTGAGCAGTCTTGATTCGGTCGATCAGACTTGACACTATGTCAATTCTTGTGAGTACGACCCGAGTCCTGCTACCATACTCCTTCCTACTTAGAGCATCCGCCACTACATTTGCTTTACCCGGATGGTATAGCAGCTCGCAGTCATAGTCCTTAAGCAACTCTAGCCAACGTCGTTGCCTCATGTTTAGCTCCTTTTGATCGAAAATATGCTTCAAGCTCTTGTGATCGGTGTAGAGTGTACACTTAGTTCCGTAAAGATAATGTCGCCATAATTTCAATGCAAATACCACCGCCGCCAATTCCAAGTCATGGGTTGGGTAATTCTTTTCATGTTCCTTGAGTTGCCTTGATGCATAAGCAATTACCTTTCCCCTTTGCATTAATACACACCCCAATCCCATCTTTGAAGCATCGCTGTAAACCACAAAGTCTTCTGATCCTTCCGGCAAGGATAAAATCGGTGCTTCACACAACTTCCTGAAGATTCCGAAAAGCCTCTTCTTGCTTGTCTGTCCAAACGAACTTCACGTTCTTCCTTGTCAATGCTGTCAGAGAAGATGCAATCTTTGAGAAGTCTTGAATAAACCTTCGATAATACCCCGCCAATCCTAAAAAGCTTCGGATCTCGGACGGGCTCTTAGGCGGTTCCCAATTCATCGTTGCTTCTATCATTGATGGGTCCACCTTCACTCCATCTCGTTTAACGACATGTCCCAAAAACTGAACTTCTTTTAACCAAAAGTCGCATTTCGAGAACTTGGCGTAAAGCTTCTCCTTCCTTAACACTTCGAGAACCTCTCGAAGGTGTTGCCTGTGGTCTAATTCATCCTTAGAGTAGACAAGGATATCATCAATAAACACTATTACTGATCGGTCCAGAAACGGTCGACACACCCGATTCATCAAATCCATAAACACCGCCGGCGCGTTCGTTAACCCAAACGGCATCACCAAGAATTCGTAATGTCCATACCGTGTCCTAAATGTCGTCTTTGCTACGTCATCCTCCTTCACTTTCACTTGGTGGTAACCCGAACGTAAGTCGATCTTTGAGAAGCATCCCGCTCCTTGTAGTTGATCAAAAAGGTCGTCGATTCTCGGGAGTGGATACTTGTTCTTCACGGTTACCTTGTTTAGTTCACGATAGTCAATGCACATTCTCATAGTGCCATCCTTCTTTTTCACAAATAAAATCGGAGCTCCCCACGGTGACGAGCTTGGTCTTACGAAACCCTTCTCAAGGAGATCTTGGCTTAACTAACCAGATGAATAGTTATATTTAACTTTACCGGCGGCGGTAATTTGATTACTTTTTTTTATTTAATAATTGTATTATTTTTATGTTTTAAATAATTAAATTACTAAGAGCATCTCCAACAACATCTCTATAATTTTCTCTAAAATAGAGATCAAATATCAAAATCTCTAAAAAATATTGTATTCAACTCCAACAGCATCTCTATTTTGGAGATTATAAAGTTCATTATATTATTAAAATATTCTATATTTCTAATAAAATATTATTTATCTCATCTAAACATTTAATTTTAATTTTTTTTTATTGGAGGAACCTAATAAAAAATATTTCTCTCTCATGGTAATCATTTTTTGAGATGTCTCCAAATTTAGAAATTTTCGTAATCTCTTTCATACTTTCTTCATTTTGGAGAAAGTTTTGGAGATGCTGTTGGAGCAAAATATTTGCTCAAAATCTCCAAAAACTCTATTTTCTTCATTTTGGAGATGCTGTTGGAGATGCTCTAAAGATTTATCCGTCAGTATATATCCGTCCGTAATTCAATATTTATTTAAAGTAAACTTTAAATACAAAATACCAAAATTATCGACCACTACTTTAATAGTTTGAGGAAAAAAAATCATGTTTTATTGATTTAACAATATTAAAATTACGTAAATTAAATTTTTTTTTGCTAAAATAAAAACCAATTTTCAAAATTACGTGAGACATGGCGGTAAAGTCAAACATTAAGCCTTACGAGTTACGACGAGGTCATAGCGTTTTTCCAGAAGTACAAACAAGTGCAAATCAACATAGAAATAATATTTTTCATTATTTTTTTCATCAAATGTCATGATTTAAAATATTGTTTCACATATGTTTGTTTCATGATGTGAGAGTTTCACATGTATTTTTGACAATATTAATATTTGTTTCATATGTGAAAGTGAACCAACGTGTATTTTCACATGTAACTTTTTTCTCATGTAAACACAAACATATGTGAAAACAACAATATCTTAAATCATAACTTTTGAGAAAAAAAATCATAAAAAATTATTTTTATAATGATTTGCACGAGTTTGTAAACATTTGACTAGGTTGTGAGAATTATAGAATTGAACCTAGTTCTTCATATGGTCAAGATTTGTGGCTTTGATTGATCAATATTCGTCGTTACGTGAAAAATAGAGAGGTGATTTCATAATTTTTACAAATATGCGACAAACAAGTTCATATGTGAACCTGTGTGATTCAAATATGAACTACTTGTGCATATATGAACCCTTGTGGTTCATATATAAACTCGTGTGATTAATTAAATAGTTCATATGTGCATCACACGAGTTCATATGTGATTCATAACTAATCAAGGGCGGAATACGACCATTTTAGTTCGGGGTACCGAAATATATAATATTAAAAAGAATCAGAGATCAAAATGATACGATTGCGGAACTTTCCTTTTTTTTCTTTTTGCTATGATCTATTATTAAATTGTAGAAAAAAAGATTGGTTAATGTAAGATTAAAACTGAAAACATTCAAACTATTAACTGAAAAATAGCAATAACAATTTGTTATATTTTTTTAACTATCATGAACTAATAGTACTAACAACCCTTTTGAGAAATATAACATTTTATACCAACGTAAATATTATAACTATATTTAGAAACTAAATTTTACATATAATTAATATTCATAATTTAATATGTAGTATAGAGGTCTTCAAAAAACCGTTGGACCTATCAAACCGATCGAACCAAGTTAAACGAGATCATTTTTGACGGTTTGAACGACCTGACGGTCCGGTTTGATATAAAAAATATCCAAACCGCTCGTTCCGGTTTGCTCTGTAGTTTGAATTTTTTTTGAGCGGTCTGGGGTGAACCGACCACCAAAAAATGTATTAATTATATTTATTTTTTATGTTTTAGATTTACTTTTATGGTCCAGTTGTAGACCGTCAAATATATTACGTGTTTTTAGTTTTCATCTCTAAATTGACAAAATTTTGAAATCCAAAAAAAAATTAAGTTCCAAACCGTAGTTCGCCTTTTTCATTGTCTGTCTAAAATTCCAACTATTGTTGGTTTATTTAAAAAAAATCATTTGTACAATGTCGTTTTTGTAATTTTAAAGATATACGTTTTTCTATAATTTCGTATATGATTTTCTAAAACTTCGATATTGATAGAAATTTCAGTTTAGATATAGATGTCATTTTTAGTTTAGAACCCTAAACCGGTCAGACCAAACTGTTTTTTTTGTGGTCCGGTATAACCGATTTGCTTGTTTCCAAACGGCTCGGTTTGAAAATAATCTAAACCATCTTCGAAGTTTGGTTTGTAGTTTGAGAGGTTAAATCGCCTAAACCGGACTTGGAACACACCTAATGTAGTACATGAAAATTGATGGGAAGGAAAAAAAAAGGATAACTCATTAGCAAAAAGGGTAAATGCATGGGATGTGTATCGAAATTGGAACCATAGGGTTAGTACAACCAATGTTTTAAAATCCGGTGTTTCAGTTGAACGGTTGTGGTGACCAGGTCACGAGTCAACCGGTTTAACTACTGGGACGATCTGGTTTCAAAAATTTCCTTGTGCTTTTTATTTTCCTGCATAGATACATAGATACATACATACATGCATACATACATACACACACAGACACGGAGAGGGGGGGACTTCAAATGAAAACTCATTTTTCATTGTTTACATGAGGACAAAGGAGAGGACGACATGTTTCCCATATAGTATGAATAACTAAGATTAAGTTCATACACTATTTATAATGAATGATATAACATTGAACATGAATAATTAACACATCATTCAATATAAATAAAACATGACCATCATATATCCAAGGTGAATAACTCTTGAGTTTCATTTGAACCCGCTCATATATATATATATATATATATATAGACTTGGGAGCACGTGAGACCGCGCTGTTTCTGTGAGACACGTGAGACAACCTTTTTACACTTGAAACTTCACAGTAAAACACTATGAAGGTATAAAAAATATGAATCTTTATAATGTTTTTGCTATGAAGGTAACCTACATAGTGTTTTTGCTGTGAAGGTAACCTTCACAGTATTGTTGCTGTGAAGGTTCAGTTTTTTTACCTTCACAGTGTTTTTGCTGTGAAGTTTCAAGAGCAAAAAGGTAGTCTTACGGGTCTCCGACGGGTCTCACGGAAACAGGTTGGTCTTACGTGAACCCATCTGATTTTTTTACCTTCACAATATTTTTGCTGTGAAGTTTCAAAAGTAAAAAGATGGTCTCACGGTCTCACAGAAACAGATTGGTCTCACGTGAAACCAACCTTATATATATATATATATATATAATAAAGAATTTGATGTCCACAAGTTCAAACATTAATAATACACTACAACAATTTTTCCATCAATCCAAATATATTAACCATAAGTTGATCTGCAACTTTTAGTTTTTAACGGGTCAATCCGGTTTTTTAATGATTCATTCCAACGGTTGGTTTTTTATTCAACCCGGTCAGGTCAATACGAGTCAGAATTTGCCAAAACCCCGACCATAGTTGACCTGCTCTCTTCCCTGGGTCACAGTTCAACTAGTCGGGTCGACCCGGGTTTTAAAACATTGAGTAGAACAGAGTGACAACCAACTGAATAATACTATAGAACAAATCAAATTCATATAAAATAAGAACCAAACAAAGAAAGGAGAACTTTTGATACCGAATATATAGAGGTTACAGAAAATGATATAAAAAGTACAAAATCATGATTAAATATATTGAATCTCTACTCACTATTTTTTTCAAATTTCAAAGAATTCGTGTTTCGACTTTTCATGTGAGTATTTATTAATTTATCTATTTAAGCTTTTAGTTTTTAGTTTTTTTCTTTTATGTTTATTTAAGTCCTACATATAGCACATACCATCATTTATTCCTCAAAAAGTAACTCCACACCTTACCATAGCATATCATAATACGCCATAACATGTTGTAATGTGTCATAACGTGTTACAATGCAAGTCAAGCCTTATAGTGGAACCATGGGAGTTAACGTGGCGATGAACCCAAACTTTGACGCTATAACACTCCATAACAAGGTCATAACGAGTTATTTAGACACATGATAAATTAAAACTGCATAAAACCGCTAAAATAAAAACTGCTAAAATATATTAATGTCCAATACGATTGTTCAGCGGAAATATATACAACACAAATTGTTCAACGAAATTAAAGTATGGTTGTTTGGTGACAGAGTTCATAAACATGCGGTTTACCGTGGTTCGCCCAATCTTTGCTGCGTCCACCTTCGAGACACTTTTTGAGTCACTTCACTATTGTTGTTCTTTAAGGTAGAACAAAAACTGTACAGATCGATCTTACAAATATATAAAATACTCAACCTTTTATAAAAAGAGAGAATTACTTAAAGATATTGTAGGGAGATAAAACTCAAACCTTACAATTAATCAAAGATTTGTGTAGGAAGATAAAACGCAAACCTCACACAATATTTAAATACTTTTAAGATGAAGAACATCCTTAATCTAAGAATTAAGAACTAGAAAGTGTTAATTCATGAACCACTTACAAGTTACAATATGATGAACTCACAAGAAGATCAAGTGGTTTGATAAAAATCTCTCAAAAGATGAAGTTTGATGTAGAAATCAAGATTGAAATATTAACATTTAAGATGTTCTTGAGAGAATTTTAATAGATTTTTGAGTTCGATGTTATATATATATATATATATATATATTCAAATGAAGGACCAAGACCCTTTAAACATATCTGATTATTTTCAAGGAAAAAAAAATACTCGTTGATCTTCGCTGATGATTGTCATGGGCATTCACCAAAGCCTTCCGCGGACTACTTTTTCTGACGCTCTGAAATATAGCCGTTGAGAAGTAACTTTTATCAGAAAAGTCAACCAAGGTCTGCGGAAGCCTTTCACGAAAATCTACAACACTACTTTTTGTTAGAAAAGTCAACCATGATACGTGGAAGCTTTTTGCGGAAATCGATAACATTGTTCATAGCTTTAGGGGTGTTCATCCAAATCGCCACACCGCACCACAAAGCGCGGTTTAGAACTTCTGTGGTGCGTTTGCGGTTTGTATTGTTACCAAACCGCACTATACGGTGCGGTTTGCGGTTTTGAGTCATCAAACCGCGGTTCAAACCGCACCGTACCGCATATTTTGTATTTTTTTAATTTTATATATAACACACATATGTCATATATATACATATAGAATAATTTATTATATAGGTAATATGTTTGAATTTTGTGTTTTGGACTTTGAGTTTGATCAAATATTACAGTTGACAATATTAATAAATTATTTGATCACATCACAACTCACACGTTCAATTTAATATAAAGTTAGTGTTTTATTTCTTATACTATTTTTAATTATGCAGTATGTATTTGGGAATCACATATATTGAAACTCCTTATTTTTTTGAATTAAGGTCGCTTTATCGTTGATTTTATAATGTATTTTAAACATATAATTATTGGATTGTAAACAAAAAGAGAGTATAAACCGCACCGCATCACATTTTGCAATGCGATTTGGTGCGGTTTGAGGTTTATGCGGTGCGGTTTGCGGTTTGATAAAATGCTCAAACCATATATGCGGTGCGGTTTACGATTTGACCTTAAACCGCACCAACCCGCACCACGAATACCCTTACATAGCTTTTTTATTTTTATTATATTTCAAAAAAGAAGGAATATTTAATCTTTTGATTTTCTTTCATAAATTTGAATTCAAAATTCAGATAATTTTTTACAGAACTTTTATAAAAAATAACACATTTCTATATAATTTGTCTCGACTTGTAAAAAGACATTTTATAATTGGTAAAACATCCATATTTATTTTATAAAACCAAGTTTTATAAAATTATTTTCAAATTTATTTGTAAAACCCCAATTTAAAAAATTCTTTTGCCCACATATATTTGCAGGTCCGACAATGTATAAAAGTTAATTGGGCGTATGCAAGTAGCTAGAGAGAAGATATGTTAGGTTTGTTAAAGTAATGTTAATATGTACGTATTTGGTTCACTAATGTCCTCTGAATGCTATCTGGTTGTGATGTCTTTATCTCGGTCTTGTAGGCCATTTCAACATATTTGTAGGTGATCTTAACCCGGGAGTTATTGATGCCACATTTTTTGATTTCTTCTCCGTATAGCCTACTTGCTCTAAGCCCATATTTCTATTCACAAAACGCATATTGTATTCAAAGTAAAACCCAAATTTTCCTACTGATTTGTTTTTTGTTTTTTGGTAAGTGATGCAAGAGTTATGTGGGATTAGAAGATGACTAGCTCGAGATGATTTGGATTTGTTTCTTTTTGTAAACAACAGGTAAGTGAAGGATATGGGGAACTAAGAAGTACTCTATCCCTCCATCCTCCGCTTTAAGGTGCCAACTTTCAGTTACTTCCCATTTTCTTTAACATGATGCCTAAAGTGCAATCAATGATTTCAATGGTGAGAATTTATAACTCGTTAGTTTATTCCTTTTCTCTTTCTTGTTATTGGAAGGCTATCAATTAATAACTCTTTTATATCATTTTATGTTTTATCTTTTTCTTCTTTTGGATGTTTGTATTTTGTTGAAGAAGCATGGTGGGATTGGAAAATAGATGTATTCTGGATTTCTTTTTTGAGTTATTTATCGTTTATATTGAAGGAAAGTGGCTTGGAAAAAGGCAAAACGATGCAACTCGGAAGCAATGGGTGATGGCTCGGACGACAAACAAAGGTCAAATGCCAAAAGTGTTGTTGAATTGACAAATGAAACACCAGGTATAGTCTATTATAAATTCGTACATAAAATTTGTAAAAGAATGCAGAGCACCAACATTTTGTTTTATTTAACGATGCAAATCTTGGGTTAATTAAACTTGAAGCTTTCTATTTGGGTTTTTCAGGTTCCAAAGTTGGCATTACAGATTGCATAATAGATTTGCATACACATGTGTTTCATAAGCAACAAAGAAATGAAATGAAGTAGCTTTGATGTCCTATTGGCTTGTTACAGATTGAAGAGGGGAAGTGGCACATTCAAGATCTTGGGTTGTTGTAATATATGATTTTAGATAGGCTTTTTTGAAAACTTGAACAAATATATGAATTCATTGAAACATTATGGTTTATTTTGAAATATTCTTGTATTTATGATAAATGTATAAAATTTATTATTTTAGGATTTTTGATGTTAATTTTTCTTGATTATATTATTTATTATTATTATCATTACTATTATCATTGTTATCATTATTATATAATATCCCTTTCAGAGAAAGAATTGATTTTTCTTAAAAGTATAACTATAAGATATCTTTAGAGAAAGTTTACAAAAAAGATCACTAAAAGATTTTGATTGTATGTGAGCCCATATTAAGTGCAATATAACACAATCAATCAGGAACAATAACAAATATGAATGAATCAACGTAGTCGGATGATTGTATTGAATGAATATGAGAAGAGTCAATTACAGAGAGAGTTCCAATACGTACGGCTAGGTTAAACAAAATAACTCTCTTAATTCAAAATAATATAAACTATTCTATTTATACCTTGCGGTATTTAAACTTTAAGCCCTAGACTTTAATACAATTAAAATATAACCAACAATCTTCCCCTTTGTATTAAAGTCGAAATGTGAACCGGATCAATCAATCTTGCGCAAATCGAAGATGAAGTCATGTCTTCTCAAAGATTGTTGGTGCAAGAGTCTTTCATCAATCTGTTTCATAACATCAATAAACTTTGCCTTCTGACTTGGTGTCATCTGCACAATTTTCTTCTTCTCTTTACTCAGCCATGCAATCATACGTCTTCGAACTCGAATCAGTGTTCCATCTGAGTAAGCAGCCAATTCACTGAGTCTAAGAAAACATTTCCGACGAGAATCATTGTAATGAATAACCCCAAGCTCTGGTTTCTCTAAAATAGTCATCACATCAAACTTATCAATGTCATCAGGATCAGTGTTTGGCTTAATCAAGTTAATCTTCAATATACGGCTCTCAATGGCTATTTGAAAATCTTCAATAAAGCTCTGTAAAACAGTCTTCTGAACGTGTCTGATAATTGCCTCCAAGCCTAGTCTCTCATACCGTGTAACCTTACTTCGACTGTTCAAATCAACAAACATAAATTCCAAGTCTTCTACTAGTAAGTTCTTGAAGTCGGCTTCAGTAAGTTTAAAAATCTTCCCGTCCTGACGTACAACTTCAAACTTTGGTATTTGTTGAAACTGAATTCTTTGATCTAAGTGATTCTGTATGCTGATCTTACTAACTCTGGATCCTGTACAGCACAGGTCATCATGTGCAGATGTTCTGTTATGTGACGAGTTTTCTTTTTGCTGACACGATGAAAAGTAGCTTTATCTGGTACAATCACAGACTCAGAAAATATCTTCGAACAGTTTCTTCTAAGAAATATTTTTCTGAGTCTTTCAGACCGCGTCTCATGCTGAAATCCAGCTATCACCATGTCCCCACATGGCTTTGTGATCAGGAAACTTGAAGTAATCTTTTTGAGGACGTGTTGGGGCTTGAGGAGTTTACGAAAGAACATCTTCAAAGAACTTAGTGACAGGAATCTCAGATTCTGGTTGCTCAGTAATGTCTTCTTTATGTTGAAGGATGAGATCATAGTCTTCCAACGAGAGTTTCTCGATACCTGTATCAGTATTCTATTCTCGAACTGCTTCTGTTAACTCTTGTTTATCACAGAATGTCGGTTCATTATCCTTCAACTGCAAATTGGGAATCACTGGCAACTCGGTCATTGTAATAACCCTAATTTAATTATTGGACTTGGTTTATGATTAGAGGAATTGATTAGTGGATTTGGACTCTAAATATATGGATTCGGCCTTAAACTAAAGCTATGGGTTGATTTCTTGAAAAAGCCCTAAGCCCAAGTATATATAAAGAGAAGAGAGGAGGAAATTCAGCCATCACTCTCTCATTTTCAAATTTCAAGTGTGTTTTGTGTGTGAAACGTGGAGAGCAAGAGAAGGGAGAAGAAGAGGAGAAATCAAACACTCCATTGATGAGATCAATTGCTTTGACGGTTTTCAGGTATAAACTTCATCTTCTTCATCTTTAAGCTCATTTAGATCTTATGGGATGATTAGAATCATTGGGATTATGAGCTTTGATTGGTAATCATTTATTCTAGTTCTCAAATCAATGGATATGAGATGAAAATATGAAATAGAATGGTCATCTTCTTAGATTAGTTGTTGTTTCAATCATTTGGGTTGTTTTCAAGGAAAACCCACCATGGATGAACCTTGGTTCTTCATAAGGATTGAACCCATGGATTCAAATGGATGGAATTGGATTGGTGTATGTTTAGGAATGTAATGGGATAGTTTTGGGTTGATTCCCTATCATTATTATTGGTTTGGGAGATTAGAAATCAATATTGTAATGTTTTGGATTAAGATTTGGAGGTCTTGAGCTGCAGATATGAAGAAAACCCAAAACATAAATCTGTGTGGGTTGCAGGGCGGGTTTACCCGCATTCATACCCGCTCAGTCGGCTGTTGGGAAAATCTGTGCGGGTTGCTGGGCGGGTTTACCCGCATTCGTCATCGAAGTAGAGAGTCCATGGAACCACCTCTGCAAAGGCGAGGACTTCTTCATCGAGCTCCACTGGTTCGACGGATAAACCTCGTTGCCGACTTCACTTCAGAAAGATGAGGGACTGATCCAAGAAGCCAATGCCAACAAGTGGTTCCATAGCTCCCCCAACCACATCAGGAAAGGGACTTTGTACAAAAGTACATTGTACCATCAGTCCTTTCTTTGAGATTTCCAAAAGGTGAGATTTCGCAACAAAAATTGGGTGGGCCCCATAAAGAAAGAGTGAGCGCTCACTTACCCGCCCCATCCACTGTTTGGCGCAACTTCGTCCATTTCGTTTTGTTTCGAGTCGGGGTTTGGACCTTTGAGTTAGGGGTTTAATTTAGGACTATTTTAGAAGGCTTTTGGAAGAATTGCTTGGGGTTAACACCGTTTTTTTATTGGCAAATTTAGGTGTTCGGTTTGGGAAGAATCCTTATAATTGGACTTTGGGACTCGTTGGCAACCATCAGGTGAGTTCCCTTGACTTAAACTACACTTTTTGTCAAGGTTTGATTTATAAAACTGATTATGGTGATTTAAATTGGAAGCATGCTAAATGATTTATATTCCTTTCGGTTTATATAAATGTTATATGTTGGATTGGCCTGGATATCGCGATATGCCTAGGTAGAATGGACATTTCATAGGAAGGTAGGTGTACCTCGAGATGGTGCAGATCTCTTGGGAGTTGTAATTCGTACGCCTCGAATTCGTTTGAGGTATACGATGTACCCGCATGTGGCAAATTTGCGGGTAACGTTTAATGAGTCATATGTGGCAAGTTTATGACTCAATTGGGTTGTTCTACTAACCTTGTACATGGTCCGTATTTGAACTGTTGCTTCCTATTTTCTTTAAACTATTTATTTCTTCGGATTTAAATGCTTTGTTTATAACTGCGGTTTATTGGGAATTCACTAGACCTTGTGGTCTAACCCCCTCGCTTTTTTCAAAACTTAAACCATTTTCAGGTAAAGGCTTGGTCGAGAGTTCGTCCAAGGGAAATGGTAGGATGTGAGCCGGTCGTAGAGGAGATCGGATGACATAGAGGCTTTCTTAGTTAATTATAATTCTCAGCTGTGGATAGTTTTATTCCCGCTGCAAAAACCTTGAGATGTAATAGATATTAGACCTCTTATGGTGTTTTAATTGTATATTTATGTTGGATTTCAATTTATGGAAATCGGGTTGTTACAGTCATCACTGTTTCCGGAATTTCTGCTGGCTTTGCAACCGTAGGTGTGGTGTCAGTGGGTACCGAATCAGTCTGATGAACTTCATGTGTTGGTTGGGTGTCGGTAACAGGAGGCATATTTGTATCATTCTGAACTTGTTGAACGAAGGGTGTTGAGGCGTTGGTGACCTGTAGCAAATTAGTGCAGCAAATCTGAATAATTGAAAAACAGACAACTACCTAATCAATTTGTTGTCAAACACCTTGAACCTAGTAGCCTTCAAATTGATGACATGCAGCCACAAAATAACGACAGCAGCAAGTAGACGTGGCAACAAATGAAACAAACAACCGCCACTTGTTGATTAAGGAGCACACCTTGGATTGCTTTAGACAAAGAACTACTGCAGCCGCAACTTTTGATCCCAACGCAAAATCCGATAATTATCGGATTCTCAAAACAAAACCAAGAATCAAAGCCACTAATATCTTAAGTTTTGATCACCGTCTACTATGGCTTCTCATGAAAACTTGCAGCAATCGAAAATAATAAAATACCACACGCCTTTGACCACGAATTGGAAAATCAAACAGCTTGCGAGAAAATCCGATAAAATGATCGGATTTGTGATAAGAGCAGAATAAAGCCTAAGATAATCGAACTTTGAACAGAATCAGATGGTTATCAAATTGTGGGTGAAATCCGTTTGTTATTCTAATCCGATAACTGCAGACTCGACAATGATCGGATTGTAGGTAAAATTCGATGGTATCGGATGAGTTGGGTTTTCGAAGAAGAGTGATGTGTTTTAAATTTATACCGCGAGCGTACAGATGTGTAGCATACGGAGGCGATCACGAGGAGGCGATGGACTAAACATGGACTTGTTCTAAACTATGGCCTAGCTACGGGAAATCATCATTGTTTTGGGTTTTTTTTTATTAAAATATGTTAAAAAAATGACGAGACAATAAAAATAAAAAGAGATAATGGATATCAGGTAACATCAACTTCGGATTTTCAGTAATGATGATGATTTGTTTTGGAAAATTACTTTAACCCTCTTTCGAGGTGAAAACGCTTTTCTAACCAAGACATATACTTGCGTTCGCAGTATGCGTACATTGGGAAGAAACATTATAATTAAAACAAATATTTTCCCCAATGTACGTCCCTAACTATTTTCATGTTACGACCGTAGTCATTGATCAATTTAATCTCAAGTTAAAATCAAACTATCGTTTATATCAAAACTTACCGGATTAACTAAAAACATTTTATAAAAATTGGTTAATCAAACACTAACTTTCGTTATACAAAAAATCAACCAATTAAAACTCAATAGTTATTATAAAAACAATTGATCAATATGACTATGTCGATCCAAAGTGACGGTTACCCAGATAAATGCAAACTAAACTAAATACAAAAATAAGTAAAAATAAAACAATAAAACAAATCTAAGAAAGTAATAAAAATAAATTAAAGAACATTGCAAGAAATTAAAATGCATAGGGCAGAGAAATAAGGAGATAAACATTAAAAATATATTGAAACATAAAAATAACAAAGTAAGGAGAAAACGAAACGTTACAACGGATGTCAAATGCCAAATGAGAATTTGTCACATTCCATCTTCATCTTCAATCCATCAAAATGATTACATCTTCATCCAATCTTCATCGGGTTCAAAGAAATAAGAAAACTATAAATCTAAACCTAAACCTAAACACAAATCTAAACTAAAAATGATTAAATACAAATGAAGAATCAAATAAAAAAACCTAAAACTACAACTAAAACTAAGAAAAATGGAAAAGCAAAGAAAATTAAAAAGAAACGGCAAGCGTCGTGGGGGGAAGAGAAGAGGAAGTTTTAAAAAACCTAAAAACCATATATTTATATAAACTATTTCCAAAACAGCCCCTCAACTTTGATGCTCTTTCAAAATCCACCATTTGCTTTCTATTTCATTCATAAGTGCCCCACTATCTTCATATTTCTTGACTTGATTCACCAACAAAAATCCATCTTCATCCATGTCCACGTTTCAGTGCAAAATACCTGTCAAACCCCGACAAAACCACAAAAATACAAATGTATATCTCCAACGATGATTATACGGAAACTAACTAAAAATATAAGAAAATCTACGTGGAAACAATTAAACTAAAGGCAAGATGCAATTATTAACTAATATGAATGCATGTAAAAAATGCACTTAACAAAATACCCACAAACTAAACCTTTCTTGTCCCCAAGAAAGATATTAGAATTTAATTACGGATTTGGTGAAAAGAAGAAAAGGAAAAAAAATGATCTCCACAAGTATTAAAACAAGTAATACACAACCTCACTAGATATAATCTAATACTTAGGTTCCCCATGTACAATGCAACTTTTTACCATGTGCTTGGATTGAAAGAAGTAGTAGAAACATGTATTTCACCGAAATGTCAAACCGACACACACCAAACCAAGTATATCGCAAAAAAAATCACACCTAATAGAATTTTACAAACATTACCATAGCCGCTAAGGGAAGGGAGAGATGATCTACATGGATGGAATCTCACGGTTTTGCTCAAACCACTCTAGTGTGTTTAGGGATGTGTATACGCTCAATGCCTACCCAATCTAGAAATAAGAAATGCATTCTTATCGCGTCTGAAACAATTATCAAGTCTAATGATTTTCATAAAAAATAATGCATAAAATGAGGACTTTTGAGTATGGTTAAGGGTTAAGGTAGGGATTAGGTTTGGTTATTAGGGTTTGAAGATTTATTTGGCCTATTTTTGTGCACACAATAGTTCCAACAAATCTCAACTTATTTCTTGTAAAACGAACTATATAAATGAATATGCTTGTTTTTTACTTTTTTTCTTTTTGATTTTTTTTTTGATTTTTTGATTTCTTTTGATTTCTTTTTTGAATCCCCAAGCTATGCTTGTTTATGGAGTTCATCAACTCACAAGCTATGCTTGTGTATATTACTCAAACTACATGCTTCAATCCGTTTTCAATTTTCGGAAAAGGGAACTATATGTGCATTTTTGGTGATTTGGTGTATATGGTTATAAGAAAATGGTAAATGTTTAGGCTCAAAGTGGTTGCAAAAGGAAAAATCTTTTTGTAGTTTTTATGTATATGGATGGTTCTAAGAAAAAAATTGGCCTCTATGCAAATATTATAAAAATAAATTAGACGAGAAATGAATCAAAAACCTAGATATACACCTCGACAGGAGCTAACACGCAAGAAACGAAAATGGGATTGATTATGAATGTGTCAATCTGATATGGCCCAAATTCTCACAAGGTGAAGTCCATCCTAGTAGTCATATAGGGGGACTACGGTAAGAAAGTTAATACTAAAAGTTGCGTGGAACGATATGCAAAGTGGTGAGTGTAAGTGATTAACTAAGGGAAAATGATGTTTCTAAGAAAAAATCTTTACATCATGGTTAATATAATTACAAAGTACACTACTATACCTAATCAAGAGATTGATGCTAAGTGACAGGTGGTAACTACAAATTTTAAAATCGTGGAGAAACGTCGAAGAAAAAATATTTTTGGATTTTTTTATGCATGAATGCAAGAACTAAATGCAAACAAAATATAAAAAATGCATGAACTATGATTAAATGCATGAATGCTCAAATAAAAGAAAGAAGAAGAAGAAAAAAAAAGAGATACCCCACCCACAAGCTAAAAATAAGCATTGTCCTCAATGCTTGAGTACGGGTAAGGGAAAACAAAATCAAAGTGGGGAGTGTGGTTCGGAAAAATGACATTGACAGTTGTGCATGGTGAATAATGAATGCAATTTAAGTGCACAGTGATCAAATCCTAGTGTTTGCCCAGTGATGGAAACCCGATATAATGCAACAATTATTCAACTCAAGTACTTCTCAAACGAAGTAACATGTCAACAAATTCAAATAAAATTAAAGGAATGAATTTACCGGGTGTTTGAATCGGAAGACATTGCAACTTTTGATTCTTTGAAGCTCCGAGAAGTTCCTAATCACCTGTAAAAATGTGAAACCAATAATACAGGAAAATCTGGCGATTGTCAGCGCTGTCACGATTGGGAGATGACGGTTGCCATCGTTAGATACTCTGAGATGGGATAATGGAAAAAAAGCATCACGGATGATAGAAAAAGGAAATTGACAGGATGATATAAAAGAATTAG
The DNA here is from genome assembly GCA_036898165.1 of Silybum marianum. Lineage (NCBI taxonomy): Eukaryota > Viridiplantae > Streptophyta > Magnoliopsida > Asterales > Asteraceae > Silybum > Silybum marianum. Next base: position 13,825,425 of record CM072528.1, read on the forward strand.
GATGTAAAAAACTAAACCTTATTACAAAAAACAAAAATTCAAGAAAAAGGAATAATAAAAAAAACAAATAAAAAATTACAAAACAAATAAAAATTACGAAAGAAAATAAAAAACATAACTTTTTCATTCTTTCTATTTTTCAAAAAAAAAAATAATTATTGAAATAAAATAGACAAATTAAAACACGTTTTTTTTTCTTTTTTTCTTTTTGAATTAAATAACTGAAATAAAATAAAATAAAACAAAAAGAAATCTTTTTTTTTAAATTTTATTTCTTCATAGGCGCGAAAGATTCTTTCACGCTCCTGAATTTGGACAGAATGTTAGGAGCTGTTAGATAGGATTCTTTCGCGAGCGCGGACAATTCTTTCACGAGCATGAATTCAAACAGAAAGTCAAATAAGCTAGGAAAAAAAAACAAAATAAATATAAAGTGTCGGGAGACACTCGGGGGTCGATTTTTCGAGCATGTTAGACTCGGAAAAACCAAAAAATTGGTAGTAGAAAATAGGGGGAAGAACGGAGACTCATTTAGCGTCACGAATTTGATGAATAATTAAATAAAAGGGAGGGAGAATGTACGGATCAGTATAAGTCAAAGGACTGACTTGAATTATTACAGATTCGTACGGATTGCGTAAACACACAAATAACATACCGGATAACCGGTATGTTTTAATATAAAAAAAATTACACAACCCAAAGCCGAGAATTAAATAAGGGTAAAGAAAGAATAATCGATGATGTCCGGCTTGACATAAAAAGAAGACCAAATCCGGATAAAATAAAAAATAACACGTAGGACGCATCAAACAAAATCGAGTTAGCATCACAAGTCACCTCTAACGGTGATAACTATGTCAATCATAGAAAAATACACGTCGCTATGGCTCGTCACTATACACTATTAAGCATGATTAATTAAACTCCGCAAAAAGAGGTGGATTAACGGAGGAAAAAAAATCAAACACGCTCTCTAGTGAATGGAAACGAAAATAAAATGGAAAAATAGAAGTGGGATAAAGACGTAGACTAGTAAGTCTAAAACAAAGTCCATATTAGCCTGATTGTCTCCCCGGAAGCGGCGCCAAAAACTTGATGTGTTTTAAATTTATACCGCAAGCGTACGGATGTGTAGCATACGAAGTCGATCACGAGGAGGCGATGGACTAAACATGGACTTGTTCTAAACTATGGCCTAGCTACGGGAAATCATCATTATTTTGGGTTTTTTTTAATTAAAATATGCTAAAAAAATGACGAGACAATAAAAATAAAAGAGATAATGGATATCAGGTAACATCAACTTCGGATTTTCAGTAATGATGAGGATTTGTTTTGGAAAATTACTTTAACCCTCTTTCGAGGTGAAAAAGTTTTTCTAACCAAGACATATACTTACTTTCGCAGTATGCGTACATTGGGAAGAAACATTATAATTAAAACAAATATTTTCCCCAATCCACGTCCCTAACTATTTTCATGTTAGGAACGTAGTCATTGATCAATTTAATCTCAAGTTAAAATCAAACTATCGTTTGTATCAAAACTTACCGGATTAACTAAAAATATTTTATAAAAATTGGTTAATCAAACAATAACTTTCGTTATACGAAAAATCAACCAATTAAAACTCAATAGTTATTATAAAAACAATTGATCAATATCTTATGTCGATCCAAAGTGACGATTATCCAGATAAACGCAAACTAAACTAAATACAAAAATAAGTAAAAATAAAACAATAAAACAAATTTAAGAAAGTAATAAAAATAAATTAAAAACATTGCAAGGAATTAAAAGGCATAGGGAAGAGAAATAAGGAGATAAACATTAAAAATATATTGAAACATAAAAATAACAAAGTAAGGAGAAAACGAAACGTTACAACGGATGTCAAATGTCGAATGAGAATTTGTCACATTCCATCTTCATCTTCAATCCATCAAAATGATTGCATCTTCATCCAATCTTCATCGGGTTCAAGAAATAAGAAAACTACAAATCTAAACCTAAACCTAAACATAAATCTAAACTAAAAATGATTAAATACGAATCAAATTAAAAAAAACCTAAAACTACAACTAAAACTAAAAAAAATGGAAAAGCAAAGAAAATTAAAAAGAAACGGCAAGCGCCGTGAGGGGAAGAGAAGAGGAAGTTTTAAAAAACCAAAAACCATATATTTATATAAACTATTTCCAAAACAGCCCCTTAACTTCGATGCTCTTTCAAAATCCACCTTCTGCTTGCTATTTCATTCATAAGTGCCCCACTATCTTCATATTTCTTGACTTGATTCACCAACAAAAATCCATCTTCATCCATGTCCACGTTTCAGTGCAAAATACTTGTCAAAACCCGACAAAACCACAAAAATACAAATGTAATATCTCCAACGATGATTATACGGAAACTAACTAAAAATATAATAAAATCTACGTGGAAACAATTAAACTAAAGGCAAGATGCAATTATAAACTAATATGAATGCATGTAAAAAATGCACTTAACAAAGAGTATCGATAATTCAGATGCAAACTTTATCAAAAACAATTTGTGATGATTATGAGTATCAAAAGATGTCTATATAGAATAAAACACAAACCCGAATGCAAGAACACAAAAAAACTGATTAATTTTTGAGAAATTCCGATTTTTCTTGAAGAACACGTCGATACAATGAAACCAGAAATCGTAAGATTAAACACAAAAACAATAGATTTTGTTATGAAAAATCTACGAAACTCAATCAATAGAACAGTCTAATCGATTATGATAAACGGATTCAAAGAATTTCAATCAATCGACGAAGAACACAGTAAATAGAAAAACCAGAGAATTCGATAAAAAGAAAAAGGATACCTGGATCAAATCATTCTGTCTCTTTGCTCTGATACCAATTGTGAGCCCAGATTAAGTGTAATATAACACAATCAATCACGAACAATAACGAATATGAATGAATCAACGTAGTCGGATGATTGTATTGAATGAATATGAGAAGTGTCAATTACAGAGAGAGTTCCAATACGTACGGCTAGGTTAAACAAAATAACTCTCTTAATTCAAAATAATATAAACTATTCTATTTATACCTTGCGGTATTTACACTTTAAGCCCTGGACTTCAATACAATTAAAATATAACCCAACATTGTATCTAAAAGTAATTTTTAGAGAAGGTTTACGAACTACACGATATTGTTAGAGAAAGGTTGCAAAAATTGTCACTAAACCTTATACCTTTAGGGGACGTTTGGTTCGCATAATGGAATTGGATATAATGGAATCTGTCAAAGGAATTTGACTTTGAAGGAATTGGAATTGGAATGTTGTCAGGTTTGACCAGCTGTTTGGTTGACATAATTGGAATAGAATCTGTTGAAAGAATTGGAATCTGTCTGTTTGGTTCACAGAATGTAGTTTTGGAATTGGAATGAAATTCCAGTAAATGACTAAAATACCCTTTTTATTAAGTTTAATTTTTTAAACTAAAATTAGTTTAATAAAATAATTATTAATTACTTCAATTTTTTTAACACTAAAAATAATTTGAGCTTTTTTACATCTAAAAACTGTATGAAACAGTCAAAAACAGCCAAAAACAGCCAAAAACTACAGAAACTGCTAAAATAGCAAAAATCATATTTTTTTTACAGGCAAAATACCTAAAAACTGCAGAAAAAAGCAAAAAACTACAGCAAGAGAACATCTGTTAGGGCAAGACATATTTTAGTTGTTGCAGGAGACGATGGAGAACCTAACTGGTAGGGGTGAGGAAAAACTGAACCGAAACTGAAAAAAAAAAACCTAGGCGAACCGAACCGAACCGAAACTTAAAAAACCCCCCGAAATACAGAACCGCAATCAAAAACCCGAAAATTGAAAAAAAAAACCTCGAAAAAACTGAATCGAACCGAAATCGAAAAACCGAAAACTGAAAAAACCCCGAAAAAGTCGAACCGAAAATCCAAGTGAATGGGTGTCGGCTTCAATTTTAAGATATTAGGGTTTAGTTATTTTTTTAGGATGAGGATATTTTAGGTATTAGGAATATATCAAATTCAATTCCATAGAAATCCCATGGATAACCCAAAGAATCTCAAATGCCCCTTTTTTGGAATTCTTTGGATTTTTTAACAAATTTCAATTCTTGAAAATAGTGAACCAAACAAAGGAATTGGAATCTGGTCAATGGAATCAGATTCCAATTCCACCAGATTCCATTACAATCCAGCAAACCAAACCCCTCTTAAAGAAGATTTTTCAAAACCTTTTTTTGAATGTTAAAAAGGTCACTATTGCAAAATTTTAAACAAGCTTTTTGGAAAAATGGGCCAAGCTTTAAAGAGCTTTTAAAGAATATCTAAAGCAAAAAAAAAAAACTTCACCGAAGGTTAACGTAAATGTATCATCCCCCCCCCCCCCCCCCCCCCCACCCCACCCCACCCAACCCAATCCTCTGTGTAAAAATATCGTTATATAGGGAAGTTTTTTGACGGAAATGTTTCTCTAGCTAAAATCTTTAGAAAAGTTCTTCGAACTTTTAAATACAAAAGAAAACCTATTTAAAGATCATTTTTTTTGTAATGCATGAAATCGGTTGATTATTGTTGAAAGATGTACGTATTTTGCTTTTTCTGAATTGCATTTTTTTTAAATTGACTTATAAGGCTAGCTTATTTATGTATTGCTAATAAATTATCTAAAATACGTTAATAAACTAAGAACACGAAATATTTTAGCCCCCCTTAAATATACCTTTTTCTATGCTAATTCTTATCCTTCATCACCTTTAATTCCATAGACAAAAAACAAGGTTCAGTGGGCATGACCCACATGATTGATTCTAACTAAAACAAAACACAGCTTTCCGTAAAGCCAAGCATACATACATACAACTTGCATCGACTTAATGACCACATCTGGTCAACCGTATACCTCTATTTAATTTCCAAGAAACCACCACCCCCATTCATCCCACCCTCCTGAACCTACTTGCCCCTTAGCTACTATATAACCACCCTTTACACTATAACCCTATATCCATATTCACATCTAGCAACTCAACCTCAATTTCCTCATTCCAAAAAGATCAAAAAATCTTGAAACCTAAAAATGGCCACCAGTTTGAACATGTTGCCAGAAGACTGTCTTTCTACTATTCTATCCCTCACATCTCCAGCAGATGCATGTAGATTAACGATTGCATCTTCCTCTTTGAGATCGGCTGCCGAATCCAATACAGTTTGGTCAAGATTCTTGCCATCGGATCTCCAAAGTATTATAGCCAGAGCACATTCTCAACTCGACTTTTCTTCAAAGAAAGAACTCTATTTCCAGCTTTGTGATTCAGTTCTCATAGACGGTGGAATTAGGGTGAGTTTTGTGGTTCATTCTTTAAATTGGTTTTTTTTTTGAAGAATTGAATTTGAAGTCAATTTTCTTTAATTGATTAAAGTATTGATCTTATTTTGTTTAATCCATGCAGAGCTTTTCATTAAACAAATTAAGTGGGAGAAAGGGTTGTGTTCTTTCCGCAAGAGCACTTTCTATTTCCTTAAGCAATGACCCAAACCATTGGAGCTGGACATCCCATTCTACATCAAGGTTAGTTAAATGAACCAAGAAAGTCTAAGTTTGAATTTTTGTAGTCAAAAATATGTTTTTTTTATTCAACAAAAATTTCAAGACATATTTGTAGAAACTATTTACATATACATCTATTTATCTATGAGAAAAAAATACTATAATTTTTTAGATCAAAAGTAAAAAGATGCTAAATTTGAATATTTAAAAAGTACCCCATTAACTCATTTGACTTTTTGTATACAAGTCAAAAGTGAATTATGTTCGTAAACAAGTACAATAACTTTAACTTTTTATATTTCAATAATGTTCAAGATAGATATACTAAATTCCACTTAATTGTTATAAATTACAGATTTTCCGAGGTGATTGAGCTAAAAACGATATCCAACATAGAAATCGAAGGAAGAATAAACACGGAAAACTTATCTCCTAACACGAAGTATGGTGCTTATCTCATCATAAAAGCTTCTGATCATGCATTTGGATTGGACTCGATCCCATCTGAGACAACGGTTTCAAAGAATGAGTCCTCGGTTACCAACACCGCGTATTTATGTCCTCTCGACAACGAAAAGCAACAACTGGGATGCTTGTTTTTCATGAACCGGAGACGAATGATGGAGAAACGGGTGATAGAAGGAGAAGGCCGACGTCCGAGCAAGAGAGAGGATGGATGGATGGAAATCGAGCTTGGAGAATTCTTTGTTAGAGAAAAAAGTGAGGAGGTGAAGATGAATTTGATGGAAGTTAAGGGTCATCAACTAAAAGGAGGACTCATCATAGAAGGAATTGAAGTCAGACCTAAGTGTTAACCGTGAACTTAGCTCATTAACAAATACAAGAAATACAACTTTTGCTTGAAAAATCAAGCAATTGTGTAAAAAGTAAAAATTCTTTATTCATTTTTGTATATGTTGTTCTCTCCATTAAATGGCAATCAAGATATTATTCTTTTTATTATTTTAAGATATGATGTAGTATCATCGTTTTTGTTTAAACTCAACTAGACAACAACTGACCAAAAATTCCATAGATAATTAGTTGCATCAGAACTTTACGAGAAAACTTTCCACGAAAAAATTCCTAAGGAATTAAACAATTGCCTGGGTAAATAATACCGCGAGAACTTACCCACAGAAGATACATAATGATTGTGCTTTTTAAATTTTAGAAAACAAAATTAAAATTTAGATGGATATAAGATTGATATATTCATTATATTAAATACTACTGATGAATACCTTAAAATAAAATTTATCTTTAACAAACATTTAATTCTTTGGACAATATAAAATTTAATATTTAGAATATGTACAATATTTTAGTAAACATATACGACTAACAAATACGTTATATTATAAATCTAACATACATTATGTTAATTAAAATTGATGTTTTTACAAATCAGTTAGGTTATCTAGATCTTTTGATTTAATGATACTTTAAAAGCGTATTGCCAACTATTAAAAAACCAAAGGTTGATTACAAAAGAACTATAAAACAAAAACAATATAAATAAATATAATCATGTTGACGAATTACTTTTAATAAAATAAAAGCATCGATTCAAAATGTAGCACATGTTCTTCATTTATTTAATTTCTACTAAATTTTAATCAGAATTTTGATTGTTTTGATGGTAACTTGGTCATCTTACAAATTTCTGTTGACCATCTTATAAACTTTCAACCCTACTTCAAGGTTTGCTCAGTCAAAAGAAGTAACGGTAGAGAGACGACATAGATCTTGATGAGGGAAGAGGTGACCTAGGGGTGAGCAAAAACCGAACCGAAACCGAAAAAACCGGGAAAAAACCGAGAAACCGAAACCGAAAAACCGAAAACCGAAAAAAAACCGAAAAAACCGAACCGAACCGAAAACCGAAAAACCAAACGGTTCGGTTTCGGTTTTAGCTTCCAAACCGCACCGAAAAAACGAACCGCACCGAAAAACCGAACCGCACCGAAAAACCGAACCGAAAACCTCACCGAACCTTCATTATTAACTATTTAATTTTAATTATTATTTTTATTTTATATATATATATATATTAATAATTAATAGATTTAAATACTAAACACTTAAACCCCTAAATGGCTAAGGAAAAGCAAAAGGCACAATCGCAGCACACAACCAGACTTCTTCTTCTTTGTTCTAATGTTCTCTTGAAACCGTAGCGCCACGCCGCCACCATCTGCCATCTGGCCAGCGTCGTCCGGCCACCACTAGTCGCCCACCACTAGCCGGCCACCACCGTCCGGCCACCACTTAGCCACTTAGTTAAAAGGTAAATGCCTGCAGGTTTATAAATGCATCCATTAATGATACCGGTAAATCTCTTTTTCTCTATCTTGTTCTAATTGATCCATCACTTTTACTTATTTTAGTTGCTTATAAGATTTTTGATAAAATTCTTTGCAGAAAACTATTGGTAATTTAATTTTTAAGAAAATGTTGTTGTTTATGTACATTATATATTACCAATAGCTGTAAGTTTAGGTTATCGTGGATTGTTTGAGTGGTTACTTCTTGGACCTTCACTTTCAGCTCTTTTTTAGCATCTGTATGCCAGCATTTTGGTGATAGCTAATGTTCTTCAACACTTATTTGGTACCTTCAAAAGGTTCTAACAATCCTTTTTGGTTTACATAACAGCAGGACAAAATGCATTTTATTAACCAAGGAGATGGGAAAAGGTTGCTAAATTACTAAACTATCCATGTCAAATTAGAACTCGAAACCAAATGCACCATTCAAGAACACGTTAATCTGTTTTCTTTCATGTTTATTCTTATGATATTTCCCTTAAATCTATTTAAGAAGGATAGCATTGTTGTCTTGTTGACTCTTTTGTGATCTAATTGTTGGTTCTTTTTGAATGATTGATTATGATAAACTTGAATAAGGGATTGTTCGATTGGTTTTCTATTAAGTTCTGTATGCAATGGTTTGTTGAAAAAATAGTGGTTATTTGTTTACACCAAATTGAATGTAATTAATTAATAGTGGTTATTTGTTTACATCAAATTTTACACTAGTATGCAATGGTTTGTTGAAAAAATTGGTACTCTTGTTCAGTTTCTGGTGTGGCATCGGCAATAAGTTTTTTAGTCATTCTCACAAACAAAAAAAGATAACTTTTTTAGTTTTGCTCACCCCTACATCCTTATTTAAATTATTTTTATAGCAATGGCAAGTGAAGAACCGATAGTTGATATTGATGACAATAAAGAGGATAAAAAACCAACCGATGAAGCTAACAAGGACGAAAACAAGAATAGTAGGAGATCAGTAGTTTGGAATCACTTTACATATGTACCAGGTGCACGAGAAGTACAATGTCCTTACTGTAGGAAATCTTTCGCTTCTAACACAAGAAAAAATGGTACAACCGCCTTGATGAATCATTTAAAGATGGTATGCAAGACATCGCCACTTTATAAAAAATCAGATTTTAAGAAGCAATCAACTTTGAATTTTAAGCCCACAAGCATAGGGGGGTCTGGGAGTGGATCTTTAGCTACTCATTCATTTAGCCAAGAAAGATGTAGAGAAAAAGTAGCAAAAATGTGTATCAAAGATAATCGGCCTTTTAGTATTGTTGATGATGAGGGTTTTAGAGAACTTGTATGGGAGTTGTGTCCATTGTTTAAGATTCCATCAAGGTGGACTGTCGGGCGAGATTGTTTGTCTATTCATAAAGAAGAATCTAAAAAACTCAAGGATTTGTTGAAAGGCCAAAGAGTGTCTCTTACCACTGACACTTGGTCTTCGGTTCAGAATTTCAATTATATGTGTCTTACGGCACATTGGATTGATGATGATTGGGTTTTACAAAAAAAGATTCTAAACTTTTGTCCGATACCCAATCATAGGGGAGACACCCTAGGGAGACTTGTTTATGCTTGTTTACAGAGTTGGGGAATTGAGAAGGTATTTACAGTCACAGTTGATAATGCTTCCTCTAATGACGGGGCTATTAGATTTTTGAAGTCGATGCTAAAGGGACCTACTCATGTGTTGGATTGTAAATATTTGCACTTACGATGTTGTGCACATATTATCAATCTTGTGGTCAGAGATGGATTGGAAGAGCAATGTGATTCGATTTCTAAAATTCGAAATGCTGTAAGGTACGTGCGATCATCACCTGCTAGATATTCAAGCTTTAAAGACAGTGTTGAGCGGGTGGAGATAAAGTGTAAACGAAAACCATGTCTTGATGTTGATACAAGGTGGAATTCCACACTTTTAATGTTGGAAACAGCTGTTAAGTTTGAAGATGCGTTTGATAGGTATGTTTTATTATTTAATTTACATATATTAATATTTATGTGTTTTTTAATTAATAATTTGTATGTTGTCTACTTGTCTATAGGCTTTTCGCTATAGATTCTAATTATAGAACTTACTTTCACGATGACAACGATGACGATGGTGAAGGGAGCACAAGGAAACAAAAAAGACTTGATGGAGCAACCGGTGCTCCGAGGTCACAAGATTGGGAGAAAGCTAGGTTTGGTTTTGCTTTTTAATTTATCTATCTTATAATTTGTTTTTGGTCTTTAGATACTGATTATTTTTATTTAATTATAGGAATTTTATCGACTATTTGAAAATTTCTTATGAAGTTACAACCAAAATTTCTGGTTCAAAGTATGTAACATCAAATCTATTTTTCTCCGAACTTGTGAAAATGCAAGCAACAATCACAAGAATGTGCATTAGTGTTGATGAAGAAAAGCAAAAAATGGCAAAATCAATGAAGGCAAAGTATGACAAATATTGGGACAACATAGAAAATATGAACTTTTTGTTATATGTTGCCGTTGCTTTGGATCCATGCAACAAGTTTCGTTATGTCACTTTTTGTATCGAAATGATTTACGGTAAAGGGACCGACAAAACGAAAGAGATTTTAGGAAAGGTGAAGAAAACTTTGGAAGATTTGTTCAACCACTATGAGAAGAAAGCGGAGAAAAAAAAAGTGCCAAACACACATGATAGTTCTTCTAGTGGTGTGCCTAGTGCTTTCGGTGATACAATATTTGATTTTGAGCGGGAATTCGACAAATTTGATGATGACGTTGAAGATTGCAAGAACGAGGTTGAGATTTATTTGGCCGATGGAAGGGAGAAAAGAGATGATAGATTTGATCTTTTAGGTTGGTGGAAAACGAATTCGGTAAAGTTTCCTATACTTTCACAAATAGCTAGACATGTGTTGGCAATGCCGATCTCTACAGTTGCATCGGAGTCGGCATTTAGCACCGGTAGTAGAGTTATTGATAAATATAGAAGTTCACTTAACCCGGATACCGCAGAAGCGTTAATTTGTACGCAAGATTGGATAAGATCTTCTTCGGCAGATATCGAGCTACTTGACATGTCTATTGCTTCTATAGAAGAGTAGAACGAAAAGTTGGGAAATGTAGAAATTGGTAAACTTTTATTTCATTTTCTAAATTTAATATTATAGAACTTATAGTTATACTAATCCATTTATCTTCTTTTTTGTAGATGAATAAAACACGTAGAAGGATTGAAGATTTGAAGCTTAAAGTTTGTTAATGTGTCATGATTGTCGATTTGATAAAATTAGAAATGGGATTTGTATTATGATATTTGATATTTTGTATTTGTATTTTATATTTTTGTAAACATGATTTTGAACATGTGATTTGGCAATTTGCGTTTTGCATTATGATTTATGATATGTGATATTTATATTTTCGCAAACATGATTTTTAACATGAGATTTGGTTTGGCGATTTGCATTTTGCATTATGATTTATGATATTTATGTCATTCGTAATACAAGTTGCACAAATTAAAAGAAATTACAAGTTGGAAATAGGGAATAATTATAAAACCAAAAACTAAAAATTATTCGGTTTTAAAACCGAACCGAAAACCAAAAACCGAAACCCATTCGGTTTTAAAACCGAACCGAAAACCAAAACCGAACCGAAAACCAAAACCGAAACCCATTCGGTTTTAAAACCGAACCGAAAAAAAAAAACCAAAAATCGAAAAACCGAACGGTTCGGTTTTCGGTTCGGTTTTGGCCAAAAACCGCACCGAACCGCCCCGTGCTCACCCCTAAGGTGACCGGGATAACATGATGAAATGCTCCGTCTAGAGAAAGATACGGCAAAAGGAACATGCAGAGATGATGGACTTGATAAAGAGGTTTACCCGATCTTGAAGTTTCCGTCAATCTTCTAGTCAGAGTTTATTAATTAACATAATTTAATAAGAGAATTTTATTAGTAATTAATCAAAAGTCCAAAAAAAACTTCGCGACAATATAAAATCAACAACTTCTAGACCAAAATTAGTATTTATAATAACTTCTATTAAATGGATAGATTAATTAAACAAATTTTAGTAGAAATACATCCTATTTATATTAAATAATTTAAATAAACAGAAATATTGTACTTGTTTTTAATGTAGAATATGACATAAACTCATAGGCGTATATTGTTCATTTTCTTTCGTTTGTAATGTCGTATATTAATTCATATTTCCACTACAAAACATAAGGCCTTTTACGACGGACAAATTCGCCGAAATACCCGACTACCAACGGATTTCTTATGGATTTGCTGGCCGGAGAAAACTTTGCAAGAAAACAATTTTTCCGGCAGCATTACCGACGGATTGACCATTTTTGTCGAAGAAAACTTGGGCACAAATTTTTTAATTTTCCAATTTTCTTGGCTTAACTAACCAGATTAATAGTTATAATTAACTTTACCGACGGCAGTAATTTGATTACTTTTTTTATTTAATAATTGTATTGTTTTTATGTTTTAAATAGTTAAATTACTAAGAGCATTTCAAACATCATCTCTATAATTTTCTTTAAAATAGAGATTAAATATCAAAATCTCTAAAAAATATTGCATTCAACTCCAACAGCATCTCTATTTTGGAGATTATAAAGTTCATTATATTATTAAAATATTCTATATTTCTAATAAAATATTATTTATCTCATCTAAACATTTAATTTTAATTTTTTTTATTGGAGGGACCTAATAAAAAATATTTTCTCTATCATGGTAATCATTTTTGGAGATGTCTCCAAGTTTAGAAATTTTTGTAATCTCTTTCATACTTTCTTCATTTTGGAGAAAGTTTTGGAAATGCTGTTGGAGCAAATAATTTGCTCAAAATCTCCAAAAACTCTATTTTCTCCATTTTGGAGATGTTGTTGGAGATGCTCTAAGGATTTATCCGTCAGTAAATATCCGTCGGTAGTTTAATATTTATTTTCAGTAAACTTTAAATACAAAATACCAAAATTATCGACCACTACTTTAATAGTTCGAGGAAAAAAAAATCCTGTTTTATTGATTTAACAATATTAAAATTACGTAAATTAAAAAAATTGCTAAAATAAAAACCAATTTTCAAAATTACGTGAGGCATGGCGGTAAAACCAATTTTTGACAATATGAATATTTGTTTCATATGTGAAAGTAAACCAACATGTATTTTCACATGTAATTTTTTTCTCATGTAAACACAAACATATGTGAAAACAACAATATCTTAAATCACAACTTTTGAGGAAAAAAATCATAAAAAATTATTTTTATATTGATTTGCACGAGTTTGTAACGTTTGACTAGTTTGTGAGAATTATAGAATTAAACCTAGTTCTTCATACGGTTAAGATTTGTGGTTTTGATTGATCAATATTAGTCGTTACATGAAAAATAGAGAGGTGATTTCATAATTTTTATAAATATACGACAAACAGGTTCATATGTGAACCTATGTGATTCAAATATGAACTACTTGTGCATATATGAACCCTTGTGGTTCATATATGAACTCGTGTGATTAATTAAGTAGTTCATATGTGCATCACACGAGTTCATATGTGATTCATAACTAATCAAGGGCGGAATACGACCATTTTAGTTCGGGGGGCCGAAATATATAATATTAAAAAGAATCAGAGATCAAAATGATATGATTGCGTAACTTTCCTTTTTTTTTTCTTTTTGCTATGATCTATTATTAAATTGTAGAAAAAAAGATTGGTTAATGTAAGATTAAAACTGAAAACATTCAAACTATTAACTCAAAAATAGCAATAACAATTTGTTATCTTTTTTTAACTATCATGAACTAATAGTACTAACAACCCTTTTGAGAAATATAACATTTTATACCAACGTAAATATTATAACTATATTTAGAAACTAAATTTTACATATAATTAATATTCATAATTTAATATGTAGTATAGAGGTCTTCAAAAAACCGTTGGACCTATCAAACCAATCGAACCAAGTTAAATGAGACCATTTTTTAAGGTTTGAACGACCTGACGGTCCGGTTTGATATAAAAAATATCCAAACCGCTCGTTCCGGTTTGCTCTGTAGTTTGATTTTTATAAAGCGGTATGGGGTGAACCGACCGTCAAAAAATGTATTAATTATATTTATTTTTTATGTTGTACATTTACTTTTATGGTCCAGTTGTAGACCGTCAAATACATTACGTGTTTTTAGTTTTCATCGCTACATTGATAAAATTTTGAAATCCTTAAAAAAATTAAGTTCCAAACCGTAGTTCGCCTTTTTCATTGTCTGTCTAAAATTCCAACTATTGTTGGTTTATTTAAAAAAATCATATGTACAATGTCTTTTTTGTAATTTTAAAGATATACGTTTTTCTATAATTTCGTATATGATTTTCTAAAATCACGATATTGATAGAAATTTCAGTTTAGATATAGATGTCATTTTTAGTTTAGAACCCTAAACCGGTCAGACCAAACTGTTTTTTTGTGGTCCGGTATAACCGATTTGGTTACTTGTTTCCAAACCGCTCAGTTTGAAAATAATCTAAGCCACCTTAGAAGTTTGGTTTGTAGTTTGAGAGGTTAAACCGCCCAAACCGTACCTCGAACACCCCTAATGTAGTACATGAAAATTGATGGGAAGGAAAAAAAAAAGGAAAACTCATTAGCAAAAAGGGTAAATGCATGGGATGTGTATCCCATAGGGTTAGTACAACCAATGTTTTGAAATCCGGTGTTTCAGTTGAACGGTTGTGATGACCAGATCACGAGTCAACCGGTTTAACTACTGGGACGATCTGGTTTCAAAAATTTCTTTGTGCTTTTTATTTTTCTGCATACATACATACATATATATACACACACAGACACAGAGAGGGAGGGGGGGGGGGACTTCAAATGAAAACTCATTTTTCATTGTTCACATGAGGACAAATGAGAGGATGACACGTTTCCCATATAGTATGAATAACTAAGATTAAGTTTATACGCTATTTATAATGAATGATATAACATTGAACATGAATAATTAACACATCATTCAATATAAATAACACATGACCATCATATATCCAAGGTGAATAACTCTTGAGTTTCATTTGAACCCGCCCATATATATATATATATATATATATACTTGGGATCACGTGAGACCGGCCTGTTTCTGTGAGACACGTGAGACAACCTTTTTACACTTGAAACTTCACAGCAAAAACACTATGAAGGTAAAAAAAAATATGAATCTTTATAGTGTTTTTGCTATGAAGGTAACCTACATAGTGTTTTTCTGTGAAGGTTCAGATTTTTT
Organism: Silybum marianum; assembly: GCA_036898165.1. Taxonomy (NCBI): domain Eukaryota; kingdom Viridiplantae; phylum Streptophyta; class Magnoliopsida; order Asterales; family Asteraceae; genus Silybum; species Silybum marianum. The sequence goes on from CM072528.1 coordinate 13,840,652, forward strand.
TTTACCTTCACAGTGTTTTTGCTGTGAAGTTTCAAGAGCAAAAAGGTGGTCTTACGGGTCTCACGGAAACAGGTTGGTCTCACGTGAAGGCATCTGAATTTGTTTACATTCACAATGTTTTTGCTGTGAAGTTTCAAGAGCAAAAAGGTGGTCTCACGGTCTCACGGAAACAGACTGGTCTCATGTGAACCCAACCCTATATATATATATATATATAAATCTATAACCAAGAATTTGATGTCCAAAAGTTCAAACATTAATAATACACTACAACAATTTTTCCATCAATCCAAATATATTAAAAACACACATACCATAAGTTGATCCGCAACTTTTAGTTTTTAACGGGTCAATCCGGTTTTTTAATGGTTCATTCCAACGGTTGGTATTTTATTCAACCCGGTCGGGTCAATACGAGTCAGAATTTGCCAAAACCCCGACCATAGTTGACCTGCTCTCTTCCTTGAGTAGAACCGAGTGATAACCAACTGAATAATACTATAGAACAAATCAAATTCATATAAAATAAGAACCAAACAAAGAAAGAAGAACTTTTGATAACGAATATATAGAGGTTACAGAAAATGATATAAAAAGTGCAAAATCATGATAAAATCTATTGAATCTCTACTCGCTATTTTTTATTTAATTTCAAAGAATTCGTGTTTCAACTTTTCATGTGAGTATTTATTAATTTACCTATTTAAGCTTTTAGTTTTTAGTTTTTTTCTTTTATGTTTATTTAAGTCCTACATATAGCACATACTATCATTTATTCCTCAAAAAGTAACTCTACACCTTACCATAAAATATCATAATACGCCATAACATGTTGGAATGTGTCATAACGTGTTACAATGCAAGTCAAGCCTTATAGTGGAAACATGGGGGTTAACGTGGCGATGAACCCAAACTTTGACGCTATAACACGCCATAACAAGGTCATAACGAGTTATTTAGACACATGATAAATTAAAACTGCATAAAACCGCTAAAATAAAAACTGCTAAAATATATTAATGCCCAATACGATTGTTTAGCGGAAATATATACAACACAAATTGTTCAACGAAATTAAAGTATGGTTGTTTGGTGACAGAGTTCATAAACATGTGGTTTACCGTGGTTCCCCCAATCTTTGTTGTGTCCACCTTCGAGACACTTTTTGAGTCACTTCACTATTGTTGTTCTTTAAGGTAGAACAAAAACTGTACAGATCGATCTTAATAATATATAAAATACTCAACCTTTTATAAAAAGAGAGAATTACTTAAAGATATTGTAGGGAGATAAAACTCAAACCTTACAATTAATCAAAGATTTGTGTAGGAAGATAAAACGCAAACCTCACACAATATTTAAATACTTTTAAGATGAAGAACAACCTTAATCTAAGAATTAAGAACTAGAAAGTGTTAATTCATGAACCACTTACAAGTTACAATATGATGAACTCACAAGAAGATCAAGTGGTTTGATAAAAATCTCTCAAAAGATGAAGTTTGATGCAGAAATCAAGATTGAAATATTAACATTCATGATGTTCTTGAGAGAATTTAAATAGGATTTTTGAGTTCGATGTTATATATATATATATATATATATATTCAAATGAAGGACCAAGACCCTTTAAACATATCTGATTATTTTCAAGAAAAAAAATACTCGTTGATCTTCGCTGATAATTGTCACGGGCATTCACCAAATCCTTCTGCGGACTACTTTTTCTGACGCTCTGAAATATAGCCGTTGAGAAGTAACTTTTATCAGAAAAGTCAACCAAGGTCTGCGGAAGCCTTTCACGAAAATCTACAACACTACTTTTTGTTAGAAAATCAACCATGATCCGTGGAAGCTTTTTACGGAAATCGATAACATTGTTCATAGCTTTAGGGGTGTTCATCCAAATCGCCACACCGCACAAACCACCCACACCGCACCACAAAGCGCGGTTTAGAACTTCTGCGGTGCGGTTTGCGGTTTGTATTGTTACAAAACCGCACTATGCGATGCGGTTTGCGGTTTTAAGTCATCAAACCGCGGTTCAAACCGCACCGCACCGCATATTTTGTATTTTTTTAATTTTATATATAACATACATATGTCATATATATACATATAGAATAATTTATTATATATGTAATATGTTAGAATTTTGTGTTTTGGACTTTGAGTTTGATCAAATATTACAGTTGACAATATTAATAAATTATTTGATCACATCACAACTTACAAGTTCAATTTAATTTGAAGTTAGTTTTTTATTTCTTATACTATTTTTAATTATGCAGTATGTATTTGGGAATCACGTATATTGAAACTCCTTATTTTTTTGAATTAAGGTTGTTTTATCGTTGATTTTATAATGTATTTTAAACATATAATTATTGGATTGTAAACAAAAAGAGTGCATAAACCGCACCGCACCACAATTTGCGATGCGATTTGAGGTTTATACGGTGCGGTTTGCGGTTTGAGAAAATGCTTAAACCGCATATGCGGTGCGGTTTACAGTTTAACCTTAAACCGCACCAAACCGCACCATAAACACCCCTACATATCTTTTTTATTTTTATTTTATTTCAAAAGAGAAGGGATATTTAATCTTTTTATTTTCTTTCATAAATTTGAATTCAAAATTCAAATAATTTTTTTACAGAACTTTTATAAAAAATAACATTTCTATATAATTTATCTCGAATTTGTAAAAAGACATTTTATAATTGGTAAAACATCCATATTTATTTTATAAAAACAAGTTTTATAAAATTATTTTCAAATTTATTTGTAAAACCCCAATTTAAAAAATTCTTTTGCCCACATATATTTGCAGGTCCGACAATGTATAAAAGTTAATTGGGCGTATGCAAGTAGCTAGAGAGAAAATATGTTAGGTTTGTTAAAGTAATGTTAATATGTACGTATTTGGTTCACTAATGTCCTCTGAATGCTATCTGGTTGTGATGTCTTTATCTCGGTCTTATAGGCCATTTCAACATATTTGTAGGTGATCTTAACCCGGGAGTTATTTTTGATTTCTTCTCCATATAGCCTACTTGCTCTAAGCCCATATTTCTATTCACAAAACGCATATTGTATTCGAAGTAAAACCCAAAATTTCCTACTGATTTGTTTTTTGTTTTTTGGTAAGTGATGCAAGAGTTATGTTGGATCAAAATATGACTAGCTCGAGAGGATTTGGATTTGTTTCTTTCTGTAAACAGGTAAGTGAAGGATATGGGGAACTAAGAAGTACTTTATCCCTCCATCCTCCGCTTTAAGGTGCCAACTTTCAGTTGCTTCCCATTTTCTTCTTTTGGATGTTTGTATTTTGTTGAAGAAGCATGGGTGGGATTGGAAAATAGATGTATTCTGGATTTCTTTTTTGAGTTATTTATCGTTTATATTGAAGGAAAGTGGCTTGGAAAAAGGCAAAACGATGCAACTCGGAAGCAAAGGGTGATGGCTCGGACGACAAACAAAGGTCAGATGCCAAAACTGTTGTTGAATTGACAAATGGAACATCAGGTATAGTCTATTATAAATTCGTACATAAAATTTGTAAAAAATATGCAGAGCACCAACATTTTATTTTATTTAACGATGCAAATCTTGGGTTAATTAAACTTGAAGCTTTCTATTTGGGTTTTTCAGGTTCCAAAGTTGGCATTACATATTGCATAATAGATTTGCATACACATGTGTTACATATTGAAGAGGGGAAGTGGCATATTCAAGATCTTGGGTTGTTGTAATATATGATTTTAGATGGGGTTTTTTGAAAACTTGAACAAATATATGAATTCATTGAAACATTATGGTTTATTTTGAAATATTCTTGTATTTATGATAAATGTATAAAATTTATTATTTTAGGATTTTTGATGTTAATTTTTCTTGATTATATTATTTATTATTATTATCATTACTATTATCATTGTTATCATTATTATATAATATCCCTTTCAGAGAAAGAATTGATTTTTCTTAAAAGTATAACTATAAGATATTTTTAGAGAAAGTTTACAAAAAAGATCACTAACGACTATACACTATACTTTTAGAGAAGATTTTGATTGTATGTGAGCTCATATTAAGTGCAATATAACACAATCAATCACGAACAATAACGAATATGAATGAGTCAACGTAGTCGGATGATTGTATTGAATGAATATGAGAAGAGTCAATTACAGAGAGAGTTCCAATACGTACGGCTAGGTTAAACAAAATAACTCTCTTAATTCAAAATAATATAAACTATTCTATATATACCGTGCGGTATTTACACTTTAAGCCCTAGCTTTAATACAATAAAAATATAACCCAACAATCTTCCCCTTTGTATTAAAGTCGAAATGTGAACCGGATCAATCAATCTTGCGCAAATCGAAGATGAAGTCATGTCTTATCAAAGATTATCGGTGCAAGAGTCTTTCATCAATCTGTTTCATAACATCAATAAACTTTGCCTTCTGACTTGGTGTCATCTGCACATTTTCTTCTTCTCTTTACTCAGCCATGCAGTCATACGTCTTCAAACTCGGATAAGTGTTCCATCTGAGTAAGCAGCCAATTCACTGAGTCTAAGAAAACATTTCCGACGAGAATCATTGTAATGAATAACCCCAAGCTCTGGGTTCTCTAAAACAGTCATCACATCAAACTTATCAATGTCATCAAGATCGGTGTTTGGCTTAATCAAGTTAATCTTCAATATACGACTCTCAATGGCTATTTGAAAATCTTCAATAAAGCTCTGTAAAACAGTCTTCAGAACGTGTCTAATAATTGCCTCCAAGCCTAGTCTCTCATACCGTGTAACCTTACTTCGACTGTTCAAATCAACAAACATAAATTCCAAGTCTTCTACTATTAAGTTCTTGAAGTCGGCTTCAGTAAGTTTATAAATCTTCCCGTCCTGACGTACAACTTCAAACTTTGGTATTTGTTGAAACTGAATTATTTGATCTGAGTGATTCTGTATGCTGATCTTACTGACTCTGGATCCTGTACAGCACAGGTCATCATGTGCAAATGTTCTGTTATGTGACGAGTTTTCTTGTTGCTGACACGATGAAAAGTAGATTTATCTGGTACAATCACAGACTTATAAAATATCTTCGAACAGGTTTCTTCAGACCACGTCTCATGCTGAAATCCAGCTATCACCATGTCCCACATGGCTTTGTGATCAGGAAACTAGAAGTAATCTTTTTGAGGGCGTGTTGGGACTTGAGATGTTTACGAAGGAACATCTTCATAGAACTCAGTGACAGGAATCTCGGATTCTGGTTGCTCAGTAATGTCTTCTTTATGTTGAAGGATGAGATCATAGTCTTCCAACGAGAGTTTCTCGATATCTGTATCAGTATTCCATTCTCGAACTGCTTCTGTTAACTCTTGTTTATCACAGAATGTCGGTTCATTATCCTTCAACTGCAAATTGGGAATTACTGGCAACTCGGTCATTGTAATAACCCTAATTTAATTATTGGACTTGGTTTATGATTAGTGGAATTGATTAGTGGATTTGGGCTCTAAATATATGGATTTGGGCCTTAAACTAAAGCTATGGGCTGATTTCTTGAAAAAGCCTAAGCCCAAGTATATATAAAGAGAAGAGAGGAGGAAATTCAGCCATCACTCTCCCATTTTCAGATTTCAAGTGTGTGTTTTGTGTGTGAAACGTGGAGAGCAAGAGAAGGGAGAAGAAGAGGAGAAATCAAACACTCCATTGATGAGATCAATTGCTTTGACGGTTTTCAGGTATAAACTTCATCTTCTTCATCTTTAAGCTCATTTAGATCTTATGGGATGATTAGAATCATTGGGATTATGAGCTTTGATTGGTAATCATTTATTCTGATTCTCAAATCAATGGACATGAGATGAATATATGAAATAGAATGGTCATCTTCTTTGATTAGTTGTTGTTTCAATCATTTGGGTTGTTTTCAAGGAAAACCCACCATGGATGAACCTTGGTTCTTCATAAGGATTGAACCCATGGATTCAAATGGATGAAATTGGATTGGTGTATGTTTAGGAATGTAATGGGATAGTTTTGGGTTGATTCCCTATCATTATTATTGGTTTGGGAGATTAGAAATCAATATTGTAATGTTTTGGATTAAGATTTGGAGGTCTTGAGCTGCGGATATGAAGAAAACCCAAAACATAAATCTGTGCAGGTTGCGGGGCAGGTTTACCCGCGTTCGTACCCGCTCAGTCGGTTGTTGGGAAAATATGTGCGGGTTGCTGGGCGGGTTTACCCGCATTCGTACCTGCCCCGTCCACTGTTTGGCGCAACTTCGTCCATTTCGTTTTGTTTCGAGTCGGGGTTTGGACCTTTGAGTTAGGGGTTTAATTTAGGACTATTTTAGAAGGCTTTTGGAAGAATTGCTTGGGGTTAACACCGTTTTTGTATTGGCAAATTTAGGTGTTCGGTTTAGGAAGAATCCTTATAATTGGACTTTGGGACTCGTTGGCAACCATCAGGTGAGTTACCTTGACTTAAACTACACTTTTTGTCAAGGTTTGATTTATAAAACTGATTATGGTGATTTAAATTGGAAGCATGCTAAATGATTTATATTCCTTTCGGTTTACATAAATGTTATATGTTGGATTGGCCTGGATATCGCGATATGCCTAGGTAGAATGGACATGTACATAGGAAGGTAGGTGTACCTCGAGATGGTGCAGATCTCTTGGGAGTTGTAATTCGTACGCCTCGAATTCGTTTGAGGTATACGACGTACCCGCATGTGGCAAGTTTGCGAGTAACGTTTAATGAGTCATACGTGGCAAGTTTATGACTCAATTGGGTTGTTCTTCTAACCTTGTACATGGTCCGTATTTGAACTGTTGCTTCCTATTTTCTTTAAACTATTTATTTCTTCGGATTTAAATGCTTTGTTTATAACTGCGGTTTATTGGGAATTCACTAGACCTTGTGGTCTAAGCCTCGCTTTTTCAAATACTTAAACCATTTTCAGGTAAAGGCTTGGTCGAGAGTTCGTCCAAGGGAAAGGGTAGGATGTGAGCCGGTCGTAGAGGAGATCGGATGACATAGAGGCTTTCTTAGTTAATTATAATTCTCAACTGTGGATAGTTTTATTCCAGCTGCAAAAACCTTGAGATGTAATAGATATTAGACCTCTTTTGGTGTTTTAATTGTCTATTTATGTTGGATTTCAATTTATGGAAATCGGGTTGTTACAGTCATCACTGTTTCCGGAATTTCCGCGGGCTTTGCAACTGTTGGTGTGGTGTCAGTGAGTACCGAATCAGTCTGATGAACTTCATGTGTTGGTTGGGTGTCGGTAACAGGAGGCATATATGTATCATTCTGAACTTGTTGAACGGAGGGTGTTGAGGCATTGGTGACCTGTAGCAAATTAGTGCAGCAAATCTGATTAATTGAATAACAGACAACTACCTAATCGATTTGTTGTCAAACACCTTGAACCTAGTAGCCTTCAAATTGATGATATGCAGCCACAAAATAACGACAGCAGCAAGTAGACGTGGCAACAAATGAAACAAACAACCGCCACCTGTTGATTAAGGAGCACACCTTGGATTGCTTTTGACAAAGAACTACTGCAGCCGCAACTTTTGATCCCAACGCAAAATCCGATAATTATCGGATTCTAAAAACAAAACCAAGAATCAAAGCCACTAATATCTTAAGTTTTGATCACAGTTTACTATGGCTTCTCGTGAAAACTTGCAGCAATCGAAAATAATAAAATACCACACGCCTTTGACCACGAATTGGAAAATCAAACAGCTTGCGAGAAAATCCGATAAAATGAATGGATTTGTGATAAGAGCAGAATAAAGCCTAAGATGATCGAACTTTGAACAGAATCGGATGGTTATCAAATTGTGGGTGAAATCCGTTTGTTATTCTAATTCGATAACTGCAGATTCGACAATGATCGGATTGTAGGTAAAACTCGATGGTATCGGATGAGTTGGGTTTTCGAAGAAGAGTGATGTGTTTTAAATTTATATCGCAAGCGTACGGATGTGTAGCATACGGAGTCGATCACGAGGAGGCGATGGACTAAACATGGACTTGTTCTAAACTATGGCCTAGCTACGGGAAATCATCATTGTTTTGGATTTTTTTTATTAAAATATGCTAAAAAATGACGAGACAATAAAAATAAAAAGAGATAATGGATATCAGGTAACATCAACTTCGGATTTTCAGTAATGATGAGGATTTGTTTTGGAAAATTACTTTAACCCTCTTTCGAGGTGAAAAAGCTTTTCTAACCAAGACATATACTTACTTTCGCAGTATGCGTACATTGGGAAAAAACATTATAATTAAAACAAATATTTTCCCCAATCTACGTCCCTAACTATTTTCATGTTAGGACCGTATTCATTGATCAATTTAATCTCAAGTTAAAATCAAACTATCGTTTGTATCAAAACTTACCGGGTTAACTAAAAACATTTTATAAAAATTGGTTAATCAAACACTAACTTTCAGTATACGAAAAATTAACCAATTAAAACTCAATAGTTATTATAAAAACAAGAGTAAATTACGATTTTCGTCCCTATGGTTTGATGTTTATAACTATTTTCGTCCCTGGTCTTTGAAAATTGCTTTTATCGTCCTTGTGGTTTCCATTTGGTTTCGTTTTTCGTCCCTCACACTAATTTTATTAAATAAAATATTTAAATTCAGGATAATTTGGTCATTTTACATTTTGTTTTATTTTTCCTTTTCTTTTATTAAATTAAAGCATATAGAATAATTAAAATAAAAACAAAACCTAACTTCACGGTCACAGCCACTCCCACCTGACCGGCTGACCCCACCCTCACCCAGACTGATTCTCCGGTGAATTCTCCCCCATTTTTCCCGGTGAACTCTCACCATTTTTTTCCGGTGAACCCCACGATATGTTTTCATTCCTAAAAACAACATTAAAATCTCAATGAACGTCGACGTCGAACTTTAAAAACCCTAAGTCAGATTCAACCTAACAAATCCCCTAAATTGGCCCCTTCACCGGTCGGTCAAAACTTTTTTGAATCCAACAAAAGTGATCGATCAAAACCCAGATGGAGATGGAAGGTCTCAGGATTCAAGAAGTGAAGAAAACAACCCAGGTCGGAGATTTTTGCAAGAAGTGATTCCGTTCACAAAGCACTTCTCTCACTGTCTCTTCGCCGAAGGCGACAGAGATCTGCTTGAGTTTGATGAATGCCGGTGGAATTCAAGAGTCGTCAGAGGTCTTTATCAAGAAATTGAAAAAGATAGAAACTTTAATATGGGAATAGAAATAATCCAGAGTGGTTGGGTGGTTTTAACTTTTTATGTGAAACTTAAAAAAGAATAAACTCTTTGATGACATTAGAGGTAATGGTTGGTGGTGGCTTCCAGCGGTGATATATTAATATGGTGGTTTTAGGATTTTTTTTTTTTTGGAGGTTTTCGATTGATGATATAACAACCCATCATTTGAAACTGGAAAAAAATTGAGAATTTGAGTTGATTTCATTTTGGGGTGTGGTCTGCGGTTTCCAGTGAGGAGAGAAAGTGAAGTTTATCGGCAGTAGATCATGGGGGAAAAGTAGGAGGAAGAGGGAGAATAAGATGTTGCAGGTAGTGGGGAAAAAAGATGGGTTTGAAAAAGATGGTAAGAAAAAAAAAATGTTGCAGATAAGAGGAAGAAGGTGGGTAGATGGAGATGGGGCCAAGGAGATTTGTGGTTAGGTTAGATTTTTGTTTTTTCTTATTTCTTTTATTTTATAAATATTCTATTAAATAGTACGATTGTTCCCAAAATTCAATACAAGTACAATAATAGATAAAATAATTAAATATAAAAATTTAAATAAAAACTAAAAAGACTATATTACCCTTTAACATAACAGAATTTTTTAATTTTATTAGGGTGAAGGACTAAAAAAGTAACATAATGTAAACCATAGGGACGAAAAAAGCAGTTTTTAAACCACAGGGACGAAAATCGTTATAAATACTAATCCACAAGGACGAAAATCGTAGTTTACTCTAAAAACAATTGATCAATATCACTATGTCGATTCAAAGTGACGGTTACCCAGATAAACGCAAACTAAACTAAATACAAAAATAAGTAAAAATAAAACAATAAAACAAATCTAAGAAAGTAATAAAAAAATTAAAGAACATTGCAAGAAATTAAAAGGCATAGGGCAGAGAAATAAGGAGATAAACATTAAAAATATATTGAAACATAAAAATAATAAAGTAAGGAGAAAACGAAACGTTACAACGGATGTCAAATGCCGAATGAGAATTTGTCACATTCCATCTTCATCTTCAATCCATCAAAATGATTGCATCTTCATCCAATCTTCATCGGGTTCAAGAAATAAGAAAACGACAAATCTAAACCTAAACCTAAACATAAATTTAAACTAAAAATGATTAAAATAGCAAAGGAAGAATCAAATAAAAAAACCTAAAACTACAACAAAAACTAAGAAAAATGAAAAAGCAAAGAAAATTAAAAAGAAACGGCAAGCGCCGTGGGGGGAAGAGAAGAGGAAGTTTTAAAAAACCTAAAATCATATATTTATATAAACTATTTCCAAAACAGCCCCTCAACTTCGATGCTCTTTCAAAATCCACCTTCTGTTTTCTATTTCATTCATAAGTGCCCCACTATCTTCATATTTTTTGACTTGATTCACCAACAAAAATCCATCTTCATCCATGTCCACGTTTCAGTGCAAAATACCTGTCAAAACCCGACAAAACCACAAAAATACAAATGTAATATCTCCAACGAAGATTATACGGAAACTAACTAAAAATATAAGAAAATCTACGTGGAAACAATTAAACTACAGGCAAGATGCAATTATAAACTAATATGAATGCATGTAAAAAACGCACGTAACAAAGAGTATTGATAATTCAGATGCAAACTTTATCAAAGACAATTTGTGATGATTATGAGTATCAAAAGATGTCTATATAGAATAAAACACAAACCCGAATGCAAGAACACAAAAAAACTGATTAATTTTTGGGAAATTCCGATTTTTCTTGAAGAACACGTTGATACAGTGAAACCAGAAATCATAAGATTAAACGCAAAAACAATAGATTTTGTTATGAAAAATCTACGAAACTCAATCAATAGAACAGTCTAATCGATTATGATAAGCAGATTCAAAGAATTTCAATCAATCGACGAAGAACACAGTAACTAGAAAAACCAGAGAAGTCGATAAAAAGAAAAAGGATACCTGGATCAAATCGTTCTATCTCTTTGTTCTGATACCAATTGTGAGCCCAGATTAAGTGCAATATAACACAATCAATCACGAATATGAATGAATCAACGTAGTCGGATGATTGTATTGAATGAATATGAGAAGCGTCAATTACAGAGAGAGTTCCAATACCTACGGTTAAGTTAAACAAAATAACTCTCTAAATTCAAAATAATATAAACTATTCTATTTATACCTTGCGGTATTTACACTTTAATCCCTGGACTTCAATACAATTAAAATATAACCCAACATTGTATCTAAAAGTAATTTTTAGAGAAGGTTTACGAACTACACGATATTGTTAGAGAAAGGTTGCATAAATTGTCACTAAACCTTATACCTTTAGGGGGCGTTTGGTTCGCAGAATGGAATTGGATGGAATGGAATCTGTCAAAGGAATTTGACTTTGAAGGAATTAGAATTGGAATATTGTCAGATTTGACCAGCTGTTTGGTTGACAGAATTGGAATAGAATCTGTTGAAAGAATTGGAATCTGTCTGTTTGGTTCACAGAATGTAGCTTTGGAATTGGAATGAAATTCCAGTAAATGACTAAAATACCCTTTTTATTAAGTTTAATTTTTTAAACTAAAATTAGTTTAATAAAATAATTATTAATTACTTCAATTTTTTTAACACTAAAAATAATTTGAGCTTTTTTACAGCTAAAAACTGTATAAAACAGCCAAAAACTACAGAAACTGCTAAAATAACAAAAATCATATTTTTTTATAGCAAAAATAGCTAAAAACTGTAGAAAAAAGCAAAAAACTACAGCAAGAGAACATCTGTTAGGGCAAGACATATTTTAGTTGTTGCAGGAGACGATGGAGAACCTAACTGCTAGGGGTGAGGAAAAACCGAACTGAAACTGAAAAAAAAAACCGAGAAACCGAAAAGCCGAAAACTAAAAAACCCCCCGAAATACAAAACCGCAATCAAAAACCCGAAAATTGAAAAAAAAAACCTCGAAAAAACTGAATCGAACCGAAATCGAAAAACCGAAAACTGAAAAAACCCCGAAAAAGCCGAACCGAAAATCCAAGTGAATGGGTGTCGGCTTCAATTTTAAGAGATTAGGGTTTAGTTATTTTTTTAGGATGAGGGTATTTTAGGTATTAGGAATATATCAAATTCAATTCCATAGAAATCCCATGGATAACCCAAGGAATCTCAAATGTCCCTTTTTTGGAATTCTTTAAAATTTAACAAATTCCAATTCTTGAAAATAGTGAACCAAACAAAGGAATTGGAATCTGGTCAATGGAATCAGATTCCAATTCCACCAGATTCCATTTCATTCCAGCGAACCAAACGCCCCCTTAGAGAATATTTTTCAAAACCTTTTTTTAAATGTTAAAAAGGTCACTATTGCAAAATTTTAAACAAGCTTTTTGGAAAAATAGGCCAACCTTTAAAGAGCTTTTAAAGAATATCTAAAGCAAAAAAAAAAAACTTCACCGAAGGTTAACGTAAATGTATTACAATCGGTTGATTATTGTTGAAAGATGTACGTATTGTTGCTTTTTCTGAATTGCATTTTTTTTAAATTGACTTATAAGGCTAGCTTATTTATGTATTGCTAATAAATTATCTAAAATACATTAATAACCTAAGAACACGAAATATTGCACCTCCGAAATATTTTAGCCCCCCTTAAATATACCTTTTTCTTTGCTAATTCTTATCAATCATCACCTTTTAATTCCATAGACCAAAAACAAGGTTCAGTGGGCATGACCCACTTGATTGATTCTCTAACTAAAACAAAACACAGCTTTCCATAAAGCCAAGCATACATACAACTTGCATAGACTTAATTACCACATCTGGTCAACCGTACCTCTATTTAATTTCCAAGAAACCACCACCCCCATTCATCCCACCCTCCTGAACCTTCTTGCCCCTTAGCTACTATATAACCACCCTTTACACTGTAACCATATATCCATATATTCACATCTAGCAACTCAACCTCCATTTCCTCATTCCAAAAAGATCAAAAAAAATCTTGAAACCTAAAAATGGCCACCAGTTTGAACATGTTGCCAGAAGACTGTCTTTCTACTATTCTATCTCTCACATCTCCAGCAGATGCATGTAGATTAACGACTGCATCTTCCTCTTTGAGATCGGCTGCCGAATCCAATATAGTTTGGTCTAGATTCTTGCCATCTGATCTGCTAAGTATTATATCGAGAGCACATTCTCAACTCGACTTTTCTTCAAAGAAAGAACTCTATTTCCGGCTTTGTGATTCAGTTCTCATAGATGGTGGAATTAGGGTGAGTTTGTGGTTCAGTTTTTTAATTGGGTTTTTTTTTGAAGAATTGAATTTGAAGTCAATTTTCTTTAATTGATTAAAGTATTGATTTTGTTTTGTTTAATCCATGCAGAGCTTTTCATTAAACAGATTAAATGGGAAAAAGTGTTGTGTTCTGTCCGCAAGAGCACTTTCTATTTCCTTAAGCAATGAACCAAACCATTGGAGCTGGACATCCCATTCTACATCAAGGTTAGTTAAATGAACCAAGAAGTCAAAGTTTGACTTTTTGTCATCAAATGTCTTTTTTTAATCCCAGAATTTTCAAGAAAAACAGTAACATTTTTGTAGCAATTATTTACTTACACATCTGTATATAGATATATATATATATATATATATATATTGAAAAATACTATATTTTTTTAGATGAAAATTAGAATGATGCTCAAGTTGAATATCTAAAGTAACCCATTTGACTTTTTGTATGTTAAAAGTGAATTATGTTCATAAACAAGTACAATGACTTTAACTTCTATAATCAATATTATAATGTTCAAGAAAAACGTACTAAATTTCACTTAATTATCATGAATTACAGATTTTCTGAGGTGATTGAGCTAAAAACGATATCCAGCATAGAAATCGAAGGAAGGATAACCACCGAAAACTTATCTCCTAACACGAAGTACGGTGCTTATCTCATCATAAAAGTTTCTAATCATGCATTTGGGTTAGACTCGATTCCATCTGAGACATCAGTATCCATGAATGAATACTCGGTTACCAACACCGTGTATTTATGCCCTCTCGACAACAAGAAGCAACAACTTGGGTCCTTGTTTTTCATGAACCGAAGACGAATGATGGAGAAACGGGTGATAGAAGGAGAAGGCCGACGTCCGAGTAAGAGAGAGGATGGGTGGATGGAAATCGAGCTTGGAGAATTCTTTGTTGGAGAAAAATTTAAGGAGGTTAAGATGAATTTGATGGAAGTTAAGGGTCACCAACTTAAAGGAGGACTTATTATCGAAGGAATTGAAATCAGACCTAAATGTTAACCCTAATATTACAATTTATTCAAGATTACTTAACAAATTACAAGAAATACAATTAAGTTTGCTTGAAAATCAAGCAATTGTGTAAAAAGTAATAATTCTTTATTCATTTATGTATATGTAATTCTTTAATGGCATGCAATCAATATATTATACATTCTTTTCTTTATTTTAACATATGATGTAATATCCTTGACTGCTTATATTAAACTAAAGAGCGTATTCATAGAAACTTCCATCAGTAAACGCTTGAGTGTAGACTTTATATACTTTCCATTGAAATAATACGTGGATAACATTTGGTTACTATATTATAGTGCCCGAACTTAGAGAAAAATGAAAAGAACAATTAGCATGCTTTGTGAACAACTGAACATATATATATATATTTTCAATTTAAAAAATACGTCCAAAACATTTGGTTGCTATATATATTACATCCCCGGAACTTATAGGCAGATGAAGAACCATCAGCATACTTGTAAATTATCATAAAACAAAATTTAAACCGGCATTGACGTACTACTTATCTTGATAAAGTTTCAATCGTTCAAGGCTCAAGCTATATAATCTGCGTGCTTGTCAATTTTTATAACAAATGCAATGTTTTACAAAATATATACAAATAATAAATATGTTATATTATTGATCTAACAATAAAACACTCAATAAACACATATTAAAACATGTAAATTAAAATCAGTAATTGAAAGTTTTCTTATGACAAATTCATGATAAAGTAAGGTTATTATAAACACATATTAGTGATACTGAGAAACGTATCCTCAACTATTAAAGTTTGATTTAAAAATAATTATAAAAAAACAATATGATACGATCGTATTGACCGGCTTATTTCTAATAAAAATAAACGTTAAATTATTAAATCGTAATAATGACCATAAGTGTTCTAATCTTCTAGATCAAGTAGGACATGTTCTTCATTGATTCCTGACGAAAATTTAAATTTCACAGTAATTAACAATAAAATACCATATATAATTATATAACGTTATTTAGGAGGGTGACTTGGTCATAAATGTACGTTCACCAATTCTCATTGACCATCTTATGAAATTGACCTGTTAAAAAGAATGAATATTAATTTAAGTAAATCAATTACAAACGCAGTGAAAACGACACATATACGTTATAAGATAATATCACTTTCTTCTAGTATATATTCATTTAATATAAACTATTAAATTGGTTTAGAATTGAAGCTGTTAATCAATATATATTAAATGAAATACCAAGGATGATGTTGCATAAGGGGAGTCAATTTGAGGGCATGAAGAGTATCCAGTCTTTGGGCTGGTCCAGTCAAAAGACTGGACTGGGACAGCGACGTATTAGTGGGTTGCCCTTGGATGCCCGATACCACCGGGGAGGCGTGTGTGCGTTGTGTTCGTGGTAGTCGTTTGTGGGTTCGATGCCGCTATGCCTTTAAAAAAATAAGAAATTTCGAAAAATTTCTTAAATATTGAATCATGGTTTCGAGTTCTATTATCACAAAATATTAACAGAAAAAGAACACTACTATAAAACTGATTATTTTTTACGACAATTTCCAACTGAAAATTCTGTTGGATAACTACCGACACATTTCTGGCGGCATTGATAATATAAACTTGCATTGACTTCCGATATTTGAGAATAAAATAATTTTTCTTCCGGCAAGATATCACTACTAGAAAATTGAGTATTTTCAACAAAATTTTCAACGAAAAATGTCGTTGAAAATTTTCTACGAATTTTAGAGGGATTATTGACATAACATAAATTTTCTACGAATTTTCAACGAACTTCCGTTGAAAATCTTTCACAAAATGCATTTTCAACCAAAAAAAATTTGACGAGACATTCTGTTGAAAAAGTTTTGGTTGAAAATGCATGTTTGTGAAAGATTTTCAACGGAAATTCGTAGAAAATTCGTAGAAAATTCGTAGAAAATTTATGTTCTGTCAATAATGCCTCTAAAATTCGTAGAAAAATTTCAACGACATTTTCCGTTGAAAACATCCCGTTGAAAATACTCAATTTTCTAGTAGTGTATTTGGCAGATTTTCGGTCGTACATAAAAATTAGAATTTTTAAAATTAATCAACTATAATTACATTATATTACCGGCGGAAGGAAGATGAGGATGTAATAACCCAAAACCTTGTTAAGTTCATTTGTTTTTTATAATGTATGGATGGGTTGTAATCCTCAAACTTCAGGGACTGAAGGTGTATTTAGTGAAAAATGGATCAATATGGGTTGAAACCCTTCCCATTTGGGAGAAACGACTAAATATTTAGTGTGTGTTTTGTGTGTTCGAAATTGGAAATTTAAGAGAGCAAAGGAGCAATTACTGATTTCAGGTATAAATCATTAAATCCTTTATCTTCTTCCTCTTCATTTGGGTCATTTGGGTCATTTGGGTCATTTGGGTTAATGAATGATTTGAGAGTGTAGTGTGCGTATTGTTGAATGCTTGTTTAGAGTTCTAAATCAACATTGTAAATGATTAGTGTTATCTCATATCATTTTGGGAGTGAAATCAATCAAAACCTCCATGGATGAATCTTGATCATCAAATGAGGATATTAATCTATGGGTTTCCATGATTGGAATGGATTGATAAGTTTTTGGGGATTGTTCCTAAGTGTTTTGGGTGAGTTTTGAGTCTTAATATTGAAGGAAATCGATTTGGGTTTTGGTTTTGGCTTCTTCTTCACGAAATGGGTTTTTGCAGTAAATAGTGAAGAAAGCGGATTCCATGCGAGTTGTAACCCGCCGGCAACCCGCTTTGTCGGCTGTTTGAGAATTTTCAATATTTTGTTAAAGTTTAGTTAGGGGTCATAGCTTGGGTTCTTATTTGAGGGGTTTGTAAGTGAGTCTTTTTGGTTTGTAAACTCATGATTTGGTAACCTCAATTCAAGTGTTCAGTTGGGGAATCCATAGGACAAAAGTATGCTTAGAGGCTTGGCATTCAGGTGACTTCCCTTCGTGTGTTAAATTAAATAAATGGTTGATTATATTTTCTTATAAATGTAACCTTTTAATTACGGGAAGTGTGTACCCGATCAAAGGCAGGTGTGGGCCCGATTAAATAATCACAAGTGTGAGTGACTATTAGTGTGTTTTACTGTTGCAACACATATCTTTCAAGTGTGTTCATGTATGAGTTAATATTCATGACGAACCTTTTTAACTCATAAATGTCATGCATACTTAACTGTTATTTGAGGGAATTCACTGAGTCATATGGTCTAACCCTCTTTTTTATAAAACTGAAAACCTTTTCACATAAGCATATGGTTGAGAGCTTTAGTAAGGGCAAAGGGAAGATGTGAGCTTGGGAGCTAGAAGTGAGGCAATACTCGTGAATAGATAGTTGCCTAGTTGAATTAAGTTCCGTAATAATCTCAGTAGCTAAATTATTTCCGCTGCAACTCTTGAGATTAAGTTTAATTGTTGGGACCTATTTACCTTTGTAATTGCTACTTTTAAAGCAATGGCATGATATATACTTATTTTAGAATGGTGGTTGTTGCAAGTGGTATCAGAGCCAGGTTTAAGAGAATTAGGTGTCCGAGGAGCATCTAGACTTAGACTGAGGGATAGGTGAGACTGAGATTTAAGTAGAAAAGGGTAGAGTGTGTTTTGACCGGTGAGAGTAACGATAGGGTAGATAGGACCATGGTGTAAGGTAAATTCGGAATCACATCTGACCAATGTAATTGTGAATTTATAGGTACATGTAAGTTCTTGAATACCTTGTTGTGATCTAACTGGTTGTTTCTTATATGATGTCTTTTTTCAGTAGCAAGAAGTATGATGTGTGGTTCTGTGAGATCGGCAACAATGAATACCCGTGGGAGGGGTAGAGGAAGGGGACGTGGAACCCGATGAGGTGCAATTTCTATGGGTGCTCTTGAGGTTGGGGCTCGAGGCCGGGGTAGAGGTCGTACACGTGGTCGTGGAGTGGCGATCGAGCTGCTAAATGAGCCGGCGGAGTCAATCCAAGAAAGTTCTGTGAGCGTGCGTGGTGGAGACGCGGTAGAGGAAGGGGTCACAACCAAGGACAAGGGGTTGTGGCCAAAGAGGATTTCAACGCGGGAATGGGGAAACACTAAGGCGACTATCAAGCCTTGATGGGTAAACCACAATCTTCGAATGCAACAATTCCATGTGAGAATGAGGTGCGAATAGGTTTAAAGAGAATTAAGACCGTGATAGCTCATCCCACAAGACTACTCTCGAAGAAGAGAAGTCAAGTGAGGTGACAAAAGGGTGCACTTATTATACATTCCTAACATGCAAACCTCCTACTTATACGGGAAAGCGTAACCTGGTGTTTTGCTTTACAATGGGTTAGGGATATGGAGGTGGTGTTTAATACCAGTGGGTGTGCGAAAACGGACAAGGTGTCACATGCTACTACTATGCTTAATGCGGAAGCTCGTTGTTGGTGGGATTTAGAGAGTGGCAAGATTGGTACGGGAGCGACTAAGAAAACTTTGTGGGAGAAATTTGTGGGATTGTTCAAGAACAAGTATTGTCCTAAAACCGCTATAAAACAACTTGAAGAAGAGTTCTTACACTTAGATCAAGGGGACATGACTATCCAAGAGTACACCGCAAAGTTCTTGGCTAAATATCGTTTTGCTGAAGCATACGTTTCAACCGAGGAACGAATTATGGATCATTACATTTGGGGCTTGAAGGCTTCAATAAGGGAGTTGGTGATGACAATGAACACGTCAACATTTCAATTAGCGGTTGATGCAACCGAAATGACTTAAAGGGAAAAGAACCATCAAATGATGGAAAGGGGTACCGAGAATAAGAAGTGGAAAGAGGTGTCAAATGACCCCAAGAAAGCCAAGTTCTCTAAGAATGATAACCGTGGAAGCCAAAGGTTCAGAGAGAAACCGTGTGGGAGGAGTAACCGTGTACATCGTGGAAATTCTGCCTCGGACCCGAAGGGATGTTTCAAGTGTGGAAAGGTGGGACATATGGCTAGAGAATGTTCCAACTCGAGAGCATGTTATCAATGTGGGTCTTTGGAGCATTTGAAGCCAGATTGCCCTCAATTGAAGAAGGGAACGATGAACAACTATAGTGGCGGACGTGTCGGTGGAATGGAGAGGAAAGTGGAAGCTCCACGAGCTCAGGTACGAGCTTTTTAGACGACTAATGCGGAGGCGGAGGAGGCACCTGAGATGGTGACAGGTACCTTTCTTATTAGTTCAACTCATGCCAAGGTGTTATTTGACTCGACTGCGAACCGTTCTTTTGTATCAACTACTTTTATGAGGCTTTTGAATGTTAAGTCCAAGCGGTTGGATCATAGGTTCGAGGTAGAAATCACCGATGACAGGCGGGTGGTGATGAAAGAAGTTTTAGAAGGTTGTAGTATTAGTATAGAGGATTGCCCTATCCCTTTATTATTGTACCATATGGCAATGAGTGAATTTGATGTAATCGTGGGAATGGATTAGATGGCTAGCAACAACGCGTACATTGTGTGTAAGAAGAAATTAATTCGAATCACCTTACCGGGAGGAAGATATGTCGTGATCTATGGTGATCGAAGCGAGAGGAAGTCGTGTGTTATTTAGATGCTAAAGACTAGACAATGTCTAGGGAAGGGATGTCAAGGATTTACGACTTATGTGATTGACACCAAAAAGAGAGAAAAAGGGAATGGAGGAAGTACCCGTAGTAAAAGAGTTTCCCGAGGTATTCCCCGATTATCTTGTCGGATTACCTCCGGATCAAATGGAATTTAGAATCGATTTGGTGCCCGGAGCCGCACCAATAGCTCGAGCATCATATCAATTGGCACCGGTGAAAATGAAGGAAATGATGACTCAACTTCAAGAGTTGCTTGATAAGGGTTTTATTCGCCCCAGTACATCGTCATGGGGAGCACCGGTACTTTTTGTTAAAAAGAAAGACGGGTCTATGTGAATGTATATTGATTATTGTGAGTTAAACAAGGTGACGATCAAGAATAAATATATGTTGCCTAGAATAGATGATTTGTTTGATCAACTCTAAGGAGCAAGTTACTTTTCAAAGATAGATTTGAGATTCAGGTACCATCAGTTGAAAGTGAGGGAGAAAGTATCTAAAACGGCTTTTCGAACAGGGTATGGTCATTACGAGTTTCTAGTTATGCCTTTTGGCTTAACGAACGCTCTAGCAACGTTTATGAATTTGATGAACCGTGTGTGTGGTTCATTGTTAGACAAGTGTGTGGTTGTCTTCATTGATGATATCTTGATCTACTCTCGGACGGAAAGTGAGCATGAAGGACATCTTCGTTTAGTGTTGGAATTGCTAAAGCGTGAGAAGCTTTATGCGAAGTTTTCAATGTGTGAGTTTTGGTTGCGAGAAGTTCGGTTTCTAGGACATGTGGTGTCCGAAGTCGGAATCAAAGTGGATCCGGCAAAGATAGAGGCTATCAAGAGTTGGGTGCCATCGAGAACACCGTCAGAGGTGAAAGTTTCTTGGGTTTAGCGAGGTACTATCGGAAGTTCATTCAAGACTTTTCCCAAGTAGCGACACCGTTGATCTCATTGACCAAGAAGAACATCAAATTTGATATTTATTATTTTTTATATATGAATACTTTAATTTCATAAATTGAAAATATGCTCTCGATCGAGAAGTTGTTTATATCATTTAATAAAACATCAAATTATTATTATTATTATTATTATTTTGAGCTCTAAATAACCTAAAATCAAAATTATTGATGGTGAATCTTAAACTCTTCATTAAAAAATCAATTATCAATATATGCAAATTAATTATAGAAGAAATGCATTTTATCTTAACTTAGTCTGATACTTTTAATTTTTTTTTTTTGATATTTGATTTGAGTATTTTAAAAAACTTGAATTGTGAATTTGTTTGGTTAGTCCACATTAGTGATAAGATGATAGATTAGAGATTATATTCAAGTAAAGGATGGGGATATGTTTGAAATGTATAAAGGTGCATTTTCTAAAAGAATAACAGAACTGATGAATTAACTTTATATCAAATGAAATATCGGTTTTTTTAATTTACAATACGACATCTAAAGAATTAGAGTCCTTCAATTATTTTTTAGTTTATCCACACGGTACAACGTTTGATACACAACACTAGTCTTATATTATCATGAAATATTTCTAGCATGAAATAATTAATTACTACTAAAAAACACTCTTATTAAATTATACTTAAATGTTGTATTTATGAAACATGGAAATAACTATTATCGTTTTATGTTATTTGTTTCTATAATTTTCTTATTGTTTCAAGTTGAAATTATAACGATAATATCAGTGACATCCAATTTAGAGTACAATTAAAAGATGATTAGATGTCACCGTCACAATCCATAAAAATCTTGACACCTCCATTGGATAAGATTGTTTGAATATAAAAATATCTTATATTATAAAGTATTTAAAACAACTAAAATTTATTTCAAGTACTAATATATATTATTTAAAATTCTTGATTACAAGTAAATTGAATACAAGTATAAGTTATTAAAGTTTTATGTTCGAATTCATGTAACCAACTATATATAAAATACATGATACATATCTTATTTTAAATATTAGAAATTTAAAATATAATTAGAATAATGATTGAGTTCTAACAGAATACTTAATTATCATCATTATAAAAATTTATACTATTAAACCAAAAATAAATTACTTCGTTATTAAATCCAAATTAAGTTATAATAAAAAATTAAATTAAAAAAATTACACAAAATTAGTTAATTTTATACTAGTTAATATCGATATATGTTTTTCAAAATTTTATGATATCCTTAAATTTATATTTAATTTAAATATAAAAACATTATCTCTTTCTCTAAACCATATAAATTAAAACCGTATTATAACACCCATATAAACATAGAATGAATAAAACATTAAAATCGAAATGTATCTTGTTTCATTTATCTTCTATTGTTGTTATATGCATTTTTACCGTCGGAGTCCATACAACGTTGACAACTTCATTTAAAGGTTGCCTAAATGCACTCTTTTATATATATATATATATATATATATATATATATATATATAGAAATAGGTTCATGCGAGAACGGTAACAATTTACGAGAATGCAAGGACAATCCTTAGCCAATCATTTTGCACATGAAATTTTTCATGTACAAAATCACATATGATTAATATACAAAATCATATATGATTCACATACAAAATCATATATGATTAGCCGAAATTTTTCCGGCAGCAAAAGTCACGGTTGTCATTTTTGATGTCAGTACAAAATCACATATAATTTTGTACATAAAAAAAATTTCATGTACAAAATGATTGGCTGAGAATTGTCCTCGCATTCTCGTAAATTGCTACCGTTCTCGCATCAACCCGCCTCTATATATATATATATATATATATATATATATATATATATGTATGGGCGGGTTCAAATGAGAACTCAAACTTGGTTGTGAACGTGAGGACAAATGAGAGTCCGACACGTGTCCCATTCAAAGAAATATTATAGTATATATTCAGTCTGAATATATAAAGAAACATTCAGTCTGAATATTCATTTGTATATTCAGTCTGAATATTGCTTATTTTGACACGTGTCACGCCCTCATTTGTTCTCACGTTCACAACCAAATTTGAGTTTGCATTTTAACTTTCTTCTATATATATATATATATAAAGAATAAAAAGAGGAAGGTTCAAATGAGAACTTTGCATTTTTAAAGGGACAAAGAGACACATGTGGATCACATATGATGTGGGTCCCACGTCATATGTGGTCCACAATTTGTTCCTTTGTTCCTTTAAGGAGGGGTAGTTCTCATTTGATCTCTCCCCTATATATATATATATAAACAACCGTTATATATATATATATATATAGAGAGAGAGAGAGAGAGGGAGAGGGAGGTTCTTCTATACCCCAGTTAAAAGTTACACCCCGTGCACCCAATCAAAACCTCCCACTATATAGTGAATTTCATAACATTCTTTATTTCATAATACATTTCATATCATTTAGGATCAAATGAAACAAGCTCGTTATGGAAAAAAATGGATAAAAAGTTGTGAAAATCAGAAAATTAAATGATATGAAATTCACTTTAATATTTCATAACATTTAATATTTTCTGATTTTCACAACTTTTTATCTATTTTTTTCATAACGAGCTTGTTCCATTTGATCCTAAATGATATGAAATGTATTATGAAATGGAGAATGTTATGAAATGGATCATGAAATGGACGGTTTTTGTAACACCCTCCCTTACAACGACACAATATTGTCCGCTTTGGCCTAAGCCGCACGGATTTGTTTCTGGCGGCCTGACGAAGACTTCCTAGGGGGTCACCCATCCTGGTACTACTCCTACACAAGCACGCTTAACCACAGAGTTCCAAGAACCTTCCTTGCGTGTGGCCCCAAAACGCGTTGTGTTTAGAAAGGCCAAGGTTTACTTATGAACCCAGCATCACTCCTGTCCACGACCGATATGGGATCTACCTAAGGTGTTACAAACACACTCCCTTAGGGACCCATCGTCCTCGATGAGGATTGCCCCACATCCCGAACGGCACAGGAGCGGCTCTGATACCATTTGTAACACCCCGTCTTACCACAACATAATATTGTCCTCTTGCGTTTGTTTTGTGTATGTTTTGGAAGTATGTAGGTGTTCTTGGAAGGATTACACCATGGATCTAGAGGTGTAATCAAGGATCTAAAGTCTTCACCGAATGGAACTTGGTATTGGGGTAAAACCTAGATTTAGCTTAAATCTAGCAAGGTGAGTTCAAGATACTTTGTGAAAACTTTGTACATGCCAAAAATGTCCATTTTAATCATTAACATATTTTACTTGCTATTTGTCAAGTATTTGAGTATTTTGATAATATGCAGTTATTTGATATAAATGGTTTTATAAATCTTACAAACGTTATATTTGGATTTTGACACTTTGATGGATAAAGCATATTGCATGAGAGGTTTTGATGTTTTATTTATAAATGGGGATTATTTGGTGTCAATAATATTTTGAGGATATTGGATTTATAAACCTACAGAATTTACATGTTATGGCATTATGGGACATTTTATAAAAATACATGAATATGAGTTCATTTGGAAAAATGGTGCGTCTCAACTAGTGTTTCCGGTTATTACATAAATGTTAAGTTATAGATCATTTGCTCGATTTTGACTAAAATGGGTCTCATGGACATTTGTCCGAGTTGAATAATATTTTACCCGTTTTGGGTGCATTGGTCATTCATTTAGTGTCGTGTAAATTTATGTCTTCCCAACTTGAGAAATAATTGATTATTGGAAAATAAATTTTAAGCAAAGAGTTGGTGTTGGGAAATTGTCAATATGTCTTGCTTGACGCATTTGATTTATAGACTAGAATGTAATGGATCCATGGGCATATAAGTAGGTCTTTAATCGGGATTGTCGTCCCCTTTCGGTCAGCGTATAGGATCATCGAGAGCCGTACATTGATTGTATTATTGGTTGACACCAATAGCCTTTGATCCTTACGTGGGTGCTAACTAAGATCATCGAGAGCCGTACAATATTGTATTATTGGTTGACACCAATAGCCTTTGATCTTTAGCACGAGCTCTAAGACTGGAATCATCGAGAGTCGTACATAAATTGTATTATTGGTCGTCACCAATAGTCTTTTATTCCTAGGGAAAGCTCTTAACATTTAAAAGTGGCTCACTTATGTGTTCCGTCACTACAAATGGTAAATCGGGTCTCCCCCGATATCGTCGGATATTTTTATCCCTTTCAAAGGTACGCATGAGTTAATGGTTTATAAATATGGTCAAAATTATGTTCCTATCTTTACGTTTATAAACTTATTCACGGTCGTGTGAGTATTGAGATTTGGTATCACGTTAAATGAGTATTTCTAGTTAAATCTTTCACTTCTAATGTCATTTTGGTTTAAAGCTTTTATTTATGGAATTATTGTATTTGGGGAAAGACGTTGCTTTTATAATAAGGTTATTTCCTTTGAGAATTATATTTTATCAAGCAAACCTTTTGGTTTCAAATCAATCATAAATATGTTATAAAACTCTTGAGCTCACTAGGCGTTAAGCCTAACCCTTTTTCTTTGTCGGCATGTGCATCAGGTTATCGTTGGGGTTGATACTAGAGACACGTGTGGACTTGAGTACTAGGAAGTGGCACGATAAAGATTAGACTATTGGTGACATTTTCCGCATTCGGAGATAGCGACTCTTATTTGTTTAGTAACACCCAACCATATGTAAGTCTTGTATAAGACTTGATTTGTTTGTTTTTGAGGTTTATTACTAATGTTGGTTTGAGGAAAGTTAATATTGATGTAATATTATAAATTTTAAATTAGTCGCTCTTTCCAGATTTGAAGATGTTACAAGTTGGTATCAGAGCATAAGTTTGAGAGATTTAGGTATTGATTTAGATGGCTAGACTCAAACTAGCATATTGATTAAGTGATCAGATGTGAGATTTCACAAATTAGACACTTTAAGATAGGATGTTTGGAGGTTAATAGATGCACTAGAATCGACAATCGTGATGATGGTAACAAGGATCCGCATGTGAAGTAAATTTTTATTATTATCCGGTCGGTGATAATATGAATTTACCGTTACGTGTGTGTGTTTGTGACGCATTGTCGTGGTGATCGATGGGGTAGTAAATGAGTTCTTATTATATGACCGTTGAATGAATTGATGCTTGTAGCAATGTCACTTCGAATGACATATAAGTATGGTGATTACCTTAAGCCGACCATTTTGGATCAACAATAATGGTTAGTTATGAACCATAAGCTTGTTGAATCAACCTTATTCCGAGGGGAATTTGTTAATTGATGGATTTGTGTTGGATGATGGTCTTAAGATATGAAGTTTTCCAATGTCGGTCTTGTGGTAGACTTGGCGGTTGTGGTTCTAAGACTTCGGGTTCCGACTGGATGCATGCACGACATTTGTTTTAGAAAATAAATTGCAAAATTATTTCGGATTTGTCAAAGGAGTAATTACTCTGAAAAATGTTTTGTGGCACACTCAAGAGTGTAGCCATATCTTGGGATTTGTTAAATCGTTTTAGTTGCACGAAAGTTGCATTACTTATTCACTAAGAACTTAATTCGTATATTTTGCTAAAATTGCAAACTTTGAAATTTATATCTCATGAGAGTTTAAACTTGAAACTAACCTAAATTGTTTCGCTGGTTTCGACAAAACGTACACATATCCTTTTTAAAAGATTTTGAGAAATCATTTGGTGTACGTGAGTTTTGGGTCAAGGTTGAAATGCATGAACTACCGTACCTTCTACGGATGTTTACGAGTTTCATTCAAATTTTGGGTGTGTAATGATCATGAGGCAATTATCAGATTTTTTTGGAATTTTATGAGTTCACTTTATCATCGGTGTTGTGTTTGAGAGTTTATTAAGATTTTATGTCACGTCTTTTATGTTGAGCATAAATATTTTGATGTCGTCCAAATATAAAACTCTCATCAATATCATTTTAATTCTATTGGAAACCATTTGTTGCATAGTGTTTTCATACATTCTAATGGTAACATCTTTATGTTATGTAGCCAACATTTTAGAAGTTAACTGGCTTTAAATTTGAAATCCAAATCAAGTTGATTTCAAAATGTGACCAAGATGCATGCGTATAACGTTTAGATAGTTTTGAAAAAGGTAAATTGATGCATGCTATTATTGTTGAGAAACTATAATTCATGCTTTCTTATTACTAAAGGAAGAAAATCCTTAGAAAATTTGGCAAAAACATTTTGTAGCACTCTGTTTTAGTGCGTGAATTTCCCTTTCGTACATGACGTTAATACAGTGTGCCAAAAATTTATCGGTCCATTTTAAAAGTTTACTAATGGTATTCTCATTATTATTGGCATTGGTTTAAATAATGACTACATAGCCTTTAAATGGTTTTACTTAATGACGTTTGGTCACTTTTCACAGTTACCCGATTCTGGTAAAAATATTGAGACATGTGTAAAATGATTATAAAGATTTATGTTTGGTAAACCTTTGATAAATAAACTTGGCATATTTGTTTAGTCATATAATTTTAAACCTTGAACTCATTAGGAAACCTTGGATGTAACGTCATGTTGTGGTGAGTGTTGCATATGTGGGACGATGAGTCTCCGTGAATTTGAAGTAACGATTGCATGGCTTGTGGATGACTTCGAATTTTGGGAATTTGTTTTGAACGATCGGTGTATATAGGAGCTTTTAGAAGTATTAGACTTTGAAGCATTCCAAATTGTTTTATGCGATGGTCTTTTGGTTTCATCAACCTTCCGGTCGAAGTTTATGGGATTGATTGCTTCAAGGAGTTACCTGATTGGTGTTGGCGGTTGTGTGAAAAGGATGTTTTTCATCTGGGTGAGTTTAGTGAATGGGGACGATTTTTTGGGTTATCCATTGGGAAGTATAGTTTTGATGTTTCAGCGCGATTGGAAAGAATCACGGGATCAAGTACTAGAGTGTGGTCATTACGGGATTCGACTCCTCATATTAAGTGTCAACTTCGAGATGACATCGTCGGCCGATGCATATTTGTGGTGCCGACCTTTACAAACTTAGGTGTCAACTTATGATTTTCTTGAGGTCAAGAAGCATTGTTGTATTTAAGGTACCTAAATTGAATCTTAGTAAGTGTTCGAAAGCTTTATGCGGTGAACTTGAGGAGAATAGATTTTAGTGAATAGTGATGTTTGATAAGGATCATTTGAGTTGCTAAGGAAGTCTGATAGTTCTTCGGGGATTGGCATGCTTTGTGTTATTCTAGTTTTTGGTTTGCGGTGGTGTGGATCTGGACCAAGCTAGTGAATAGCGTTCGTCATGGAAATGACGGTAAATCTTACACGGTATTGAGTATTGGAGAAATTTAGTGTGAATGTTAAGGTAGACCTTAAGCGGAAACTGTTATTCAAAGAGATTTGGATTATTTGAAGTTAAAATATCGCATGGTATCGGTCTTTTCAGAACTGGTTATCCAGGATTCCTTTATCATCCGGGTAAACTCGACATGATAGTGGGTAATCTGGTTTGAAGGGAACGAGTTCGGTTATGGTCGGATGAGTTTGTGAAAAATATCGAAAGGTAGAATGTAAGAGAGAAGAACCTCCCAGTTTGATAGAGGTGGTTATAAAATTTAAAGAGTAAGTTCATTTTGGGCATCAATTGTGGAAGCGAGCCATTGAGGTCATAAGTCACGCTCCAGGTAGTAGGAGTCACTTAAGGTTGGGAGGCAACTAAGACTCTAATGGTGGAGGAGTCAATATAATGGTAAATTAGGAGTAACTTTGAGGTTTGAAATCTAGGTCATCATCCTATTAAAGAAGGATGAATGACGGGTCATCTACCGGGCTGTGCTCTCGATGGTGTGGTATTCTTGAAACGTCAAATGCATCTCTTCTGGGTTGAGTATTCGACGGAGATAGATTTCGAGGAATCATTCTAAGGTTGGGAGGATTGTAACACCCTGATTTTCGTCCCAGTTGAAAGAAGTGTTAATTCGAGTGATTCAATAAACCGAACGATAATTTCAGAGTTTGAGCAGTAGTGCCATATGAGAGTGAGTATGTCACAATAGCACCGATGGTACTTAGAGTATGGTCGTCTCGACTATTGTGCCATGCGATAATGACATCCGTCACAATAGCACCGATGGTACCAAGTAGTTGGTGGTCCCAACAATTGTGTCATGCTATAGTGACAATGGCACAATGCATCAACCGGGTCTTTGGTAAAGTGGAATACCGGGTCCTCTTTGTGTTCCACTTTTAGAATCAACGAGATAAGTATTTTGAAGTTATTTATATTGGTTATCATTTGCTAGACGAGAAACAGGATCAAAACGGGTGAAAAGTGGGAAAAACACTTCGGAATGGTCCAGGCTATCATGCCCGGCGATTATGACAGTGGCACGATAGCATGTCATAATCGCACAAGTGGTACCGTGACTTAGACATGAAAATCATCATTTTGGGGTGACACGGGCGATCATGACATGTCATGATCGCGGGGCATGATCGCAGGGCGGTCTCCAGTGGTTAAATTCGGGATTTTCTTCATTTGGTCATATCTTTCTCATTTCAACTCCGTTTTGAGCGATTCAATTTGCCAGGGTTTCGTATTTCAGAGCTCTTTAAGGTGGTAATGATGGGGGATTAAATTTACTTGATGATTTGGGGTTCCTAGAAGTTGAAAGGTACGATCATCTCTCCAAAATCTTGGATCTAGGGTTTGAGTTTTTGCACCAACAACTCTCATTCTCTCTTGGGTTTGTTTTGTGTATGTTTTGGAAGTATGTACGTGTTCTTGGAAGGATTACACCATGGATCTAGAGGTGTAGCTCAAGGATCTAAAGTCTTCACCGAATGGAACTCGGTATTGGGGTAAAACCTAGATTTAGCTAAAATCTAGCAAGGTGAGTTCAAGATACTTTGTGAAAACTTTGTACATGCCAAAAATGTCCATTTTGATATATTAACATGTTTTACTTGCTATTTGTCAAGTATTTGAGTATTTTGATAATATGCAATTATTTGATATAAATGGTTTTATAAATCTTACAAGCGTTATATTTGGATTTTGACACTTTGATGAATAATGCATATTGCATGAGAGGTTTTGATGTTCTATTTATAAATGGGGATTATTTGGTGTCAATAATATTTTGAGGATATTGGATTTATAAACCTATGGAATTTACATGTTATGGCATTATGGGACATTTTATAAAAATACATGAATATGAGTTCATTTGGAAAAATGATGCGTCTCAACTAGTGTTTCCGGTTATTACATAAATTTTGAGTTATAGAGTATTTGCTCGGTCTTGACTAAAATGGGTCTCATGGACATTTGTCCGAGTTGAATAATATTTTACACGTTTTGGGTGCGTTGGTCATTCATTTAGTGTCGTGCAAATTTATGTCTTCCCAACTTGAGAAATAATTGATTATTGGAAAATAAATTTTAAGCAAAGAGTTGGTGTTGGGAAATTATCAATATGTCTTGCTTGACGTATTTGATTTATAGACTAGAATGTAATGGATCCATAGGCATATAAGTCGGTCTTTAATCGGGATTGTCGTCCCCTTTCGGTCAGCGTATAGGATCATCGAGAGCCGTACATTGATTGTATTATTGGTTGACATCAATGGCCTTTGATCCTTACGTGGGTGCTAAATAAGATCATCGAGAGCCGTACAGTATTGTATTATTGGTTGACACCAATAGCCTTTGATCTTTAGCACGAGCTCTAAGACTGGAATCATCGAGAGCCGTACATAATTGTATTATTGGTCGTTGCCAATAGCCTTTGATTCCTAGGGAAAGCTTTTAACATTTAAAAGTGACTCACTTATGTGTTCCGTCACTACAAATAGTAAATCGGGTCTCCCCCGATATCGTCGGATATTTTTATCCCTTTCAAAGGTATGCGTGAGTTAATGGTTTATAAATATGGTCAAGGTAATGTTCCTATCTTTACATTTATAAACTTATTCATGGTCGTGTGCATATTGGGATTTGGTATCACGTTAAATTGGTATTTCTAGTTAAAGCTTTCATTTCTAATGTCATTTTGGTTTAAAACTTTTATTTATGGAATTATTGTATTTGGGGAAAGATGTTGATTTTATAATAAGGTTATTTCCTTTGAGAATTATATTTTATCAAGCAAATCTTTTGGTTTCAAATCAATCATAAATATGCTATAAAACTCTTGAGCTCACTAGGCGTTAAGGCTAACCCTTTTTCTTTGTCGGCATGTGCATCAGGTTATCGTTGGGGTTGATACTAGCGACACGTGTGGACTTGAGTGCTAGGAAGTGGCACGATAAAGATTAGACTATTGGTGACGTTTTCCGCATTCGGAGATAGCGACTCTTATTTGTTTAGTAACACCCAACCATATGTAAGTCTTGTATAAGACTTGATTTGTTTGTTGTAGAGGTTATATTACTAATTTTGGTTTGAGGAAAGTTAAATATTGATGTAATATTATAAATTTTAAATTAGTCGCTCTTTCCAGATTTGAGGGTGTTACAGTTTTGATTGGGGTGCACGGACTGTAACTTTTAACTGGGGTGTAGAAGAACCGTACTCTTAGATCTTCTACACCCCATATGAATGTTACACCCTTTTGCCTCCCAATCTGGACCGTCCAATTTTCATCTGATGGCTGTAATCCCTAACGGTGGCAAAATTGTAATTACAATGAACTCTGATGGCACGATCAGTATGAAACAATACACAATAAGGACATAGAAGGAATTAGAATACTGATTTTTTAAATATGAAATTAAATTAATCAAATCATCCCGATCTTTATGCAGGTAACCATATCACGATTGCAGTCAGTTCCTTAATCGGCGCTCTCACTAACATAGAAAGTATTCAACTTGCGATTCATAAGGGTTTCTTCCCCGATTAAACTCAGATTCTGCATAAGTCGAAGCGTATTTGTTGTATGAAACCCTTCAAATAGCTGCTAAGCATCAACCCCATCCACAACGAGGTTAGGGTTTACTTTGCGTCATTAATTAGGTGCGAAATTCGGCATAAATTGTAACTTGAAGCAATCGATTGTGCTCTTTCAGTACGAAAACTAAGCGAGCGAATAATGGAGAAGACCTATTTCTCAGGATTCACGAACACAGAGGACAACCCACTTTGCTTGGATGCGGATGGAAACATCATAGAAGGTAATACTTTGCAATTTTATGTTGTTTGAGTTGATTGGGTAACAAGATACTTGGTTTTTAAAGAAAAAAGGGCATATGCATGAATGATGTGAAGATGATTATGCAATGTCTAATGTTTTCATATGTTTTGAAATCGCCAATGTTGTTGAATGACGGTGAAATGTTTTCTTGTGAAAAAGTGGAACAATCTGTAAACAAAATGAGGGAAAATCAAGAAGTAAGCCATGCTCCCTGAATGAAATACATGAACTAAAACTGAGTGTTTATTTGATAAAAAGTTGTTTGCAATGTTTTGATTTTTTTTTTGAATAACAAAGTGTATTTGGGTTGTGAAAAATTGCAGCGAATGAAATCACTGAAACTACAAGAGAGGTAAAACAGGGTAAAGGTATGAAAAGATTTTGTATATAAACTGTAATATGAACAGATTTCATATGTTTCATATATTCATGTATGAAAATGGATTTCAGCAAAAAGCGCAGACGAGACAAATGTTGACATTAAGGAAGAAATATATGACAAAGATTATTACTTGCGCAATCAACAAAGAAAGAGAATTTCTGGAGAGGGAGGTAGAAACTTTTTATACAATACCAAAGGGGATAATGATGGGTATGATGGTTAAGGCAAACGATGCACGCAAGGAACGCCTTATGCTCATGTAGGAATGTGGTTTTAAACAACAGTTTCTTTGGATAGGGATGTGGTCTTTATCAACATTTTCTTTATTTTCATTGCAATTAGCACAAAACTAGAATTTTGTCTTACATATATTATTAGTTTTGTTTGGTAATTTTTGGTTAGTAGATTTTAATCCGTTCAATCGTTGTCTTTGATGTTACATTACGCTTGATCAATATAGAAAGGTTGATTTTTAAGCGGGGACAAAAAACCAGGCGAATCAGTTTATGAATGAAGTTATAACGACAAACTATTATGTAATATATGAAACAAATTGAAATTAACATAAATATATGATAAGGACCACGTTCCTTTTGTATAAGCATATCACAATTTTATTGGGTGCCCTATTATGAATCAGAAATATGATTTGTTAAAAAGTTACCATAAATTAGATATATGAAAATATCACATATGGATACCTTTAAAAAAGGTATGAAGATAAAGTACTTAAGGAGCACATAGTTGCATAATTATAGGCTCCAGTATTTGCATGAAAACATATATTGTTGCATAATTATTGTCTTGCCCGTACACCACAGGAAAAAGTAACTCCACAAACTTCAGTTTATACCGAGGATCTAAAACCGCTGCCATTCCCATAATCCCGTTTATAACAGACCAATATTTGCCAAACTTGTCAAGCATTTTTTTAGCCATCTCCTTAATAACTTTATTAGTAGAACATGACCAATCAACCAAAGAATATCTAATTTCACATATTGATGGAAAAAAGACATTTGCAGTAGGATGCTTTGAACCAGAAAACATTACCGTTACCTAATGATTGCCAAAAAAACAAAAAACAAAAACTAAAGTTACCGCATATCAACAATATAAAAATAGAATTTAAATAAAACTTAAAATCACCTAATATCAACAACTAAAAAATAAAATTTAAATAAAATTAAGAGTTACCTCATAAAATATTTGCAATCTATCACAAATCTCTTTGGCGAACTCCCAATCCCGCTCGGTTGGCAAACTTTAATATTGAGGCTCTCGTTGCTTTAAGCGTTGAAAAACGTCCTTGTAAATTATAGCACCACTGATCATCAAATAAGTAGAGTTCCAACGAGTCTTGCAATCAAGTGCCAATTTCTTGGTGCATGATACTTCCAATTGTCAGGCTGCTTCCTCGAATTTTTGATCCCTTTTTGGTGATGCAGTCCAAAAGGCAATACTATCTCTAATCCTTTCAATTCCGTCCCCAAGAACATTCAATCCATCTTGAACTATCAAGTTGAGAACGTGTGCACAACATCGCATGTGGAACAAACTCCCACCCATTATAAGTGAACTCAAAGGAAGTTTGTCCAACAATATGTTGATTATTGCATCATTTGTGGTGCAATTATCAACAGTTAATGTGGACAATTTCCTATCAAGATTCCAATCTAATAAACAATTATAAAGTACATCCGCAAGATTTTCGGATGTATGTGGACAAGGCACATAAATAAACCTGGTCCAACATTTAAACATTAATAAAACTGAAAATAATCTAAACTAATTAACATTAAAGAATATACATAGTAAAAATGTACCTCATGATCCGGCTTTGCAGATTCCAATTTTGATCAATAAAGTGAGCAGTGAGCGCCATAAATCCCTTTTTCTGATTGCTAGCCGTCCACATATCAGTCGTAATCGCAACTCTACTCGTGTTCTTCTCTAACAACTTCAATGTCTTTTGTCTTTCAAAGTCATAAATCTTGAAGATGTCACTTTTGATGGTGTTTCTAGATGGACCCTTAAACAATGGTTGAAGACCTCCCACAAATTTTCTAAACGCATGATGCTCTACAATTGAAAGTGGGTACTCGTGTATGATGATCATCTCCGCAAGATTTTTCCTTGATTTATCCGCATTAAAAGTATAGTTGGAGACATATGATGAAGTTCCATCAACCTTCATTTGCTCCCCTACTAAGATACGTTGACGTATATCTCTAACGGGTCGCTTTGCACAAGACTTGAAGTGATCATGTAAATTCCTCGTACCATTTTTAGAATTCCCTCCCAATTTTTTCTTGCAATAATTACACTCGGCCTTATCATTACCATCCACTTTTATCTTCTTAAAGTGGTTCCACACTACGGATCGTGATTTCTTCTTTCTACTCTCCGACTCAACTTCATCGTTATCGTTATTTGTTTGAGTTTCATTTTGAATCACCGAATTAACCGCAGGTGACGATCCAATCGGTTGACTTTGTGAAATAGACTCGTTCATTGTTGGATTGCTATCATTAGGAGTGATTGTATTAGAATCACCACGTTGTCTTTCTATATCGCCTATGCAAAGACAAACAAATTAGTAAAAAAAAGGACATCAAGTGAATAACCGAAATACCGAATATAGTCATTAAGTCATACACATTACATTAATGAAATCACTAACAAAAAGAGTAAAAGACACCAAGTTACCAAATAGATCAAGAACAAAATCAAATAACCAAGTTCTAACTTCTAACTTCTAACTTCTAATATTCACTTAAGGTTAGGGAAAAAACATAAATGAAACAAATCAACTTGGAACAACAGCCGGTTATCACTTATCAAGCAAATTACCAAATATCCAAATACCAATGTCTAATATTCACTTAGGGTTTTGATTTTAGAAACAAATAAACAAATTGATTACTTAGGGTTTAGGAACAAAATCAAGAAAATATACTAGAAAGCAAACAAATCGAGACATGCCATTACTTAGTTCATTAGGAAAACAAAAAAAACAGAAAGTGACAAGAGGTGATCAGGTGAAGGCGATACCTGCTGGCTGCTGCTCCTGTCGGCTATCTGTCGCCGACTTGCCGGCTGCCGGCTATCTGTCACCGGAGATCTGATGGCGTCCAAGAGGTGAAGGCGTCCAAGAAGATTCAAGGCTCAAGCGGTGGCGTGCAGGCGTGAAAGAGGAGGCGTACTGGCGTGTGCAGGCGTGAAAGAGGTGAAGGCATCCAAGAGGTGAAAGCGGGAGAAACCGAGAAATAGAAATTAGATTAGGAAATTAGGAATTTAGATTTTACATTTTAGAAGACTCACGGTTTGGGCTTTTGGAATTGGATCGAGTATTTGAGTTTTTTTTTTCTTAGCCCATGTATTATTTTATAAAATTATTTATATTTATATAATATATAAAAAATATATATACATATATGCTATCGGGCCGGGCCGGGGCGGTGAGTACCGTCCCCGTCCCCGAAAAAGGCCCCGATAATATCCCCGATCCCCGCCCCGTCCCCGTTAAGACGTCCCCGAACCCGACCCGAATTTTTCGGTTTTCGGTTTTCACCGTCGGTTTCGGGTTTTTTTTCCATCCCTATCGTTGCATATGTTTCATATGTTATATTCGTATATGAAACGTATTTTGTCTGGGCATATGAAATGGTTTCATATAAAGGAATATTTTGCATATGAAACATATAGCAGTAATAAAGTCAATATATAAATAGGAACTTTATATATGAAACGAATATCTTTAGCATTATATGACATATGAAATAATCTATTTTCATATGTTAAGTACTGGAAAAAAATCTTGTTTCATATGTATTGTATGTTATATGGAAAAAAATTTAAAGGAATTGTATGGCATTCTACTAAATCTTATATCATAAGCAAACGATAAAACAAATAAATTGAACATTAATTAAAAAGGATCAATCTGATAAATAGAAGATTAACATAACAATCCACACTAAATAATGGCCAAAAAAAACAAAGGGAAAAAATATTGTTTCATATGTATTGTATGTTATATGGAAAAAATCTTAACGGAATTGTATGGCATCCGACTAAATCTTATATCATAAGCAAACGATAAAACAAATAAATTGAACATTAATTAAAAAGGGTCAATCTGATAAATAGAAGATTAACATAACAATCTACACTAAACAATGGCCAAAATAACGATTAGTTATAACATTATGTCTATTTCTTTTAACATTCGATCGTCTCATAACAAACCCTGCAGCAGTTGCGTATTTTTTATACGCATCTTCAGCCGCTGCAATTGATTCAAACTCATAATTCAGTCCGATTTGTACATTTTGATCTACTCTGGGACACCAGTATCTCGTACCGCTAGGAGTTTCATAGAAATCAACATTTGTACCTATCTTTTCATAACAATAAACGACTCAATACATCATCTGTTTTCAAATCGAATATCCTAACATTTAAATACCACACATTCTTGTGGATTAAGTTATAACAAAAAAAATATACAAAAAAATTGCAACTTTACCAGAAAATTCATCCTCTATTAAGTTTCTTTGATTGCCAGTGTCGCTTAGAGACGGATTTGACGGGTGATCATCTGTATTTCCATGGAAATCCATCATACCCATCCAGATCTGATCATCATCAACGACACATAGATTCAACTGTTCTTGGGCAACGTCATCATCATATAAAGCGTCCTCATCAACAACTAAATCAACCATAAAGTCTCCATCAATCATAGATTCTTTCAAAGAGTCATCACCTTTACCGTTGTTATCATCAAACAAACGCTTTCCCGTATCTACTGTGTTGCGTATATTATCATTAACAAAACAGTGATTCTCATTCATGCCAAAATTCGTATTCTCATCCCAAGAAAGATCCATAAATCTATAAAAAAAATTGGTTTAAACACAGGTTTGACGGTATCAAATGTTGTATTTACAGTCAAATGAATAATCAATTTTGTATATTTCATAATAATTATTAATTAAAATATTTATTAGAAATGAAGATTTCATTCTCAAATCAATCCCACAAAAAATGGGATAACTTCCAAGGTTATAACAAACCGGTTATGGAATTGATTTTCAATTTAATTATAATTTATTTAAATCAATCTACATTATTAATGGACAAATATAACTTTATGATTAAAATTAATAAAAGTTAAATTGAATGTGAAATTAAGGGTTGAGATTGGAAGACATGGGGTGTAAGATTGATGTGGGGTGTAAATGAACCTCCCTATATACACTACTAAACAAATGGCCAATTCCGACAAGCAGTTTCCCACGGATTTGGCGGTCGGAAAATTTCCGACGGATTTTCGAAGAATTTCCGACGGATTCTATAAAAGCAACCAAAAGTCAACAATCGCAAAAATCCGTCAGAACCCTAAGTTAATAAAAACAAATAAATAAAATTGTAATAAGTTTCCGACGTATTTCCGACGGATTTCCGACGGATTATTATTTCACCGGAAATCCGTTAGAAATCCGTCGAAACGGTACATATTAAACCAATTAACTCATCTAATTTGTAATTAATTAAACTAATTATTAATTTATTAAACATTTTCCAGAAATTTTAAAAATATAATTAAAATCCGTCGAAAATCCATCGGAACTTTCCGACGGATTTCCGACGGAAATTATTTATATTTTAAAATAAATAGAAAATCGATATAATTAAAATCCGTCGGAATCTGACGGATTTCCGACGAAAATTAGTTATATTTTAAAATAAATAGAAAATCAAAATCCGTTGGAAATCCGTCGGAAATTTCCGATGAATTTCCGACGGAATTTATTTTTATTTTTATTTTTTTCCATCAAAATTGTTTAATTAATAAATATTTTGACATTTATTCAAAATTTTAACTTTAATAAAAATGTGTTAACGTATACTATTGTGTCTTAATTGGTTCAATTATGGTTTAACGTATAGTATTGGACGTTAACGGTTCTTAATGATTTTTAATGAATGAAATCAGGCCTTAAAGAGTTAATTGGGCGTTAATGATTCTTAATGATTTTTAATGAATCAATTAGGCCTTAACGAGTTAATTGGGTTTTAACGGTTCTTAATGGACTTTAATGAATCCATTAGGTCTTAATGAGTTCAATTAAAGTTTAAATTATATTATTGGACTTTTAACGGTTTTTAGTGGATTTTAATGAATCTATTGGTCCTTAACTCGTTCAACCGGGCTTTAACGTATACTATTGGGCTTTAATTAGGGGTGGCAATCGTGTCGTGTTCGGGTTGGCGTGTCGCGGGTTGGCGGGTTGGCGTGTCATGGATGCTCAACCCTAACCCAACCCGTTTAGCTAATCGTGTCGAGATACGCAACCCTAACCCGAACACGTTCGTGTTGGCGGGTCAACCCGCGTGTTGGCGGGATGGTCGCGGGGTGGCAGGTTGGCGTGTCAACTTGCCTGTTGTCGGGTTGGCGTGTCGCGGGTTGGCGGGTTGGCAGGTCGTTCGCGGGTTGAGGGGTCATGAAATCTCTTGTTTCTAGGTAGAGCGTCGTCATAGCTGGTGTTGAGTATTCTGAGTTAGGGTTAAGGTGTTCGTGTTTCACATTTCTACGTTTGAGTTTTGACGGACGGGATTACAATTTACACAACAAAACGAAAGAAACTCTATTGATTAGACTTTTAGATTTTAAAATAAAACATAAAATATATATTATTATTTTTAATAAATTTGGCGGGTTGGCGTGTCAACCCGCGACCCGTTCGTGTCAACCCGAACCTGACCCATTTATTTGGCGGGTTGACGGGTTGGCGGGTTGACGGGTTGGCGTGTCAAAAAGTTCAACCCTAACCCGTTTATTTTCGTGTCGGGTTCGTGTCGTGTTTCGTGTCGTGTCGAGAATTGCCACCCCTAGCTTTAATGGGTTCAGTTTGGCTTTAACGTATACTATTGGGCCTTAATGAATTCAATTGTGCTTTGACGTATACTATTGGGCCTTAATTGGGCTATAGTGGTTTGTAGTTGGTCTTGTTAACTTGTATTGGGCCTTAACGGTTCAGTTGGGCTTTAACGGTTCTTAATAGATTTTAATGAATCCATTGGGTGTTAATGAGTTCAATTAAAGTTTAATTGATATTATTGGACTTTTAACGGTTTTTAGTGGATTTTAATGAATCTATTGGTCCTTAACTGGTTCAACCGGGCTTTAACATATACTATTGAGCATTAATGTGTTCAATCGGGTTTTAACGTATACTATTGGGCCTTAATGGGTTCAATTTGGCTTTAACGTATACTATTAACCTTAATGAGTTCAATTGTGCTTTGACATATATTGTTGGGCCTTAATTGGGTTATCGTGGTTTGTAGTTGGTCTTATTGACTTATATTTGGCATTAACGGTTCAGTTGGGCTTTAACGGTTCTTAATAGACTTTAATGAATCCATTGGGCCTTAATGAGTTCAATTAAAGTTTAAATGATATTATTGGGCTTTTAACGGTTTTTAGTGGATTTTAATGAAACTATTGGTTCTTAACTGGTTCAACCGGGCTTTAACGTATACTATTGGGCCTTAATGGGTTCAATTGGGCTTTAACGTATACTATTGGGCCTTAATAAATTCAATTGTGCTTTGACGTATACTATTGGGCCTTAATTAGGCTATAGTGGTTTGTAATTGGTCATATTGACTTGTATTGGGCCTTAACGGTTCAGCTGGGTTTTAACGGTTCTTAATAGACTTTAATTGGGTGTTAATGAGTTCAATTAAAGTTTAAATGATATTATTGGGCTTTTAACGATTTTTAGTGGATTTTAATGAATCTATTGGTCCTTAACTGGTTCAACCGGGCTTTAACATATACTATTGAGCATTAATGGGTTCAATTGGGTTTTAACTTATACTATTGGGCCTTAATGAGTTCAATTGTGCTTTGGCGTATACTATTGAGTCTTACTGAGTTCGATTGTGAATTGTGTTTTGACGTATACTATTGGGCCTTAATTGGGCTATATTGGTTTGTAGTTGGTCTTATTGACTTGTATTGGTCCTTAATGAGTTCAATTGTGATTTGACGTATACTATTGGGCCTTAATTGGGCTATAGTGGTTTGTAGTTGGTCTTATTAACTTGTATTGGGATTTAATGAATCTATTGGACCTTAATTGGTTTAACTGAGAGTTAACGGATACTATTGTGCTTTAAAGATATTATTGGGCCTTAATCGGTTCAATTGGGTTTTAACCGAAATTGGGCCTTTAATTGGTTTAATTGGGCTTTAACTGATAATATTAGGCTTTAATGAATCTATCGGGTATTAATTGGTTTAACTGAGAGTTAACGAATACTATTGGGCTTTAAAGATATTATTGGGTCTTAATCGGTTCAATTGAGTTTTAACCGAAATTGGGCCTTTAATTGGGCTTTAACTGATAATATTAGGCTTTAATGAATCTATCGGGTATGAATTGGTTTAACTGAGAGTTAACGAATACTATTGGGCTTTTAACGGTTCTTAGTGGGCTTTAATAAAGTATATTGGGCCTTAATTAGTTCAATTGGGTTTTTAACATATACTATTGGGCTAAAATGAATCAATTGGGTCTTAATTGTTTCGATTTAGCTTTAATGAATCAATTGGGTCTTAATTGTTTCGATTTAGCTTTGATGAGTCTATTAATTAATTGATTTAACAGTGCTTTAACGGTTCTTAATGAACTTTAACAAAGTCTAATTGGTTCTAAAGAGTATTTTATTATTTTATTTCAATTCCTAAACTATATTTT
Source organism: Silybum marianum (assembly GCA_036898165.1). NCBI lineage: Eukaryota > Viridiplantae > Streptophyta > Magnoliopsida > Asterales > Asteraceae > Silybum > Silybum marianum. The sequence continues at coordinate 13,882,251 of CM072528.1, forward strand.
GCAAACCAAACAAACAAATTTCAATTTATTTGACAGATTACATTCTATTGCATGCCAACCAAATATTTCGTCAACCCTGATAACATTTCATTCCAATTTATTTGACATATTCAATTTTTTTATAAAATATTATGTGAACCAAACGCCTCTTAAATAATCTAAAATTTTATCTACTTTAAAAATTTAGAGTTTAAAATCTTTGAAATTTTTAACTAGTTTAAAATCTAAAGTTTCAAAATTTTGATTTGTAAAAATTTTGAATTTGTAAACTTAAAGGAATTTGGAATTTCCCAAAACAAAGCTGGAGTTTCTAAATTTTAAATTCCCCCCTTTTAATTCCCGGTTGTGTGGATTTTATTTTTTAAAATTTTTGAAGTTTCTAATTTTTTCCCTGTTACTTCCTTAAAACCTCCCAAAACCCTAACCCTCCTCCCTTTGTTATGTACGCGACCACCACCATGCCCTAGCCGCTTTCTTCAATCCATTTTCATGGCCATCTAAATGGCCGACGATCGACGGACCATTAGGGTTATCGGAGCAAGATGGCGTAGGTTACACTTGTAAGTTTTTTGGTTTTGGCTTCGTGTACTGCCATTGCTCTGGGCCGTCAATTGCTACTACTTCTAGCTCGTTCTTTCCCCCAAATCCGCCCATGTAAGTTGATTTTCAGTTTTAATTTGGGGAAAAATTTCTCGATTATGATAACGGCATTGATTTATTTTTTATTTTTGTTGTATTGATGAATCTCGTTCTTCACTGTTTTCACTTAATGTAAGTTTGATAGTGTTTGGAATTTGTTTGTAATCATGAACGACATCGAATCCGGGTGCTACGTCGATTCTCCATCCATTTTCGGTCACGCTCACACGACCGTCGTCCTCTTCCAGCCACACCACCACCGCCGCTCTACTCCAGCCACGCCACCACCGCCGCCCTACTACGGCCACGCCAAAGTTGCAGAAAGAACTTGTATGCTTCTTATTTTTGTTTGCAAATGTTTCTTATTGGGTGTCCAAACTATGTACTTTATTTTGATTGTAACCCAAAGTTATTTCATTTCGGAAATCTTAATTTTTGTTATTTAAACAGAGATTTAGAGGAAAAACCTCATAATTTTTGATTTTTTTACTTTGATTTGGGCATATTGAGAGCTGCAACAAGCCTTATGTTATGTTGATGCAATGAGGGAGTATGATGATGGATTAGATCTAACTGATTATGATTTTGCTAATGATGGTTTTTTTGGTGCTTCTTTTGGTGATGATGATAATAAGAGGAAATTGGCATACAGACACCGTCTCATTGCTCAGAAATATAAAAAGGTTATTTCAACACTCAGATGATTGATTATACATATGATATTTGAAGTATAATTTGGTTGCCCCTATATCTGCAAAATATAGATGTATTTTGACTTTTGCAGTCAATTTGTGAAATCTTGGGTTCCAAATCAATACCATGCTTGATCTTAGTATTTATTTTGCAAATGCTTCTCTGTTGGATATTGCTGTAAAGATTAGGGTCATTGTATGTTACTCAATTTATTACAATTTATATGTATTTCTGATTTTTTTTTCTTGCTGCAGTTATAAAACATACAGATTTTTTTTCTTGCTTTTCTTGCTTCTCGTATAAACCAAATTGCCATTGATTTGTTAGATCATACATATATAAACCAACTGCTAGTATATATATGTGTGTGTGTTTGTCATCTTCAATATTTTAACATCTAAGGATGATGAACTATAAATTACAAAAGGAATCTTTGTTTATCAAGCCTGATAAGTTGTTATTGGTTAGAACATTGGCAAAACCATTTATCATGCTGGTAATTTGAGCATGGAATATTTATTACTTAAATGTTTAGTAGATCAGATTATGACTTTCTTTCTCATGTATGATTTTACAGGGAGTGCCTATGGTGGACCAGGTTGTAAAAATTTCTCCGGTTGGAAATTATGTTCTAAAACCTGAGTCCTGGGTATGTCTATTGTTGATTATATATATACACATACACACACCCTTTCACATTTTCATAATTGAACCGGATCATGTTATTTGCTTCTTGCAGGAAGTTTGTGCAGTTGATGATGCAGTTAGCAAGGCTCCACAAAATTCATCAAATCTGAGGTAAGAGAGCACACATGAGACTTTGAAAGTGTTGCTCCCTTCTATAGCCATGAAGGTAACAACTAGGAAAACCTCCGGTCGTCATGGGGGAACTTGACTTGGTGAATAATGGGATGCAAGCTCAAGTCTGACCCCTACAATTTGTTTTTTGTGAGTTTGGGAATCATTTATCGACGGAGTCACTATCGTGAGTTGTATTCTCATTTTCGGCTTACAATAAAATTTTGCAATCTTTTAGTGCTTACAAACTTCATTGTTTTTTTGAATTGATACAATTTGAACAATCGTATTTATGTACATGTGTCCGAACAATTGTTGGTGGGGATTTGATGAATGTATAATATTTTGATTTTCTGTATTTAGCATAATTATTAGCATTTACAGTATTTTAAATCTATTTTTATTTTTTTTATAATGTCCAGTTCATTTCCGATGGATTTTTGACAGATATTCTGTCGGAAATGTATTCCCAAAATAAATGAAAAAGAAATTAATAATACAAATCCGTTGGAAATTTCCGACGGATTTCTGACGGATTTTTTAATTAATAAAAGTATCTTCTTATTATTAATTATCTGATTAATTTGTTAAAAATGGGGAATATAGTTTCCGACGGATTCCATTTCCTAGTACCATGGCCAAAATGAACTCCTGCTTCCATCATCTCTTCTAAATTAATGTTCCAATATCTTCTTGTCATTTCTCCCCACACTGCCTCCCCCTTTTGAAAAAAAAAAATCCGACGGTCAAATCCGCCGGAAAAGGTGAAAATCCGTCGGAAATTCGAATCTGTGGCGAGGGTTTTTCCGACGTCCAAATCCGTCGGAAACCATAGTTTTCCGACGGATTTGGCCGTCGGAATTGGTCATTTGTTTAGTGATATATATATAGGACGTTTTAATTACAAACTCAACAATTCTAACAAACTTTACAAACCAATCTGGCCGTCCATCTATTCTAATAAATATTTGATTTTATTTTGTTTCGTAATTCAAAGTAATGATCATAATTAATGAACCTATCATCTTTCATATATATTTCAACAATAATTAAAGAATCATCATAACTATCCATAAATATCTCAATTGTTGCTAATATAATGGTTTGTAAAGTTTGTTGGAATTGTTGGATTTACAATTAAGACCACTCCTCTCTCTCTCTCTCTCTATATATATATATATATATATATATAGGGGGAGGATCAAATGAGAACCACCCATCTTTAAAGGAAAAAATGAACAAATTGTGGACCACATATAATGTGGGTCCCACATAATATTAAATCATTTATGATTTAATATGATTTAATATTATGTGGGACCCACATCATATGTGATCCACAAGTGTTCCTTTGTTCTTTTAAAAATACAAAATTCTCATTTGAACCTTCCTCTATCTATACTATATTATAAAGCATTTGGCCAAAAACTTTTAAAAACAACTTTTTAAGCGTTAGGTACTGCTATTTAATGCTAATTACTTAATTTTCAAGGTTACAACTAGATTATGCGTAAGTACAACTAATTAAAACTTCATTTCTGAATTCGTATAACTAACTGCAGATAATTATGATCAAATACAGGATAAACATCTAATTTTAAATATAAAAAATTTAAAATATAATTAAGATAATTATTAAGTTTAATTATTATCTTTATAAAAAGTTATATTATTAACACAAAAATAAATTACTTCGTTATTAAACCCAAAATAAAGTATGATAAAAAAAATTGAATTAAAGAAATTACATAAAAATGAAACATTAAAATCGTTCTCTTAAAACCACATAAAACCATTAGAACATCGATAGAAACAAAAATTAAAATAAAACTTAAATCCTAGATGTATCTCGACATCTCGCTGTATTGCGCGAGTACTCTTCTAGTATATATATATATATATATATATATATATATCTTCTTTATCTCTCAGCTAAAGTCTCTTACGAAAAAAGTGTTCTTCATTAGCTGACTTGCTTAGGTGATGATTTATTCTTAGCCAACAAAATAAAAGTAGCAAGGATCCTTTGTTTTGGAGGTTCTTTCTTGAGCGGGAGTGCGTTGTGCTTCGATAATATTTCTCTCTCACTCGGTCAGTGGCAGAATTAGTAGGTGGAGGCTGGTGCTGAGCCCCCCTAACTTTCCCCTTTAATATATTATGTGGAATGTATAACCAATATGAATGCCTTATTCAACTGGTTAAGTGTATACGCAAAAAATAAGATTGCCCACATTCAAATCTTTGCAGGTTACTTTTTGTCTTTTTTTTATTTATTTATTTGACAATCTTTTTTATTTATGGTTTTATTATTTATGGTTTTATTGCTAACGTTCTTCATTGTATTTATAGTTACAAATATTTTATAAGAAAACTATTACATCAAAAATAAAAATAAACTAATTTAATATTAATATCAATTTTGGATTATAAAATTTAATATAAATTTTTATTGATTAGCCTGAATATCCAATCAATTTTTACGAGCCAACCAATCGTAGGACGATCATCCGCTTTACGGGTAGCTCGAAATCATCATATTTGAACCTTCGTGGCCACAAGAAAATTTTTGTTCCTTATAGGATTCGAACCTGAGACCTAGACAATTTTGATCTTAATCGGACACCACCGTTATGGTTAAATTTAATGTAATTTTTGGTCAAGGAGTTGTGAATTTTATTTTTTGCTTATGTATGTAATATACAATACTGATATTTATATCTACGTTATTTAAGTTATACTTATATATCTGTGAAAATAATAGTTCATTTGATGATAACAATATATTTTGAGCAACAATTAACATTGTGATATTCAAGGATTTTTTTGCTTTCTTATCTACACACTTATCACACCTCAAATTTCCTCTTAAAGACTCATAAAACTTATGACAACAAGAATTTGTCACTCTCTCGCATTAGTGTTTTGTTTTAATACATTAAATCGACAAGTGCAGTTCTTTTTGTTAACATCTATATCCGACACAAACTTTCATTTTTCGCCAGGTTTTATTGTCTTTCTTTTTTGATTGGATGATGGAAAAACCAGCAAATATATATATTTATATAGGAGGTTCTTCATGGGAGATCTAAGTTATCTATGATAACTATGAGATCCAATCTCATCCATTAAAATATTTGATCTATCGTCCAGATTTAAATGAATTAAATTTAATGATATTACGTAAAATAAAACAATCTAATTTAATTAAATATAAAATGAAATGAAAAGGGTATCTAAGTAATTTGACATTGTATTTAATGTTTATCTAAATAAGATAAGTTCCTATATTCAAGGTATGTTACCAGAATTGAATTAAAAAAATTATCCTACCAAAATCATTTCAAATAAAAAAAATCGTAAGCTCTGCAAATCACAAATTTACCATACATGATCATAAAAATGTACCATACATGATTATAAAAATTGTACTACACGCTTGTATAAAAATTGTACCACACATATTCATAAAAATTGTACCATACATGATCATAAAAATTGTACTACACGCTTGTATAAAAATGTACCATACATGATCATAAAAATTGTACCACACATAATCATAAAAAAAATCCAGAATTCAGCTTGACAAAAACTATACTAAGAAAAATTAGACTTTAATATAAAGCATATATAATATGTGCTTAATTGTTCATGAAAATTGTATTTTGAAAAAGAGATATTATGTAATCTCAATTAGTTGAGATAAATATGAAAATGAAATCATTGTTGATATCTGGTATTGAAACAGTCAAACTAAAAAATAAATGTTTTATTATTAAATTAAATCAATTACTAATATACCCTTATGTATTTAATTAGATAATAAAATTAATTATATAAAATGATTGGTCCAAATTGGATCTCACGGTTATCACGAAATACGCAGTTCTCATTTGATTATGCCCCTATATATATATATATATATATATATAGAGGCAACACCATTCATCAGTGAACGAATGGTTCCATACATGCATGCTCTTTCACTTGAATGAGCCTATATATATATATAGAGGTGGCTTCTTGTGTTAACTCAATTATTTGTGTTAACCGTGTTAACCCATCGTTCACTGGTGAACACCATGCTCGTTCACTGGTGAACACTATTCATCAGTGAACGAGCATCGTGTTTGTCAGTATACGAGCATAGTATTCACCAGTGAACGATGGGTTAACAATATGGTTAACACAAATAATTGAGTTAACACTTAAAGGGGCCTATATATATATATATATATATATATATATAGAGAGAGAGAGAGAGAGAGAGAGAGAGAGAGAGAGAGAGAAAAAGTTCAAATGAGAACTTTGTAAATTTAAAGGAATAAAGTGACACTTGTAGACTACATATGTGGGTCCTACATAATATTAAATCATTTCTGATTTAATATTAAATCATAAATAATTTAATATTATATGGGACCCACATCTATGTGATCCACAAATTATTCATGTGTTCCTTTAAAGATGGATGGTTATCGTATGATCCCTCCCCTATATAGAGAAAGGTTTAAATGAGAACTTCGTAAATTTAAAGGAACAAATGAACACCTTGTGGACCACATATGATGTGGGTCCCATACATTAAAAAATCAACGGAACGAGATGGTGTTCAGAGGGAGGATAAAAAATGCAAAGGAGGTGGCTAATTTGGTACAATACTATGCGTTTTACTGGATTAAGGTGAAAACTAGCAATGGTAGTAGAATTTGTTGGGAGGATTGGGTTAATTCTCCCTCACTGGCTTGTAACTCTTGACCATTTTTGTTGGTTCTAGCATATTGCTAGCCTTATTTGAATAAAATTGCCTCTTGCCGTTCAAAAAAAAAATGGTGGCCCCCATTGAATCATATATGATTTTTTAATGTGTGGGACCCACATCATATGTCTTCCACAAAGTGTTCATTTGTTCTTTTAAAGAGAGGTTGTTCTTGTATGATCTCTCCTCTATATATATATAGAGGCGGGTTCATACGAGAACGGTAACAATTTATGAGAATACGAGGACAATCCTCATCCAATCATTTTGTACATGAAATGTTTTTCATGTACAAAATCATATGTGATTTTGTACTAGCATCAAAAAGGACAAGGGTGACTTTTCCTATGGGTTAAGTCGCGGCTAATCATATTTGATTTTGTGCGTGAATCATATGTTATTTTGTACATGAATCATATGTGATTTTGTACATGAAAAATTTCATGTACAAAATGATTGGCTAAGAATCGTCATCGCATTTTCGTAAATTGTTACCGTTTTTGTATGAATCTCTTTCTATATATATATATATATATATATATATATATATTTGTTGCTGATTTATTCCTTCGAAATAATTAAGCTCTAATTAGATTTTATCGAAAAAAAATATCAATGGATTTAGCGGTAGACATAATTCTATCGATGTTGTCTTGTACCACAACCGGTGCATGATCTGGCGGTTAAATCAATCACTGAACAACTTTTTAGCGGCAATGCATTTTGTGGTAGATTTACCACCTGATCACCGATGGACAAATATTATAGGATGTCTTTCATAATTATACATATATTTATCATAACTTGCTTCTCAATTAACCGCATATAATACATATATTTATCATAACTTGCTTCTCAATTAACAGCATATAATGGCCGTGAAAAACTATTGAGTGTGCACTACAAGATTTATTCTCCTCGTTTTCCCGATTTGACACACTTATCATGCTAACACATAACGATTCAAGACTCTCAACAACATATATATATATATATATATATACTTATCTTGCTTGTACAATAATTTCTATGTGGGATATTATAATCCAAAAGAAACCCCACTTTCAATGTATGAGGTGACGACACACCACGTACATTACCATGTGCAATTAAACCATGCTAATGATTTCTCTTAATAAATTATTTTCCTTTGCATGCATCAATTTCTCATAATCTCATTTAATATGCATGAATAAATGCATAATTGCATAATAATACAATTTATTGTACACAACCAATATTAAAAACGTCAAGTGAAACTCACATGGGGTTAATTCCCAAAATATCCAACCAACAATATTTAACTTAGTAATACAAAGCATGAGTTCTAATGTATTTCAAAGAGATTGCTTGGTATTTGGCTGATCATTTGTAAATAAATTCATTCGACACGAGTTCCTGGCCTAGTAAACTATTTAAGTTTTTATTTTTTTCCGAAAACCAAATATAAGACAACAAATCCAATGTTTCACTAAGATTTCGAATAATGATCCCGAATTCAAGTTGCTACTATTTTACCTCTTCCTCAAAAAGTAATAAATACTTGGTCATGGACTTGGAAATCCTTGATTTTTCATTAAAAATGTTGGCCTATTATAACTAACTATTAGCTCCATAATTAAATCCCACAAAACCGTCTTGTCTTGGCCAAAGTGACAATAATGAGCTAACAATAACTTCAACGTTATATATGTATAGCACTCAATTTTTCTAGAATATTAATAATTTCAAATTATCGGAGTTACAATCAAATGCTTAATACCACAAGAAACATGGGGTTTAGCCATAACTTTTGTCGTCACTAAAAGTTCATTTATATATCGTTATAAAAGGTTTATAAGGACGAGTTGTCGTCACTGTAGCTTGTGGTTGAAACATGTCGTTGATAAAGGCTTGTCACTATAAAGCTCAATTTTCAATGAAGTATCAAACAATTTAAACAACTAAATTATAGTCAACGACATATATTTAATCCCTTCTAGAATTTAAATTAATAGATTGGGACCAAAAAACATAGGGATTTGTTGCATTTAAATTAACAATGACATCTATATTTTGCGAAGATATGATATGAAAGAGAGATATCGTTGAACTCATTACTCAAGAAAATAAAACGATTACAAGGACGTGATCGATATTTGTGAATGTGATGAGTGGTACCGAATAGTGCATGTAAAGGAGCATACAATATTGTCGGGGATTTCATTGTTGTAATATGTGATTAAGGCAACGATTAATTGTTATGTTTATGTGAATATGTATGTCATTGTTTTGAATACATGTGTGGATTTAGTAAAAATTGTACATCATACAATCACGCAACTTCTTTGCTAAAAAAATGTATTCTCGTATTGCAGATTGAGAAACTGAGCTTAAATTGAGCAACAAATGGGAGATCTTGAGGCCAATGGAATAGGCAACGTAGGAACGTTAAACAAGGGAACAATCTTGATTGATAGCTTAGTTGTTCTATTAATGTAAATTTTGTTTGTTTCGTTGTGGTGTAATTCTGTTTTGTTTTAAACAAGTTTGTTATAAAAATCTATTTGGATGTGTTTAAATAAAATGTTGGATTTTTTTTTGAAAATTGAAAATGTGGCACACTCGGGGGTGTTGTAGTATTTAAGTATATAGTGCCAAAACTCAACAATACAACTCAACATATAAAGTTGCAATGACATGTATAAAGGTTTCATCAATCTGTGGTAGACTCATAAATTTTCATTCACAAAGTAGCAGTTTTATTCGAGGGAAGTCTAACATTGTTTGACATGGAAAAAGTCAGTTGTATCGATTTAGAAACAAACTACATAGTTTCAGATATAATTTATTTTGATCTATCAAATAAATAATATTATATATATATATATATATATGAAGGTTCAAATTAGAACTTTGTAAATTTAAATGAACAAAATAACACCTCGTGGACCACATATAATGTGGGTCCCACACATTAAAAAATCATATTTGATTCAATGGTGGGCCCCATTGAATCAGATATGATTTTTTAATGTGTGGAACCACATCATATGTGGTCCACAAAGTGTTCATTTGTTCCTTTAGGTAACGTTTGGTACGCAGATATGATTGGACTGGACAGGACGGGACATAACTGGACAGGAGGATGGGACAAGACTGGACTCAATAGGACATGACAAGTGTATGTTTGGTACACCTAGGACAGGACATAACTAGACAAGTTGTCACATAAGTTATTTGACGATTTTATATATTATATAATAGTTATAATTACACAAAAAAAAATTAAATAATTTAATTTATAAGCATTTTTACTCAACTTATATATATATATATATACATACATACATATATAGAATTGGGATCACGTGAGACAAGCCTGTTTTCATGAGACCCGTGAGACCACCTTTTTACACTTGAAACTTAATAGCAAAAACACTGTGAAGGTAAAAAAAATGAACCTTCACAGTGTTTTTGCTATGAAGGTAACGTTCATAGTGTTTTTGCTGTGAAGATAATCTTCACAATGTTTTTGCTGTGAAGATTTAGTTTTTTTTACCTTCAAAGTTTTATTATTGTGGAGTTGCAAGAGTAAAAAGGTGGTCTCACAGGTCTCACGGAAACAGGTTGGTCTCACGTGAACCAAACCCAACATATATATATATAATTATATATTAGTATAAAATTTGAATGAGAATATTTTGTTATAATTGATGATAGTTTTAAAAACCCGATTCACACAAATAAGAAATTATGCTTTATTCTGATGGTAGTATTGGTGGTGGCGATGGACGGTGGTGATCAGTGGCCGATGCTGATTATAGATGACTTAAGATGGTAGTGGTGGTGGTGGTGGTCGGCAGTGGTGGTGATTATAGTGGAGGTGAGGTGGGCCACAGTGGTGGTGGTGGTGGTTATGGTGGAGGTGAAGTGGCCCAGTGGTGGTGATGGAGATGGATGATGGTGGTCTGTGGCCAACGATGGTTGTGGAGGTGGAAGAGAAGGTTGGTGTAGTACAGGAGGAGGTGGAGGTGGCCAATGGTGGTAGTGGTGGTGGCGATAGATGGTGGTTTGTAAAGGAGGTGAAGATGGTAGACAATGGTGACGGTGGTGGTCGGGAGTGGTAGTGGTTATGGTGGAGGTGAGATGGCCACGGTGGTGGTTGTAGCGATGAACGGTGGTGATTGGTGGCCGACGGTGGTTGTAGAAGTAGTGGAGGAGGTTGTTGTTCTAGAGGAGAACGTGGAGGTGGCCCACGATGGTGGTGGTAGTGGCAATGGCTGATGGTGGTTGGTGGCCGACTGTGGCTACTGGTGGTCGCCGGCGGTACTGGTGGTCGTGACTAGTGACGGTGACCATTAAAACAAGTACCATATTAAGGTTATATATCAAATGGGGGTAGATTAGTGATAGTTGATTTTCTGTTCCATTCTTGTCCCATCTTGTTTCACCTATTTTGGTGGAACAAGAAAAAGCCTTTTTTTGTCCCACTCTGTCCCACATTGTCCCAGTCCTGTCCCTGTCCCATGTCACGCCAAACGTGGGATAGTGAATTCTTGTCCTTTCCCATGTTGCACCAAACGTGGAACAAGGAGTTATGTCCCGTCTTGTCCCATGTACCAAACGCACCCTTAAATAGGGGGTGTTCTATAGAGAGAGAGAGAGAGAGAGAGACAGAGAGAGAGAGAGAGAGAGGAGGTTCAGGAGAAAACCTGATTTTTTTTAAACACACATTCATCTGGATCGATATATATGTACATGTGCATTCAAGGTATTTGAATATGTTTTTTGGTGTTTTATTCACGTATGCATGTTATGCACATGTACATACTGGACAAATTGCTTACAAATTATTTATACGCACATGTGCATACCATCCAGATGAACGGTTACCAAGGTGTTCCTAAGTATTTTTTTAACGGTTTTTTTCTCTGAACTTAACCCTATATTTATATTGCTTTGAAAACCAGATAAAAATGACTTCTAAGATAAATTTGCAATTAAAAGAAAAATAAATCATGAAGAAAATTTATAAAATCAAAATGAGATAAAGATAGACAAGAAGTTACCTTGGCATAGTGTTAGATATGTGTAAAATTGTATTGAAAGTCATGTGTAAAATTGTATTGAAAGTCATGAGTTCAAGTATGTAGTTTTTTTTATTATTAATATTTTTAGTAATAACATTATAGAGTCTATGGAATAGCTCTTGAAAATATAAAATAGTTAAAATTTTGCTATACAAGACTCGAACCTGATTCCCTTGCATTTCATGTAAGTATTTAAACCATCTCACCCATGTTTGATATTCCTTTAAATTTGGTTTCAAAGTATTTGAAAGCATGCTTGAAAATCAATTGCGTGCACCTTTCAGAAGCTTAATTTTTTCCCTCTTACAATAGTTAAGTGAGTAAGTGCATGAGACCCGCTCGTCATTAATATGTCTGCCCCCACCATCAATTGGATATTTTAGTAAGTAGTAATCAAAAGAGGAGTTAGAAAATTGGATTTCGGATAGGTTTAGGACTAAAAAACAAGGGAAAATGGAACATAAATATTAAGTCTTCAAATTCATTGACGTTTGCATAGGATTTATGTATGCAACATAAGCAACTCCCCTGAAATTAAATTTAGCGGAATAGTTTTCATGGACATTTGTGGTTCGTCTGTAGATGCAATAGTGCGTTTCCCATAGGCTGACACGTCCAAGCTTAAATTTAGGCATAAAATGGTGTGATCGTGCCAAGTGTAAATTATATATGTCGAATTGATCATGTTTGATTATTTTCTTGTTGTACAACCTATGGAGACTTTTAATGTTTGCGATGCATTTTAGGTAGTTACGGAATGTGAGTACTGTAAGAATATTACCCCAGTGGGATGGTTATGGGTGATTTCAACGAAATCCGATTAGCCAGTGAAAGATATGGCTCTGCGTTTTGCGTGCATTCGGCTGAGTTGTTTAACAACTTCATCAGAGAAACGGAGCTTACTGACGTTCCTCTAAGGGGATTCAGATATACCTGGTCAAACAAGTGGGAGTCCAAAATGAGTAATTGGACAGATTCCTAATTTCAAATGGCATTTATGAGAACTTGCCTAATCTGACAGGAACTGTTTTAGCCAGGAACCTCTCAGACCATAGACCTATCCTCCTAAAATCGCTGGAGTAGGATTATGGCCCCACACCGTTTAGGTTGTTCCACTCATGGTTTGAGAGCGAGGAGTTCAGCAGGCTTGTTGAAGATACTTGGAGGAATTATGTTAGCTACAAGGACAATGGGATGGTGGCTTTTAAGAAGAAACTGCAGAATTTGAAAAATGTGATTCGAGTATGGATCGGGGATACTTTGAAGGCAGGAATCTGAAAGAAAAATAGGGCTCCAAACAAGTATAGATGATATTGACATCAAGTTAGACAAAGGAAAGGTGACCAAAGAAGTTTTGGCAAAAAGGCGCCAAGCCATGAAAGATCTGGGGGATCTGGATCCTATAGAAGATACTGATCTCGCGCAGAAGACCAAAGTTAGATGGGGAATTGAAGGGGATGAGAATACCAAGTTTTTTCACAATATTTTCATTTAGAAAAGGTGAAAACTTGCTATCCGTGGGATCCTGTGTGAGGGTGAATGGATTGAGAACCCGACTCGTGTCGAACAAACTTTTTTCAATCATTTCAGTTCTATTTTCTGCCAGGAAGGGTGCCCACGTCCTCTTTTGAATGTTTGTTTTCCTAACTCCATTTCGGCTGAGCAAGCCGCAACGTTGGAATGTGACTTTTCTAGGGAGGAAATCAAAAGAGCGGTGTGAGATTGTGGAGGAGACGAAGCCCCGGGCCCAGATGGATTCACTTTTGGGTTCATCAAGAAATTCTGGAGCATTTTAGAAAACGATGTGGTTAAATTGGTTGAAGGCTTTGCGGTGTCTAAAAGAATACCCAGAGGGTGCAATCCTTCTTTTATAGCTTTAATCCCAAAAGTGGCTGATCCAAATCTAGTCAGTGACTTTCGTTCGATCAGCTTAATTGGGTGTTAGTATAAAATCATTGGTAAGCTTCTGCCAATCGTCTTAGCATGATATAAGTGATTGTGTAAGCATGGAACAATCAACCTTTATTAAGGGGAGGCAGATTATGGATGGGCCTTTAATTCTAAACGAGGTGATGGATAGGTACAAGGCTTGAAAGAAGAAGCTTATGGTACTCAAGGTGGATTTTGAAATAGCTTACTATTCTGTGAGATGGTAGTTCATAGAGCAAATCCTGGGAAAAATGGGGTTCGACAACAAATGGAGAATGTGGATAGCTGGATGTCTGGCTAACTCAACGTCATCCGTTCTAGTGAATGGATTCCCCAACTCAGGAATTGGGATTGGTCGCGACCTCAAACAGGGAGATCCACTCTCGCCATTCTATTTATTCTTGCCATAGAGGGGATCCATGCGGTGATAAAAGAAGCCGAAGAAAAGATGATCTTTCAAGGGGCAAAAGTGGTAAATGGTAATGTTAACATCTCTCATCTTTTCTATGCGGATGATGCCATCTTTGTTGGAGAATGGTCCCAGAATAACATAAGGAACATCGTCCGTATCGTTAGATGCTTTTACTTAGTATCCGGGTTAAAATCAACCTAGCTAAAAGTAAGTTATACAGGATGGGAATAGAAGAAGGAGATCTACGTAGAACAACAAATCTGGTAGGATGTGGATGTTGAAAAAGACCTTTCAGCTATCTCTGGTTGTCAGTTGGGGGAAATATGTCCAAAATGGATGGGTGGAAAGGGGTTGTTGACAAGTTTGTTTCTAAACTTTCCTTTTAGAAAGCTCGAACGTTGTCGGTAGAGGGCAGGGTGCAACACACCAGTTACGAAAACACACACTTAATGATTTAAAACTACAATTAATAAGTTTTTAACTTCCAAAGTACGGAATATTAATTTTTAAACCAACCTCGAAAATGTCCGTTTTAGATTTTGAGCTTGGAACCCCGTAAAACTTTTCCGACACCTCCAACAACTCTTAATAGATCCAAAACTTAGTTCCAAAGTTTAACATTCCATCAAACACCTACCGTTTGAGTGTTGTGTGCGTAGTTTACCGAAATAGCAACGTATTTTGTAAAACTTGCATAAAATGAATTTTACGCGGCTATTTCGACTTCCGTTACTTCTAACACTTCATATTAACTTATTCAAAGGTGTTCCAACCTTTACATCACCATTTAGCCCATCCGTTCTAAGTTACCAATTTTAAACAGGGCTACTCTTACCAAATATGTTCTAAGTAGTCTACCCACATATCTTATGCCCATCTACAAAATTCCGGGTTCAATATAGAAGATTCTAGAATCTCTTTGAAATCATTTTCTCGACGGAGGAGATAGTGAGAACAATAAAATGGAATGGGTGAAGTGGAAAAAATGTATGGCCAAGCGCAAAGACGGGGGAATGGGTATCGGAAGTATCTTCGCCTTCAATAGAGCACTTTTATTTAAATGGATTTGGCGGTTTTGGAAGGAACAAAATGCTTTGTGGGTTAAAGTAATCAAAGCAGTGTATGGGTAAAATGGGATGTTTAGGGAAAGAATTATTCACAAAGAGGCCAACAAAACATGGATTGGGATTCTAAAGGTTGTTAGGAAGTTGGCTGACAAAGGTATTAACCTTCTGGATCTATGCAAGAAAAAGGTAGGAGATGGGAGATCAACTCTATTTTAGGAGGAGACGTGGTTGGAAAACGGTCCCTAAAATCGCAATTTACAAGAATATATATGCTGGATCCGCATAAAAAACCACGGTTAAAGATCGTGCATGCCTGGAAATTGGGACGCGGTCTTATGCAGACCGCCAAGAGGGTAGGGGTAGAAATGAATCAGATGGAGAGGTTGAAAGAGTTACATGGAAATACACTTCTATCCAACCAACAAGACAGGTGGCGATGGACTATGGACGAAGCGGATGAGTTCTTGGTGGCGTCGGTCCAAAATTATATTTATTCCAAAACGTTGGAGAATGATGTGAGCCCAACTAATTGGGACAAACTGGTGCCAATTAAAGTAAATATTTTACTGTGGAGGATAGGGTTGAATAAAGTTCCTACCAGGGTTAATATTGCTAAAAGGGGAATTGACGTTTCTTCCATTCAATGTCCGATTTGCGAGGAGAAAGATGAATTCTTGAATCACTTGTTCTTTGATTGTCAATTGGCTCGTGATAATCGGAGGAATGTAGGGCACTGGTGGAACATTGATATCCCTACTATTAATAATGTCTCAGGCTCGAAGGGTTGGATAGAGAAGATAAGGTTAAAGAAAGTGGAAGTTGATTGCTTTGAAGCGGTAGTCTATACAGCTCTGTGGTCTCTATGGAAGTATCGCAATGGGACAACTTTTGGAACTAAGGGTGCGTTTGGTATGCAGTCTGGATGGGACGGGACGAAACAAAAAAAATATCTCATGTTTGCTAGACCATTGGACAAAAATGGGATGAAACAAGATGGGACAAAAATGGGATGAAACAAGATGGGACAAAAAAAAGTTTCATGGGGTAAATCTTATAAAAAAAATTTCACCAAAAAGGGTGGAACAACATAGGAATAGTTTTAAGATTACAATTATACCCTTCAAATTCTATCAGACTATAAACCTAAATCAAAGAACACAAGTCTCCTACATCCTCTCTCCATGGGTTCCAACATCTTCAATCAAAACCTCAAGCTAAGAATTTCAAAAATCGATTTATCAGAGTTCTCCAGAAATCGGGTTTATCTTCTCCAGAAATCGATTTATCAGAGTTCTTCGTTATCCATTTCGATTTCTAATTACAAAAATCGAGTTCTTATGAAGTTCTTATCGATTCACGATTTTGATTTCAAGTTCTAATTTCAGAAATCGAGTTCTTAGGGATTTTTATGGAGTTCTTATCGATTCAAGTTTTCGATCTTGATTTCTGATTTGAGTTCATCCATTTCTGCTTTCAAGTTATGAGCCACTGTTTTTCGATTTCTGTTTTCAAGTTTTCATTTACCGTGCAGCTAATCTCTCGACGAGGAGGAGATGAGACGATAGTGGAAGAAGTAAAGCCTGGATAATAATTTTATAGTGGTGGAAGGAGAACACGGGATATGGTGGTGGAAGGAGAACTTGAGGGGAGTAGCATCTTTCCTTAGTTGGAATTTGCACCTGGTGGGAGTAGGAGATGGGATGATGGTCGGATAAATATGTTTAACTAATTTTATGTTAATAAAAATATAAATGTTAAATATTTAGTTAATTTAAGTCATTTATAATTATTTTACATTAAAAAATATCAAAAATATGTTAGGGGTAATATGGTCATTTTAAGAGTTTCGTCCCTTCCTGTCCAGCTTACCAAACGTAAAATAGTCAAACAGTCCCATCATGTTCTAGCCATGTCCAGTCCAGTCCCCTCCGGTCTACGTATCAAACGCTACCTAAGAAACATGAAAAGGCGGTGCTATGGGACATTATTGTTACACATTGGTTTTTTTGGTGTATAATAGGAGTAAAACTCGAATATTAATTAGGTAGAGTGGTTGCAAAATCCCTTAATGGCTATTTCTGCCTTGTAATTGTTTCTCTACCATCTTGCTTAAATAAAAAAAAGATTCATTACGTATGTATATAGTGTGGTATAATGATCAAGATAAGTCACATAGTAGTTTTTTTTGTAAGGACTTGTGTTTTTTGATAACGAGCTTTACTATAGAAAGTAGGAAGGATCAAGTATGTAACCATGGCCCATGGATAACAAATATTGTGAACGCTAATATATGGTTTGTTATCCTTATCAAACTATTATCAGTTAGACCTTTCCACATGATGAAAAAAGAAGTTGAGCATGTCTGATTATTTGACAGAGTAGATCATCTGTTTGTAGCGAATTTTGGAAAATAACATTCTTAGAAATAAATGAGTTCATCAATAGATTTGAGGTGAAATTGACAGAAGATAGTCAACTTCAGATCAACAAGATTTGTAAGGATTATATCATAACTGAAGGACATTGTATGTCAATCAACTAAAATACCTATGAAATAGCGAGTTTGATACATGCAATAATATGAACTAGTTACGGAAGCATAACAACAAGCTAGTTGAGATTATGAGTACAAGAGGAAAATTGGTTAATTTGTTTGAACAATAGAAACAGTGGCGGACCCACCCTATAGGGAGGGGGGTCTCGTGCTACTGCTCAACTGTGTGTCGTAAGGGTAAAAAATGTCGCGGTTCGCAAGTTTTACGTGAGGTGCACCCGCTAAATTCTGATGGGTGCTCTGTGTTAAGGGAGCACAATTTTAAAAAATTCCTCGAAATCAACAAAAAAACCTTAAAAAATCACTTGAAATCAACCAAAAACCATAAAAAATCACTCGAAATCAACCAAAAACCATAAAAAAATCACTCGAAATCAACCAAAAACCTTAAAAAATCCATCGAAATCAACCGAAAAACTTAAAAAAGTCCCTGAACGGGGAATTCGGCTAATAAATCCCTCGAAATCAACTGAAAAATATATCAAACAGCTTTGCGGGCATTTGATACAATTTAAGGGTGCACCCGCTCTGGAAAAATCCTGGATCCGCCACTGAATAGAAAAGGAAGTCAGAAGTATTGCTTGTAAAATCGATTAAATATATTGTCAAGAATACTTTATTATATATGAAAGAAATTATGTAAAGATGATAGTAGACGATGTGTAACTAGTAAAGGAATATCTTGATGTATTTCTTGAAGACTTACTAGGATTGTCTATAAGTTAAGGCATCTTACACATACGATTAGTCAGGGACGGACCTAGAGATTTTTTGATACAATGACACAAAATAACATAGACGAAAAATAAATTATAAAAAATATGATTTTTTTCGACGTGTCTTTATGTTTTTACTAACGATTAATATATTTTCAATGTGATTTTAATCTAATTATACCGTTTTAGCATATTTTTAAAGTTTTGGATTGATTTCGAGGAATATTTTCTTTTTTTTATTTATTTCAAAAGTTTTTTTTTTTCAGGGAGGGGAGTTTTTTAAGTTTTTTTTATCGATTTCGAAGGACTTTTTTGGTTGTTTTTTTTTGTTGATTTCTTTTGTTGATTTCAAAAGTTTTTTTATGGGGATTTTTAAGTTTTTTATTGATTTCGAGATATATTTTCGTTTTTTTTGTTGATTTCAAGAGTTTTTCCGGTTTTAATATTTTACATTGATGGTCTTTAATAATTAAAAGAAAATTAAAAATAATTTTGAGAAAATTAACAATTAAATATGAAATTAATAGAGTATTTATTAAATGTTATTTAAGTAGGAAATTAAGTAAGTATTTAGTATGTTATTAAATATTATATAAAATTGTTACCCAAAAAAATTAATTATTTGCATCAAGGTGGAATCAAACCTTGTACAATCTCTATAAGAAGTCTTAAGTTGGGAAAAACCACTATAAGGACTGTTTTATTTGTGTCATAAGTTCAGTTTTAAATTATTTAAGAACACTCCTAAAATGATATGGTTGCACAACTAACAAATCAAAATTTTTTGCCTTTTGATAAAGATATAATATGGTACCACGTGTACCATGTGAATCTATCTACAGAAATTAATGAGAAACTATAAGAGATGTTGGATAAGGGATTTATACAAACAAATACATCACTGTGGGAGTCCACCAATCCTATTTTTTGAGTGGGTTACGCGATGAGCATGGAATTATACAAGAGGACCATAAAAAATAAACACGCGCATATCGATCCTAGAATCGATTAACATACTCGATCAATTTCTAGGCACATAATGTTTTTCCAAGATTGATCTTATATCATGATATCATTAATTAGTAGAAAATATTCATTGATTTAAAATCAATCAAGTATGCAAACCATATTTTGATAAAGTGTGATAGTGTTCCTGGACAATATACCCATTTTACTCATAAATTTAATCAGGGAGAGCGCATGGACAATATATAAATGTTACCCTACGTATAAAAGATGAATTGCAAAATTCTCAAATTAATCTCTTTTTCCAAAATTGGGGTGCAACAATATAAATATTCAACATGAATGTTGTAAATTATGTTGTAAATTACGCGTTCATTGTTATGAAATGAAGAGAGAAAATGGAGGACACATGTTAGTATTCATGTCACACTCTTGTTTGTTCCCTAATTCAAAAATGAAGTTGGGTTCGTAATTGAACTTTTAAATAACTTTCATCCATAAAAATCATTCAAAGATATTTTTGTGGGTGATTATTGACGAATCATCCAGGAAATAATAATAGTTAATTTCAGTAAAATCCGATGTTTCAAGAAAACACCGATCGATCATCCAAAAAAATTCAGGATAATTTGTCACGAATTTTATTTACCCAATAACAATTTAGCTATCAACGTTTTTGACAGTTTTATTACAAATCGCTCTTTAGTGACTCAGTGTCTCAGAAAAATGTGTGTAGATAAAAGTCTTCCATTCTGTATCCATATATACATAAATATTCTTGGGTTAGTTATCATCGGTATATAAATTTCATAGTAGTGTATGAACTGAACCATGCAAGCTTAACACTTTTGGGCAAATAAGTTCTGCCTTGGAACATACCCAAGAATATTACCACATTACTCTACCTAAAAGCATAACTTCAACTTTCCCTCCACAAAAAAGAATATATTTCTTTCTATTTCAAGCTAAATTAACCTTTTCTTCAACTACAATCATTCCTTTAAAACTATTTTCCATTTTCTCAAATTATAAATCACTCTTCCTTTCAAACTTAACATCACCCAGAGACCAAGAGCTTGATCCATGGCTATGGCCCTCCCAACTTTGCTGCTTTTCTCTCTCATTTTCTCCTCTCAAACCCTACCACTTCATGGCAATTATCAAGAACAAACCCTGCAGGAGAATCCATTGATTCTTCAAGCTTGTAGCAATATTAAAGATCGAACAGCTTGTCTTTCTAACCTGAAATCGTTTCTTGATGACAATAGTCCAATGAACCACAAGCCTGACTCGATCTTGCGAGCGGCCCTCAAGGCCACACTCAATCAGACACAGCTAGCCATTCAGACATTCACCAAGTTCACCTCTCTGTCCTCGAGTTCTCGAGAGCAAATGGCCATTGAAGACTGCAAAGAACTTCTTGATTTCTCGGTTTCGGAGCTTGCATGGTCTTTATCCGTGATGAAAAAGATCAGAGCTGGATCACAAAACACTCGTTACCAAGGGGACTTAAAGTCATGGCTGAGTGCTGCATTAAGCAACCAAGATACTTGCCTTGAAGGCTTTGAAGGCACAGACAGACATCTTGAGAGCTTTATAAGAGGAAGCTTAACACAAGTTACACAACTCATTAGTAATGTATTGACGTTGTATACTCAGCTACATACCCTACCCTTCAAACCACCTGCAAATAATGATAGAACTTATAATACCTTTTATCCGAAATGGATGACGGAGGGCGATAAGAATCTGCTGCTCTCGGGTCCAGAAGGGATGCATGCAGACGTGGTGGTGGCGTTGGATGGATCGGGGCATTATCGTTCGATTTCTGAAGCGATTAATGAAGCTCCTAACTATAGTGTCAGGAGGTACATTATATATGCGAAGAAAGGGGTTTATAAGGAGAATATCGATATGAAGAAGAAGAAGACCAACATTATGCTTATAGGGGATGGTATCGGAGCCACCGTGGTGACCGGAGATCGGAATTTCATCCAAGGATGGACTACATTTCGAACGGCCACAGTTGGTAAGAAGCTCTGACCCAATCTTTTCTCTTAATAGTACCATGCATGTAGTATTTCCATGACAAATAGTGTCATTACATAAATAAAATCCGTCTTTTAGGATGTACATGTCTATTTTAATAAAGTATATATTTGAATATTTAGTGAGACTTTAAGTTTATAACACAAACAATCCACGTGTTATTTAATTTAAAGACGTTACAATACGTTTATTAGAAAGAAGGTAGTTGATCTAATGAGTTTTATTAACAAAGTTAGGAAACATAATATGACACAAAAAGGAATCATCATAGTAGCTTTTTCTATATGATAGTTTTTGAAAGTGTCATATATTTATAGAAAGGCTAATGCAACATTTTTCAAATGTGATGTATATAAAGATTAACATGATGTTTACAAAAAAGAAGGTACTTGATCTAATGAGTTTTATTAACAAAGTTAGGAAACATAATATGACACAAAAAGGAATCATCATAGTAGCTTTTTCTATATGATAGTTTTTGAAAGTGTCATATATTTATAGAAAGGCTAATGCAACATTTTTCAAATGTGATGTATATAAAGATTAACATGATGTTTACTTTTTGTGTTTGCTGAGAAACCTTGTTAGATTGGTCCTAACAACTTATTCAAATGTCTTCTAATCAGACATAGGTTCCTATAACCCTATAGTCTCATTAAGTACTCTAGAAACCCAAAAACGGTTGGTCATCCTAAGTTTGCTATATATAACCCTAAACAACCTCAAGGGATGTAATGTAGTGGTGGAAGTCCTGGATGGATGTGGTGGAATATCCCATAATATCTCATCTGTCCAATGTTCGAATCCAGCGTATACAATAGTTGTAACCAGTACCGAGTTTTTTCTTGCAGTCACAATTTGCCGAAATTAGTCCAGTCATAACCCTAAGACAACCTTTCAAAAAAACTTGCATCTAGGGCTCAACATGAGACCTAAGGAATCATCTTCTTTAAACAAGTCTTTTATCTCCAACTACATGACCTGATTCATCATTTTTTTATGATTTTAAGCGGTCTCCGGCCGGGGATTCATAGCAAGGGACATCACATTTCGCAACACCGCCGGCCCTCAGAACCACCAAGGTGTTGCACTGCGTGTAGATTCCGACCAGTCCGCATTTTATCGGTGCAGCATGGAAGGCTATCAAGATACCCTCTACGCACATTCTCTCCGCCAATTCTACCGTGAATGCAGCATTTCCGGCACCATAGACTTCATCTTTGGAAATGGCGCTGCAGTTCTCCAAAACTGCAAAATTTACACTCGGGAGCCGCTGCCGCTGCAAAAGGTCACCATCACTGCTCAAGGCCGCAAAAACCCTAATCAGAATACAGGGTTTTCGATCCAAGATAGCTATGTTTATGCCACGAAACCGACTTATTTGGGGAGGCCATGGAAAGAATACTCTAGGACCGTGTTCATGAACACGTACATGAGTTCTATGGTCCAGCCGCAAGGGTGGCTCGAATGGTATGGGAGCTTTGCATTGAACACATTATGGTATGGTGAGTACAGGAATTATGGTCCTGGTGCATCACTGTCAGGGCGGGTTCGATGGCCGGGCTACCACATGACCATGGATGCATTGACGGCTAGCTCTTTCACGGTTCGGAGATTTGTCGATGGGTTATCATGGTTACCAGCAACTGGAGTAACATTCTCAGCTGGTTTATCTAATTAATTTATTTATTAACAGAAGGTGTTAAATCATGATGATGATCTTAACACCAAGTTTGTTGTTATGTTCTGATTCAAATTCGATTTTTAATCATATTGATTAGGTATATAAACTTATTCTATATTTTATGTATACAAGAAAGAAGTAATGGAGATTCTTTACGTGAATATATACAAAAATATGTGGTTGCACAAATCTTAAGATAGGCTATCGCCTAATGTTCTTATTTCTGGTATCCCAGTAATTACCAACGATCTTCGACAACCTTTATTTATATACGATGAATAATGAATCGTGAGATGTTAATCCGTGGTAGCCGAGGTCATCTGTATTTATTGATCCATCAAGATTATCTAAAAAGAGGAAGGAAAACAAATATATAAGAGGAGAACCGTAAAAAATGATAAACTGAGGAACACCGTAATAATCATTCATCATTTTGTAGAACAAGTAATTTACTCGGTATACACACGTGCCTACATGCATCCGTGCATAAAAACCAGAAAACATCTTCATCTGGAAGGTATGCAATAATGCATACACACGTTTTTTTTCTATGCACCAAAACTTCTAAAATTACATATGCATTAGTGCATATATACAAATAAATGTTACAAATTATCAATATGCATTAGAGCATATCGTCCGGATAGAGTAATAGTGTTCTTCAGTTTTTTTTTTGCCGTTTTCCATTGAACCAGACCATATATATATATACATATATATATATATATGTATGTATGTATGTATGTATATACTATATTATAAAACATTTGACAAAAACTCTTAAAAACCACTTTTTATGCCTTAAGTACTGTTTATTGATGCATATTACTTAAAATTCAAGATTACAAAAAATTTATGCGTAACTACAATTGATTAAAGCACCATGTTGAAATTCGTATAACTAATAATACATAAAAATAATCAAATATATAATAAACATTTCAATTTAAATGTAAAAATTTTAAATATAATTAGAATATTCATTAAGTTATAACCAAATACTTAATTTTTATATTTATAAACAAGTTATATCATTAAACAAAAACAAAATAATTCGTCATTAAATTTAAATTAAATTATAATAAAAAAATCGAATTAAAGAAATTTCATAAAAAATATAACTTATAAATACTTAATTTGATACTAAAATCGATATTTTTAAACAAAAATTATATATATATATATATATAGGCCAAGGTTAATTTGTAACTCATGTAAGTCGATTTCTTGAGACCTATAAGTCCAACTTCTTCCCATTCTTGTAAAGCCGATGATATGATGAATAAAATCATTTTTTTTCCTTTTGAATGTATAGGCTTGATCATCTACCTTTCATTTTTGAAAATCGTTCTTATTGTGTTTGTGTTGTTTTCATCCACTAAACTCCACCGTTTCCTCGATTGGGCATCTTTGCCACTGTCGTTTCGTCAATTGGACATCGACGGTTGTTTCCTCTTGCTGCCATTGTTCCAATCACCCACAATGTGGACTTCATCTACTAAACTTCCATAGATTTCAACTGCAATTGCCTTGGATTTTGCTAATTAATTCTTCTACTAAACTTCTCTGCTTTAATACATGTAAGTAAATCTTATATATTTATTTAATCTTGCCTCTTTCTCTTCTCATGATCTAGGGCATCTATTTATCTTCACTAACGAAGGGTTATGTATTTTGATTTCAACAAAAATGATGTCTAATGAAGATGATTACTGAAACATTACGAATGATGTTTATGACAGTAAACAATCAAGGTCATTACTTTTATTTTGTTTACTTGTTTTCATTGTGAAGGTTCATCGCTTTGGAAACACGTGTGTTTCATATAATTAGTCACTTCAAACACATTGATTCTTGTTCATCACTATGGCTATTGTGATTCTAGTTCATTAGCTTGATGCAAACATTAAAATTTTCTAATGAATGTTTTTATTAACTATGAAGTTTGATTTATTTGCTGTGAATATTCATTAAATTCATGTTCTTCATATAAATCTTATTGTGAAGATTCACTAATCATTGGATTAACCTCATAAATATGTAGATTTTCTTTTGATTGTGAAAGTTTATTAAGTGGATGCAACTATTCAAATTCATTAAGTAGTTGTAAAAATGGTAGCAAATCAATCATTGTCAAAATAAGTAGGTTTCATTCTTGGTAAAGTGATTTTGCATCATGTTTTGTATGGTTTGGGTTTGTGGGATGCCACTTCTCCAATTAGCTCATGATTTTGTTGTGGTTGTAGAGTTTGGCAAGAAGAAAAAAAACTTGGTTGGCTCTGTGTGATGTAGCCTTATTCCCCTTGGCATAAAGAAGTTCAATTTCGTCTATCGAAATCGATAACGACTCACCTGCTAAAGCTATTAGATTACTACTTTTACATAAATCATAATTCATATTGTTAGGTATATAATATTGTATCCGAGATTACAATGTTGAAGACGTGAATGTCAAAGCTTGAAGTCAACAATATGCTCACATTGTAGTTTACTTGTAATATTGTATGGTATAAATAGTTTGTTCTATTGAACTTTGTAACAACTTCTCACATTCATATCTTTTTATAGATTCTAGAGAGAGACATTGTAGAGAGAGAAACACATTAATACTTATGATTATTAATATTCATTGATTGTGTGCTTTATCTTTCTTGTTTGATTACATTGTTATCTGATCATTATGGGATTCATAATTGGTATCAGAGCAAATGATCAAGAGATTTGAAGAAAATTTAAAGATTTTTTGAAGTTTCTAAAGGTTTTCAAGAAAATACGATTTACAGAGGCCGAGGATTGTGTTGGCGGGCTTTACGTATGTATATTTGTTGATTTTGTTTATATCATATATCAAACTTTGTTAACTAGTATTATTGTTAATTGTGGCAGGTTTTCTTGCGAAAAAGTTGGTTGTAAAGTTGTCAACCTAATAAAGGAAATGTTTATGGGTCGGTGGACAACGTGGAAAGATGTTGACAGTGAGTCAAAGGCTATTTTGTTCCAACGTTTTAAGGTTTGTACTTACGATATTTAAATTTATAAACTATTTTGTGAAATCATTAGTTAATTGAACATTTTACGTATGTGTAGAATAACTACACGTGGGATGAAGATACTGATGGAGAAGTCCGCACAACATGGAATGACACATTGGACAGGCGTTGGCCAGATATGATGCACGATGTCAGGGAAAATGCCATCAAGAAGGCCCTTGATGCAGGTGTTGAGTTTGATGGGTTTAATTTTAAGAATTTGACCCCATTTGGCCCGACATGGATTCATCAGGACTATTGGCGTGAAATGATCATTCAAGATGTTCTCAAACCTATATGCA
The DNA here is from genome assembly GCA_036898165.1 of Silybum marianum. NCBI lineage: Eukaryota > Viridiplantae > Streptophyta > Magnoliopsida > Asterales > Asteraceae > Silybum > Silybum marianum. The sequence continues at coordinate 13,908,920 of CM072528.1, forward strand.
TCATTCAAGAGGTATTTCAAATCCGCCCATCTCTGGGTTAAAGACCTAATACTAACACAAACAAGCAACTGACTTGTCTTGAGTTAAAGCTTAAACTTGAATGACAAAACTGAAAAGTTAGCAAAAGTGGTAACACTCAAATCTTAGATTTTACCTCTTGGATGCTACTTACACCCACACCCAATGGAGGCTTAACTCATGCTTAAAAGAAAAGATATAATATGAGAAAAGAAGTCTCAAAATTAAATTGCATTAACATTCAATTCGGCACTGTGGCCACAATATCAACACAGTAGGGAACAAAACTGAAATGCAGAACATAAATTACAACTAAGTTAAAGGAAATACAAAAACAAAATGCAAGTTCTTCAACTAATATTCAACGTTCAAAGGCTTACTCCAAGATGAATTCCCAAGCTCTTTTATATAGGTGAAGAGAATAAAGCATTTGAATGTGACTTGAAAGGGAAGAAATCTTCAACTGGTATTCAACGTTCAAAGGCTTACTCCCAAGCTCTTTTATATAGGTGAAGAGGATAGAGCATTTGAAAGTGACTTGAAAGGGGAGAAATGGACTTAACAAAGGTTGTCTTCTTCCTCATTTTTGTCTTGGTCATTTTTGTCTCTTTTTCCCCTCTTCCATGAAAATTCTAGAGTTGACCATAGCCCAAACTTGCTCCTCATTTCACTGAATTTAAAACAAAATATGCTGCAAAACTATCAAAGATGTTGTTCGCCATACCCCAATGGCGCACTAGCTCAAAATTCGAACTTTTTAGCTATTTCTCAACTTCAGGAACAACTTACACCAAAGAAGTAGTGAAAGACTCAAATGGGTTTAAAAAGAGTGACATAAGATACATATATGCATGCATGCATTAATGCATACATACATACATACATACATACATACATACATACATACATACATACATACATACATACTTACTTAGTGTAATACCCTTCATTCTAAAAAGAGCAACTAGTTTAAAATTTGCAACAATAAATCGTTTAAATGATAGATCATTTCTATAAATCAATACCTAATTGCCTCAAACATTAACTCTCAAATGAACATCAACAAATGATAAACCAACTCTTACATAAAGATTAAATCATGGTCGAGTGTTAGTAAAACCCAATAACAGTTGTTATCTCCAAATGCGGAATACGTCAATGAATATCTAGATCCTTCTCGTGCCTCTAACTAGCACTCACTTCATCACGATGCCGCTAGCACCATTTCCCCACGGACATGTGCACATGCTGACAAATAAAAAGGGTTAGACTTAACGCCTATAGATCAAATAAAACCGACTTATATGCTTATAGATCCATTATATTCTAGCCATAAAATTACATGACTCTAACTGAATGGCTAACACACTCAAAACATGTAGTTCTTCAAAATAAATATGTCGTAATTGCATATAACTCTAAACGTTCAACATAGAGCAATTAAAATCAGACAAATATCCCCAAGACCCATTTAAGTCAACAACCCAATTGACCATTTCATAAAAAATAATCAAAAGAAGTAAAACATATTTAGCATGCGTTTATGCAAATACATGCTCCGAAAGCATGATTAACTCAAAAACACATCATTGATTAGGACAAATTATTTTCCAATTAAAACCATACCGTTTATATTTCCAAAATGTCCCATAACATAATAATATGCATTTTCCAACCAAATATACTAAAAATGCATTTATCACCAAATTATCTTCATTTAAAAATAAGTCATCAAAAGATTCCACACTTATGATTTAGTTACCCAACTGTCCAAAAAAACCCCAAATATAAGCACTTCACATGATTTATAAAACCAAATATACCAATATGCAAAACTCTTCAAATAACTCATACATTTGATAAATAGCAAGTAAAACATATTAATATTTTAAAATGGACATTTTTGGCATATACATAACTTTCACAAAGTAACTTGAATTCATCTTGCTAGATTTAGGCTAAATCCAGGTTTTACCTCAATCTTGAGCTTCCTTTGATGAAGATTTTAGAACACTTCCTTTACTCCCAAAACATACACAAACAAACCCAAGAGAATAAATGAGGGTTGAGCTAAAAAGAACAAAACCCGAGGTTAAGAAATGGTTGGTTATAGGCTTACCTTTCGACTTCTAGGAACCCAAAATCTTCAAGGATACTTTACCCTCTTTGTCTCCATTTCTAAGAGCTTCACAAATTGGAACCATAGCTAAAAGAATCACGAAAAAACGGATGAAGGATGAAAAAGTTATGGCCAAATGAAGATAACCCCCGAATTTTGACCTTTAAGTGCAGGTCAGGCCTTCCTGCGACCATTCCCATGACTTAGGACATGTGGGACCCAAAAACTTCTCAAAAAGAGACTCGCACGACTTGAGAGGCGGCCTAGGTCGCACACCAAGTCGCGGGAGGCCATTTCTCGCTTTTTTGCCGTTTTTCGAGCACGATTCAAATCTCGGACTTTCCAACATGTTCTTTTTATAAAAATCCTCATCTGTTATCAACTTAATTAACCTTAGATGAGGAACATATCGTAATAAGAAGTCCAAAAATACTAGTGTTACACATACATACTTACATACATACATACATAAACAACATGGTGAAAAGCCTCTCAATTATGCATGTTCCTTGTCGAGGCTCCGTGAAATAGTTAAGGATGTTTTGAATGTTGTAATTATAGTGGTCATTTGGGCTATTAAGGCAGTCTAGAAACAGAGCAGTTTTTTTTATGACAAGGAAGCGTTGAGATTCTCAATTGCCAACGAACTGCAGTATTGGTCTTTTTTCTTGGATTAGGAGTAGAACTAAAAATGGCTCATCGCTAGCCTTTTTTTCTTGAATACATTGTCGTTCTAAAAACTGAGAAGTTTCAAGATCAGAAATGATTAAATGAATAAAATCACATATAATACAACATGTCCAAAAGGATGTCGGAGACTTAGTCGTCCTGGGAAAATTCGCCTATTCTATTCTATGGTTGGTCAACACAATTGATTACGTGTTCTGTATCACATGTGATCTTGAAACTTCTTGTTAACTGCAAATTGATTGTCTTCTTGTTTAGTCTTGACCAGGGCCGACCCTGAGATTTATGTTGCCCATGGCGAAAAGCGAAAAAAAAAACCCCTAAAACATCAAGGCGGCTCATCCCCATGCCGATTTTATTAAATATAGCAAAAATAATGCAACGGGAGGGACATAAACCAAAACCCCGTGTAACAAAATATAAAGTACATCACCTAAAACGATGCCTTCTTGCCTTTTTTGAAACGAAAATATCAATCATTTTATGATAGTCAATATTAGCTAAAAACTTACTCTCAATACTCAAAATTGCTAACCCATTCAATCTTTCTTGACTCATGGTAGACCGTAGATATGACTTCAACAACTTTAATTTTGAAAAACTTATTTCCGCAGATGCTACGGTCACTTGTACGGTCAACAAAATCCTGTAAGCAATCATGACATGTGGAAACATCTCCAACTTCATTGTAAACTCCATTATTTGTATGGATGTCCAAGGATTTCCACTCTTCGATGCCTCTTCTGGTAACTTTTCCTGCAACATTTGCAACTCCAATTATAAATATTCTCCATCAATATCAGAATCATCACCATTTGTTAACACAAGTTCAAGATTCAAACAACATTTTTTTAACTCATCATCATGTAAAGTAACCAACTTTCTTCCATCAAACAAAAATCCAAACATAGATTCAAATTCTTGCATTTGTTCAAATCTAGTTCGTAATTGCAAAAGAGCCATATCAACTAAAACAAGAAAGTAATCGGTTATAAATGTCTCTTGAGCGGATTGTTGTGCTCTCTCCGTATTTGGTATTTCATAAAGTTGCTTTTTTCTAGAAGAACGTTTTACTACACACTCGGGATCAACTCCAATATCATTTGCGATTTCTTTGGCTTCACTAATAGCACGTGCAAACCCATTTTCTCTATATTTTTTCAAAAAAGTCAACTAATCCTTTGAGATTTTGTAAGGCAATATCAAGAAGCATGTCTTTAGATTGTAATTTCTTACTAATGAAATTAATTCTATATAGAATTTCATGCCAAATAACCAAACTTACAAGAAACTCAAAACTTGAAAGTTCACCATTTACCAAAGAATCGGCCTCCCTAGTCACACTTCCATCCTCACTTTTTTGAGCCAATTCGATTAAAGCATCTATGATTGGGCCAACTTGAGTTTTGATAGCTTTAACACTTTCAATGTGACTTTCCCATCGAGTAATAGATAAAGATTTTAAAGTCAAATTATCAATATGTTCTAATAAAACATTCCATCTCTTTGTAGAATTAGAAAAGACTTTGTATATTGCTTGACAAGTACCAAAAAAAGATCTTGCTTTGTGACAAGAGTTTGCCATATCACATAAAACTAAATTAAGACTATGACAACCACATGGCATATAGAAGGCTCTAGGATTTATATCAAGTAATCTTTTTTGCACACCTTGATGCTTCCCTTTCATATTAGCCCCATTGTTATACCCTTGTCCCCGCACACAATTAATATCTAAATCAAGTGATATCAAAACATCTTGTAACGCATTAAAAAGTCCTAAGCCGAATGTATCTTCTACCACTAAAAACTCTCAAAAGAACTCTTCTATTTTTATAGGAGAAGTAGACACATCAACACATCTTATAATTAATGTCATTTGTTCTTGATGACTTACATCCGGAGTACAATCAAGAATGACATCCGATGCCAACATGTCAATCAATTCATTTTGAATTTTGTGGCTAAGATAATGATAGTGAGTTTTTTTTTCTTTGATACGTTCAAAATGTTGTTTCATATCGGGATCAAACTCAACAAGCATTTCAATTAAGCCTAAAAATTTACCATTTGATTCTTTATAAATTTTTTCATTTTTCCCACGAAAAGCGATGTTGTTCTTTGCTAGACATTTAACAACGACAATTATTCTAAGAAAAACTTCTTTCCAATGGTCGGTATCCTTTTTTTATTAATTCTTGTAAATCTTTATCAAGTGTTTCATTCTTACACAATCTCAATCGCAACTCGGACCAATTTGCAAAACTAATCAAATGCTCGGGACTATTTTCATGACCAATTAGTCGTTGACCAAGATGTTTCCAATCATTCAATCCAACACTTGCTAATTGGCTTTTTGACCGACCCTTTTTAAAATGCTTGCAACAAAAACAAAAGACTCTATCTAGCTCTTTTGAATACACTAACCACTTTCTATCAAGACGTTCACCATTACGTAACTTACGAACATAAAATTCTTCAGAAAAGTGTTTACCTATATTATCTTTAGGGAAATTGATGTTATTTTCCGTAATAGGTCCTTTTGCAACAAGCAAATCTTTCATTTTAGAATTTAACATATCCTAAATTCTTGGATCAAATATATTCAAACCAATATCATTAGAAGCATTTTCATTCACATCACAAACATTTTCATCACAAGCATTTTCATTCACATCACAAATATTTTCATCACTAGCATTTGCATTTTGATCACAAGCATTTTCATCACTAGCTTTTGAATTTTCATCACAAGCATTTTCATCACTAACATTTGCATTTTGATCACAAGTATTTTCATTTTTATCACAAGTATTTTCATTTTTATCACAAACATTTTCAGAAACATTTGGTTGTCTAACAATAAACTTATTTATAGATCCTTGCATCTTTTGAGTAATTTTTTCTTGTCTTTTTTTTCTTTTTCTATTTTGAGCACCCGAAGGATGTGATCGAGGAAACATACTTAATTCTTAAACAAATAATACGATATAGATGTAATAGAGAATAGAAAGATAACACCTGATTTTGCGAAATTGTCAAATGTCTAATAGATCGAAACTCAGAAACTTTGCTTCTGCAATATTACTAGTGGTAAACGGTAAATCATTAATCAGAAATAAAGAAATCAAAAACTAAACAAAATAACCCTAATTTGACTAAACTCTAAAGTAAACAAAATATAAAAATAACCCTAAGTCCCTAACCTAAATTAAATAATAAAGTAAATACTAAATAAACAATAATCCAAACTAAACAATACATATGATTATATGAACTATCAACAGTGATTTACTAGTTGGCTAGGACCTAGGATGTAAATCAGTAAATCACTATATGAGAGATGAAGTTGATATGTAAATCACTAGTTGGCTAAAGTATGAAAAGAAAAACAGTAAACTCAAGTTACTCAACTAAATAATAATCCAAACTAAAATAAATCAAAAAGTAAATACTAAATAAACCAAATTAAAAACAAAAACTGAGAAATCTGAATTTTACCAATTACCAACGGTCAGAACTTAGAAGAAACTCAGAAATATCGATGAAGCCCTTTACTGAGTTAGGGCAAAAACTCAGAAGTGAGAAATCAGATTCAAAAGAGAGCCGAGAGCGAGACCAGAGAGGAGGTCTAGACTCGAGAGACTGAGAGAGAGGCGCGATAGAACACAAATTCATAGAGGTTCATTGATTCGTGCGCTGATTTGAGAGTTGGAGAGCCGAGATCGTGTTCGTTCCGTCGTTCGTTCTGAGAGTTGAGAGAAGAAGTGACAACAGATCGATACATCAAACACGGTGGACTATTGGGCTATACTAACGGTAACATTAATATTTTTTAGGCCCAGACTGAACCTAGTATAGGTAAAATAAATAAAAAATTGTTGCCCTCTGAAATTCTACTACCCTAGGCCATCGCCCCTTGGTCCTATGGCCAGGGCCGGCCCTGGTCTTGACCCTATATTATATATATATATATATATATATATGTGTGTATGTGTGTGTTTGTGTGTGGAGGAAAGTTCAAATGAAACCTCATTTTTCATTGTGAACGTAAAGGCAAAGGATAATATGACACGTATCTCATTCAGTATGAATAATCAAGGGCATTCGGTATGAAAAATGAATATAAAGTTCATACATTATTCATGATGAATGATACAACATTCAGTATAAATAATACAACATTCAATATGAATAACATATGACCATTATCTATTCAGGATGAATAACCTTGGGCGTAAGGGACACGTGTCGCACTCTCCTCTGTCCTCACGTGCACAATGAAAAATGAATTCTAATTTAAACTTACCCCTATGTGTGTGTGTGTAAGATAAGAATGACCAACAACAAAACATTTCCTCATACTATGATACTAATATGAAGTCTAACAATATATGTTTGTTGGGCGAATTTAAATAAGAATACATAATTAAACATTGTGAGAAAGTAAGAAATCAAGGTTAACAAAATGTTTATTTGTGAATTATTGAAAAAATCTATTTATATAAACATGTACATTAGAATGGATGTTATAAAATTGTTTATACCGGTTCACATATGAAATTTCAAATTGTTTTTTTCTCAAATGATTCGCATATAAAAATCTTATATTCTTTGAACCTCCCACCATGCTTGTACATATATAGTGTGTGTGTATATATATGTGGCACCTAAAGTTGAAATCTCCCGGTTCTCTCTTTTTAGAATAGAAATATAAAGCTCTTGTTTTCCTCCAAGCCTCATATTCTATACCAGAAAAAGGAACCAACCTATAAACATCGCTCATCCATCATTATTTTGGTCTTACCTTTACACCAGAAATTAAAGATCCCCTTAAAATTTAACTAATCTGTAAGGGGGGCCTTTGTCTCTTAGATTCAACAGGGGGAGGGTCGATCCTACATTTTTAGGCCCTCTCTCGATTACCAAAACTTCTTTTAATATCAAATTAAAAACACAAGTTAATTAGATAGATTTTAGGGGATATATATAGCATAGATAGAAAGAAAAACACATCAGAAATTGTTATTTATTTTGGATTAAGGGGAAGAAGAAGATGAAACTTGCCATACTAAGCGTCTCTTTGGTAGTGCTTGTAGCAATGGTGATTGGGTTGATCGTAACAGCGAACAAATATTCCTCCGAAGAGAAGCATGATCAAAGCACGAAACTTGATGATGACGTAAAGGCTTCGATCAAAGCGGCTTGCGAAAACACGGATTACAAGCAAACTTGCATTGAAAGCCTCTCGGAAACCTCCACAAAATCAACCAATCCTTACGACCACATAAAGACCATGTTCGAGATCACCATCGAGCAACTCGAGGCTGCGGTGAAAAACTCTTCGTTCATGAAAGAGATTCATAAAGACCCAAGAACCAATGATGCTCTCAAGGGTTGCAAGGAGCTTGCAGGCCTTGCTGTTATGGATTTGAGGAGATCGTGCGAGAAAATGAGTGGGTTCAATCTTAATGAGTTCAGCCAAGCTCTTATCGAATTGAAGATATGGATGAGCGGTGCAATAACTTATGAACAAACATGCCTAGATGGGTTTGAAAAGACACAAGGAAATGCAGGAGAGAGAATGAAGAAAACTTTGAAGAAATCCATGGAGTTAACAAGCAATTGTCTTGCTATGACTACAGATATTTCACAAGCTCTTCAAGAAGTAGCTGTACCCCAACAGACTACAAATCGTCGTTTGCTTTCCTTATTCGACACAACGGATTACAATATTCCCGAATGGGTAGATCCTACAGACGAAAATATCTTCGATAAAACGTCCACGAAGATCGATCCAGACCTTACAGTTGCACAAGATGGGACTGGAGATTATGAGTTGATTAATGAAGCTTTGAAATTCATTCCTGTTAAGGGGAAGGAGAGGTATGTGATCCACATTAAAGAGGGAATTTACAAAGAGGTAGTCCGGTTTCCTAAAAACTTGACTCATATAATGATAATCGGTGATGGACCCAGTAAGACAAGGATCACTGGAAACTTGAATTTCATTGATGGAGTTACCACCTACCATACTGCAACTGTTGGTAAGCAATATATAGCCATACAAGTGATAGTGAATTGGAGTAGAAACTCATGAAACATACAACAAAATTGAGTTCGTAGGACACTTAAATTGTCTAGAATGTCTTAATAGATTGTTTTTATACGACTTACGTTCGTAAGACTAAAAAAACAAAGTGTCTCATCTAAAAGTATTACAATAAGTTTAAAGGACATTTTTATACGTCGTAATATTTATCTGTATTAGCTATTTTATAGGACACTATTTGAAAATTTGTTTTATAAACGTATAAAAAATATGGGTTTATAGGACTATAAAATGGCAATATGACATTTTTTCTTTAAAGAAGTTCAAAAAAACTTGTTATGACGCTCAAAAGTGTCATATATAATACATATTGTAACACTTTTAGATAGGATGCTTTATTTTTTGGTTATATAAACTTATGTCCTATAAGTCACTCTATTAGGACACATAAACACTTTAGGTGTTCTATAAATCTAATTTTGTTGTAGTGAAGTGTCATAATAAACTCTAAGAGGACAAATTTATAAAATCAAACAATTGTGTGTCTTATATAAATGTGTTACAATAAGTTGATAGGACGTTTTAGGCATCAAAACATGTTTTTTTTAAATTTCTTTTGAAATAAACTTCACATTAGCCTTTTTATACGACATTATTTGAAACTTTTAAAATCAAGTGTCAAATAAAAAGGTTAATAGGACATTTGGATAACGTATTAAGATGCCTAATTACATCGTAACATCCTATTCATGGTAACACTTTTACATAGAACCCATATTAGTTTTATAAACTTTAAATCCCTATAAAAACAGTCTATTAAGACATTTAGACATTTTTGTTGTAGTGTATATTAACTCGGTACAGACGATTTATGCAGCTGTTTCTGGAGACTTTTTCATTGCAAGGGACATTGGGTTCGAGAATACAGCAGGTCCTGAAAAGCACCAAGCTGTGGCGTTACGCGTTAGTGCAGACCGAGCAATATTCTACAACTGCCACATGGACGGTTATCAAGACACACTTTACGCACACACGTACCGCCAGTTCTACCGTGACTGCACCATCTCGGGCACCATTGATTTCCTTTTTGGGGATAGTGCAGTCGTGTTCCAGAACTGCATAATGGTTGTTCGAAAGCCAATGGACAACCAGAATTGCATCGTTACAGCACAAGGCCGAAAGGAAAACCGACAGCCAACAGGAATCGTCCTCCAGAATTGTAGCATCGTGGCGGATCCGGTGTACTTTCCGGTGAGAAATGTAATCAAATCTTACCTTGGACGGCCATGGAAGCAGTTTTCAAGAACAATCATCATGGAATCCTTCATTGATGATTTGATTCAGCCTCAAGGGTGGTTGGAATGGAATCAAACTTTCGCTTTCGATACCCTTTTTTACACTGAGTTCAATAACCGTGGCCCAGGATCTTCGAAGTTACAACGTGTACAATGGACTGGGGTGAAACAACTACCAGCAAGTCGAATCAAACGCTTTACGCCCGGAAAATTCATCACCGGTGACTCATGGATCCCACCAACAGGTGTTCCTTACACCTCAGGTTTCATATATGATCCCCCAAAAGATGATCAGAAGAAAGATTACAGTAAGAAATCTGATGAAGAGGATAGAGACTATACTCCCACTCCAGATAATAAAGAAAAGAAGAAGCCAAAGAAAAAGAAAGAGAAAGAGAAGAAAAAGCCAAAGAAAAAGAAAAAGAAGAAACCAAAGAAAGACAAGGATGATGGATCTAATTCAGACAATAAAGATATTAAGCAAAAAGCCCCAGCTGAAAGTCCAAGCAGCGTACCTGTGAGTGAGATAAGTGCACCATATTCAAGCCCAGCACAATCACCTGGAGCATCCCCAACACACAAAAATGGATCTTTTCTAGGGAAAGTTTTTGGATTTTTTACAAAAAGTAATCACTAGTTTAGATATTAATTAGTTTGTATGTAGTTAATTCTTAATTAATAGCTAGCTTGTTAACTTCTGTGTAATTCAGTTACAGATTACAATTTTTTTCTTGCAATGATCTTATACCAAATGTTAACATGTATGTGTATTTAAGTAAATTAATATATATAGTGGGAGAAGATGACAACCCAACACAATTTTGTAACATACAAAGAGAAGAAAGCAATTATGTCCGCATTTTAAGGATTATATATACATAGGGCGGTTCAAACAAAAACGATAACTAAATAAGAGAATACGAAAACGGTTAAATTATGTGCAAAATCACATGTGATTTTACATTAACGGTTAACAAAAGAATGTGCAGCAATGTGGCCTGACTTCTTTGCTTCTGCTATTGAAGCGAAAAACCCCAAGATGTGATTCTATTTGTGTGATTATGTGTGATTCAATGTGATTCTATTTTACTTTATGCACAACACACAAAAGGTATCACTATGGTTCTTGAAGGTATTCAACCTTCATCTTTTTGAACATAATTTTCGAACTTTAGGTAGTCAGCCACAATGCTTATAGTCTATGGAGGTCTAATTGAAGCTTCCATTTAGGTACTTATAGAAGGGGAGCTAATATGGGTAGGAGCTTTGGATTTGATACATTTGACTTTAAATTATTTTGATTCATAATCTTCAAGCATTGTACTGTTTCTTTTTTTTGAAGTTGTTAATGTTCAAATTGTTAGAATTGAATTGAAAATAAGGTTTCCAATTTGTAAGTTTCTGTTAATATGTGAAGCATATTAAAGTTGGTTCAACAGTATATGTGGTTTAAGGATAACAAAACTAGTGTGGTCGAATGTTATTAGAAAAGGGTTCCATATTGAGATAAAGCATGTATCGTTGTTGTTCTTATTATTCAAAAATTGATTCACAATGTTATAAAAATGGTACCTAACATTATATATTTGTGGTTATGAATTAGTATAATACCAATATATATGATTAACTGTGTTCCTTTTATACATCATGACCAACACAGACAATGTGTGATTCAATGTGATTCTATTTTACTTTATGCACACAAAATGTATCACTATGGTTCTTGAAGGTATTAAACCTTCATCTTTTTTAACATAATTTTCGAACTTTAGGTAGTCAGCCACAATGCTTATAGTCTATGGATGTCTAATTGAAGCTTCCATTTAGGTACTTATATAAGGGGATCTAAGATGGGTAGGAGCTTTGGATTTGATACATTTGACTTTAAATTATTTTGATTCATAATCTTCAAGCATTGTACTGTTTCTTTTTTGAAGTTGTTAATGTTCGGATGGTTAGAATCGAATTGAAAATAAGGTTTCCAATTTGTAATTTTCTGTTAAATTGTGAAGCATATTAAAGTCGGTTCAACAGTATATGTGGTTTAAGGATAAAGGAACTAGTGTGGTCGAATGTTATTAGAAAAGGGTTCCATATTGAGATAAAGCATGTATCGTTGTTGTTCTTATTATTCAAAAATTGATTCACAATGTTATAAAAATGGTTCATTCCATTATATATTTCTGGTTACGAATTAGTATAATACCAATATATATGATTAACTGTGTTCCTTTTGTACATCATGACCAACACAGACAATATGGATGAACAAATGTCTGTAGACGTTGCAAATGCAAATATTGCAGATAAAGTTAATGTCAACGGTATCAAATTTATTGGTTTTAGTTGTTTATGTTCTTAATGTGGGTATTGGTTGTATGATATTCGACATAAGTACCACGTTTATTATACATCATGGCTTAAACAGTCCCACATGTAACCATTTGAAATCACATTACAAAAGTGCATTTTTTTCTGATTGTTGAATTTTCGGACACGATTGTGTTACCCAGATGCAACAATTATTATATTTTCTTTAATTGACAACATTATTGACTTTTCAGGTTCATCGGACAAAAAAAGGAAGCGAGGTATTAGTGAATCACATAAAAAATAAGGGGGGGGTCAAAAGATAACATGACATTAATATTTTGCCCGTTATGTAATTTATAATATTTATATCATGTGGGTTACAGTTGAATCAAGAAAAAACAAGGTTGAAGTCGTTACACCTCAAAAACCTATCAAAGATCCCGTTACCGGAAATAAGGGGAAACTTCTAGTTATAGGGAACGGGAAAAAATGCAAGATTTCTATGGTCCACATTGTTAGTTATTAATTTGACAACGTATCATTACCTACCTGAATACATTTTTTTTTCAAAATGTTAAATACAATTCATAACATTTATACAATTTATTTTCGCAGATAAACCGAATGTTGTTACTACAGCTTCAGGAGTGAAGGTAATACTGCTTAAAGATCGGAATGTTAAAGTAGTGAAGAAACCATCAAAGGTTGTAAATACTTCCACCTCGCATCCATTTAAAAGGTCGATACCCACAGACAGAGAAAAGGGTGCAAAATCAAACAAGAAAGATAAGTATTTAAAGACACCAACAAAAAAAAGTAGTTCATCATCGCCTTCTATTCGGACAAGAAGCCAATCAAAAGGGTCGAACGAGAAAAAAGATGATGTTGGAAGTTCTTAATCCACACGTGAAAAGTTAGTAAAGGTAAAATCAAAAGTGGGTGCTCATAGCTCGGTTAAAAATAAAATGGCCAAAAAGGTTTTAGTCAAAAGTATGAAGACGAAAAAGTGCGTAAAGCTACCAACACTACGGGTTCGGACTACACCAAGACCCCTATACATAGCAATTCAGTCTCTAAACGATGAACATAAAAAAATGGTTGAAGAAATAGGGTTTGGTGGAATGTTGGGAATGAAGACTGATTATATTCCGTCCAAGTTAGCTTTCTACCTGGTGGACCATCTTGATACTTATAACATGGAGCTTAGATTGGGACAAGGTATCATAAAGTTAAATCCCCAGATCGTACATGATATGTTAGGTACGCCTATAGGAGGAGTTGATATATACCTAACAGAACCTAAGCCACATACCCAGAATGTAAAGATGCTTTGGAGGAAACAATTTCCCGGTAAAAAGGTTCGTATATTTGACGTAATGAAAAAGGTCGAAGAGACAGATGATGCTGACTTCTTGTTTAAAATCAACTTTTTAATATTGTTCGTTTGTACAATGGCTGAATGCAACTCTTGTGGTTATTGCACATCGTCGGTACTTAGTTACATCAGGAAAGAAACAGACATCTCGAGTATAGATTGGAGCAAGTATGTGTTAGCTTGTTTGGGGACTAGAAAAGACATGTGAAACAGAGATGAATGTAGTGATAAATTCTACTCAGGGCCTATAACTTTCTTGATTGTAAGTGTTTTATATTTTCGAATCTAATACTTTATTGACATAAATCATAATGTAATAATTATTGGTACATTATGCTATCGCAGCTTTTGTATGCTGATTTGGCAAAATGCAAGAAGTTCAATATTGAGCGAAAAAATCCGGCAATAAGTGTTTGGACTATGGAGTACCTTCGTCGTAGAGAATATCTGGAGCTTAACGACGAGGGTTTTGGAACATGGCCGCTAATTGGAAACGATGGTCAACAAAAGGACAAATCGGCAGAGAGATCTTCTGGTGTATTTGCAGAGAGGAATACAACTCCTAAGGTGTCTTCTAGAGCAAAACTGCAGGTACTAATTTAGTCATTACAGTAATATGTAATAATATGATTCATAGTTAATTAATATGTTTGAATATAACAGGCATACAAGGATCAACTCAGGGCGAAGATAAATTCCATAATAGAGCAAAAACAAAGTGCAGAAATGACAATTGAGCAAGCTATATCAGATTTCCCGTTGGATTTAGAAATACGTATCATGGACATGGAGCTTCGGAATATATTCAACCAAAACGATATCGATCCAACTGAGTATGCTCGTGATGAGGCAAGTAATACACAGTTTCAAACTCCGGTTAAGACGACTGTTCAATGATGGTTGTAGGCCCCCAACTTGATGATTCTACTATATTGGTCAGCCCGAGAACTGCGACGGAAATTGACAACGCATTATTACCTTATGAAAAGAAAAAATAGGGCACTCCATTTGCAATGCCTTCATTCGATTTAGGTATTTCCCTTGTAAAGAACCCGGTGAGTCCCCATCCAATATCATCTATACCTACTTTGAACAACCTTTTGTATGCAGTTAACACGAAGGCAAAATCAATATGTGATGCACCAAGAGCATCGGAAAGGGATAAAAAGAAAGGGGTATGTCTGAGATCACCTTATTATAAGAGATGTGTTGAAATTGACACATTAGAGACAACAGCAGAGAAAAAGATATGTGCTTGGATAAATGTTGCCGTAGAACAAATATGGTAAGTACTTGTATAATTTAATTTTAATTATGCTACGTATATACATCCTTATCTACAGTTTTAACTAATTTTATATTAAAACAACCAAACAGTGAACGCGTATTCGAGACTGATACAGAATTTGTTTGTTTGAGAGGAGCAATAGAATCACTTTGTGCAAGAACACAAATTTATAGTAATGTTATTGATGGTTGGTCGGCTTTACTGAACCATGAAGAGCAATTCAGAAACAAAACATCACTACGGAGGTTTTTTATGCACACCGCTATCATTGTAAGTTACAGATTATTTGAATAGTATACATTAATCACTTAATAATGTATGTTGACTAATTACAAACGCATACAAACAGTTGCAAGCAATGCTTGATGTAGACACACCATTTGATGAAAAAGAAAGGATGTTTGTGGACAACATTCGAGCAGCGGTACAAGTTGATCAGGACAAATTCGAATTCAAGACGATGGATTTGGTAACTTACTGATTTAAATGACTTTTTATATATATACTATTTCATTTTCTTTTAATTCAAATCAAATCTATGCAGTTATTCTTTCCGATCGTTAGAGACTTGCATTTCTTTGTTGTTGTGTTCAACTTCAAAATACCATCAGTGTTGATCATAGACAACATGGCACACGATCTACAAGCACCAACTCTATATGATGATATTACGGACACTTTGATAAGTCAATCTTGTGTAACTAATTTTATGTAAAGATCTAAGATTGTATATTAGCACAAACGTGTGTACATGGTTTGGTGTTAATTTTATGGATAGTTGGAATATTCAGTGACGTACACATCACTATACCATAGTTCCATCACTTTATACGTACCAACATGTATCACATGTATATAAGGTATTATGGTTCCGTTAGTACCTGACTTATATAGTAGTGTACAATGATTAATTTTGTACTAAGTAGTAACATATTTATATAAAATATCATAACTGTGTGATTGTGTTTTAGTATGATGTACCACATATGTTACTTAAGGTATTTAACTAAATGTATCAAAACTAGATTGGGTATCATAGTTATTAACTGTACCACATGTAAGTTTGTGCAGAGTAGTGGCACATTTATAGTTGATGGGTAACAAACTGATACATGGTTGTTTTTGCAGCACTTATTGTTTACTACTCATCTCCACAAAGTTAAACACGTATTGTACGATGAATTTTGCCGTGTTGGTCCAATCCGGATTGGGATAAAATGGTTCACAAAAGAGAACTCGCATGACTGACATGGAGTGTTACAGGGGGGAGATACCTTACTGATGGAAATCAGGACTTGATGTTAAAGGGCCTAACCAGAAGAAACAATTGCAGCTATTGAGGAGGAAATACATTGTGAAGTTTCTGCTTTCTGATATAAATTTACGAAGACCGTTTGTGATTGAAGATTGTGATAAGTTTGATAAATTGGATGCGAAGGAGAAAGCTTGCTTGCTGAAACATGCAGAAGAAAACATGGAAACTAGACTAGCAGGGATTTAAGAAGTTAGAGTTATAGTTTTTGTTTCTGGAAGAATTGATTGTTTTTTTGTCTTTACTTTTATTCTATTCCATGCATCAAAGTAGTACTTGTTATGGATGGGTTTGTTGGACATCCTTTTTTGTTATCTCTTTAAATAGGGATGTAATGGATGCTTATGGTTAATATAATCAATTTTTTTGAATATGGATCAATCTGAATGATTCTTAATATTTATAACTATGATATCAAAAATTTCTTACAATGTGAATATGCTAAATACTTATACAATGTGATATACAGTGAACTCATATTACAAGTTTAATATCATAATTGATACATAATGTATAACGAATTTGTTATCAAAACAGTATCAAATCAATCAAACCATAAGTTTGATATATTGATTTCTAGTTCACTGATATGTTCATGAATACGAATCTTCCATGACCTAACAAAAATCTACCAATCCACGTAACATACAATTCCAACCATTCTTTTCAACAATCAAAACCTTTGTTCCTTATTCCAATACATGGATGTATATCAACGTAAGTTCAAAACAATATCAAGTCAATCACCCATAAGTTGAATATATTGAATTCAAGTTCACTGATATGTGCTCGTTGAGTCACATCACATTTTTTTAAATACCAAAAAATATCAATACATGCAGTGTAATAAATCAATTGTACTGAAAAAATTATCGTTCCTAAATCGTCAACCAACAAAACTATGAAGTTCTTTGCCACGTAACATACAATATGCTATCGCAGCTAAATAAACTGATACATTTATATTGTATGTGAAACAAACTGATACACAAGTTCGATATATTGAATTAAAATTCACTGATATGTGCATCGTTTAGTCACATCAAACTTTTTTTTAAAATACCAAAAACTACCAAACGACTTAGGTGCATAAATCAATTATACTGAAAACAATCACACAACTAAATCGTCAAACAATCAAACAATGAAATTTTTGGAAACGTAACATACAATACCACAATCGACCAGAATAAGCATCTTCCTTGACATAATATGGTATGCATAATCATTTCAAGCAACAAATTGTTTAAATCAAAATATGAGAATTAACGGGAATAAATAGGACCATGTTTTCAAACATCTAGATATTAAATAAACTAATTTTAACGACAGCCAATTAACTAAAAAAAATGCAAACAACTCCGTGTAATTAGTCGATCCTATTTTTTTCTTTGCTGGGCAGTTGCAGACATCATGATTAGCGAGCTTCTTACAACCACTACACATCCTCTTTTGTTTTTTACTCTTCATTGCGACTTTCTCAGTGACACCAACCATTCTTTTCGACGACCCACAACCTTTGTTCCTTATGCCGGTAGGAGGATGTATATCAACATTTTCCGGGCGCGGAAAACCAAGAATTTGTTCTAAACCTTATTCTTTGCGTTTCATGCGAGGTTCATGCGGTCTATCTTTAGCGAACCCGTCTCTAAACTCCTTGATGGTTGACAAAAACGATGTTAATTTTTTTTGTCGTCCCTTGAGATGTCAAGCACATCATCGAAAACATCGTATGTGTCATTTAATATTATACGTTGCTCATCATCTACGTCACATATTCTTTGCCGACTATTTTGAAATTCGATGGGAATAAGGTCGCATCTCCATCGCCTAAGAATGTATTTCTCTGGAATAGATTCAACACCGACATTCAACATGACTTTGAAAACATGTCTACATAAATACCCATGTCGACCCATGTGATCACAACTACAAACGATGGTTGATTCCTTCAAATTGCGTACAACCTGTAATATATAATTGATATTGAATTACACTTGTTAGGCATATGATTAAATATAGTAAACTGAATAAATAAACAAATTGATAATTATTAAGAGTACCTTATATTCAGCTATTTTCTCCTTTCTTTTATCTAAATGTTCAATTACATATGTGTCAACTTCATCTTCTATAGTGACACTCTTAATTGAACACGACCATGCCGCGCGATCCAACTCGGTTTGCACATCAAAAAAATAGAACGCGTATAAACCTTACAAGCATGTCTCTCTAACTTGCTTCGAGTCAACCATTTGGGAAAGGTAATTCTTGTGTGATAATCGAGGCGGCGTTGTTCCATGTGTTGTTTATCTAAAGCAAATTCAAATCCAAGCATAAATTGGAATAGATTGTTACCTTTCTTTGAAAACGAGTTGGCACTTTCTGATCTAGATGTGGTTTTCATGAGGCAACACATGGGAAGCTCTTTGAAATATGCCGGGATCCATTGTGATCTTAACGCATACAATTTTTTTAACCATTTATGACGTTGAAGAGAGAATTCTTCAATAAGAAGATTCCATCTACTCTCAAACTTGTCTGGAGATATGTGAACGTTCCATACCAACTTTGAAAACTGTTTCTGAAACATGGTGTTTATAAAGAGATCATGCCCAAACTGTAAAATTAACATAATAATTACAATACTATTGGACGTCATAAACATTAAAATTTGCAAACAAAAAACGTTTTTCTAACCTTGTTTGGAACTTTAGTCATAATGTGCCACATACAAAGCTTGTGCTTTGCATCAGGAAACACGGATGCAACAGCCTGCTTCATAGACGGACATTGATCTGTAAGAACCATCATTGGGGGTTTCGTATGTGCTTTCCGAAAAGCTTGCAACAATCAATCGTAATTTGGAACAACCTCATGACCAACTAAAGCTGATCCAACTACGACATTGCAATTATGGTTGTCAACTGCAGTAAATGGTACAAATACCATGCAGTGCCTGTAACAAAATTATTGTAAAATTATTAAAAATATACATATGTTTAATTACTTATTAAATATTCACAAACCTGTTTGTTCGGAATGTTGCATCAAATGAAATTACATCACCAAATTCAGAGAAATTAAATCGAGTTACTTCGTCAGCCCAAAATATCGTATGCAGCTCACTTCCAATGCATTTGTACTCGGAAAAAAAATTAGGGTCCAATTCCCTCTTCTTTGTCATCAAATCGACTAATACTTTTGGCTTCGGCCCTTCCAACAAAATTATCACAATCCCTTTTGAATGTCTGATAATCCACTGCTGATGGACCACCATATTCATAACCCCCTCTCATATATGTATGGAGTTTGTGTGCTCGTGTGGCACCCATGTTTGATACCCCGACATCATGAACAAATCGTTGATGTGAATATCTCATCTATCGATTTCGTCTTGTGAAATCGATGTCATGTTTACCTAACAGCGCATGATTGTGTTCCTCCTCCAATCCATAACACTATTCTATATTTAACACATGTGGTACACCCGATTCTCTTAATATTTGTATTATGTTGCTTCCTTTGATGCTTATGCCGATTCAATGAATCAAACGACTTCTTCGTTGGAAACCGATACTTGCTACATACAAAATATTTATTCCCGATTAACCCTTCAGCATTGATTTTTTATGTTGCACGTCGTACCTCGAATCCAGCTGCCTCTGCATACTTCTCGTATATGGAATCCGCTACGTCCAAGTTTTGGACTATATCACCGACACCTGGTTTCATCGATTGATCTACTTGGGGAGTATACCATATAGTTCCACCTGGAGAAACAGTGTAAGGATCTGGTTTGATATTATTATTCCCTGCATTGTTATTCGACATGGTCATAGTGTTACATTGAACAGTACAAGTATAAACAGGTATCATAATTGATACATAATGTATCACGTTTTTCCTTCTAAGCTTTTTTAATAACTGAGATTCACATCATACAATACTTTTCGGTACGAGTTATTCAATGTGATCATCTTAAATTCTTAATAAGAAACATAGTGTCTTAAGCGTCAATTTAATCTAATTAAGCTGCTAACAAACAAGCCCTAAGTCCATTATAGAGATTAGTATCCTACCATTAAGCTCATTGAGCAGTGCCTGATGATGGGTATACATTCTGGTAAAATAAATTAATAAGATGACTTTTACTTGATAAATGTTGTATCACGATATATGAAAAGAATAGCCAACACATCTAACATCCATGGATATACAGTAAGGCTGTAATACTTGATACATGATGTATCACGATATATGAAAAGGATAGCCAACACATCTAACATCCATGGATATACAGTAAGGCTGTAATACTTGATACATGATGTATCACGATATATAAAAAGGATAGCCAACACATCTAACATCCATGTATATACAGTAAGGCTGTAATACTTGATACATGATGTATCACTATTATTATAAAAGATAGCCAACTAATCTAACATACATGGATATACAGTAAGGTCATTGTACAGGGTACCATGTATTCCTTAATGGAGCATTTGAGGTTCATACGAATTGAATAATAAATAGTGTGCACATAATTCTGAAACTCGAAATTGTACCTTCATCACTCTCCATGTTATCGTCTGAATCATAATCTGAGTCATCGATATATTGGTCTTGATCGTTGATATATTCGTCTTGATCATTGATATTTTGGACTACGTCTTCATCTAGAATCGGCTCTTCTTCTTCTACGGTTTTCTTATCTAGCACAGGATTGTAGGGTGATAATCCAGTATCGAAGTCGTACAACTCAATTTGTTGTCGAAAACTGTCATCTGAATTGTTCGGATTGGATTCGATGGCCGGTTCCTTTCCTCTGTTCATCGTGTATGCAGAAAGAATATACGTTAACACAGTTAAATCACGGATTTCTATTAGTTAAATAATAATACTTAATGATTATTGATCAGATCTTTGAAATTATTAATCCAAAATATTTACTCAAAATAATTGATTCATTGTAAATGTATATATCAATTAAATAGGAAAAAATAAATATGGTATTATTACCATAATTGAAACTGATACATAATAAATACTATATTAATATCCAATATGTTTAATTGACTAAAATACCCTTATTACTTAATTTAAATAAATCAAATATTAATTTAAATTGATTGGTCCATATCGGTTCTTATAGTTGTCACAAACTATATAGTTCTTATTTGATTAAGCCCCTATATATATGTATATATATATATGTATAGAAGAAGGTTCAAATGAGAACTTTGTAAATTTAAAGGAATATAGGAACACCTTGTGGACCACATATGATGTATATATATATATGTATATATATAGAGAAAGGGAGAGAGAGAGAGTCGGGTTCATACGAGAATGATACCTATTTAATAAAATAAAAGAATGGCCGAATCACATGTGATTTTACACTAACATCACTTACAAATACACATCTAATGCACGCAACCTTGCCATACGGCCATAGGGTCGCCTGAACACTTTTTTGGCCGTTAAGTAAAGTCTCATGTGATTTTGTACATAATTTGGTCATTCTTTTATTTTCTTAAATATGTATCATTCTCATATAAACCTACTTCTATATATATATATATACACACACACACGCACGCACATATATATATATATATAGAGAGAGAGAGAGAGAGAGAGAGAAAGGGAGGGTTCAAACGAGAATAGAACCTATTCATGAGAATACGAGAATGGTCGTTCATGTACAAAATCTTAGATGATTTTTTACTAAATCACCCAAAAGTTCGGGCGACTTTTCCATGCCACTTAAGTAGCCCCAAAAGCCGCCCGCTACCGGTTAGTGCAAAATCATATATGATTTTGTGCTGTTTTCTTATTTCCTTAAATATGTATCATTCTTGTATGAACCCGCCCCTATATATATATATATATATAGAGAGAGAGAGAGAGAGAGAGAAGCGGGTTCATAAAAGAACGCTAACTATTTACGAGAATACGGGAAACTTTTTTCATGTACAAAATCATATGTGATTTTGCACTAACGGGTAGCGGCGGACTTTTGGGGCCACTTAAGTTGCATGCAAAGTCGTCAGGATCATATATGATTTTGTACAAAATCACATATGATTTTGTACATGAAAAAATTTTCATGTACAAATGATTGGGTGAGGATTGTCCTCGTATTTTCTTAAATTGTTATCGTCCTCACATGAACCTCTCTGTCTCTCTCTCTCTCTATATAGATATATATGTGTGTGTGTGTGTGTGTGTGTGTGTCTATATGTATATGTTGATTCCAATGTTTTAAAGTACGGAAACGCAAGGCGAGGTGTTTTTCCATATGCAAAGCAACGTGCAAGCTTCAAGGCGGTCTGAGGCATAAGCTCGAGGCCTAAAAGATATAAAAATTTAAAATAATATATCTATACTACCTTATAATACATTTACATCTAAACTCTTAAATACAATTCTTAAAGCATAAAGTATAAGTTTATTAAATATAAAATTTGAAAATCTATGAATTACATGTTTGGAAGCACAATGTACAAGTTATAAATGCTTAAAACTTTAAGATAACGTACTTTTCCTAGGGGTGAACATGGTATGGTAAATACCGTGTACCAACCAATTTTAATTTGTACAAAAAAATTTATATCATGTATCAACCAACTATACTTGGTACCAACTAAACTGATACCGACTTTTTTTGGTAGGTATATGTTGGTACGGTTTTGTACCAACTGAAAGTTGAAGTTACAAATTTATTTATATTAACATCTCTATCAACTAGATTTATATGCACCAAAACCATCGAGTATCCAAATAACGTGTTGATATGTATTGTATCACGTATCACTACATATACAGTCATTCAAACAATTTTATAATACCACCATTTATTAATATTCTAATGCAAATGACCTTTGAGAATCGACGGGGGACAGTGGAAGTGTGGACGACTTACTAAGGTTATTAGGGTTGGTCGAATGATTTCAATCAAGTTCTATCTATCCATGCATATCATAATTTAGCAAAACTCTATATAAAAACCTTTAAAGTTTAAAATCAAAACATGTTGTATTATACTAAACTTTAATTAATAAATAGTTTTAAAAAAATCAGTATGATACTGAATTACCGTGTTACATGACTTCTAAAATCACATATCAACCAAGTTTAGATAGTTGGTACGGTAATACCAACCAAGTTTAGATAGTTGGTACGGTAATACCAACAAATTAAGTTGGTACCAATTAAATTGGTACAGTTAGTATAGAAATTGATTGATTTGTCATGGTACGAAATTGACACCCCTAATTTTCCCAATGTTTTGCTCTCACCATTGTACTTTTTTGACTTCTATGATTCAAAATTCGAATTACAACTTTTAAATAACATTCTACAACTTGTTATGTATTATTTATTTATGTTTCCACCATATGCTTTTTACTCACCACCACGAGTTTGGTCGATTCTCGGTGTCCTTTAGAGCATCTCCAATATTAAAAAAATACTTGACCAAAGACTTGAAGCTAGGTTGAGGAAAAGCTAGGTTGAAGCAATGGGTTGAAAAAAATGTTGACATCCAATGATTCGGAGAATGTCAAGTCTAAATAATATTACATATTTTACCCCTACATTATAATGTATTTATATTTTTCATTTTTTCACTATTAATAATATTGTTCTATTTAATAAATAATGTCATACGTTCTTGCTATAAGATTATCTATATTAATAAGGATGTTTTATTTAATAATAACATTATTATTTTTACTATTGATAATAATATTTTATTTATTAAGTATCATTCAACTTTTCCACTATTAATTAGGGTACTTTTTTATATTATACGTATGTTATTATTAAATATTATTTGTTAAAAAAACGTATTTGGGTTTAAAATGACGACAAATTCTAGAAAAGGTTTTATAAAACATTTCAAGTAAATGGAGATAATTTATGTATGTTTATTAAAAATGAATTAAAAATACAAAAAAAGTTAGTGGAAATCTATGTGTCATTTTGATCAAGTCTTATAAAGACTTACCATTGAAGATGCTCTTATTTCTCAATGACCCTTTTTCTTTCTTCTCAATGAATAATTTGGCGGGAAAGTGGCCAAAATGACCAATATCCCTCACATAAGTTGATTTCCAAGTCATTTCACTACTTCCATAAGTCCCACATCCCCTACTTCTGACCTAGCTAAAAGATAGAAAAAAGTTCAAATTCAACCTAGGTTAGAAAGTGGTATCATCGCAATTGCGGATTATAATTTCATTTGCAAAAGATACGAAGATGCTTTGTCGATGGTTTGAGCCCACCACATGCTCAAGAACAACTACAAGGATGCAACAATTGGGTTGTTAATGGTTGCAAAAAGGAAAAAAGAAGGTTAAAAAAGCATGTTAGCATAGAAAGATTCAAGATTTGCCTTATTTTCTTGAAATGATTGATTTTGAGTTCCACTAAAATTATTGGTTTTGAGTTCAATGGTCAGTAATTAAAACTAAAAAAGAACAGCTCACGAGCTCCGACTTATTCACTTATGCTCGATTCTTCAAGACCCTAGATTTTTGTGACACCCTTTCTCCATCATATCTCTGTTCTTGAACGAGGTAGGATGTAATCTTTCTAAATGTATTATCATAGAGAAATGCACATTTAATCCCCTTTTCTTCACCTTTCAAACGATTTTAACCTGTTTTTTATTAATTGTTTACGTCAATTTGCCTTTTTTTATTTAGTTATGTTGCATATGGTTTCATTTATGCTTGATTATTAAAGTTTTGGTTTAATTTGGTGCTTGATTATGATCTTTGGATGAAGAATATTACAATATTTTTAGTTCCATGAAGAGATCATAGAGGAGGAGCCATGGGAATGAGACCTGCCCCATTGGGGAACCCGGTGTATCCGCCCCAACGGGAACGGGGATTTCCCGCAAAACCAGGGATCGGGGATGGGAATGGGGATCCCCGGAAGTTAAAAATCGGGATGGGGATGGGGATGGGGTCAGATAACGTGGTCCCATCCCCGCTCCGAATTATTAAATATGTTATATATTTGAATTATTAAATATAATATTTATAAATAATTAGGTTTAATATCTTTTAGATTTATAAATAGTATTTCGACATTTCTTTTTATATACATTTTTTTGAGTTGTCTTGCCTTTTTTAGATAAAAAAAACGTTGAGAGTCGAAAGCTGTTTGATCAAAAATTACGTATGATGTTATGATTTTGTTCGTATATGAACATTTGATACTATATAAAATAAAATTTTGTAAATATGTGAGATTTAAATAAGAATCATTATCGTTCGAGTGTGATTTTTAACATAATTGATTTAAAACATTTTCAAATAAAAAAGGAAAAAATTCCCTGTTGGGGATCCCCGCTCCCCGTTGGAGACGGGGATGGAGATGTGATCATATTACCCGGTGGGGACGGCCGGATGGGGATTGGGGTCCCCGCCCCATCCCCACCCCATTACCATGCCTAGAGGAAGGTTTACCTCTTATCATATCATAACACAGTAAGATATAAGAGGCTCTTATTATAAATAAAAAACAAATAGTCTGAAGTCCCAAGCCTCTTACCAAATAAGAGTTCAGAGATTGTTAAGAGGTGAATTCGGAAAAACAAACTAGGCCTAAGAAATCTCTTTGCCGTGTGTAAAAAAACTAAGAAAACATGCAACCTAGTCTCAAAAATGACAATATGTAAAGTACAAGATGGACTTACGGCACGACAAGTTGCGGTCCCTCTCTTGCGACACTAAAAGCTACGAGATCTATCTCTTATTTTTGCGGCGACGCAAGTGGTTGCACATCCCAAATGTGGTTTTTGGAAAAAAAAAATTGCAACGCTAACATTTTTTGTTTAGATGGGTAAGAAACGTCTGACGTTGCAGGAAAAATGTAACACCCTGATTTCTGTCCCAGTTGAAGAAGGTGTTGAGTCGAGTGGTCTAATAAAGAGATGATTATCCCGAGTCCTCTTTGTGTTCCACTCGTAGAATCAATGAAATAAGTATTGTGAAGTTGTTTATAGTGGGTACCATCTCCTAGGCAAGAAACGGGTTCAAAACGGGTGAAAAGTAGGAAAAACACCTCGGTACGGCCTATGCTACAATGCCCGGCGACTATGACAGTGTCAATGTCGCCTAGCATAGTCGCACCAAAGGAAAAGGGTGAAAAATGGACTTTCGGTACACAACGGGCGACTATGCCTTGCTACTATGCCATGTCATAGTCGCATGACAATGTCGCGGGTGAGCAGAAGTGTTAAAACTCGGGATTTTCTTCGTTTGGTCATATCTCTCTCATTTCAACTCCGATTTGGGCGATTCAAAGTGCTCTGGTTTCGTATTTCAGAGCTTTTTAAGATGGAAACAATGAGGATTAAAGTTTACTTGATGATTTAGGGTTACTATACGTTAAAAGGTATGATCACCTCTCCGAAATTTTGAATCTAGGGCTTGGATTTTCACACCATCAACCCTCATTATCTCTTGGGTTCTTTTGTGTATGTGTTGAAAGGTATGTAGGTGTTCTTCAAGGGATTACATCATGGATCTAAAGTTTTATCTTGGGGATCTAAAGTCTTCACCGAATGGAGCTCGGTATTGGGATAAAACCTAGATTTAGCCTAAATCTAGCTATGTGAGTTCAAATCCAAACTTTATAAACTCAAATACTTGTTATAAATGTGGTATTTTACTGATGTTAAGCTTTGATTCAAGTATTTATGTATTTGGGTAAGTTTGGGAGATTTTAGGTCAAAAATGAGAAGTTTGAGTATTTTAATGTAGATGATGAAATGATCATCATAAATGGTTTAAGATTCTTGGAAAGGTTATAAAATGAAATAATCTTTGATTTCGGTACTCAACATGATTTGACCTAAGTTATTTATAAAACTGGTATTTGAAAAGGAACTGCTTTATGAAAAGGTTTTGGCTCAGAAAACTATGATTATGTTAGTAATAATATAGTTGATTGGAACACTATGATTATGTTACAAATAATATAGTTGTTGGGATAACTATGATTATGTTACAAATAATATAGTAGATTGGAAACTATGATTATGTTATAAATAATATAGTAGATTGGAAACTATGATTATGTTACAAATAATATAGTAGATTGGAAACTATGATTATGTTACAAATAATATAGTAGATTGGAAACTATGATTATGTTACAAATAATATAGTAGATTGGAAACTATGATTATGTTACAAATAATGTAGTAGATTGGAACTATGATTATGTTACACATAATATAGTAGATTGGAAACTATGATTATGTTATAAATGATGTAGTTGGCCTAGAGATTAATATGTAATGGAATCCATAGGCATAGAGGACCGAGTCAGTTGTCAAGTGAAGTTAAATGGGATAATTGTATCATTCTTGATTTAAAATGTTTTACTGCTTTATCCATTTAACTGTTTGTTCTCACTAGACGTAAGCCTAACACATGATTTAAATGTGGCAGGGAAGCAGATTGATGAGGCTCTTTAGAGAATAGCGGGATGATGTGCCAAGAGATTGAGGGCATCTTTTTTATATATGCATCTTAGAGTATATATATTTGGAGTATTAGAACCTTCTTTTGGAGATATTAGCAACACCCGAGTTTAATCTATGTTTTGTTCAATATAGATTATTAGGTTGTTGTTGTAGTATCTAACTCGTGTTGTAGACTCCCATATACTCTCCCCCATTAATTGGGTGAATTTTATATTATTCCGCATTTTATTTTGGTTTAAATTTGCTCTAAATTTTAGGGTGTTACAAGTTGGTATCAGAGCTTTAGTGTAAGCGAACTAGGTATGAACCTAAGATGCCTAGACTTAAGTTGAGACTTTTAAGTGATGTTATGTGAGAATGGGTAGACACTCTTGAGATAGTAGAGCTTTATAGTCAACGGGAATGCACAAACTATGAAATGTGGCCTTGGTAATGAGAATTCTTATATGAATGATATATCCAAGATATCACGTAGCTAATGCTATCTTGGGTATATTGTTATGTGAGTACGCTTACTTACTATGGTTGCGATGATTGGTGAATGTGTTATACGTATATATGTTAAACTTGCCTTAATCCTATTCTATGTTTATGGCCGACTGAGATGATTAATACGCATACTAGATCTTGCAACCAAGCTGAGGACACGAATGACAATATTTCTACTCTGGATCTACAAGTGACAGTGGAGGTCACTCAATCACCTATGATTCCTCTTATTCCAACAAGGGATGTGCCCAGAATAGATCGTCTACTTGAAGTCAACCTTGATCAGGGTAATCCTTGAATGGTAGAAGCGGGCGTACAAGAGGAAGTTTTTCCTTACAAATGCTTAGGGGTGGGGCTTTAGCATGGTGAGACATTACCACGACTACCTTTGGGCCAGTCATAGTCGCTATGCCCGCTTGTAAATTATTCAAAGCAAAAGTTTTGGAAGAGTATCGCAATGAGAGAATTATCGTTCGTATTATGGATGAATGTTCGGGTTCTCAAAAGAAGGAAACGAGACGGTGAGAAGGTATACTCACTTATGTGCTTTTAATCCTGGTGCCACTTTTCTTTTCTATCCACTTCTTTCTAGCTACTCAAATCTACACGTACCTATGGGTACTTTGGAAGATGCCTATATTGTTGAAACAACCGATGGCAAGTAAGTTCTAGTTCAGAATATTCTTAAGGATTGCATGTTGGAAGTTGAAGGGAGTAAGTTTAGGATAAATCTCATCCCTATGTCGATAGGAGTGTTTGATGTGATAATAGGAATGGATTGGTTAGCCGAGAACCAAGCCAAAATTCTATGTTCTAAGAAGTTAATTCAAATTTCATTTTCGGATGGTAGTATAGTGGTAGTCTACGTGGAAAGAAGGAAGGATGAAGTAGCATTGTTAACTTTGGCAAAGGCACGCAAGTGTTTAGCCAAGGGATGCCTTTCATATGTAGCCTATGTCTCAGATGCGAAGTTAGAGAAGATGAAGTTAGACGATGTTCGGGTCGTTAGTGAACTTCCCGATGTGTTCCCCGAAGATTTGTCCAGTTTGCCACCGGATAGAAAAGTGGAGTTTCGAATAGATCTAGTGTCGGGGGCCGCTCCGATTGGTAGAGCACCATACCGGTTGGCACCATCCGAGATGCAAGATATGATGACGCAAATGCAAGATCTCCTTGAAAAGGGTTTCATGAGACCAAGCTCGTCATCGTGGGGAGTTCCGGTCTTATTTGTGAAGAAGGAAGATGGCACGATGAAGAGGTGTATCGACTATAGAGAGTTGAACAAAGCAACCGTGAAGAATGAGTATCCACTTCCGAGAATCGATGGTCTCTTTGATCAACTACAAGGAGCGGGTTGCTTCTCAAAGATCGATTTACGTACGGGTTATCATCAAGTGAAGGTGAAGGAGGATAGTGTATCAAAGACGGCGTTTAGGATGCGGTACGGTCATTATGAGTTCTTAATAATGCCGTTTGGGTTGACAAACGCGTCAGCGATGTTTATAGATTTGATGAAATCAGTTATGCCGATCGTTTCCAGATCAATCAGTGATGGTAGTTATTGATGATACTCTTGTCTACTCTAAGAACGAGTTAGACCAGGAGCAGCACCTTCGAGAGGTCCTCGAGGTGTTAAGGAAGGAGAAGTTATACGCCATATTCTCTAAGTGTGACTTTTGGTTGAAGGAAGTACAATTTTGGGGCATGCTGTCACTCAAGACGGAGTGAAGGTGGATTCATCCGAATTGAAGCAATGATGAATTGGGAACCACCTCGGAATCCGTCCGAAATTAGAAGCCTCTTAGGTTTGGCGGGCTTTTATCGAAGGTTTAGTCAAGATCTCTCAAGGGCCGTATCATCTTTGACGGCTTTGACGAGGAAGAATGTGAAGTTTATTTGGACCGACAGACAACGAGAGGTTTTCCGAACTCTTCAAGGGGAAATGGTGTGAAGCACCGATTTTATCCTTGCCAAAAGGATCTGAAGATTTTGTGGTTTTAGTGATGCATCAAGGGTGGGTTTGGGTTGTGTGTTGATACAATGAGGCAAAGTGATTACTTACACGTTAAGGCAACTCAAGGAGCACGAAAAGAATTACTGAACCCATGATTTAGACTTAGCAGCGGTAGTATTTGCATCGAAGTTGTGGCAACATTATCTTTAAGGAACCAATTGTGGCCTTTATACCGACCACAAAAGATTGATGTATGTTTTCGATCAAAGGAACAAAACATGAGGCAACGACGTTGGTTAGAGTTGCTTAAGGATTGCGATTGTGAGTTGTTATACCACCCGGGTTAAGCAAATGTGGTAGCGTATGCTCTTAGCCGAAAAGAGTACGGTAGTAGGAACGCGAGTCGTACTTACAAAAATTGACTTAGTGTCAGGCTTGATCGGTCGGATCAGGACTTCCCAAGCGGAGGCTTTACTTGGAATTTTTTTAAAGACGAGGTTATGGGGAATCAACACTTGTTGCTAACGGAAGATAGTCGCGGTTTGAGTTTATTTCGTGGGCGTATTTAGGTGCCTAAGATTGGAAGCAATCGGGAATCACTATTGGAGGACGCCCATAAGCCTAAGTACTCCATACATCCGAGTAATACCAAAATGTATAGAGTTTTGAAGTTGACTTATTGGTAGCCTATCAGGAAGTTGGATGTGGCTGGATATTTAGAGAGAGGAGTCATGTTTACAAGTAAAGGCGGAACACCAACGACCATATGGAAGTCTTCAATCATTATAATTTCCGGAATGGAAATGAGAGCACATTGCTATGGATTTCGTGACGAAGTTACCGAGGACCTTGAAAGGTCACGATGCTATATGGATAGTGGTGGACGGACTTACGAAGAGTACTCACTTCTTGGCAGTACAAGAAGCCGGTCCAGTCGACAAGCTAGCTAAGTTGTATGTGGATGAAAACATCTCAAGGCATGGTGTGCCTTTGAATATTGTGTCGAATTGTGACAGTTGTTGTGTAACACCCGGAAATTTTTAGATAAAATATAAAATTCTAGAAAAGGCGTGTTTTAAAAGGGTTATGGGTTGGTTGATGAAAAAGATCGAAGCTATGCATCGGAAATCAAGTTTGGGAGTTTCAGGGTAACTTAAATGGCTCATGCTAGTTGCAGCTGAGCTAACCCACGCCACTAAGTGGCTTTACACTCTGTTTGGTCAAGATGGAGCCGTATGGGTTACCAATGTCAGTTACGAAATGTAACTAGCTTCACAACTAGCGTCGGGGTCTGTTTGGTCAAGATGGAGCCGCGTGAGTTACCAATGCCAGTTACGAAACGTAACTGGCGTCCATATCTGGCGTCGGGCACTGGAGTAAGTTGGGTGAACTTTATAAACACATTTTTTTCATCAGATTTTCACTAGATACTTTTCTCCTCGTTTTTCCTTCAATCTTCTCCAAAAAGAACGAACCTTGGAGCACTTACTCCATATTTTCCACCCTCTCCAAGGCATTTACGCACCATCAAAGCTCGGTATTTGGGGTTCAAGCTTCAAGAAGTTGTGTTCTTCACCTTCTTCATCAAGCTTTCACCATCTTCACCACTTTTAGGAGATTTTCTAGGGTTTTCCTAACCCTAGCTTTGTGAGTTCAAATCAAAACTTATAAACTCAAATACTTGTTGTAAATGTAGTATTTTACTGATTCTTAAACTTGGTTTCAAGTAGTTGTGTATTTGAGTAAGTTTGGAAGTTTTAGGTCAAAATATGGGTTTGACTATGTTGTTATAGATGATGAAATGAGCATCATAAATGGTTTAAAATACTTGGAAAGGTTATAAAATGAAATAATCTTTGGTTTTGAAACTCAAAATGATTTGACCAAGTTTTTGGTAAAACTTGGATTTGAAAGGAAATGGTTTATTGAAAGGATTTTCAAGGTTGGAAAACTAGTAATACGTCTCATTGATGTATTTGGTCGTAGGGCTAGTATGTATTGGATCCATAGGCATATAGTCAATTTTAAGGCGGGATTGTTGTCCCTTTTGGTTGCATAGTAGTCTTGGAGGGCCTTGCACAGTTGTGTATTATGTCGGATCATTACATGATGCCATAGACTCTATGTATGCGCTAGTAGGGGTCTAGTAGGGCCATGTACAATTGTGCATATAGCCGGTAGTCGCAGGTTGCCATTGACCCATTGCGCGGGCTTGTGTAGGAGTCTTGGAGGGCCATATACTTGGGTGCATAGCCGGTAATTACCGGTTGCCATTGACTCATATAGTTGCTCAAACATTGTGTAGCGACCTAATTATGGTATTTGTCGCTAAGGATGGAATATCGGGTCACCCCCGGTTATTTTTTTAAAGGATCCTTGCTCACCAAGAGTAAGTTATTTCAAGTGAAGTTAAATGGGATAAAATGCACCGAATCTTTGTTTTAAATATTTTAATTGCTTTATCTATTTAACTATTTGTTCTCACTAGGCGTAAGCCTAACACTTGATTTCAAATGTGGTTTAGCAGGTAAACAGGTTGATGGGGCTCTTTAGAGAAGAGCGGGGTGATGTGTCGAGAGAGAAGGCACCTTTTTGGAGATATGCTCATAGAGTATATTTAGTTGGAGTCATAGCACATTCTTTTGAGGATATTAGTAACACCCAATTGTAATATATATTTTGAATAGTATAGATTAATAGGTTGTTATTTTAATGTCCATGTTTAGATGTAAACTCCCATACTCTATCCTCACTTATTGGATGATTTTATTTATATTCCGCATTTTATTTCGGTTCAATTTTACTCTAAATTTTAGGGCGTTACAAGTTGGTATCCAAGCCCTAGTTTAAGCGAACTAGGTATGAATTTAAGATGCCTAGACTTAAGCTGAGATTTTAAGTGTTGATGAGTGAGATATGGGTAGACACTCTTGAGATAGGAGAGCTTTAGAGTCGACGTAAATGCACTAATTATGAAATGTGACTGTGGTAATAAGAATTCTTACCTGTATGATATATTCAAAATATCACGTAGAATGTTATTTTGGGTATATTGTTATGTAAGTATGCTTACTTACTATTGTTGCGATGAATGGTGAATGTGTTATACGTATTTATGTTAGCTTTGTCTTACTCCTATTCTATACTTTTGTTCGACTAAGATGAGTCTTATTCAAGAAGAAGGTTTTGAAGGAATCTCGCAATGAGCAGGAAATGGACTTAACTAAAGAGGATACAAATGACCCTAAGAAGCAAATGATCGGGTCTAGTGAAGGCATTGGTTGGTGTACCACTTGTTGAAGTAAACGTCATGGAGCATGCGCACCCAAGTCTCTAGAGTGATGTAGGTGTGGAAAGCGAGGTCACTCAATTCATATTTGCACCATTAATGGAATTTCATGATATGAATGCGGAGACCTGGGTCACACCCGAAAGCATTGCCTAAGGACCAAGGAGGGTCTTTGATTTCAGTTGAATTTAGACCAAGAGCACTTGTGGACTTGAGTCAGGTATGTTGTGGAAACTTTACTCGCTATCTTTTAAGTTGTTTAAGTTATAAGCACTCGATCTTATTAGTTAAGATTTTGGTTATGATTGGAGTCTTGAAAAGATGTAATCTTGTGTTAAAGCTTATAGATATTGTGGCATATGGGTTTTAGCAAGGAAGTAACCCTTGTAAAAGTTTTAATTACCTTAACATCTTGTATCGTTTGGGTTTTGGAAAGTTTTAAGCATGGATCTATGTAGCTCAACAAGGATCGTTTTTTTTATCTAAGTCTATTGATGAGTTTGTTGATGCTTAGATTCATTGAGAAAGGTCATTGATGGTAGCATGTTCTTAAGAATATTGGAGATTAATGGGTTATGTGGAAAAGTCTTCTTGTGGGCGGTTGCCCTTTTACATGTCGGAAATCAAGCTTAAGTTGTTAGCAAGTTGACAAATGCCAAGATTAGTCTCTTGAGTAAAACGGTTTAAGGAAAATGGTAGAACGGTGTTGGATCGGGATGTTCTTAGAAATTGTACTCTGGAAATGGAAGAAAAGCAATTTTCGGTGAATTTGATACCTATGGAAATAGGAAGTGTTGATGTGGTGAGAGGATGATGTCACAACTTTAGATGTGAATCAAGATATGCATCCTACATAGATCTCTACTAGCATAACACATGTTTGGTACAACATAACATGGTGTAAGATCAGTATAGCATTGTGCAGTGATGTAGTAAGCTTAAGTGTGGTTGCAATTGATCTAATCTTTTAGATAAGATTGGTTTTAAGAATGAGTGAAGGGGGCTTGAAAGTAAGCCAGTGCAACGTATGGCAGAATGGGGAGTATGGGCTTAGGCCTGAGATTAAGTCATGCAATGTGCAAATTTAGAAATGTAAAGGAGAATCTGATTTTGATAGCACTAGTGCTTTTCAGCCAGAACTTGAATTGGTTTATGTATCTGTATGTAGCTGACAATTTTAGCCTCAATTAGTGTTAATTATGCACGTTCAGTTGGCTATGTGTGTGAAAAGTCATGTATCGGAATACCGATAATTCAGGCAAAACACTACGAATATGCGAAAAAGGTACAGGTACGGAAAGGGTATTTAAATACGCACATTTACTTAGTTTGGATATGCATCAAGTGCATATTATGGTCACTTCACGTGGATGGATCAGTTAGGTGAATGACCTCGCACAACACCATAGGAATCAAGATCCCGAAGACGACTGACTACATGTTTTGTTTAAAAACAAGTTGTTCGAGGCTTTTGGACATTAGATTCATTGTTTCAAATCAACATAAACGTTACATACCTTGATGTAACATTTGCGCATCCAAAATTGAGTTAAAATTTGCGGCTCTCAGTAATGCCACATGGGTTGAGAAACACGACAATAATGTTATGCACCTAGTGGGCATGGTATGTGAACCATACTTAGAGAAGCTGCTATAGTGGTTAATTACAGGGGATTCAATTGTCTGTTAGATAAGAACAAGAGTGCATAACAACAAGGGTCAGTCCCACGACCATTGAAGAAAAGAAGTTGTAACGGCAGAAAACTCAATATGAGCGTAGATGCAAGATTTTAGTTTTCTTGGTCACAAAGTTGACAAGAAGGACATCTGAGTAAAATCCAATAAGATCAAAGGTTATGTCTAATTTAAAGCAACCGAGATTAGTGACATAGATAGAAGCTTAATTGGGTTTCATGCAAATACTGAAGTATGGTTGAAAGTTCATTAAGGGTTCTCTATATTGCGGAGTTTAATGTCAGCATTAATCCAGAAGCACCGTGAGTTAGCTCGAAGCCGGTTAGAATATGTCTTTCAGCTATTGAAAGCAAAGGTGAAGCGAAGCGTAAATTTGATGGTTGCTTGAAGGCTAGGAGGGATATATTTTCAACGACCTTCAAGGTCTGAATTAGACCTGGTATTTATGTAATGAGACAAGTTTATTGCCTATGCGTCAGGTTAGTTGCAAGGACGTGAGAACCTTAATCGGATCGATGATTGGGAATTAACAGTGTAGTATTTGCATTCAATTTCCATGTAATTACCATAATGGCTCAAAGTGTATTATGTACACATATCATGATAGTCACACGTCCGTGTTTGTTTGGAAATGAGAAAGTTTGGGCTAGAGGGGTTGGTTAGCCTTATTGAAGAATTATGTTGGTAAGATTTTATCTCATGTAGATAGATCAAGAAAGATCATGATTGATCAGATTATGAGTTATATGCGATTTTCGGGTCATTTCGAGCTATTTACGTGATGACCCTCTCGTTTCATCAATATTCGGTTAGAATTCATATGATCGTGTGCCTTAAAGAGCTGGTTGGTATCGGTGTCAATCTTGGTGTTCTTGAGGTCAAGTATCACTAGAGTACTTGGAGTGTTCTGGTTGAATTCCAAGTAAGGTTTGGAGGCATTATATGGTGGGCTTGTTGAGAATGGATTTTAGTGGTCAGTGATGAATGATGGTAATCATTTGTATGACTCAGAAAGTTTGAAAGTTCTTGGAGTTGTTGGGCTCAGTGAAAGTTTAGATCTTAATTTCACGATTGCGTTGAGCCGGACCTAATTAGTGATTAAGGTTTCATCATGGAAGAGATGATAAGTTTTACGTTGTGCTGATTATTGGAGAATTTATGTGCGAGTGTTAAGGTAGACCGTAAGAAGAAATTGTAAACCTTAGAGAGACGTTGACTAGTTGAAGTCAAAACCTTAACGCGGTACTCGTTTTTTTAGGACCAATTGTGAGGGATTACCTTACCACCCGGGTAAAGTCGACATGTCAGGGAGTAACCTAAATCGAAAGGAATATGTATGGCTATAGTCGGCTGAGCTCTTGCGAAACTATCGGAGGGTTTAATGAAAGAGAGGAAGAGCATTTTGGTCAATCGAGATCGTTAGAAAATATTTAAGAAGGAATTCATCTATGAGCAACAATAATGAAGTGGAGTAATTAATGTTGTAAGATACTCTCGAGATTGAAAGGGGCAACTAAGTTTGGGAGGCAATTAAGACCTTACTGTTGGAACTGCTCTGGCACTGTTCACGTTTGGTATGGGTATAATCGTTTGAAAAAGTGTTCCAATCAGAGTTCGAGCTTGGTGGAAATACTTCCACCGGAAGGGAGTCAATTGAGTTGTGAAAACGCAATCGTTTGAGAGTTGCGCCTCTTATGGATAAAGAGTGTATCATAAGGAAAGGAGGAAACAATATCAATACTAGAGGAACTCTCGTGTGGATGTTTATTCAATTTATGAGGGATTTGAAAAAATTGGAAATCCAAGCTGTCCGTTGGGTATAAATTTTAAGTTTTGCATCAATGATAGATTTCGAGGACGAAATCATTCTAAGGTTGGGGGGATTGTAACACCCGGAAATTTTTAGATAAAATATAAAATTCTAGAAAAGGCGTGTTTTAAAAGGGTTATGGGTTGGTTGATGAAAAAGATCGAAGCTATGTGTCGGAAATCAAGTTTGGGAGTTTCGGGGTAACTTAAATGGCTCGTGCTAGTTGCGGCTGAGCTAACCCACGCCACTAAGTGGCTTTACACTCTGTTCGGTCAAGATGGAGCCACGTGGGTTACCAATGCCAGTTACGGAATGTAACTAGCTTCACAACTAGCGCTGGGGTCTGTTTGGTCAAGATAGAGCCGCGTGAGTTACCAATGCCAGTTACGAAACGAAACTGGAGTCCATATCTGGCGTCAGGCACTGAAGTAAGTTGGGTGAACCTTATAAACACATTTTTTTTCATCAGATTTTCACTAGATACTTTTCTCCTCGTTTTTCCTTCAATCTTCTCCATAAAGAACGAACCTTGGAGCACTTACTCCATATTTCCACCCTCTCCAAGGCATTTACTCACCATCAAAGCTCGGTATTTGGGGTTCAAGCTTCAAGAAGTTGTGTTCTTCACCTTCTTCATCAAGCTTTCACCATCTTCACCACTTTTAGGAGATTTTCTAGGGTTTTCCTAACCCTAGCTATGTGAGTTCAAATCTAAACTTATAAACTCAAATACTTGTTGTAAATGTAGTATTTTACTGATTCTTAAACTTGGTTTCAAGTAGTTGTGTATTTGAGTAAGTTTGGAAGTTTTAGGTCAAAATGAGGGTTTTGAGTATGTTGTTGTAGATGATGAAATGAGCATCATAAATGGTTTAAAATACTTGGAAAGGTAAAAAAAGGAAATAATCTTTGGTTTTGAAACTCAAAATGATTTGACCTAGTTTTTGGTAAAACTTGGATTTGAAAGGAAATGGTTTATTGAAAAGGTTTTCAAGGTTGTAATACGTCTCGTTGATGTATTTGGTCGTAGGGCTAGTATGTATTGGATCCATAGGCATATAGTCAATATTAAGGCGGGATTGTTGTCCCTTTTGGTCGCATAGTAGTCTTGGAGGGCCTTGCACAGTTGTGTATTATGCCGGATCATTACCGTATGCCATTGACTCTATGTATGTGCTAGTAGAGGTCTAGGAGGGCCATGTACGATTGTGCATATAGCCGGTAGTCGCCGGTTTCAATTGACCCATTGCGCGGGCTTGTGTATGAGTCTTGGAGGGCCATGTACTTGGGTGCATAGCTGGTAATTACCGGTTGCCATTGACTCATATAGTTGCTCAAACATCGTGTAGCGACCTACTTATGGTATTTTTCACTAAGGATGGAATATCGGGTCACCCCCGGTTATTTTTTTAAAGGATCCTTGCTCACCAAGAGTAAGTTATTTCAAGTGAAGTTAAATGGGATAAAATGCACCGTATCTTTGTTTTAAATATTTAATTGCTTTATCCATTTAACTGTTTGTTCTCACTAGGCGTAAGCCTAACACTTGATTTCAAATGTGGTTTAGCAGGTAAACAGGTTGATGGGCTCTTTACAGAAGAGCGTGGTGATGTGTCGAGAGAGAAGGCACCTTTTTGGAGATATGCTCATAGAGTATATTTAGTTGGAGTCATAGCACATTCTTTTGAGGATATTAGTAACACCCAATTGTAATCTATATTCTGAATAGTATAGATTAATAGGTTGTTATTTTAATGTCCATGTTTAGATGTAAACTCCCATACTCTATCCCTTTTTATTGGGTGATTTTATTTATATTTCGCATTTTATTTCGG
This sequence comes from Silybum marianum, assembly GCA_036898165.1. Taxonomy (NCBI): domain Eukaryota; kingdom Viridiplantae; phylum Streptophyta; class Magnoliopsida; order Asterales; family Asteraceae; genus Silybum; species Silybum marianum. The sequence goes on from CM072528.1 coordinate 13,947,969, forward strand.
TTCAATTTTACTCTAAATTTTAGGGCGTTACATGTTGTACGTCACATTTTTGGGACTTCGATCTGAACGATCGATGGTTATAGGAACTTCGGAGTATTTGGACGTTTGGGTCATTTCGAGTTAGTTAGTAATGATCCTCTAGTGTCATCAACCTTTGAGTTGGAGTTTTTTTTATATGCAAATGTTTACCTCGAGGAGTGTTTGGCTTGACGCCACCCTTGGTTGTTCTTAGGGTCATAGGGCATTAGAACGTTTGGAGCAACTCGGCTGTTTTCCAAGTAGTGTTGAAGGCCTTATGTGGTGATCTTGAAGTGAATGATAAATCTTCGTCGGTGATGTTATTGGAAAATTTAGTGTGATTGTTAAGGTAGACCTTAACTGAAAAGATTTTGTAAAAGGAAGCGTTAATTTGTCGAGGTTAAAACATTGATGTGGAAGTGGTTTGAAAAATCGAAGAAGTAATTGCATTTTGAGCATCCATTGTAGAATTAATCTGTTAAAGTCAAAAGCTACTCCTAAGGTGATGTGAATCACCTAAGGTTGGGAGGCAACATCGATCTTAGATTCGAAGTTTGGTTCAATGTGGGTCAGCGTTCTTGTTGATATTAGTGTGATGGATTGAATGTTACGATCAGGTAGTGATGACTCGTTATGAGAAGTGAAGTGCCGTCGTGGCAAGGAAGTATTACGCATTGTAGTTGAGGGCGAGTTACGCTTAAACTCTCCTAAGGAAGTAAGTTATTGCATTGCTCAGGTGTAGCATTCTAAGGTCTCCTTTTTGGTTGGGATGGATGGAACGAGTAATTTGTCGAGCTTGTGCTCCGGGTCGTATGGCGTTTAATTTTTGGGCCAGCTTTAGATTTCGAGGACGAAATCATTTTTAGGTTGGGAGGATTGTAACACCCTGATTCCAGTCCCAGTTAAAGAAGGTGTTGAGCCGAGTGGTCTAATAAAGAGGAGATGATTATCCCGAGTCCTCTTTGTGTTTCACTCGTACAATCAATGAAATAAGTATTTTGAAGTTATTTATAGTGGTATCATCTCCTAGGCAAGAAGCGGGTTCAAAACGGGTGAAAAGTAGGAAAAACACCTCGGTACTGCCCATGCTACAATACCCGACGACTATGACAGTGTCAATGTCGCCTGGCATAGTCGCACCAAAGGAAAAGGGTGAAAAATGGACTTTCGGTACATAGCGGGCGACTATGCCTTGCTACTATGCCATGGCATAGTTGCATGCAATGTCGCGGGCGAGCAGCAGTGTTAAAACTCGGGATTTCCTTCATTTGGCCATATCTCTCTCATTTCAACTCCGATTTGGGCGATTCAAAGTGTTGGGGTTTTGTATTTCAGAGATCTTTAAGATGGAAACAATGAGGATTAAAGTTTACTTGATCATTGGGTTCCTATACGTTGATAGTACGATCACCTTTCCGAAATCTTGAATCTAGGGCTTGGATTTTCACACCATCAACCCTCATTATCTCTTGGGTTCTTTTGTGTATGTGATGGAAGGTATGTAGGTGTTCTTGAAGGGATTACATCTTGGATCTAGAGTTTTAGCTTGGGGATCTAAAGTCTTCACCTAATGGAGCTCGGTATTGGGATAAAACCTAGATTTAGCCTAAATCTAGCTATGTGAGTTCAAATCCAAACTTTACAAACTCAAATACTTGTTATAAGTGTGGTATTTTTCTGATTTTAAGATTTGATTCAAGTATTTATGTATTTGGGTAAGTTTGGGAGATTTTAGGTCAAAATGAGAAGTTTGAGTATTTTAATGTAGATTATGAAATGATCATCATAAATGGTTTAAGATTCTTGGAAAGGTTATAAAATGAAATAATCTTTGATTTCGATACTCAACATGGTTTGACCTAAGTTATTTATAAAACTGGTATTTGGCTCAGAAAACTATGATTATGTTAGAAATAATATAGTTGATTGGAACAATATGATTATGTTACAAATAATATAGTTGTTGGGATAACTATGATTATGTTACAAATAATATAGTAGATTGGAAACTATGATTATGTTAGAAATAATACAGTAGATTGGAAACTATGATTATGTTATAAATAATATAGTAGATTGTAAATTATGATTATGTTATAAATAATATAGTAGATTGGAACTATGATTATGTTACAAATAATATAGTAGATTGGAAACTATGATTATGTTACAAATAATATAGTAGATTGGAACTATGATTATGTTAGAAATAATATAGTAGATTGCAAACTATGATTATGTTAGAAATAATATAGTAGATTGGAACTATGATTATGTTACAAATAATATAGTAGATTGGAAACTATGATTATGTTACAAATAATATAGTAGATTGGAACTATGATTATGTTATAAATAATATAGTAGATTGGAAACTATGATTATGTTATAAATAATATAGTAGATTGAAACTATGATTATGTTACAAATAATACATTACACTACAAAAAAGGACCCTTTTCCGACAGATATTTCCGTCGGAATGGTCGGTTACGTCGGAAAAGGTCCAAAATCCGTCGGAAAACCCCTCGTCGGAAAAGCCTATTCCGACGGATTTCCGACGAATTTTTCCGACGGATACCCTTTCCGACGGAATCCCTTTTTCCATCGGAAAAGGTATTCCGACGGATAGCATTTCCGACGGATATCATTTGCTACGAATTTCCGACGGCTTTTCTGACGGATTATTTGCGACGGATACGTACTTTTTCCGACGGATTTTGTAACGGTTCCGACAAATTTTTATTTTTTCTAAAAAAAAATAATTAATTTTTTTTAGTTTTCCTATAAATTATATCATATATATAATGCATATTAACTAACAAATTCAATTTCCAAATCATTCTTTAACAATCCCAAATCAAACATAAATTCAAGAACGATATATATATATATATAGCAATTTATAAGAGTTCAAGAACCATATATATATACTAGTTGTGTCGCACAACGCAAGCAAAGGTTTAAGAAAAGATACATAACCTATCATTGCACCCTATCTCCTAATCATATTTGATAATAATTGTGGAGAAAAGAGACGACTTCTGATTCTCGAGCATCAGGCAAATTGCGAGCACAATCAGCAAGCACTTATGACCCATCGTTGGGAGCACAAATTGCTTTAGTGTTTCCTTATTCACAGACCTGTTGGGCATAAAAGCTTTTGTAAGGGCATGTAAAACATTAAGCATAAATACAAAAGTATGAAGTTTATATAGACAAATAGAACAAATATTAAGTACCTAACTGATCCAATTTTCTAGCTATAACTATAATCGAACAAGTCAGTCAAAATATATATGAGTCCACTTTATAAGAAGATATCTTGTTCAATGGAAACAAAAATCTTAAAGGGTGCCTAAAACTTCAAAAAAATTCACATGGGATGCTTAGATTTAGAAACTAAAATGCATGTAACTTTGCCAACAGTTCCACCACCCGGTTGTCTTACGGTTATCAGCAACTAAAATGTAGTTGGAACACTGCAGATCATGAATGGACCTTAGTAAAACATACCAGACTTAATGAAAAATCAACAAACAGCCCCTTAGTAAAACATACAAGCAGAATTTGGGAAAATGTGATTGCGATCCTCATTTCATAACAATCAAAACCAAACAACTAGGCTCGTTTCTTAACAGTCAAACTACAGAAGTGTGAAATAGGATTTTAATTAAAAAACAGAAAATACACTCTCATGACGTACCTTCTCGCTTTGGTTGATTTCACTAGTTTTGGCTACACGAAAATGAAGGGCTTCTTCTTTCTGTTGCCTGATAACGCAATCATGGTAGATAAAAAATGTATCCTTATTAGAAACAAAAGAAGAAAAAAATCAATATCACATTCAGACAACAATAGAAATAAAACTACAGTAAATCACTTGTTTGTTGGTCTGAATGAACTGTCTGAATAGATTCTTTGACTTAGGTGGCGTTTGTTTTTTAAGAGGTGCTGAAGTCTGAAGTCTGATTTCCCTTTTGATTAATAAGAGGTGGTGTTGAAGTCTGAAATTTGAATCAATTAGACTGTTTGTTTTTGTATGCTGACAAACGTCTGAACATATATTAAAAAAGGGGCTTTATCACTATCACCCTTTCTTTTGCCTTCATAGAACATAAAAGAGGTTGTTTACATGAAAGGAATTGTTCTTCTGGTTCTTGTTTGGGTGATTACTATTTTGATATTGAAAGGAATTATTCTTCTGCTACAAAAGGGAAATTTTTAAGTGGGATTTTGTCAAATGTGATTGGGGATTTGTTAGAACTTACGGTTTTAGCAATTCCATTTTTTTTGAACTGCAAAATATTATTTATATAACCCAATATAACCATGTTTTACAAACAGCCGCCCAACAAGTTTGCATTGAAGTTACTTCAAATTTACTTACTAAGAAGGAGGGGATCAGTTACTTGAATATGGTGGAAGGAACAGAAGGAAATAGTGGTTCACCTAACTCTGAGATTGATCAAGCATTGCGGAGGATCGAGGAACAGTTAAGTTTGGATGAGGACCAGTTGAAAGCCACTGGTGCTTTCTGTAGTGAGAATGAGGATTCATATGATTCTGGGTTGACAGTTGATGAACAAAGCTATAATGCAAGCAGCAAACGAACTGACAACAAAGGAACCGAAAAAAACGATTTACAAACAGTTTATAACCATTGTTTACACTTGAGCTCTCTTGAACAATTAGTCGAATCACACATAAACCAAGTAGAAACAGAATCTTGGTAAATAATGATATAATGATACTAAATAACTAAACCACACCATCAACCATAAATTGGCAACATTGGCCTTGGTTTTGATAAGAAAATATGTGACTGAATTGCATTCGGACCAAATAAAAGCCAACCCTTGTAAAAGGAAAATTGAACTCTGGCATTCAGAACAAATAGATTAATGCAACCCAACTTCATTTAGAGTTAGTTTCAGTTCATTTGTTGTCAATCTTTAAGGTTGACCATTTGTTGAGAAATGTAGGGTATATGATATAAGTTTTCTGCTGATTGGAAACTGGGGAGGTAGTCAATTTGCACTCAAAACCAGAGTTTAGTTTTTATTTTTCTTTCGTTTAATCCCTAAAAGGAATCGGGAGCTTTTGAGATGTTGCAAATAATATAGTGCCATTTAACAGGTTCCAAAGTATGATTTTTATCTTAATGTGTACTTGGGGATAGATTGATCAGCCCACAAATCCTATCCCCAATGCAAATTAAAATACAAATTCCACTTCAAAAACTATTAAATGTCACTCCATTTTTACATCTCAAGAACAAAGTTACATAAACACACTGACCTTAAATCCTTAAATCTAACCTCCACAGGTTCCAATTAAGGAAAACCTTAACTCATAACCAATTCACTTCATCAGTTCATCTATAACTAAGTTGACATATCAAATTGTATAATATCACCTACATTTATCTAAACAAACATTGTGGTCAACCTTAAAGATTGAAAACCCATGAACTTAGATTAACTCCAAAACATAACAACGATGTCAACATATAATCAAGAATAAAGCAAGCACGATTAAGCAACTAACGTACCTGCATTGAATTGTTGTTGGAAGTAGCCAACTTCTCCGGTGTACCCATCACAGCTTAATTCCTCTGCTTTTCTTCTTAATTAACCAAATTTCGCCAAAACGGTCAGAAGGTTGTGGTCGTCGTCTTCTTCATCAATGCGAGAAGCGGTGGTGGTCGTCGTCTTCATCAATACGAGAAGGGGTGGTCGTCGTCTACATCAAAGCTGAAAAGAGAGTACAGCAGTGCGATTTATAACAAAACTAGGTAAAAAAAACCTAAAAGTTATTGATTTCAACCATTTAAAAAATAACTTACAGAGCGAGAGGCATTCAGGAACCGTGAGAGGCGGTGATGGTCTCGTGATTGTCTACAGTAGTGCGAGAAGGGGACGATTCCACGCGAAAAGGGGACGGAGGGTGAGGGTGCGAGAAGGGGACGATTCCACCTGGTGCGTGAGAGAAATGAGGAAAATGAGGAGAGGGAAGTGAAAGGTTATTAGGGTTTTAAAAGAGTTTGAAATAAAAAACCGGGAAAAAATGGAAGGGGAGGGAATTTAGAGGATTTTAGTTTTGGGAGGGAAATAAGAAAAGGGGGAAATTTTTGGGGGGAAATCTTATAAATATATAGGTAGGGGCGGGTTCAAATGAGAACTCAAATTTGGTTGCAAACGTGAGAATAAATGAGAGTGCAACACGTGTCATATTCAGACTGAATAATCAAAGAAATATTCAGACTGAATAAAACTGAATATAGTGTTTATTCAGACTGAATAAATACTATAATCAGTTTTATTCAGTCTGAATATTTCTTTGATTATTCAGTCTGAATAATTTACATTCAGACACGTATCACGCTCTCATTTGTTCTCACGTTTACAACTAAATTTAACTTAATACAATATTTATTCAGTCCGAGTTCGCATTTAACGAGTCTTAGTTAACTACAACGACTATTGATAGGCTTTAACGAGTCTTAGTTAACTACAACGGGTATTGATGGGGTTTAACCACTGGGGTTTAACGACTCTTAGTTAGGCTTTGACGAGTTTTAACGACCCCTAAGGAACTACAATGGGCCTTGACGGGTTTTAACCACCCCTAAGGAACTACAATAGGCTTTGACGGGTTTTAATGACCCCTAAGGAACTACAATGGGCCTTGATGGGTTTTAACCACCCCTAAGGAACTACAATGGGTCTTGACGGGTTTTAACCACCCATTCTAGCGTGCTACAATGGGCTTTGATGGGCTTTAACGACTCATATTGAGGTACAATGGGGCTTGATGGGTTTTAATGACTTAATGAATTACAATGGGGATTGATGGGCTTTAACCACTCTTAATGAACTACAATGGACCTTGATGGGCTTTAGCGACTCCTAGTAATTACAATGGGGCTTGATGGGTTTTAATGCCTTAATGAATTACAATGGGGCTTGATGGGTTTTAATGACTTAATGAATTACAATGGGGATTGATGGGCTTTAACCACTCTTAACCTACAATGGGGCTTGATGTGTTTTAATAATTCTTAATGAATTACAATGGACTTTGATGTGCTTTAACGACTCCTAGTGAACTACAATGGGACTTCATGGTCTTTAACGACTTAATGAACTATAATGGGGCTTGATGGGCTTTAACGACTCTTAATCAACTACAATGGACTTTGATGGGCTTTAACGACTCCTAGTGAACTATAATGGGGTTTGATGGGCTTTAACGACTCTTAATCAACTACAATGGACTTTGATGAGCTTTAACGACTCCTAGTGAACTACAATGGGACTTGATGGCCTTTAACGACTTAATGAACTACAATGGGGATTGATGGACTTTAACGACTCTTACTGAACTACACATATTCGTACAATCAAGTAAAATATACGACACATGCATACATATACGATATACAAATGTGTATATATATAACGAATTATACAAAATAAATCAAATTATAGGTCATACAAATAAGAAAAAACTTTAAAAGAATACAAACTAAAGTTAATTTTTTTAATTAAAACAACTGTTGGAAAAAATAAAAAATAAAAAATAAAAATTCCGTCGGAAATTTCCGACGGAATTGAAATCCCTCGGAAATTTCCGACGGATTTCCGACGGAATTTTTTTTTTTTTAATTATAAAAATCCGTCGGAAATTTCCGACGGAATTGAATCCCTCGGAAATTTCCGACGGATTATTTTTATTTTTATTTTTAATTTTTAATTTTTTTAATCGGATCCGTCGGAAATCCAATCGGATTTTTCCGGCGGTAAAATCCGTCGGAAATGCCCTTTTCTGTAGTAGTGGTAGATTGGAAACTATGATTATGTTATAAATGATGTAGTTGGCCTAGAGATTAATATGTAATGAAATCCATAGGCATAGAGGACCGAGTCAGTTGTCAAGTGAAGTTAAATGGGATAATTGTATCATTCTTGATTTAAAATGTTTTACTGCCTTATCCATTTAACTGTTTGTTCTCACTAGGCGTAAGCCTAACACATGATTTAAATGTGTTTAGCAGGGAAGCAGATTGATGAGGCTCTTTAGACAAGAGCGGGATGATGTGCTGAGAGATTGAGGGCATCTTTTTGAGATATGCACCTTAGAGTGTATATATTTGGAGTATTAGAACCTTCTTTTGGAGATATTAGCAACACCCGATTTTAATCTATGTTTTGTTCAATATAGATTGTTAGGTTGTTGTTGTATTATCTAAATCAGTGTTGTAGACTCCCATATACTCTTCCCCATTAATTGGATGAATTTTATATTATTCCGCATTTTATTTTGGTTTAAATTCGCTCTAAATTTTAGGGTGTTACAAAAAAGCACCTTATGTGTCAAATTTAGGGGATCTTGGTCATTTTATGAAAAACTTTTCGAGTGGCTAAAAAGTAAAAAATAAAGTCGAAGGATTTAAGAGGTTCTAATATCATAACCTCGAATACCCCTTTATCCCATTATGATAAAATAGTCGTAAACCTTCTTCTCCATCGTATCGATTTTTGATTTCTCACTATCGCTTCTCATCAGGTCGATTTCTCTTTTCTCTGTAGCTTCTCTAGGTTCGATTTCTCTTTACTATATGCTCGATTCGTACTTTTGATTTATGCTCCATAATATCGTTTTTCTACTCGTTTTTTCCTGCTCGATTCACTCATTTTTTTCTACTCGTTTTTACTAATAGCAATTTTTTCTCCTTCATATTTATTGCTCGATTCTTTCGTTTGTCCAGCTCAATTTTATTTTATAACGACAACCAAGAACTCGATTTTTTTTTGCTTTATTTTTGTTCTTGCATTAATAATCTTTTGTTTGTTATGTTGCTCATGTTTGTGTTGCATTAGGGATGTTGTGTATTTTATATTGTTTTACACATTAAATTATTATTTTATTAAAGTATTTTTACTTGAAAAATATAATTTAAAAAAAAGGTTATTTTGGTTATTTACCAACATTTATTTCCAATATCAAAACGTATATTATGTAAACCAAACAGATAGATTTCAATTTATTTAACAAATTTCATTTCAATGTCTGTCAACCAAACATGTGGTTAAACCTAACAACGTTTCATTCTAATTGTTTCAAATTTAAATTTCTTTAACAAATTTCATTACATTCTAAAACATCATGCTAACCAAATGCCACCTTAACCATATTTAATAGAGAAAAAATTAAAGTTAGGCATTGTTTGGCAAAAATAAGCTAGCTTATAAGCTGACTTATAAGCTAGCTTATTTTCTGAGTAATCGTTTGGATGCACATAAGCTAGCTTATAAGTCAGCTTATAAGTTTAGCTTATCGATAAGCTACTTGGAGTAGCTTATGAGAAGCTTTTTGACACTTTTTCCAATTATACCCTTATTAATATTATTTATTTATTTTCAACATGTTCTTTTTGGTCATTTCACATGCTTATAAGCTAGTTTTTGCCAAACATAACTTATAAATCATCAAAATTTTATGTCATAATGCTACTTATCGATCATCTGTTACACTACATAATTTCTACTTTGCCAAACATAGCCTTAAAGTTTTATGTTTAGAAAAGTTTACACCATAGTTCCAAGATAATAACACAAAAGGGGGAAAATTGCCCCCGGTTATATGAACGTCATTCGAAACGAGGGTTTGATCTCTTCTTGAATCGAAATCAGCTGTGGTTCACGCTTTCTCCTCATCCATGGCTGCCTCAACTTCAACCACCTCTTCATCCTCCGATCTATCTTCTTCCTCCGATCGAGACCGTCGTTCCCGCCGCCGTAAGGATAAGAACATTGACAAACACAAAAAGGACTCTCTTAAGATCACCAAGAAAAGCCGACCCCATACCAAACGTCGTCGTAGGCGTAGTCCCTCTTCTTCTTCTTCTTCTTCCTCTTCTTCATCCTCATCCGAGGACTACAGGTAATTTTAGTTACCATCTTTGTTATCGCTATCGCTATCGCTATCGTGAATTGAATTGAATTGAATTAGGTTAATTTATCTTGTTCTCTACTAGTTTTCGATACGGTTGTTTATTGATTCATACAAAAGCTTGATTTATTGGGATCGAATTTTTGGCTTTCGTCAAATAGGGTATATCTTGCTTTACATGGATCTATATTCCCAAATCAGGTTTTATCATGTGGTGACTTCAGTAATTTCTTTGAATTTGTTAACTTTTGCTGAAAAGTTGTTGTAGCAAAGCCAATAATTTGCTAGAAATCTGATAATAGAGCAGGACATTGCAGTCAAGCAAATAATTGATTATCGTCTTACAATGGAAAATCTCTTTTTCACTATAAGTTGCAATAGGTGGGTCTCAACTTCAGTAGGTTACTCCTCACCCAAGTAGATGAGAGTGTGAATGGAGTGGGTTCCCACCATAGTTGTTAAAAGCTCGCCAAAGCTCGCCTGCCTGAGGCTTGCCTAGGCTCCGAGGATCATAAGGTTCAAGGTCTTGGGCTTTTTTAAAGTAGAGGCTAGGCGTATTCACGAGGCTCACTAAGGCCCTACGGGGCCTAGGCGCCTTGTGGGTCTAGGCACGCCTCATAAGGAGTTATTAAATACTAAGGCAAACCCTAATATTAAATAAGTTTTCTCGTCTTCTTATCTTCTAGACGTCTTAAAAAAAGAGTTATTAAATAGATGACATAAGTCAAATCCTCATATTAGATATCCGGCTTGTACTTGCTACATATTTGAGTTGTGTGTAACTGTGTGTGTAATATAATATATATATATATAATACTTTTATATAAGATGCCTCACGCCTAGGCCCCAGGACCCCTTTGTGCCTAATTGTGCCTCGAGCCTTTGACAACTTTGGTTCCCACTACCCGTTGAAGCCTGAGGTGAGACTAGTTGATGATCCCCCTTTTGTTTCTTGGTGTTTAGGAGGTTTATTTAATTTGAAATGGCTTTAGTGAGCTATGCTATTACAGCGGTCAAAATATGAAATCGTGGTCAGGATCGTGATTTGAAATAGCGGTTATTGCAATTGTGAAGCGGTGGTATAGCGGTCTAAAGATAACGGTTCATATGATAATTAAAATTATATAGATGCATACATAACTCAACATATTTTATGTATTCAATTAAAAACATATAAGAATAATGATGTCCAAGTCCAAATAAAAATAATTGAACAACGTGAATCTTTTATTCAAATCAAGAGGTCAAAGTGATGGTGTCCAAATCCCAAAAACTAAGGGACCGTTTGGTTTGCGGGAATGATGGATTTGGGGGGATTTGGATTTCGAATCCATCCCAATCCTAGTTTGTTGGATTGTCGGATTTGAAATCCTTAGGAGATACTCGGGATTTTACGGGATTTCGTAGGATTGTATGAAATAAGGTTTTATAAAACGTTAAAAACATTTGTTTTGTAATAATTCATTAATGAAAATGTAATTTAATTATTTTCATAATTATTTATAACTTTTTTATAAATAATGAATCCAATCCCATTCCAAATCCTACAAACCAAACACATGAAAGGATTTCAAATCCATTCCGATTCAAATCCCTCCAAATCCAAATCCCTCTATGAAATTCAAATCCCTCGAAAACAATCATGCAACCCAAACGCACCCTAAGAATAATGATGTCCAAGTTCAAAAGAATGGTGTCCTAGTCTCAAAAAATACGAATAATGAAGCCTTGATATTGTTGTACACTTGTACTAAGATAAAGCCGAATACAAGTTCTAAAAAAAGCCCAGAAAATTACTTTTTTAACACTAAAACAGCCTATCTTCGAGTAGCGGTTATGTGGCTGCTTTTTTGCGTTCAACATGCGGTCAATAACACCGGTAATCGCAGGACCACAATTTGACCACCGCTATTTGTCCCATGACCGCTAACTGAGATAGGGCCGCTGTTGCACCGCTACAGCGGTGCGATTAACAGGATAGTTGGTGAGAAAGAGGGATGGAGGGATTACTCCAGGAAAGTAGCATGTCATGGAAAATGAATATAAATTGCAGTCATGTTAAGTAAGCTGAAGTTAACATATTAATGTGCGCATATTCTTCATTGATGGATTGATGTGGCCTGTGGGAGAGTATATTCTTTGGCTTGCAGAAATTCTATACCTTCCCCTATCTCCACTTTCTTTACTTCCCAACGAAATTTTGAAAGGATTAGGCTTTGAATTTGGCTATCCGATCAAGTTTAGCATCAATAACTGTACAGTAATGTATGGGAGCTCTTCAAGGCTAAGGAGCCTAGGGATAAGGCTACCTATAACAATCCCATCTCATGATCATCCTCCGCACTTGTACTTGCTATTTTTTATGCCTAATTTTTTTAAAAGGAACTATGTTTTGCATTTAAGATTTCCTGTTCTGCCTTTGTCCCACTATTTTAGGATGTAAAGATTGTTTTCCAATTCCAATAAATTTTGTTATTTATAGATTATAAGTCTCATTACATGGCTAGTCCAGCATACTTATTAAATTATATCAACTAGGGAGGCAGCTTGCTAAGAACCTGAAAGTGGCAGTTATGGACTATATATCTTTCAAGACTATCTTAAAAAGCATGAAGAAAGCCAGAACTTTGTGAAACTACACCAAGTTTGTTAGAAGTTGGTCTAATTGTTATTCTTTTTAATCAAGAAGTACATTATTAATATGAAAAAAGAGATGCTTGATTATTCATATTCACATGTTAGTTGTTTTGCATACATTACAGAACTTTGATTTTTGCTTCTATTTTAACGTTTGAATTGTGGAGGCATATTTTTCTGGATCTATTTTGAAATTAGGACATAAGGATTATTGGCATAAAGACTGCTTTAAGTACGTGATTTTGTTTATTACAGTTCATCTGACAGTGAGCAGGGACCATCCAATCGTTCAAGGAAACATAAACACGAGCATAGACATAAAAAGGTTGGCATCTAGAACCACTGCATAACTTACACAATTTATGGTCAATTATTGTATCCTTATGTTTGATGTGTTTTTTGTTTGTTTCAGCCAAAGGATAAAGAAAAGGGGAAGGCTAGGCATCACCACAAACGTGACAAGCGTAAAGTTAAGGAGGTAGACCACTTTGTCTTTATTGCATATATTTGCTGCATAACAAAATTGCTTCTAACATATATATATATATATATATATATTGTGAACTGACTGCTTTTATCGTTGCATTGTTCTAATAGTTGGCTATTTATTGTTTTTTGCCCCAACATATATGTTTAGTTAGAATCTACCATCATTAAGCTTACCTCTTTAAAGAAACCACAGAGTTCATTGTTTTCTTTTAAGTCATTTGTGAACATAAACTATTGCTGCTTTGCTTTAGAAGTATGCTAAATTGGCTTACACTCTCATCATTTTAGCGATATGAGTAAACATCATCACCAGGGTTTTTGCTTCATTGCATTTTTCTATGGGTTCAATTCTTAGTGCTGCAAGATTATTTACTTATCTTTTATTTTAAGCATATCTATATTATGGTAGGCCTGTATTGGATATATTATATATATAAGGTGCTTATAGTACTTTCTGCCTTTTTCATGAATTGGCTCTTTGAAATTGGAGCTGGGGTCTGTGACATGATGAAATGGGTGCTTAATTGGCATGTCTGGATGTTGTTCTGGCTTGGATCTTGTCCTGGCAATCGGAGTCTTAATAGAACCAGCAGGATGGTAGCAGCAGCCCTGTTCGACTCTCTAAGGTATACGTCATTTAACTTCAATCTTCTTCTTTTTTTCTAATTGGCAAAGGGGGAAAAGGCACGGGTGCCAAAGAATTGTGGAAGGTTTTAATTTGACATGGGTATTTTAGTAATTTACCCATCTTGTATTCTATTAATCTGAATCATCCACCTTCAACAGTTTCTGGGCCGTGACAAAGATGATGGTGTCCGTCGCAGTGCAGTGTCTGGCAAAAAGGTGAGTCCTTTGATGCATTAACTTTTAATATCCAGCCTGGGCCCACCTAGTTTTACGAAAGGATGGTTGTCCAAACATGCTTTTTTTAATGGAACCAGCCTTAGTTTGTTTGTTTACCTCTTAACAGTTCCATTAAGAGGTGAGTTTTGTTTGCCAAAAAATAAGTCTGCCTCTTAATGGTTTCAAAACCCTCTGAATCATTTTGTATCCTGGACCTCCCTTAACCATCAAGAGCCCTAATTACATCCCGAACAATTACCAAACAATTATATTTCATTTTACACTATATCATAAGAGCTTCCACTTAATCATTCAGCACCAAACCATTCAGCAACTGCCAAACAGCCTAGCTTAACATTTTCTTTTATTTTTCATTCAATTGTTAGATCTTGTTAAAACTGGACAAAACAAAGGAGGATAAGAAGGCAGAAAATAATCGGAACCAGCTGCTGAGATTCTTGAACGCTAGTTATGACTGATGCTGCAATGAACGTGCTCTACTTTATCTATGAACGATCTTTATATATCGTTCTTCTTGTTTTGGGGTGGGCGAGCGAAACTATATGTTTGTCGTTGGCTACAAATTATTATTCGTTCTTTTGCAGATTTTCAAATTTCCCACCAGTTCGAAATGGATTTTTTTGGGTGTTTATCAGAAGTTTTAAACATGTTAGAAAGTTTGATTTGGTGGTTGTGTTTATGATCATTTGATCTGCTTTTAACTAATCTTTCATGATAAATGACCTCCAATGCGTTTGTTAGAAGGTTATTTTTTGTATTTTTGATCTATTTTCATGTATTCTTGAAGACACAATTTTAAGCATGTTATCCTATTTTGATATTTATTTTTGACTACCTTATAGAACGTCTCCAAAGTACTAGTCGCATAAACCATCATGGGCATTATTCATGGCTGAGGGAGGGTTTGTTGTGTTTTACTTGGGGCTGCTTACCTGAACGCTTAATTGGCAAGCGCTTATCTGTTAAATTCAACGCGATAGCTTATTTTAATGGGGAAGATTTTTAGTTCATTAAAATGGCATTGTTTGGAAAAATTAACCCCGTAAGTGCTAACCGGGTAAGAGCCGCGCCCTCACTTACCTGGTAAGACTCTCAGTCTATCGCTTTCGTTGTTATTGGCGGGTAAGATTCTTAGTCTTTGCCATATTCATCATCAAGGTAATATAACTTGGTAAGGTAAGTGTTTGGTAAACGCCCGTTTAATATGTAAACGACCGCTTAGGGTGAGCAAGGCAAATTGAAACAGAGATGGCCTTTGGCTTGTAGCGGGGTGGGGAGACTTTGCCAAAATACCTAACAGGTCCTGGGTCCGATCCCAGGAACCCCTTCCTCTCTCTGCTAGCATTAGATGCTGAGTGAGCTTTAAAATACTCTCTCACATTGGTGTCTTTGGGGAGGCAGGTTTCATGTGAGGCTGGTTGGGGTTGCCTGTAATCAACTTTTTGCGCAAATTGAAATAGAGATAGTTGTTGCTTGTTCAACCATATGTTAGTTTTTGTCATTTTAACTGTTGTTGCTTGTTTAGCAATATGTTAGTTTTTGTCGTTTTAACCGTTGTTGCACTACGCCTCAAATCAATTTGAAAATCCGATTTCAACTTTAACCAAAACGAGTCATCCAAACAAACATCACTTGTCGTTAGCCATCTTGTATGCAATTTAAAAATATATAACAATTTTTTGGATATCAACTATTCCTACTACTACTACTACTAGTGTGAATCTTATTAAATGAATTGGTTGGTATGAGATAAAGATGCAAGGAAGCAAATGAGTTCAAAGCATTTGATGTTCAACACATTTTTATATAAAAGCAAATAAAGAGGGTTATAAGGCGTATGAATATACTACTTCTGTATACAAGTTTTAGTTTTAAGATAAATCTCATATGCAAGGGACTGTTTACCAAACACTTATCCGGTAACGCTTACCGATAAAATTCAACACTATCACTTACTTAACGGATAAGATTTTAGTCCATCAAAACAGTATTGTATGCAACAATTTACCTGATAAGTACTACTCGTGATAAGAGTCGTGTTAATCCCATAATTAAATCAAGTAACAATGAATCTAACAATATCAAAATGAAATCATCATGTATATTAAAGAACTCTCTAGAGAGAGAAAGTTACAATATGCTCTCTACAATATTTGGCTCTCTAAACTCTTTAAAATGATTTACAATAAAAGGATTACTTACAAACTAAGCTAACAAAGCTATTGATACTAACTACAAGGGTGGTGCCTCAATGATTTGAGCTTGTGCTCCAAAGATCAAAAGTATCTGGAGGTCACAAGTTCAAATTCAGGGAGGAACAAAAATTCCCTTGTGGCCACGGAGGTTCAAATGCGGTGACTCCGGGTTACCCGCGAAACGGGTGGTAGTCCTGGGATTAGTTGGCTCGCGTCAGGGGGCGGACCTGTGTAGTTGCATATGGTGGCTCGTATTACTTCTCCGGCGAAGGGTAAAAAATTAAGGTTTGTGAAAGATACAACCGTATCGTTTTGTTGTGTGCCACCATATATATTTTAAAACTAAAATATGGACACAAGTTTTCCTTGGCAGAGTTGGTTTGTAAGGCTTTTTCCTATACTCAAAGACCCAAGTTTGAATCGCACTAGCTTAATTTTTTTTAGCTTTTTGCTTTTAATTTCAAAATTATTATGTTTCTAATAAAAAATCGCAATAAAAGACTTGAACCCAAGACCTTATGTATGCAAATCAATAAACTAACCAATAGACCAATTATGATGTGAAAAAAATCTCGACATTCTTTTTATAGTTAAACTGTGCAACCGTTTGAAAAAATTTCTGGATCCGTCCCTGACTTGGATAGCTGGTTGGATATCTAGATTAGTCACAAAAAAACCTATTTATACTAACAACTAACAAAGCATCCAAACTACAAATAATTCTTCTAATGTTGACCTTTGTTGATCATTGACTTTTAGATTTGACTTCTTCGTACCTCAATATTTATGTTCTCATATACAAAATATTAAGTCTAGCAAGTCGCCGTTCTCACTTACGGAGTAAGTCTCACGGTTTTTGTCTCGTTTTTACCGGGTAAGATTCTTGGTTCTTGTCATATTCGTTCAGTAAGCTAATGTGACTTGGTAAACACTTAACCAATTTAGCGTTTGGTAAATGACCCCTAAGATTTAGCTACGTGCAAATGTACTTCTATGAAAAGCTGAAAGTTGGTTAAGTTTTTTAAGCAATTTGGTGTTTGACCTTAAGTCTTGCCGGTTCCCTTATATAACTGGTTTGGACTGACCGATTCTAAATTTGTCACAACTGTTCACAAACCGTTCCAGTCCCCATTAACGGGTCCCAAATGCCCATCTTTACTCTCACTCGTTAGCATGTATAAAAAACGACATTAACGTTGTTTTGATAAAAAAAACATGATATGTATGTTATATCACAACATCCGTAAATGTATATATATATATATATCATATACATTTCCAACAAGTTTAATTGATTATTTGTATCATATGGACATAACAATAAAATCGGTTTATGTACGTCCAAGTAATAACTTTAATTTAAAGAAATTTAATTAAAATGTTATATATGTAAGTAATTAATGAATTAATGTAGAGGTTGGTGGTTGTACTTTTTCCCATCACATGATTCCTAAGGCTTATATATATTTAGTATAATTTAATTGACTCTTTTTGAGTAGTTGAAGTAATTGCTCTGCTAAATAATTACTCTTGTAAAACGTACAAATTTTTGCTTTTTTATTTTTATTTTTATTTTTATTTTTATTTGTATATGTTAATTTAAATTTAAAAAATTAATGACATTAATTTATAAGATTTCAACCATACAAATATTGGGATTTTCTCTTGCAACTAATAAAATAAATTTATATCTTAAATTCATCGTAGATGGTGTTTTTTAACGGTAATAAAACCAGCTTTTATACCATCTTAAAATCAAAGGCATTGTCTTGAATTAAACGATATATGCTAGAATTTCATAAGATATCAAAATATTGTTGCTTATCAATTTTTAAAAAGTAAATAGATTATGTCTTATGTTATTATAGAATATATTAATTGGAAGGTTATCAGTGGCGGATCCAGGATTTTTGTCCATCGGGGTCCCATTAAGGTAGACTAAATACGTGTAAATTCACCCGACGTGTTTTGAAACTTTTTGAAACTTTTTTAGTTGATTTCAAGAGATTTTCTTATTGTTTTTATCGATTTTGAGGGATTTTCTTAGTGTTTTTGTGGATTTCGAAGGTTTTGTTCGAGTTTTTTTTATTGATTTTAATAGATTTTTTAGTGTTTTTGTTAATTGTCGATAAAATGGGGTCCTTTGAAATTTTTTACTGAGGGACGAAGGCTATATTCAGTATTTTTTATGTTTTTTACCCTTAATAATTTTTTTTTTAAAAATTCACTGGGGGATAGGACACCCCCCCCCCCCCTTATAGGGGTGTATCCGCCCCTCAAGGTTATGATCCAGTTCATACCCGTCATATATTTTGGATTAGCTGATCAAAATTTAAAAAGTTTATCTGATGTTAAGGGTGCGTTTAGTTGTAGAAAATTTTTCTGTCTTTTAGGAAAAAAATTTAGAGAAAATGAAAATTTGGAAAACCCGTTTAGTTCGTTCAGTTTTAAAAAAAACTTCCAAGAAAACGAAAATTCTCATTTTCTAAAATTACATTCAATTTAGAAAACTACTTTTATCACTTTTCCAATTTTTTGTTTTCTAAATAATTTTCAACATGCACACACACACTTTCACATTCACACACACACACACACACACACTTTCACACACATACACACACACACACTTTCACTTTCACACACACACACACACATTTTCTAATTTGAAAAAAATGGAAAATGGAAAATGGTAGAAAATGCACAACGAAACGCGTTTTCTAATTTTCTAAAAATGAAAACTCCACCATTTCAAATAAACACATTTTCTAAAATTTTCATAGAAAACTGAGAATGAAAATTCAACTCTATTTTCTAAAAACGTTTTCTAAAAAATGAAGACAGTTTTCACCAAGTACTAAACGCACCCTAAACGTTTTACTTTTCCAAAAAGATCTCTTTTAAATCTTGATATCATCATTATTTTATGTCATTCTCAACATTATGACATGTTATATAGTTATGGAACTATAACTATCAATTTTTGAGAGTGTACATTATATTTATAAAACTAAGATATATTATTTAATTTGATCGTGTGAAAAAGAAATAAAAAAACATGGTTTCATTTAATATTTGTATTACCGTATCAAATTGCCAGATCGTTCATGTGATGGTAATGACTTCCACCTTCACACACGAATTTCATATTTCAGTTTTTTTCTGTCCAATATATATATATATATATGCATATTATTGATCAGAGTTTATTTTTAAATTTCACTACAAAACATATGATTCATCCATAAAAATTATCCATAGAAATTTCTGTAGATAACTATCCACAGAATATTCTATTAAATACTAGTGGTTCGGTAAAATCTGATGTTTTTCAAGAAAATACCAATGGATTGTCCAAAGAATCCCCGCGTAACCTGTCATTGTGTTTGGTGAGGATTTATCAGGTAAAGGTCTGTAGACAAAAGTTTTTCGTTTAGTAGTGTTTTAAACTTATATTAACACCATATTTCAATTCTTTGTTTTTGCTTTTAATTTCTGGTTGATTAAAAGTTTTATTTGTTTATAATGCCTTAAGATATTATTATCGATCTACGGCTCTTTATTTATGATCCATGGTCATATCAAATAAATGAAACATACACACATGCACTTGTCATATAAATAAAATCAATGAAATAAAATTGTTAAATTATAAACGAAAACCAAACTAGTGAACACTTATTTTAATAAACGAAAACAAGAAGTTGGTTATATTTGATTTGGAACATTTCAAAAAAAGACAATATTTTTGATATACACTCAACCGAGCGACTATTAATTATTTTAAGGTCATATCTGAAAGTGAAAGAACATAACAGTTGATCATCTATCATTAACACTCCTAACAAACAACTATAGTGACTCACACACTTATAGTAAATCTTAACAACTCGATAAATGGAAGTGATACCATCGTTTTTGGAATAAATAAAAACTGATATATTGGTTAAACACGACTACAACTCTTATTATTACGTTTGGAATGTGTGTGTGTGTGTGTGTGAGAGAGAGAGAGAGAGAGAGAGAGAGAGAGAAAGAAAACCAATGCACATTATTGTATTTCAATTTTGAAATTAAGCATGAATTAATCGTTTTAATTGAATCAAAGTAATCGACTGATGAGTGTTTGTTTTGAAACCTCACTACATTGACCCGTTACTTTTAGCTCATCAACCGAAACCAAAATCCTTTCTCTTCAATCCTACTACCCACCAATAGTTTGAAGGTGTCACCATCAGGGTCGGTCCTGAGTGTTTTGATGCCCATAGTAGAAAAGGCTAAAAAAATGTCCCCACACCAATTAACAAAACATAGAGAAACGTGACCTTGGTTCATAGACACTCATTCTTAACAAATGGGAGCATCAATAGTCGATCTGTCATTTTGGTTAACTAGTAAGCATTTAAAAATGGAATATTGGGCCTCTACAGACAATGTGTCATGAATAGAAGGAGCTTTACCCTTCCCCATTCTGAAAAATGCTTGCAATTGTGAAATCAAAATCCATACTCTTATTAGATCAATATAAAACCTATACACATTATAATCATACGTTAAAAGTTCTTATTGATTATAAAAGCAATAACCTTAGGTGTTGTGGTTATGCTTAAGGTTCATATCGGGTGAGGATTTCAAGACATCTAATCCTAGTGTTTCTTTTGTTGTGAAGCCGCATAAACCTATTTCTTTTCAAAAAAAAAATTACAAAACCAATATCTTCTACTTTCAAGGGGGGAAAATCAAAGTTATTGAGGCAAATCTCAAGCATACCCCTTCCAAGCAATGTTTTAAAATCCGGGTTAACCCGACCGGTCGAACCGGTTGGACCGGGACCTAGGGTAGTGACCGGATTAACTAACGCCGGGTTAATGCATATGACTAGCCCGTTTCAACCCGGCCGGATATCTCAAAAACCCGGTTAAACCGGTGGTAAACCCGTTTCTCAAACCCGGTTAACCCGTTTTTATATTAAAATTCAAAAAAAAAAATGTGTTATGTGTGTTAGACCGGTGATTTTTAATGTATTTGGATTGATGTAAAACTTGTTGTTTTGTGTATTTTTAATGTTGGAACTTGTGGACATCAAATTGTTACTTTATATATACGTATGTACGCAAAAAAATGAAAAAAATACAAGAGATTAAGGAAATTATTGAAACCGGTTAACCCGGGACCCGGTCACCATACCGGGTCAACTAAAAACCTGGGTTTTAAAACATTACTTCCAATTGAGAGTATGAAACATCTCCAACAAAGTGCAACCAAGGCTCCATATATTAGATACAATTGATTAACAACCGAGGATGCAATATCAAATTGTCAAGGCAAACTATCCAACATTAAGTAGACAATGGGCTAAACACTAAAACTCTTATTGGAAACACATGGTTTAGGGGTAAGGCACTAAAATTGGTCCTATCTTGAGCAACAAAAAGATGGAAGTGATAGAAAATTTGTAATTCATATGCCCACTTGTATATAGATTTCATTACACCTAACAAAAGAATGATGGAGAAATCAAAAATCAAAAGAAAAAGAAGGATGGGTAACATACAAATATAAAATTGGACAATGATGATGACATGAAAAACCATTAAACCACTAAACGAATAAAAACACAAAAACACAGATCAACAATACAATAAATCAAATCCATAACACAAACTCGGACAAAAAAAACTCACTTGTACCCTTGTCAATCCATTGTAAAATCAACAGACTAGAGTACTCGACAATAGTGTATGTGAGAGTTAAGAATGGGGCAGAGGAGTGACTGGAGCGTGATACCCTTTGGGAAAAGGTCGATTACGTATAGGGCAGGGAAGCGAGTCTCGAGCATGAACATGAGAGCGAGAAGATAACAAGGTCTAATAGGAAAGAATATGGTGCAGGAAGCTAGAAACGATGATCATTGTCTTTCCTTGTACTGAGCCTACCCAAAGACAGTGGCGAACTTAATGTAGAAAAGGAGGGTCCCATCCCCCCAGTGAAATGTTAAAAAAAAATATATGTAGGCTAAAATTTCTTAAAAACACTGTATGTAGCCTTAATTCCCCCCAGTAAATTTTTTGAAGGGACCCCATCTTGCGGACGATCGACAAAAACACTAAAAAAGTTTCTTGAAATCAATAAAAAACCCAAAAAAATCTTTCGAAATCGACAAAAACACTAAGAAAATCATTCAAAATCGATAAAAACAATAAGAAAATCACTTGAAATCAACTAAAAAAACTTAAAATATATCCCGAAACACGTCAGGTAACTTTACACGCCTTTAGTTTATCTTAATAGGACCCCGGTGGACAAAAATCCTGGATCCGTCACTGCCCAAAGATAAAAAGGCATGGGCTGGTGATGCCCTTTGGGTTTTTGCTACCCGTGGTTGTCATTAGGGGTGTTGATCCAAACCGCCCACACCGCATCGCACCGTATCGCAAAGCGCGATTTACGGTTTGCATATTTATCATGCCGCACTATGCGGTGCAGTTCACGATTTTGAGTTATCAAACCGCACCGCACAACATACTTATATATTTTTAATTTTTATACATATACATACACACACATATACAAAGGACTTGGGATCACGTGAGACCTGTCTGTTTTCGTGTGAACCGTGAGACCACATTTTTACACTTGAAACTTCACAACAAATCACTGTGAAGGTAAAAAAACGATATTTTCGTGAAACCACTTTTTTACGCTTGAAACTTTCACAGCAAAACACTGTAAAGGTAACATTCATAGTGTTTTTGCTGTGAAGGTTCGATTTTTTTTACTTTCACAGTGATTTGTTGTGAAGTTTCAAGTGTAAAAATGTGGTCTCACGGGTCTCACGAAAACAGACTGGTCTCACGTGAACCTAACCCATATATATATAGAGAGAGTAATTTATTATTGATGTAATGTTTTTGAACTCTGAGTTTGATATTACAATTGGCAATATAAATAAATTTGTTGGACATGTCACAACTCACACGTCCAATTTAGTTTAAAGTTTATTTTTTTTACTTAGGTGATTTTTAATTATGCAATACGTATTTGCGAATCGATGTATCAAAAGTCTTTATTTTTTTTACTATGTTCACTTTAGCGTTGATTTACAATGTATTTTTGAACTTATAATTATTGGTTTGTAGGCTTAAAGTACGATAGGTAAAAACCGTACCGCATAAACCTCAAACCGAAACACGGTGCGGTTTGAGTGTTATGCAGTGCGGTTTGCGGTTTGGGAAAATGTTCAGACTGCACCGTGAACACCTCTAGTTGTCACCCCATGGCCTAGCCGGGTCGGCCCTAGCCACCATCGAACCCTAAATCAAGTTTTCTTCTATTTTTTTGTTATTAAATAACACCCTCAAATCTGGAAAGAGCGACTAAATTAAAATTTTACAATATTACATCAATTGAAAAGTAAATCACTTGCTATGATACAATACTTAACATCCCTCAAATAACAATTCTATAAGACAACTACAAAAGATTGGTCAAGTCTTATACTAAGACATAATTACGATTCGGTGTTACTAAACTCAAAAGAGTCACTATATTCGAATGTGGAAAACATCACCAAGTCTAATCTTTATTGTGCCACTTCCTAGCACTCAAGTCCCCACGTGACGCTAGTACCAACCCCAACGATAACCTGATGCACATGCCGACAAAGAAAAAGGGTTAGACTTAACGCCTAGTGAGCTCAAGAGTTTATAATATATTTGTAATCGTTTGAAATTGAAAGATTGCTTGAAGAGATAACAATTTCCCAAATAGAATGACTTTATCATAAAAGCAACATCTTTTCCAAATTCATTATTTCTGTAATAAAAACTTTAAATCAAGTACCATAGAAATAAAAGCTTTAAATTACAAATACCCGTTCAAACACGAACTCTACAACTTTTTACTCACTCAAAACGTGATTATATTCAAATGCTCCAAATACAAATACCCGTTCAAATCATGGTTAAGTCACAATGATCCAATAATATAAGTTATGGATAATACTTCATATTATAAAAACGTCACCGAAAATAATGGATAAGACTCTTCTATACCCAAAACAACACCTTTCGGTGACGGGGGAGTCCCGTTTCCATGATTAGTGGCGGAACTCAAAAGTAGGCCACACACATGTTATGTGGCATCCCTTGAGGGAAATCATGGTTAGCATCAACTCTATCCAAGCCTTTAGTTAGCTTCAACTATATCCAAGTATTTAGCTTAAGAAAACAACATGCATCAACTCTATCCAAGTATTTAGCTTAAAAGGCAACAAACATCAACTCTATCCAAGTATTTAGCTTAAAAGACAGCAAGTATCAACTCTATCCAAGTATTTAGCTTAAGAAAACAACAAGCATCAACTCTATCCAAGTATTTAGCTTAAAATACAACAAGCATCAACTCTATCCAAGTATTTAGCTTAAGACACAACAAGCATATGGATCCAAAGCAACTCGGTCTAAATTACATGAGTCTAATCACGAATGACCAATGCACTCGAAACATGTAATAAATTATAAATTATGCCATACATGCATATAACTCCAAAAGCTCGACATATAGTCATTCAAATTGGACAAATGTCCATGAGACTTAATTTAGTCAAAATCGAGCAAAAACTCTATAACTCAACACTTATGTGATTACTCAAAACATTGGTTGAGACAAATCATTTTCCCAAATGAAATCATATTCTTATATTTCCAAAATGTCTCATAATGCAATGTGTATTTTCCAATGATTTATAAATCCAATACTCTCAAAATGCATATGACACCAACTAATCCTCATATTTAAAATAAAATATCAAAGCATCTCATAAAATATGTTTTATTTATCAAAGTGTCAAGAACCCAAATATAAGCATTTTTCAAGATTTATAAAAAACCATGTATACCAAATAATTCGTGTAATATCAAAATACTCACACCTTTGACAAATAGCAAGTAAACATGTTAATACATCAAAATGGAGATTTTTGGCATGTACAAAGTTTTCACAAATCAACTTGAACTCACCTTGCTAGATTTAGGCTAAATCTAGGTTTTACCCCCAATACCGAGCTCCATTCGTTGAAGACTTTAGATCCTCAAGCTAATCCTCTAGATCCATGGTGTAGGTCCTTCAAGAACACCTACATATCTTCTGAAACACACACAAAAGAGAACTCAAGAGAGAATGAAGTCATTGGTGAAAAACCCTAACCCTAGATTCGAGATTTCGAAGAGGTGATCTTACCTTCCACTACTATGAGATCCAAAATCATCAAATGACCTCTAGCTATCTTTGTTTTCATGTTGAAGAGCTTCCAAAGACGAAACTGTATCATTTTGAACCGCCCAAATCGGCTGAGAAATGAGAGAGATATGACCAAATGACTGAAATCTCGATTTTATGTACTGGATGTCGTCCACGATCATGACATGCGATTATGCCATGTCATGATCGCCTGGAAAGATCGCCCTGAATGTATCGGAAGTCAAATTTTCCATCAGGTGGATTCCCAGCGACCATGCCATGCTATTATGCCATGTCATAATCGCCTGGCAAGATAGCATGGGTCGTATCGAGGTGTTTTTCCTACTTTTCACCCATTTTGATCCCGTTTCTCGTCTTGTAGATGATACCCAGTATAATTAACTTGAAAATACTTATATTATTGTTTCTAAGAGTGGAACACAAAGAGGATTCGGGATTCCACTTTACCAAAAAACCGGTTGATACATTGTGTCATTGTCACTATAGTATGACACACTTTGTACCAACCATTGCTATTGTGACAGATGTCACTCTCATATGACATCACTACTCAAACTCTGAAATTATCATTTGGTTATTGAATCGCTCGGTTCAACACTTTCTTCAATTGGGACGAAAATCAGGGTGTTACACACACACAAACACACACAGAGAGAGCATTTCTCAAAAGGCGCCCAATGACGTAATATGTAGCAACACATATCTCTGTCGGTTACGATAAGACCTATAGTGTTTTTGTAAATCATGGTTCATATCATGGCGTGCATTTTTTACAAGCAAATTTTTTAGTTTTTAAAAAAAAGATCGAACTTTTGTGTTTTTACATTATTAACTTTTGGTTTTATACTTCTATAGATTTATTAATTGACATCACTTATGATTTCACAAATTGTCCCTCTGTAAGAGGTGTTCAAGAAATGTTTGCAATCAAGTAAATAACTCTACGAACAAATAGATTGGATAGACTTGAAAAATGTAAAAAATTTGTACAAGTTATACATTTCGTCACCACTTTGTCGAAAATTTTACACGCCATTGACTCACAATTAAAACAAAGTTGTAAAATAACTTTTCCAAATCCAATTTTGAATATTTAATCAAAGACTATTTTTATAATAATCATCTATATGATTTTTTCTTCTTCTAATATGATTGTAATTTTTAAATATAATTATTTGATTGGACAACATGTAGAATATATATATATATATATATAATTCTGTATATGACTTATAAATTTGTCGTCTTATCACTACTAAACAAATGGCTAATTCCGACGGTCAAATTCGTCGGAAAAACATGGTTTCCGACGGATTTCCGACGGATTTGGACGTCGGAATAACCCCTGCCACAATATCACATTTCCGATGGATTCCGGCGGATTTGACCGTCGGAAAACCGTCGGAAACTATATTCCCCATTTTTAACAAATTAGTCAGATAATTAATAATAAGAAGATATTTTTATTAATTAAAAAATCCTTCGGAAATCCGTCGGAAATTTCCGACGAATTACCGACGGGTAATAATTTAAATTGTTTTTCATTTAAATATTCCGTTGAAAATTTCCGACGGATTTCCGACGGGTGATAATTTAAATTTTTTTCCATTTAAAATATTCCGTCGGAAATCCGTCGGAATTTTCCGACGGAATTGTATTATTAATTTCCTTTTTCATTTATTTTGGGAATATATTTCCGACGAAATATCCGTCGGAAATCCGTCAGAAATGAGCTGATCAATTTAAAAGAAAATTTAAAATATATTAAAATTCTGTAAATGATTAAAATTATGCTTAAAAACAGGAAATCAAAATAATACACATTCATTAAAGCCCCATGAGAATTAAGATGCAACATCTGTTAAGGCACATACATATAAATACGATTGTTCAAATTGTATCGATCCAAAAAAACAACGAAGTTTGTGATTTCGTCGATAAATGATTCCCAAACTTAAAAAACAATGAAATACAATCTTTTGTCTCTTGATAATGAATAACAATCTATTTAACAACTGAGCAGAAATTGCAAATAAGCAAACTAAAATTAACATACTCCTTATCCCGTAGAGTGGTGCTCTTCATGTGATTTGGGTTACGTTGTAGGTCCTACAATCTCTTTCATTACAGGGAGATATGGCTGTAAATACCTGCAAAGACAACAAGGTTACAAATTAAACACGAACATGATGTTTTTACAACACATCCAAGAAAATGAAGAAAATTATGAACCTTGTACCCATAAAGACCGTTAAAGTCATTGCTACCAAGATCATTGGATACCATTGTTGTAGATATCATGGTATATATTCATAATGATTAATTATGCACCATTTTCTGTTAATGCTAGTTGTGTGTGTAAGTATAATATATATATATATATATATTCACTAAACGAACCTGAATGCAGGAACTTTCAAGGGTTGCAGGGCGTGATAATAATTTGAAAGAGCTATCAAAACCTGTACAGGACGAGAAAATTAGTAACATAAACACATACCCCAGGCATACATTATTTGAAAGCAAAATGTTTAGATACCTGAAGATTTGCATCATCAATAAGCGAGTCCAGGGTATTAATGTAAAGCAAGAAGTTCGTGAATAGCCTGGAATAAGGGCTAGAATAGAATGATGCATTATTTTCCCCCACATCCTTTTTAACAAATCTTACAATCACCTCCAGCACCTAAACACAAAATGTATATTAAAATTACACTTACCAATCAAACCATAAGAATTTAAAAAATATGAACTTTCAGTTCTGATATGTACCATAAGCATTTGCATTTTTTAGATCCCATATTTGCCAAGCAGCATGAATCAAAACCAATAATCTCAATGATTAGTTGCATCAAATGGACTAAAATCTGAGCATTCCAGTACTGATAAGATGGGCAACAAGCATTAAAACCAGAAAACCTTATACTCTTTTTATTCCAACTGAGATTTTTTGAACCTTCAGAAAATATTAGACCAAAGAAAAAGAAGCAGAAACAACAGCTTGGTCCTAAATAATAGAACCAAGCAGAAGAATAAGGTCTCAATATAGCATCAGACATCCTCATTAAACTCCAAAACTCCAAATTGGCTAAATTTTGAGCATTCCAGCATTGAACAGATTGGCAGCAGACATTTAAACCAGCAAACCTTAAACACTTTTTACACCAGCTAAGATTTTTAAGCTCTTCAGAATGAATTAGACCAAAGGAATAAATGAAGAAACAATAGCTTGATCCAAAATATTAAAACATCTATAATAGTTATAAAATTTGTGAAAATAAAAAGAATGTGAAGTACCTTCCAAACAATGACCAAAGCAGGCATGCCTTCTTGGCTGGAAAACAGCAGCAACAAATGGTTTTAAATTCCATGAGAAAGCAGCAACGACACTTTGAATCATATACAAAACAAAAACAAAAAAAACACATCAAGAACGGATCTAATAATCAAAACCCAAAAGCCAATTGATACTACAAAACCCTAAAACAAACAGATTATAAGAGCGAAATCCAGATGTAAAACTAGGGTAAAAATTATCTCTGTTCTTGAAACTCTCTAAGTCTCCATCAAAAGACATGTTAATGAAAACCTTATGTTGTACCATCGATTTCACTTGAAAATGTTTAATAAATTAGTATTTAGTTTAATTAATTACAAATTAGATGAGTTAACTGGTTTAATCAAGACAGTTTCGACGGATTTCCGGCGAAATAATAATCCGTCGGAAACTTATTACCATTTTATTTATTTATTTTTATTAACTTAGTGTTCCGACGGAATTCCGACGGACATTTGCGATTGTTGACTTTTGTTGACTTTTATAGAATCCGTCGGAAATCCATTGGAAAATTTCCGACGGCCAAATCCGTCGGAAACTGTCTGTCGGAACTGGCCATTTGTTTAGTAGTGTATATCACGTCTTGGAAAACATCACGTCCTCGATGTAGCGTGTAAGGTTTGAGACTTGACCTCTGCCATCACGACTCATGTTATTTTGAACTTTGATATATAATTGGAGGTTCAAATAAAAATGCTAAATATTGTGAGAAGGTAAGATGAGAATGTTTACATGTAAATTGTTGATTTTTTTTATTTAAAGATACTTATATAAATCCATATGAATAGTTTGTACGTCATTTGGTTTATATATGCATCTTCTAAATTCTAATAGATGTTTTCGAATTTTTTCAATAGATTCACATAGTTAAAAAAAAATTAAAATGTTTTGTTCTTCATGATACTTAACCTTGTGACTTGAATGGAAGGTTCAAATGAGAAGGTAAACTTTTTGCAAGAAGATGAGAAATTTCAATATCATATATGATTACACGTATGATATATATTATTAACCATATATACAAAAATAAATATTGCATTGACAACATATAAACGTTTAATCATATATGATTAAACACATCAATTTTTTTTTTGATCATATATATATATAATGTTTAAACTTGTAAAACGTTTAAGTTATCGTATCATTCTTCATCTAGACCTATATATATACATGTGTATATGTATATACGTATTTATTTTCACCAACTACCTGGAGGCAGAGTTTGAATTTTGACCTTTGACATTTATCATGGGCATCAGAATTAGATGTCTACTGTGGGTTGATATGAGTGAGGACTCATCATGGTCCCGATAAACCCTATTCTTTATTTTTTATTTTCTCTGTATTAATTTGGGTTTATTTTTATTTTCATCAATTAACTATAATCTTCTTTCCCAATTTTGATAAAAAGAACTTAACAATTTTTTCTGCCCATAACGACTAATAATAATGTTATAAAGCTTTAATTCAAGTTGTAAATCACACTTAACGTTCTTATATGATAGATGTATAAAATTTAAAAATATACATAAACGTTAACACAACTGTTTATTTTATATATGTGTTTAGATATATCATCGTCAGAGATGGACCTATGGAAAAGGGAGTGGACTTTTATGTACCCGTTCCATTTGAAGGGTGCCTTTAAATACTTTATAACTAAATTTATTACAAAAATTAAATGTGAGTGAGATTATTGGATTAGCACTTTACATACCAAGAGGTCAGGGGTTCAAACTTTATTTTATGTCAAATTTTAACTTTTTATCTTTTAATTGTATGATTTATTTTCTTTCCTAACATCAATTCATCTTAAAATCGTCACTTTTAATCTTATTTTTTCAAATAACATATATTTATTTTAAAATTAAAATCAATTTCAATGAGCACCATATCTTCGATGGTCAAATCGCATTTACTTTCCCCAAGTCGAACAGAATTTTACAGACACACCCTAAAGGCATCCATTCAGAAAAATTCCTGGACATTGATCATCATATTTTAAATATTTGTGTTGGTTTATGTAAGATATTAGAACAAAATATTATTTATTAATAAATTTGAAAGTTAAATATATTTATTAATAAATTTGAAAGTTAAATATATTTATGTCACTACAAAAAAACTTAATATGGAAAACAAATCATTTATTTTAAAGTAAAAAGGAATGATCATATAAATGGATAGAGGCATATTATTTTGTAAACTTATTAGTGTTAACTTTGTTAATTAATTTAATCTCTTTATTTTCTTAATTATCGGTTGTGATTGAATGGATATTATAATTTGATAAAAAAAACAAAAAACAAATCAATAAATGATGTTAAATAATGCCCAATTTTAAAACAAATTATCATATTTTATATTTTGCAAGGTAATCTGTAATAAATTTTTTTTAAAAGAGATCATATTTATTTTTGGAAAAAATCATATTGTAAAATAATGAATATTTTTAATAATATTTAAATGAGTTTTGTTTAAAGATAAAATTTAAAAGCTCATAGGTGAACCTGAAATTGAAACAATTTTTTTTGTTTGATGTTTATTGGTGAAACCAGAAAATGAAATATTGATTTTTATTTAAAATGCATAGGTGAAATCATATAATCAAATTTCATAGGTGAACCAGAAAGTAAAACAATAATTTTTATTTAAAATTAATAAGTAAAACCAAATAATCAAAACATATAGGTGAAACCAGAAAGTGAAACATGTGAAACCGGAAATTGACTGAAATAATTAAGAAAGTTTAAACAAGTTAATATGTGAAATACGAAATGACCTGGACCAATAGGGAAATCTTAATTCCTTCGGTCTTTCGATACAATCAAATAAATTTTCATAGATGAACAGTTAAATGATTGAAATAATTAAGAAATATAATAATTAAAAAATGTAATAATTAAATGAATAATATATTTAAGAAATATTGTATCAATAATTAAAAAGACGAAAATACCCTGATTAACAAAGTTAACACTAATAATTTGATTAATAAAAGAATGATACCCTAAATGCATATACTTCATAAATATTTATTATATTACAGCTTTAAAAGAATTCCTTAAATATTAAAAACTCCTAGAAAGAAATTATTTTTGATATAATTTATCATTTAATTAATGACCGCCTTTGATTATTTCTGATTTTTTGTATCAAGTTATGTTTATACACACGTTATCACATTTACATAGTACGCATCGAAATGAATATAGAACAATAATACATAGATACATTGAATGAAGATGACCGGAAGAAAATCCGTGACCAAATCAAATATAAAATTATTGAGTTTGCGGTCGAGAAAGTAAAAAAGAACTGAAACAATTGGTTGATCATTGCAATAGCAAAAGCGATTGTCATATTCGTTTTTCATTTTGATGGTCGTTTTACAAAATAATGAAGACTTTTATCTTGTATATATATATGTCTTCGGATGTATAGACATCCAATAAGTAATAATATTTCATTTTAATTATAATATAAAATTTGAATTAACAAAATATATAAAACTGAAAAACTTATTTTTATTAATTTGACATTCATATTGTTATATTATTTTTAGTTTTCTTATCGGCTTTTCTCAACTAAATCTTTATATGAAAGTTTGTGAGAACCTTCCTTATGAATATTTTATTTGAACCTTCACACAAACTTTTAAATAAACCCTCATGAATTGTTAGCTTTCATACAAACTTTTAAATGAACCTTCTCACGAAGAGTTAGCTTTCATACAAACTTTTAAATGAATTGAACCTTCTCATGAAGAGTTGGTTTTCATACAAATTTTCAAGTCAAAGTACATATAATTACTCGTTTTGTGTAAATACTTAGAATCTTCATAGAACTTTCATGTGAAGACAATTCACACAATTTACGTGAAGGTTCTGAACATTTCTAGCTACAAACTTCCATCTAATGAACATTTAGTAAGAATATTATTACAATGTCACAATATTAAGGATAATAAATGTTCGTCTTTTATATAATTACTCGTTTTGTTTCTACACTTTGATAATATTCATATATTTTAGAGTAAAAAAAATAAATAATAATCAAATTTGATTTTAAAAATAGAGATTTATTAGATTATATTTAGAGCATGTTTTACATGTTTTTTTTCCCATCTGTTTATGGAAATATCATTAAATTTGCATATTAACTCATCATTGTGTTTTATGACCATTGATTATATTTAATGGATGAGATTTATTTCCATATATAATATAAATTAAAGAGTAAACTCTAATTTTGGTATATGTGGTTTACTGAAATTTTTGAAAGTGGTACATAAATTTGATAACTCTAAAAATCGTCTTAGTGGTTCTTATTTTGCTCTGGAATTGAAGTGGTATTTCATTACTAACTCCGTTAATTTTGTCTGTTAGTATCAGAGACATTTTTGTTCATTTCTGTTAATTTTTGTACATATATTATACATAAATAAAATATACTATATGTTCAGTTTTTTTTAATTAGGAAAGTAGCTTAAATGGAAAAATTAACTGAGTTAGCGTTGAAGGATCACTTTCAGAGCAAAATAAGAACCTTGTGAACGATTTCTAGAGTTATAAAAGTTTAGGCTCATTTTCAAAGATTTCACTAAACCACAGGGACCAAATTTAGAGTTTACTCTAAATTAAATTTTACCCTTTATAAAAGGAGCAAGCTACATACATCCACTGCTGACCACTTTACACCATAAGCCATTGTTATACCAAAAATAGTTGAAGAAACTTCTTGTAATATGGAGGGAATTGAACACAGAACAGTGAAGGTTAATGGAATCAATATGCATATTGCTGAAAAGGGTGAAGGCCCAACAATCCTCTTCCTCCATGGCTTCCCTGAGCTCTGGTACACATGGCGCCACCAGATCCAAGCCATGGCAGCCGTCGGCTACCACTGTGTCGCACCCGACCTCCGTGGTTATGGCGACACCGATGCACCGGCATCTCCGACCAGCTACACGTGTCTCCATGTGGTTGGAGACCTGGTGGCCCTCATAGACTTGATGGGCGGAGAGCCGGTGTATCTGGTGGCCCATGACTGGGGTGCAATGATCGGATGGTATCTGTGCATGTTTCGGCCGGATAAAGTGAAGGCGTATGCTTGTATTTCCGTAGCGCATCGGCCAAGAAATCCCAAGATGAAACCTGTTGAAGCCATGAAAGCTTTCTTTGGTGAAGAGTACTACATGTGCAGATTTCAGGTCTCTCTCTCTCTCTCTCTCTATAGACAGGGCCAGGCTTCACGAAAAAACCGTAAAAAATTAAAAACCGAAGAAAAGTACAGTACGCACATGTGCATACAAGTGCATAAAAACAAAGGTTCAAGTTCAATTAATTGTATGCACAAGTGCATACCGTCTCAGTTTTTCATTTTTTTGGTTTTTTCTTGAACCCCCCTCTCTCTCTCTCTCTATATATATATATATATAGGGTTGGGTTGGGTTCAAGTGAGAATGAGAGTTAAAGTAAGATGCGTAAGAAGGGATATCCATCCTTAGATGCACATCAGATGAGATGCACCGAGATGTACCGGATCGATCAATCCCCATATCAAACACGATTCATTGGTGGGTTTGAGATTAAAGAGGGTTTAGATTCCTTCTTACGCTTCTCCCTTAACTCCCTTCACATACGTTCATTCGCATATATATATCCGCCATATATATAAATCTCCTTAATTATTATCTTCTGCAGAAACCCCTACCTTCTTTTCGTTCTAACATTTCAATCCAATTAAATTTTTGTATTTGTCTTTTAACAATCGATGTTTTGGTCCACAAGTTTTACTAGATTTGTTTTCTTTAAATATATTTTATATTCAAATTTCAAATCGCTTCTCTACTGTTGTTTTCACTCAATCGTAATCATAAATGCATGTGGACATACTCTTGCAAAAAAATTATTTGGTTTTTTTTTTTAATTATTAGCATTGAGTTTATACCTAGTTGACACTGGTTTTATGTCAACAAAAATTAAACATTCAGAAGACAACACACCCAAGATTTGTGCTTTGGATGCTTGTACGTTCTGCTACAACTTAACCATGGACATATATATATATATATATATATATATATTGAATGCATTAATTAAAGAAGCTAGAGACAACAAACTCAAGTATCATGCAAGTGACTTTAATGTAACATGGGGTGTTATATATATGCATCTTTTAAAACAAAAATAATGTGAATAATGTTTGTGTGTGTTTCAGGAAGCTGGAGTGATTGAAGGTGAAATAAAAAGAAATAAAACAGAAGAAGTTCTAAAGAGAATCCTAACAGATAAGAGACCAGGACCACCTTGCTTGCCTAAATCTGATCCATTTGGACTAAAAGGTCTGAATGAACCATTGCCCTTGCCACCATGGTTATCGGAGGAGGACCTTAAATACAACGTTGATATGTTCGAGAAAACAGGCTTCACTGGGGGGTTGAACTATTATCGTGCTTTGGATCTGTATGTATTAATTCTTCTATATCCATCTTATATATATATATATATTATATATATAAATATATATATATTGGTATATATAAAAGTAGGGCTGTTTGATTTTATTGGGCCAAAGTTGGTCGTATAGTAGAGGGAATTAGGATTAGTCACATTCACCTTCACCTTCACCTTCACCTTCACTCGTAGACGACAAATGTCTTTATTTAAGTCGGTAACACCAAAGCTGACTTAAATTTAAGGGTCATGCTTAGCTAGCTAGGGTTGGTCTTATTGGGGTATAAATTTTGACCCAACACATCTTATCCCTAACAGCTATATTAAAATTATAGAAACACGTGTTTTAATATTTTTGTTACTCCAACGACTATATTATCTTGAAATATAGAAAAAAAATTATGTAAAAATCTTTAAATTTAAAAAAATATCTATAGAAGAAAAATAAGTAATATTTTAATTATATCCAACCAATTAAAATTATTGAGCTTAAATACATAGAAGAGAGAAATAATATTTTCTTAATATATGAATATTTTATTAATATATTTAATAATAAAATTCCTAAAATAAAGTAGTTGTTCGAGTTTGTAATTGCTTTTTTAAAGATTTAACTTTTTATACTCTATTATAAAAAAAATTATAATATAAATGTTAGAGATGTTTAAATTGCTTAATAGCAATTAAGTTTAACCAAACAATTATATGACCCTATAAAAAAGTGTTATATCATCTTTAATTTAACTAGGGGTGTTCAAAATATCAACCAACCTGACGAACCCGGCCAACCCAACACGAAAAAACCAAAAACAATTCAAATCGAGGTAATCCGACGCATGATTGATACAAAAATAGGTCAAACCGCATCTATTGGGTTGAAAATAGGTTGAGATAATTTGAACCTAACCCAACCCGATGAACCTGATGCCTTTATATATTACGGATTTATTACGATTATTATGTCTTTGATTAATATATGTACGTTAAACCAACCCGTAGTTAGGTATATTCAAAATTATATTACAATTTCAACCGTAATTTACTTTTTTATGTGCATGAATTTTCAATTTTTTTAAGAATTTGTTAGACTTTTTTATATGTTCTCATTTTAATTTTATTTCGTTTATACAAAACGCTTAGTAAGATCGTGAAATGATGTACCAAAGTTACAACCCGACCAACCCGTACGGTTTGGGTTAGGTCGGGTTGTAGTTTTGTTTGGGTTGGGATGGATTGAGATTTTTTCAAACCGCAAACATTAGATTGGGTTACTCAGATGCCTTCAACCCGACCAACCTAACCCATGAGCACCCCTAAATTTAACCACTAAAAAAATTATTAAAAATAGTACAAATAGTGTATCCATTGAACTCTAAAAGAAAGGCAAGTTCAATCGAAAAACATTAAAAAATATATTTAATTGGATAATGATAATAATAAAATAACATATTTATTTATCATTTTACTATTTTATTAAAAAAATAATTGTAATGGTTAATTAATTTTTATAATTGATAAATAATTATCTTTTGATTTTTACTATAATTTATTTAATGAAAATATGATCAAAAATAAAATGATAAATTTTAAAATTAATTAGTATCACATTAACCAATATGTACAATTTAAAAACATAAAATAATTAATTATATTTAGTTAATATATTAAATATTAATCAATATATATATAATTATTATACAAAATTGATATAATATTAATATTCACTACAATACAAAGAGGTTTTACCGATAAAAAAATTACGTTGGTAATACGCCGGAAAAACCAAATCTCATCATCGAAAAAGTGTGGTCGGTGATTGTGATTACTGGCGGATTTTCAATTACCGATGGATAACACGTCGTTAATGATCAATTTGTCGGTGATCCGCCACATATCCATCGAATATTGTCGGCGGAAAAATCTGTCGATAAAAGCCTTTTTGTTTTGTAGTGATTTAAGTTATAGAGGCCGACATTTTGACCTCCAAATATAGAGGCCACGTTTGATGATCTCTATATTTTTTTAGTGTTATACCGGTGGATTGGAGATCCTTACAGAAAGTTGATAAAACTTTATTAGTTAGCGTCTTAACATGTTCTTTAAAAGAATTTGAAATAAAATATCATATTAGTGTTTTCATATGACATTATTTTGGAAAATCTTAAAAAAAGATCAAAGGTGTATCATACGAAGAAAAAAAAACGAATAAGATGTTTTATCTCAAATATGTCATAATTTTTTTTGTTAGTATGCCTGATATATGATAAAATCTTATATATTACAACACATTTATATTAGACACACAAATTTTAATCCTATACCCTTAAATCTTATAAAAATAACTTTTAGAATATTCAGACATTTTTTTACTGGAAAATCGATTTTGTTGTGGTGGGATCGAAGTGTAGGTGGGAGTTTGCTAGGGTTCAGTAGATACATCCTAGACTAGCCTCGACCCGAAATCAATATAAACAGAGGGCAAAGAGAAATGACTTTTTATCACTTCTGTCATAGTTTGAGTGGCTTCCTAGATAGGGACTACTTAAAACCTTATGTGACAAAATTACGGGAACGCAAATAACCATTTAATAAAATGATTTTTACTTTTTAGCCATTTTCATAGCTTTTTCATAAAATGCCACACTTTACACAGAGACTTTTACGCAGAAAATCTACTTTCTGCATAAAGTATGTGACCGTGTTTACTTTTTGTGTCTTTTTTTTGCCAACAAGATATAGTTTACGCAGAAGGTTTACTCAGAAACTTGACTTTCTACGTAAAGTCTAAAAATTTCATTTTTTTAAATGAACTTTACACATAAAGTAGACCTTCTGCGTAAAGTCTCTGGTGTAAATGCTATTTCAAGAAAAAAAAACCTTAAAAATGGCTAAAAAGTTTGAATAAACTTTCCCAAAATTAGTTATGTTTAGTTATGTTTATAGCTAGTTATATTTATAGCAAACCAAAGCAAATCAACCTTTTAGCTAAAAAAAAAATTACTTATGTTTCTTCCATGTACACAACTTTCTACCTCCAACCCAACAATCTTTTTTTTTGCTATTTCAAGAAAAAAAAACCTTAAAAATGGCTAAAAAGTTTGAATAAACTTTCCCAAAATTAGTTATGTTTAGTTATGTTTATAGCTAGTTATATTTATAGCAAACCAAAGCAAATCAACCTTTTAGCTAAAAAAAAAATTACTTATGTTTCTTCCATGTACACAACTTTCTACCTCCAACCCAACAATCTTTTTTTTTTATTCATCAATTACCCAACTCAATCAAAGATATATCTATTGCAAAAACCAACCCACATTGTGACATGTGGCAACAAACAAGTCGTCTAAGGGTTTCCCATTTTCTTCTTCTTTTGACTACAATAAACAGTCTCAAAAGCTTATGTGCCATCTGGTTTTGACATGTATATACATGTGGTGTGTATATATATATATATATATAACTTAATTATATATGCACAGGAACTGGGAGCTTACAGCAGCTTGGAGTGGAGCAAAAGTGAAAGTACCAGTGATTTATGTAGTAGGAGATGAAGACATGGTGTACACAACACCAGGGTTGAAAGAGTATGTTCATGGTGGTGGCTTCAAACAAGATGTGCCATTGCTTCAACAAGTAATTGTCATGGAAGGTGTTGGTCATTTTCTCAACCAAGAAAAGCCTCAAGAATCCACTGCTATCATTCATGATTTCATCAAAAAATTCTAAGTTGCTACTCTATATATATGCATGTACTTAATTTCATATCTCCATCTGGTTGGGAATGAAGTCAATGGTTCTGTTAAACTTGTAGGGCTATTAATTAATCATCCATCCATCCATCAAATGCACATTATTAATGTTCCTATTAGTAACTTAATTGAATTTGTTGAGGGTATTTCTGTTATATTTGAGTAGCCGTTTTTTTATCATCCCTCTCGTTTGATGTTGAGAATTATTTGGCTAAAATAAAAGAAAAAGTTGGAAGGTTTGTTCGATATCGATGGAGCAATTAATTAATGAAAGGTGAAAAGGATTTCATGCCTATAAAAGGGGAACCAAGGTTTAAGTTTTAAATCGTCCTAGTAAAATACATTTCAAGTATTTTAATCTTTCTTTCTTTTTCTCTTGCTTCATAGAATAAAAAATGTGTGAGTTAAATCATTGAAAGTGTGAGTATTATTGGGGGAAGCTTGAGAGATTAGAATTGTCTGATTATAACAATTTTTCACATAATAGATTTTCTCTTTAAAGACCCCGTGCATGGTTTTTCCTCCGTTTTTGGAGTTTCCATGTAAATTCTTGTCTTTCTTCTCTCTATGGTTGTTCATTGTTTGGGTTGTTGGGAAATGTAGAGGCCGATTTCCCAACAAGTGGTATTAGAGCCCCAGGTTGTAAGAGTCCCGGTTAGGGGGTTTTTAGTATGCTTTGTAGTTTTGTCTGATCTTCCAAATCAGAAAGAACTATCTTTTGGTCTAGAAGGTTCTTAGTACGCTCCGTGGTTGCAGCTTTGTCTATCTTCCTCATCGTAAAAGAATTTTTTCTGGTTAATTTGTGTATGATAGAATCGTGTATGGCGGGAGTATGTGCATATTAGGGAACGTTTCTTGGGTATACTACTCATAGGTTACAAGTACTTTTTTAGTATACAATATTATCTTTGAGATGTGGATACAATGTCAAAATTTTGAAGCACTACATGGTTCGATGTAAATGTTTTTTTGATTAAATCAACTTTGGCTTATGGCAAGTTCAAGTCAAAGATATGTTGATACAATCCGGTTTACATAAGGCATTGAGGGGAAAACCTGCTTCTAGAAAGGGTGGCCACCTATAGGGACCCTAAGATTTTTCATCTATAACGCTTAGTCATCTAGTTAAAATTTTATTTTTTTAAAGTAGTAATTTCACTTTTTCACTTCTCCCTAATTGAGTCCGACCACGGCGGTTGTGTTCCGCTATTGACGGCAACAACCATTCTTCTATGTTTAATAAAGAATGTTCTTGCAAACATGCATGGGATATTGACAACCAATGAGCTTTGGGAGAACCTTGAGCAATTGTATCAAGGCAAAGGCATCTCAATCTGTTTTTTTAAGGGTGTCGTAGGCTATGCTTGGACTAATCCCGACAAATTATAACTGCAATATAGCTATAGCAGCCCCTGATAAACTCAGTGGTCACAACTGTTGTGTACGCGTAACCCTGGGCAGATGGGATATTCCACCACATCCCTCAGGGCCTCAACCAGTACGCCACAACCCTTCTGATAAAAAGGCATCTCAAATTGATTGTACTTAAGGAACAATTTCATATTCTACGAACAAATGGAAGTACAAAAATTTCAGATCATCTAAGTGTTCTTAATAATGTCCTTTTAGAAGTGGAGGTTATCGGAGTTGCGTAGAAGATGAAGATAAAGCATTGAGGCTTATACTATCTTTGCTATCTTCATATGACAACATGAAACCTATTCTGATGTATGGGAATGAGACCCTAGTTTACAGATGTTACTAGCAAACTCTTATCCGAGGAGAAAAGATTGGAAGATAGCAGTAGCACTTCATCAGAAGGTACCATTTTGGTGACTAAGCAAGGGAAAAAGAACTTCGGGAATTTGTTTTAAACTACTCCCCTCACTTAAAAGAACTTCGAGAATTTGTTTTAACATACTCCCCTCACTTTATTCCCTACCTCGCTTTGTTTAAGCATACCCATTACTTGTTTGTATTTTTCGTGTTTTCTCTTATTTTGTTTTACAAGCTGCAAGTGTTTATAGAAACAATCTTTCTAACCTATGGGCTGGAGGCAAGATCTTTGTACATTCCACTCCTATACCTTATTTGTCTTAGATTTACTGTGTTTATTTGAATATTGAGAGTGAAATATGTACATACCTAATTTTTACCCCATAAAATAGAAGAGTATTTTTTTAGGGGTGACAATTTTGTACCAAACTAAACCAACCAATATGTATACAAACCGTACCAATTAAAATGGTACCAACTTAATTGGTACCGATTGTTGTCCATTGGTAGTACCATTCCATGTATGCAAACTTGGTTGTTACACGGTATTGAAAGTTACATACCATAGTAGTATTATGATACCAACTTATTTTTTTTTTTTTTTTATTAGTCTTTTGTATTTTTATGTATTTGATATTAAACTTTGTAAATTTATTATTTATTTGAACATTTGAATCTTTGCAAATTTTATTTCTTGCAGTTAAAATCCTTTAAACATCACATGCATTACGTATAACCTCAAAATTTCACTTATATTTTGAAAAGAAAAAAGAAATGACAAGTTTTAATATGTAATATGCACCAATACCAACATGTACCAACCGAAAAAAAGGTACCAAATACAGCTGATTGATACACAATATAGAATTTTTACATATCAGTTATAATTAATTAGTACATGGTATCGTACCAAGTCCCTGTCCACCCCTAGTATATTCTATCCAGTAGGATTCATTAAAAGGCAAGCATAACTACTAATACGGGCCGTTTGGAAGAAAAAAAAGGAACTTCATAAAGAAATCTTTAACCAAATACAATCAATGGGCAGGCCAAACATGTTAGGCATTAAAGAAATTAACAGCATACAGTTGGCATCAATTAATGGTGTAAGTGTTAGACAGCATGGTCAATCTTGTTAATAAAAATGGCATGGGGAAGGTTCATGTAGTAAATTAATTTCAGAATTAAAAAACTGTGTATTCATTGATAAATATATATTAATAAATCAATTTATGTATATTGTTCATGAATTCGTCAATGAATATATATTATATATTCATTGATGAATATATGAATTCGTTTGTATTCATATTCTATCAATCAATATATTGAACAATGAATATAGACTACAAACAATAAATTCACAATATTTACGGTTATCTTTGAACCGGACTATTGATTACCTGATTTTCACAATATTTACGGTTTTCATTTAAACAAGATATATAACTGTAATATCAAACTCATTTTTTTTCCCATTTTGGAAGTTATGAAAAAAGATAATTAGTGTTTTTTTACCTTATAAGAAAATGACGGTAAGTTTGATTGTGAATTTGGTGATTGTTTTTTTTTTTTTTGCCCATAACAATGAAAACAATTCAATAAGATATGAAATTCTATTAGATTATTTTTTTTAAAATCACTAAGAAGAAGAGGATGTTCCCACAGGGTTGGGTTCCGGTGGCAATGAGAGTTAAAGATGAGAAACGTAAGAAAGAGATCTCTATCATTTGATGCACAGTAGGATGAGATGCATCGAGATGCACCAGATCAACTCCCTTTTAAAGCATAATTCATGGATGGGTATGAGATTAAAAGTGAAGGATTCAAATCTCTTCTTACGCTTCTCACCTTAACTCACCTTCTCACATGATCCTAAGCCTATTCCAAGATATACTGAGACAGGGTCCAATTCTAGTTAACATGGGACTCTAACAAGTACACATTACCCCATAGTATCGTGATTCCATGTAAAAATATGTTCGAACTTTATTAAATTACTCTTAAAAACAAGGTTGAAAACATATATCTCCTGAAAATGGTATGGAAACTCCAACAAATGAAAGTCCATAACATCACATCATTCCCACAAAAAAGTATCACCAAAAAAAAATTTCAAAGAAATGTCATC
Organism: Silybum marianum; assembly: GCA_036898165.1. Lineage (NCBI taxonomy): Eukaryota > Viridiplantae > Streptophyta > Magnoliopsida > Asterales > Asteraceae > Silybum > Silybum marianum. The sequence goes on from CM072528.1 coordinate 13,990,844, forward strand.
ATCCTAATACCAACATCATTCTTTCTTTTCTTTGCAAAAAGAATGAAATATTTGCTATATGCACACATAAAAATCCTTGAGATCATATTCTCTAATAGCATCAACAAGATTCCATGGAAGAACTAAACATGATTAATAACGAAAAAAGAAAAACCACACGAAAACCGCAATAACCATTCATAGAACGGTCACTAGATACAAAGAAGCGATAATAATGCTCAAAGACTAAAAATGAAGATAAAACCTTAGGAAAAAGTTATTTTAGTAAAATTTCAAAACCAAAAAATTGTCACATTTCTAGCTTACAACCGACGTGAGATAAGGATATATATCACGAAGCACCACTTAAAAAACAATCATGCACTCCAAAATACATATCGTATACGAATACAAGATAAACAAACAAGTGCGCTCTTTCAGGTTGAATAAGAACTTACATGAAAGGAGCAACAGAACCCAAAAAAGAAATATTTGCAACAAGTAATGCAGTTTGTTTGTTTGTTTTCATGTTGCAAATTTTTTATCACATCAGATCTTTTGGCACAACCTCAATCGAGACGTTCCATCTGCAACCAGAACCAAAAATATACTCGTGGTTATTAAAGATAACAGCTACAAATGAGTCAAATTGCTAAACATTCATCTTTATTCAAAGGAGAAAGGTTGCATGGGAGAAAAAGTATTTGAGAGATTATTACGTGTGCCATTTTGTATTCAGGGAAAACGCTAAAAAAAACTGAAAAACACCCTGGGAGCCCTCCATCTGGACGGTATGCACAAATGCATACCGGTAATTTTTAAATGCATTTGTGCATATGCACTAATGCATCTATATATATATATATATATGTATTGGTGCATAGTAAAAAAAACAGCTTCAATCGTTTGTATGCATTTGTTCATACCGTCCGGATGGAGGGCTCGCAGGGTGTTCTTCAGCTTTCTCTATTTTTAGTTTTTTCTCTGAACCTCCCTCTATATATATATATAGAGAGAGAGAGAGAGGTCCTTTCCTTTAGAAACTCTACGAAGAGTAGAAACTTTGGAAACCAAGAAGAAAACCAATATAAAATAAAAAAAATTCATAAATTTTTTTCATCAAATGTTATGATTTAAGATATTGTTTCACATATGTTTGTGTTCATAAGAAAAAAAATATTATATGTTAACAAAAAACGTTGGTTTAGTTTCACATATGAAACAAAATTCATACGATGAAAAAAATAAGTGAACCATCGTTTTTTTACTCACATATAATATTTTTTCCCTGTGAACACAAACATATGTGAAACAATATGTTAAATCATAATATTTGATGAAAAAAAGTTATGAAAAAAATTATTTTATATTGGTTTTTCCCTTGGTTTCCAAAGTTTTTACTCTTCATAGAGTTTCTAAAAGATTGTTCCTCTCTCTCTCTGTATATATATATATAACGGCACATAAAACTATTTCATGTGCCTCGTAAAAACTAAAACACGTCATCTTTTAAGGATATATGTCTCATAAAAAAAATACAATATTCCAATTTCTAGCAACTATTTAATCTAAAATTGCTTGCTTATGAACATCATTATAAACACGTATTAATAAAGATATGAGTCGATAAGCTTCTCTTATTGGTCATTATTAAACGTTTTTTCTCTTATTGGTCATTAACAAACATGTGTGACTCAATTAAATTTACAAAGTTTAATATCAAACATTTCTCTTAATATAATGTTGTAATTTTCATGGAACAGGGAAAGAATTTAGTATTTATTATAGATGGTGTAACACATGTGTGACTCAATTAAATTGGTACCGACTAAATTGTTGCATGCATTCTCAAGAGCAAAAATATTAAAATATCAAAAGAGTGTGTAACGGTATTACCTTCCAGAGGCCATCATTAAGGTAATGCATATTATCCACACCAATGCCTTTGTTAATTGCCCTTCTGTAGTAGTAAGAAAACAGTTGATAGTAAGAATATGTATGAATCTTAAGTGGGATCAAGAAATGGCATTTACAGTGTAAAAATTAAATATAGGTTACAATTTGAAAATATGAAATGTGGATTTCCCATTACTATGTGTTATCAACTGATAGAAACATACGGAAATTTTATTGGGAAAAGATAATCCATGCATTCGAGCATTCTTGTCAACTATCTTAACAGATGTAAAATATTTATAGGCAACATTACTTTGCTTGCTTATTAATATTGAATTAATTGAGTGTAGATATATCATATATGTCATGGGTTGGGTTCCGGTGAGAATGAGAGTCATGATGAGAAGGGTAAGAAGGAAACTCCACCCTTGGATCAATCCTAATCGAAGAGAACCACTAGATCAACACTAATGAGAACCACTAGATCATAAAGTGCAATTCATAGGTTGTTTTGGGATTAAAAGTGATCAAAGGGTCCAAATCCCTTCTTACACTCCTCATCTTAACTCCTATTCTCACACGAGGGTTTCTGCAGTAACCTGGTGCGTTTCTTTTCTTGTTCAAAAGTTCTTTTACCCATCAGGAATTGTCGTCCTACATACATCAGGTACTAATTACTATTATATTTTTCAACTGGTGAGAAATTCAAAGTTATGTAACCCTTGCTAAGAATAAGCCCCTAGAATTCTTCGACAACAATCTCAAGTCATGCGTGACATCTAGAAAATAAGTCAATACTTAATAATAACAATATTCTTTCAAAGAAATAGATAATAATAGCTTTAACTTATGCAGGCATGAACCCAGCCAATAAACTTACACAAGTGATGCAGGATGCAAATTTTAAGCTAAACTATTTTATAAAACAAAACTGTCTGTCAACAATTGCTCTAAAGATTTTATTCGATAAAATTTATTTCTAAAGTCTGATCCCAAAATTTGGCACATGTTTCTTTTAGTAGAGGTGTGTAGCTTTGACAGTGACCAAGTCACATATGAACCCATCCGGTCAGGTTAAAACACCAATTATTTCTAACTCATTTATTTGCATTTAATTAAATCAGGGTTAATATATATATAGGATTGGGTTCCGGTGAGAAGCGTAAGAAGGGATCTCCACCGTTGGATGCACATTAGGATGAGACGCATCGAGATGAGATACACCGGATCAATTCTCGTAAGGAGCGCAATTCATGGGTGGGTGTGAGATTAAAAGTGATCAAGGGTTCAGATCTCTTCTTATGCTTCTCTCGTTAACTTCACTTCTCACACGATCTCATGCCGATAAGCATATAATGATCCTTATCATCTAGAAGCAATAAACTTCACAAGCATCCTGAACTCAATGAAGGTGATCAGCCAACACTCTCATGGGTTTTCTAATGCTCCCATAGATATGGGTTGATATGTTTTTGGACAAAAAAAAAACATCAGTGTCATTTTATCATCTTTTTGGGTATAAAATTACTCCCATTAGATATGTTGATATTTCTTCATTGATGAACTTTAATGTCCGACATCAGAAGTCACTTCTTAACATTTATTGACTAGGCACTTTGTTCTACATAAGGAATAACCTTTATTGTTGTTTCTCATAGAAGAGTATTATAATCATACCAAATATCAAGTTACTTCTCTAAATGTGTGCAGTAGTCTTGAGCGTGCTACTCAAGAGATCCTCCGGTTTCTGCTTTACCCGAGTTCCTTTTTTTCCAATTCAAAATCATTTTTCACCCTTGCTGAAATTATCATCCTACATCAGTAGTATGAAAACTACCACATGAGTTCCATCATGTTTTTAATTCCTTTAAGATGTTTATGTGCTTTTGGCTATCTTATGGGAGTAATTTTACCCAAAAAGATGATAAAATGACATTTTATGAAAGAATATTATATACGTTTCTCAATCATATGGTACTATTTTCAGCCAAAAGATTGATGACAAGACAAGTGATGAAAGAACATCATATACTCACATATCTTTTGCAGACATTTTTGTAAAGCCAATAGCAAGAGCATGTTGCTTCCCTTCAGCCATTATAGCCTGAGATTAGTGAAAGAAAACTGAATAAGTTATCTCTAATGAAAACTAGGAGACCAATGGTTTTATCATAAAACTAGTATGTCTTCAGAGTTAAGATATAAATTGATGGCATGCAAAATATGAATAAAGACTAGCTACAAGTAGATTAAGCAACTGCCATAAACTTTTGATTTTCACATACCACAGGAGTGTCTGCACCCACTTCATCATCTAAGATACCTCCAGGAGATGTAAGACCAGGACACATAATATTAGCACCAGCAAGGACAAATTTTATTGCACCCCTGTCTACTTGTAGTTTCTTCATTATGGTTGGATCTACATTCAAATAGAAATTTCAAAAAGCTATTATGAGATTCAGTATGCAAATGATGCTGGATGTTAATGAAGAGGTTACTAAGCAAGTAAACGAAAAGGTGCCATTCTTGCACTAGATGTTATGGTATTTCCTCAAGTCTTAAATGTTCGATATAAAAATAATATGTTGGTACTTGTGTGGATATGTTTTGAGGGTGCAGGTAGCTACAGGTTTGTGTTTGTTTGTCTGCAGGAGGATTTATAGAAGAGAGAGAATTAAGAATGGTTAATCAAAGTTTAGAACTTTGGGAGAGAGAAGCACTAGGTTTTTAAATCTTAAAAGAAAGCCTTGGAGGGTTGTATTGGTAAACAGCTTCTCTGACTCAAACCACTTCAATACGACCATACCTACACAAAATGCACTCCATTTGTTGCATAACATTCAAAGAATGCTAAAGTCTTAACTGCTATGATCTAATAGCCAAAAAAAAATTAGGTGTATGAGACATGGACTTTACGATCTCACTACCTACCAGCATTTTTTCTAGATAGTAAAATGATAACTTTTCTAGATCCAAATATGTTGGTCAAGTATTATAGATTTATAGTGAGTGAAAAGATTAAACTACCATCGTGAGTAACAATTGAAAAGAACATTAAGAAGTCCAAATCGTTAAGCATTCGACGGTTGATTTTGTTGGTTGGTACAACATCATACCAAGAATATTTCATTAAATCATTTCATCATGAAGTCTAAACCTCAGCCCGCACCTCCAGTACTTCAAACTAATGATCAAAAAGTAAGAATATTTTGCAAACCCATTATATACTCACACTGATGAAGGAGTCTTAGCGTAGGCATGTAGGGCCCATCACGTATGTTGAAAAACAGTGGGACGTTGTTCACCACAACCAGATTCAGATGATTTTGGCTAACAACATTAAAACAAAGACAGCAAAACAAGGGCGTTAGAAGCTAGTTAAAGAACACAAGACTGTTTGTTGAACAGGTGCATATGAGAAAGCAAATGAACCAGTAAAAAGGGAGAACCATTTTGCAACAATGAGTGGAGACTTCTTTGGAAGCAGATCATCCAAAACTAGTTCCAATCCTGGGTACTGCAGAAGGTACAAGTGTCAGATATCAATCTGTCTAGAGAACGATAATATTTATAAGAACTTAGACAAAGAATTGCTCATATAACCTCCTCAGCAATGCTTTGTCGAATTTTGCGTTGCACAGAAGCTTTGACTTGATTTTGCCCAGATACATCTTCTGAGGTAAACCTAAGGGTAAGATATAGTACTTTGAGTACATGATGCGAGAAAAAAGGCAGTTGATCCAAGTAAAATGAAACATGAACCTATAATACCAGGAGAAAGACAAAAAACCATGTTCACTTACATGTCCTAGAAGTACCATAATAGCAACACTAGTATAAACTTGGAGCAATTTCAGTAGATCCGAACCACAAGAACAAAATGGGTGCAATCAATATCTCAAGTGTACTTCCTACTGATAGCCAAAGGTGGTGTTGAAAAGACATAACATAAGACATTTGCCAATAGCACTGTCCTCATGATGGTCCATCTAAAAGGCAACACCAGATACATGGTGGGTTTTTAATGCAAAGACATCCCCTAATGGCAATATGAATTTTACCAGGCCCCATAAACACCTCAATGTTATTGTCTTCCAAGATGATGGTTACTATTTAGCAGTTTATACTTTGAATTACAAGATCCTAAATATCATTCATTAGTTATAATTGAAGTTCCAATTATTTCCTAAATATCGTTTCTAAACCTAGAACATCACAATATTTACAAAACAAAAAAAAAGTTGGAAGGCAATCCATTGGACCAACCAACAAAAAGAATCACATTATTCATTTTGAAAAGGATGCATATATCAAAAAATTAAAAATCAACAGCTGAATCCAGATTGGAAAAAACAATTCTTTTAGCAATTGAACTCTGACTTATCTTGCAACACTCTGATTCTCGAAACTGGAAAATCAATTTATATGCCGATGATTGTGAAGTAATGTGGTTACCCCTAACAAGAAGAGCGAATACTACCGTAGATTCCATCCTAAATGCACCAAATAGTTTTGCCTTTTTTTCCCTAAACCTCACTCGCTTCGCCAGAAAGAACAAGCACATTCAGTCGTATAATAGGATCATTTAACAGAACGATAATCAATGTCAACCAATGCACAGATAATCAAAACATAGAATGTAAACAAATTCAAACGAAAATCATCAAGAACAAGTGAAAATTGTAGAGAACATAACTCACTTTTTGAACATTTCAATCAAAAGGAAAACAAACGTAGCGGATTTTTGTTTGTCGGGTCCTAGGGTTTAAGCAGGGGAAGGGCGTCCGCGTAGTTGCGAGGCTAATCGTAGCAACGCTGAAAGTCTGATTTCGAATCGCAGACAGGTTTAGCGTCTGAAGGCGATACAAGTACTTTCGGGTCCCAATCGGGTCAAGCTAGACCCGGGTCAAGCATCCATATTCGTTTTATCGACGTGTAAATAAAACTATGGAATTTTAAGGAAGTGATTTATCTATTAATAAAAACAATAAAAAAAAATATTTTTCTTTCTTTCTTTGCAATAAATTTGAAAAGTTCTCTAGTTTCAGAGATTTTCAAACTATTTATTTTAATTTCTTTATTTTAAAGAAAGTTTAGCTGTTCTCATGAAAAAAAAACAATATGTCAAAAACTTTAAAATCTCTATTTTTAAGAATTTATTGAAAAATGTCTAAAAATCGTTTGTTTTCAAACTCCATGTTTTCCTTATATTTATCAATTATGTAAAGACATTTTTTTTATTTCGTTGAAGAGAATAATAAAATAGTGACATATCTTTACATGATTGGTGGAACAGGAAAGGAACATGAAAGTTGATGAAAAATTATTTTTATTTCAATCTAATAGGTTGTTTGATAAATTTTTCGATCCATTTTCAAAGAAAAAAGAGGGGGATATTATCGAGTCAGTTATCCCCGAACAAGAAAAGAGGGAAACTCAAACTATTACTCCATCATAGACTTAAGATTCAGAAGGAGAAAGGAACGAAAAAAAGGAAAGGAACATTGTTGAATAGTTCAAGCCTATTAGAGCCTTTTAATCAAAATACATACAGTTTATATATTCAGCTTAAGTGCAACTTTGAGGAAAAAGTTGTAAGTCCACTAGAAGTAGAGATTTTGAACTTTGTTTTGCTGTCCAAAAAACACAAAGTCGAATACTTGTTGAACATAAAAATAACCATTAGAAGCTCAACCTCATGATAAATACAATAAGTAAATAGGCATATGATTAGAGATATTTGGCATTGCTTTAATATGGCTCACTCAAACTTGAATATGTGTAACACTAAGGTGGCGTTTGTTTTTTAAGAGGTCCGAAGTCTGAAGTCTGATTTCAGTTCGGAAATGGTTATGAAATGCCTAAACGAATCAGATATAAGTGGTGATTAAAAGCTTAAAATGAAAAAACAAACAAGGCCTAAGACATCTTTCGAGATCGATCAGCTATATGAAGGAAGAACAAAGATTGTTGTACACAAAATAAACTTGAAAGTTATAACACTTCTCAAATCTCAGTTAAGGTATACATAAGAACCCTCACACCATTTACAAATGTGGAATGTCAAAATAAAGGCTCAAATGGTATTCAAATCTCTTCATGAACAAGTGTTCAAGTTTGTGTTTCTCAAATAGCAAAAGAAAAGCATTCAAGACACACAAATAAATCAGTTCGAATGCTATTTGAAAACGTTGGATAAAACCCAATTATAGTTCAAAAGAAATACAATAGCTCGACAATTATATCATTCAGACAACACTTATGTGGACGTCCACAACCACCGCCTACAAAAATTTCAAAATTGATTTTTCTAGAAATAGTTTTACAAGTTGACAACCTTTTTGTTCCATTTCACCAAGTTCTAAACTTTGTCATTTAATAATGTCTGATACCACTACAAATTCAAGACTTACTTACCAAGATAATAAAATACTTGTCTACATATTTGATTTTTTACCAAATTATTTGAATTTAAAATTCTTTGGTCAAAAGGCTAAAATAAATGTTTCAGTATTGTATAAATTAAAGATACAATTCACTCCATAACAGAAGTGTTTGAAATCATCTACTAAAAACAACACTTTCTATCTTTTATAAAATATATGAGTAGGTTGAATATTTACTTATAAAATCTCTTTTGTAAAAAGAAAACATTTTATAAAACTCACAATTTTATAATTAATCACTTATTTAAAATAAAATATTCGTTTTATAAAATCCTTTGATAAACTTTGATTTTAGAATCAGCTCATTTAAAATCGAATTTTATTTTGGAGTAAACTCTAATTTTGGTCTTCGTGGTTTGGCATACTGAAATCTTTAGAAGTGGGATTCAAAATTTGATAAATCTTTAGAAGTGGGATCCAAATTTTGATAAATTTAAAATCGTCTTTGTGGTTCTCATTTGCTCGGAAAGTGGTTTCTCATCATTAACTCTGTTAATTTTCTCAGTTAGTGTCAGGGGTATTTTTGCCTATTTAAGTACTTCCCTAATTTTCTTTAAAAAATTAAACATATAATATATTGTATTTATATATAATATATGTATATAATGTATAAAAATTAACAAAAATAGACAAAAATGCCCCTAACACTGACTGAGAATATTAACAAATTTAATGACGAGAGACCAGTTTTAAAACAAAATAAAAATCATGTGAACGAATTCGGAATTTTCAAAAATTTCAGTAAACCACATAGACCAAAATTAGAGTTTACTCCTTTCTCTTGACATCTTATTTTGTTGCATCCTAAAACCTATTTGAATTGACATATTATGTAATATGATGTGATATATTTTTTTGAGCGAATGTATTGATTAAACATTTATACACTATCATTTACATTTTATCATTCATATATATTAAGTAAATCATTTATATTGAACTAATTCTTTTATTTATAGTTGTATAAATCAAATTATCATGATGTACCATCGTTAAGCGACACCCAATATCTTTGAGTTTAATTAATATGTGAGAATTTACATAACTAGTAGGGTTTTTTCTATAAGATTATTTACAATATTTCTATATCTTATTTTTTTTCATGTGTAATGTATAAAAAACGTGGACTCACAAATTCCAAAAATCCCTTTTTTATAAATTTACGTGTGTCAATTTGAAATGACTTAATGATGTGCTTAAAAGAGTGTGTCAATTTGAGATGACTTAATGATGTGCTTAAAAGAATGGTTATACAAACACGTTTTTTTAAATAAAATGTATCCTTATATTTTTTTAAATAAAAGGTATTCTTATTTTTTTTTAAATCAAATTTGGCAAAATATAAAGAAAATTGAGACAAAACAAATTACATCAAAAAATATTTTGATTATTTTTAATTTAACATCTATTTTTATATTATTTTGTCATTTTTTGCGGTCCTTTTGTTTTTTAGGTTCTCTTCCGATCTCAATACATCTATTTAGAATTTCATATGCAAATCATGAAAATCTTTCAAACCATCCAAACAATGATCAATGTTTATATTATAAAACAATTGAGACATTTATAAAATACTCACGGTTCATTCATTATGATCGAGATATTTATAAAAGATGATTAGTTCATTTATTATAATAGTTGTTTTAAATTAAGAAATAATCCAGAAAATTATATATTCACTAGACCAGATAATATATTTAATTTTGAGTTGTATGGTTTAGAAAAATTTCATGATTTATATTTGAAACTCTTTGGTTGTGTTATATTTAAAACACTCTCTCTCAAACACATTTAAAACTTTCTCTCTCTTACAAAGCTAATTTAAACCACTTTTCTAATATTACAATAAATTAAAACTTTAATTCTAATATAAAATTTCCTCTCATTTTTTGAATTTAAGGTATTTAAATAATAATGATAATAAGCATGTGAATTAAATAAATCATACAAAAAATAGATTTTTATTTTTTTATTATCGATTCTTGAAAAGACTCGTTTATCTTCAACCTCGATAACGAGATCTGATGGATTACATTCTCTATGTAAATCAGATGGTATTTCTCTCCTATTTTTCTTCCTTGTAAATCCTATATTTGTTCTTGTTGCTTTTATAATTGATTTCATCTTCCTCTTCAAGAGTGTTGGTGTTGCTTTGTTATGATAGAGCTAACAAAACCTATTTATTTCTGTCGTCTTCTCCGTTATGCTCACATCATCATCTTAAAAGTTTTAGATCTGTTATTCTTTTCATTCTTTCCCCTTTTTGAAAAAACAAATCGATAAATATTGACATGGTTGGGTTAGATCCCTTTCACAAGATCTGTTAAAGATTTCGATTCACCGTCCCTACAACTACCATATTTGTCCTTATCTTTTTTTAATTTTGTTTATCTCATAAATCTAGTTTAGTTTCTTAGATCCGTTCAACATTTGAGCATTGTGATATCTTTGAAGTTTGGATCTATTTAAGGTCTGAGTTGTTGGTGACTCAAGAGTTCACCCATTTGTGAAGTTCGAGTGATTTCTCTTAAGCATATATTTCAATTTGTCCACATCTTAGTTATCTAATTAAGCATAATACGTTTTCTTAAAAATTTAGAGTTGTGATTCAATTTAAAGTTCATTATCTTATAAACATTTTTTATATTTACTCACTAAAAGAACTTTATTCTTGACACCAGTTGTAACAAATTGTGTGACATACTAGCACTTGTATATTTTAAATTTGATCGATTCATTTTTATGATTCGAATCTACATATGATTAACAATCTAGAATAGATTTTAATTGCTTATGCATAATCAAATCCGACTAGTATACCTGTAAAGGAAGTAGATATGTATATGTCTTCATTCAAGGTTCTGTTGATATTGTTCTTTTTATTTTGTTTATTTGTGTAACACCCTAAAATTTAGAGCAAAAATAAACCAAAACGAAATGCGGAATAATATAAAAATCACCCAATAAGTGGGGATAGAGTATGGGAGTTTACATCTAAACATGGATATTAAAATAACAACCTATTAGTCTATGCTACTCAGACTATAGATTTCAATTGGGTGTTACTAATATCCTCAAAAGAATGAGTTATAACTCCAACTATAGATGCTCTAAGGCATATCTCCAAAAAGGTGTCTCTCTCTCGACACACCGTCCCGCTCTTCTCTAAAGAGCCCCGTCAACCTGCTTACCTGCTAAACCACATATTTAAAATCAAGTGTTAGGCTTACGTCTAGTGAGAACAAACAGTTAAATGGATAAAGCTGTTAAAACATTTAAAAAGATAAGATACGGTGTATTTTATCCCATTTAACTTCACTTGAAATAACTTGCTCTTGATGAGCAAGGATCCTTTAAAAGCAACCAGGGGAGACCCGGTGTTCCATCCTTAGTGACAGATACCATAAGTAGGTCACTACACGATGTTTTAGCTAACCGTAAGAGCCAATGTCAACCGACAACAACCGACTATGCACCTTAGTACATGGCCCCCGATGACTCCTACGAAAGCCCACACAATGGGTCAATGGCAACCGGCAACAACCGGCTATGCACCTTAGTACATGGCCCTACTAGACCCCTACTAGCGCATACATAGAGTCAATGGCATCCGGTAATGACCCGGCATAATACCCAACGGTACGAGGCCCTACGAGACTACTATGCAACCAAACAATCCCGCTTTTTAAACCGACTATATGCCTATGGATCCATTACACACTAGTCCTACGACCGAATACATCAACGAGACGTATTACTAGTTTTCCAACCTTGAAAACCCCTTTAAATAAACCATTTCCTTTCAAATCCAAGTTTTACCAAAAACTAGGTCAAATCATTTTGAGTTTCAAAACCAAAGATTATTTCATTTTATAACCTTTCCAAGTATTTTAAACCATTAATGATGCTCAACTCATCATCTACAACAAAATACTCAAAATCCTCATTTTGACCTAAAACCTCCAAACTTACCCAAATACACAACTACTTGAAATCAAGTGTAAGAATCAGTAAAATACTACATTTACAACAAGTATTTGAGTTTATAAAGTTTGGATTTGAACTCACGTAACTAGATTTAGGCTAAATCTAGATTTTATCCCAATACCGGCTCCATTCGGTGAAGACTTTAGATCCCCAAGTTAAAACTATAGATCCATGATGTAATCCCTTCAAGAACACCTGCATAACTTCCAAAACATACACAAAAGAACCCAAGAGAGAATGAGGGTTGATGGTGTGAAAATCCAAACCCTAGATTCAAGATTTCGGAGAGGTGATCGTATCTTTCAACGTATTGGAACCCTAAATCATCAAGTAAACTTTAATCCTCATTGTTACCATCATAAGAGCTCTGAAATATGAAACCATAGCAAAAGGAATCGCCTCAATCGGAGCTGTGATGAAGAAGTTATGGCCAAATGAAGAACATCCCGTTTTTAACCACTGGAGGCCGCCCGCGATTATGCCCCGCGATCATGCCCTGTCATACTAGCATGGCATGATCGCCCGTGTCACCCCTAAAATGCTGATTTTCATGTGCAAGCCACGGTACCAGTTGTGCGATTATGACATGCTATTATGCCACTGTCATAATCGCCGAGCATTATAGCCTGGACCATTCCGAGGTGTTTTTCTCACTTTTCACCCGTTTTGATCCCGTTTCTCGTCTAGTAAATGATACCCAATATAATTAACTTCAAAAATACTTATCTCGTTGATTCTAAGAGTGGAATACAAAGAGGACTCGGGATTACCTTTTACCAAAGACCCGATTGGTACATTGTGCCATTGTCACTATATCATGGCACACTTGTTGGGACCACCAATCACTTGGTACCACCGGTGATTGTGACAGTTGAGACGACCATACTCTTAGTACCCTTGGTGCTATTGTGACAGTTGTCACTATCTCACAGCACCACCACTCAAACTCTGAAATTAGCTTCTCTTTAATAGACCACCCGGTTCAACACTTTCTTCAACTTGAACAGAAATCAGGGTGTTACAATTTGCTTCAGCTTTGTTCTTCTAAAAGCATGTTCTCTATTCAAAGAACATGTGTATTTCATTTGTTCAGGATGTGGTCCTTGATTTTTAAGATATTATTAATGGCCTCTTGTGATTTAGATATGGTTAAATCATAGACTTAAGTGTAGTTGCTTTGTATGTTATAACTCTTGTTTATGGTGTTGGGGCCCTTTTCTGGATCTCTCATTATTCTCTTTTTCCGTTGTACTGTTCTAAAGGACCACTATAAGTTTTTCTATTTGCTTACCTTTGTTAAGCAAGTTTTATTCGTTATGCTAACGTACAAATACCATTGTTACAATGTCGACCAATAATAATCGACTAACACTATTATGGGCAGGTACGTGTAAATCAAGTTACTGAGTTGACAGACTCGCCCTTGTTGGAAGTCATTGCATTATATGACAAGCTAAGGAAGTGCGATCTTTCCATCTAACATATCCAACTTCCTGAAGATATTGGGCGGCGTTAGGACTATGTATGTTGAAATATGCTTTGTATTTCCAATCTTGACTTGTTTTGTTTATTTATGTTTATTTTTGTTAGGTTTAGTAGATATTGGTTGATTATGTCAAAGTAGTTAAAGCTAAGGGACTGTGCCTCACTTCTTCTGGAAACTGAAGGGTAACGGAGCTTTAGTGGTCGATCTTCAAGGGGCTAATGTGGAAATATGATAAATATATTGTGTTTTATTTTCCTTGCGTATCACAACTACACAATATACTTTTCATCATATTTGTAATTTCCTCTCAAGATTAGAGTTTACTCTCTCTCTCTCTCTCTAGGTTGAGTTGATTTCTTTTGTAAGTTAGTCTAAATTCTTTGTGATATGCGATGTATCTAGAGTAGGTGTTTCTTTTGTATTCTGCTTTGTAATATTAGTAGAGAAAGTGTTTTGGTTATGAGTTTTTAGATGATATCAGAGCTTACATGGTTGGTCTCTTGAAGGCTCTTGCTCTTCTTCAACCTTGGTATTGAGTTCTGTTTGGTTCATCCTCTACACAAATCAGGATGTATTTCTCTATTTTTTTGTTTCTCGTAAATCCTAGATTTGTTCGTTTCTTCTCCTTGTTTGCTTGTAATCCACGAATATAGTCAAGGTGGGTAGATCGGTGACGAGATCTATAACAGATCTCGAACTACTGTCCCTACGATTTCCTTATTCGTTGACGGCTAAACAAGATGAGGTATGTGTTTTTTTACGATTTAGAGTTTAATCTCTCTTAGTGTTCTTGGCTAAAAATTTTAGATCTTCTTGATTAATTTCCAGATCTGTTGTTTCTCATTTCTTGTTTCGGTTAGAAAGCCTCGAATATAAACATCGTGTGTTTGGATCTGTAAATTCGCATATCCTGTTTTTCCATTTGTTTGATCTGGTATTTTTTTTCCAGATCTGCACATTTGTATGTTTTTTTTCGTTAAGGATCTGGTCCGTTTTCTAGATTTGTGCATTTGTGCTTTTATTTGCTCATTTAACGATCTGGTCTTTTTCCAGATGTGTACATTTGTTCATTTTTTTTTTCTCATTTAACGATCTGGTCCTTTTCCAGATCTGTGCATTTGTGCATTTTTTTTCTTTTAACGGTCTGGTCTTTTTCCAGATCTATACATTTGTGCATTTTTTTTTCTCATTAACGATCTGGTCTTTTTCCAGATTTGTGCATCTGTTTTTTTTTCTTTCTCATTGACAATCTGGTCCATCTTCCAGGTCTGTTCAATCTCGGCGAAGAGGTCTGTGCAATCTGTGCAATCTCGATAAATCTGGTTTGTCCAGGTTTGATCCCTTTCTTTACTTCGGTTATTGCTCTAACCTTGTGTCTTGGTTTGTTCTTTTCTCGTTTCCGCTGCTATACTTGTTGAAAGCTCTGTAAGTCCTTCTTATCCTCTTGCGTGTGTAAGATTGACTGGGCAGTGTCTTGACCTAGCATCGCTGAGTGTTTTAGGAATCCTGTACACCTCTGCTCAATCGTTTTTTTCTTCATCGGGTGTGTTAGTTTTTTAATTTTCAGTATGTCTGCTGCTGAGTTAATTCCTTCATTTAGTGGCACTGAACAGTCTCAGATTGCCAAGCTAGACTTTGGTGATCCTTTGTATCTGCATTCAAGTGACACTAGTGGGACATCTATTTTGAATCTCAAATTAAACGGTACTGAAAATTATAAAGTTTGGTCGTGCGCTATGGTTTTGGCTCTTGAAACTAAAAATAAATTTGGTTTTATTGATGGTACATGTGTTAGACCTACTACCGATGTTGTTCTTATCAAACAATGGGACATATGTAATTCTGTTGTTCTGTCCTGGATCTTGAACTCTATGACTAAGGAGTTATTTTTGGGACAAATTTTCTCTAAAATTGCTTCTGAGGTTTGGTCCGAGTTAAAAGAAACATATGACAAGGTGGATGGTTCTATTACATTTAACTTGAATCAAAAAAGTAATTCATTAAGTCAAAATGGCTCTCCTGTTTCAGACTATTATCATAAACTTAACTCACTTTGGAAAGAATTTGATGCTTTGGTCAAATTACCCACATGTACTTGCAACGCTGCTCATGAATGTTGATCCCAGTGTATCAAGTACAAGACAGAAAATAAATTAAAGCAATATAAATCAATTAAGAACAATAATGAAGAACTTCATAATTCATATATCTTACTTGTGAATGAGAATACAATGTAAGCACCAAAATATCTATAGCTCTCTCTCTATGTATGAAGTACAACATAATGAATGATCTAAGCCTCTATATATACTAGAGAGTTTGAGTTGTATAAGGAATGTTTAGAGTTTAAGGTCAACTAAAGTTGCCTTAAATACAAAAGCTTATCCATTCCTTATTTTACACTTTTGGCACAATCTTTCATGAATTCTACAAAACTAGAATTCCTAACAATCTCCCCCTTTGTGACATAAAGTGTCGTTTATCTTCTCATCTCGAACATCCCTTCAAAACGTCTAAGAGTTTGGCAATAGATCAGTCTTTTGTCAATCAGCTCAATTCCTTTTAAGAATATCCTCTCTTTGACCTGTCTTCAACTGTCTTGGCTTCTTCTTCATGTCAGCACTGATTTCGGCAGATAATCTGTTGTGAATACTTATTAGAGTACCATAAGAATAAGCAGCGACTTTAGAGAATCTGAGAAATCTCTTCTCTCCAGTAGCCTTTAAGTACACCACACCAAACGCTGGAGCATGTCGGAAAGTAAGCACGTTGAGTTGGTCGAGCCCCAGAATACTTTGATCTGGCTTGTTCAGATAGATCTTCTTTTATTTGCTTTCTATACCTCTTTGTAGATCATGAAGATAACTGAATCTTAGCTCCTTTTGTATATGCTTAACGATTGCTTGTAAGGCCCTTTGCTCATCAACGTTTCTTTTTGGTTTGTCTCGCAGATCCATATACATCTGTTCCATATCCGTCACATCAATATTTGCAAAATCAGCTTCGCTGAAATAATATTCCTTTCCGTTTTCTCGCAGTACTCGGAAGGATGGAAACTTGACATGTAGCCACTTTTCGTAGCTGATTTCTTTGATTTCAACAATCTTGAATCGAGACATAACCTTTTCCGGAGATTGGGCTTTCAGCTTCAATAACCACAAGTACTCTTTAGTTTGCTCCGGATTCATGTGAGTCAAATCTTCTTCAAGATAGGGAACTCTGATTTTTTGATTTGCACATGTGAGTCTCTTTCAATCAGAATCCTTTCCCACCTGATTTGATGTGGCAGTAAACCTGTAGCATCTGGAGCTCCAGGTTGATACGCAAGATTTGCATGCTATAAGTGTAGATAATCTTCTTCACCGAGTACCGGAGCGTAAGGATCTTTGAACCAGTTATGAACTTGAACCTTTAGATTCTGAACGTTGACCAGTTCCTCCGTGTTTGTTTCGGGTTCTTGTGGGCGAGACGCACTTCCAACTTCAAAATCATCTGAAGGCTTTTCAACCGTTGGCTGATTTTGTTGTTGGCTGGCTGGAGTAATGGCTTGTGGACGAGTTGTGGTACCCATTGCTGATCTTGGAGCTTGGGGAGTTCTTGTGCTAACCGACGGCTAAGCTCTTGCGACTCGGCGACGTGTCTCCCCCTCAGGACGATTGGGACCGGAATCCGGATCGTCCTGATTAGGTCGACGGCATTTGAGATGTTCCGCCGGTTGGCAAGATTCTTGAATTTCCAGGCGTAGGGCTTCTATTGAACCAAGAATATCATCTTCTCTCTTCTTCTGTTGGGGTGCCATAGCATCTAACCGTTCGTCAATGTGGGCTCGGAACACGTCAAATTCATGACGTGTGACGGTTGGTATTTGCAGATTTCTTCGAAGCAGGCCCGCTAAATCATCTTCCGGGAGACCCCGTGCTTCCGCCTCCGTAAGTAAATCTGCTAGAAGCATAGACATAAGTTCATCTCTATTGAGGGTGTGGAGATCGAGGATCAGAGTGTTGTTCGGAATCAGAAGAGATAGATGGCGTTGCTGGGGGTAGTGATCAACTTGTACTTGGGCGAGAGCTGCTTGGACGGGATCCGGGATCCGTAGTTAAGCCTTGTTTGAACAGTAGTTGCATGTGAGCTTCATGCTGATCTAGTGAACTTCGAACCCGGCGAAATGCGTCGCCAACCTGTGATTGCAAATTCGGTGTAACCGTGAAGTGGGGCAGAGCGGTTGAACCTGTAGTGGGAAATCCGGGGTCACTTAGAGCACCCATTGTCACCATAGTTTAATCAACTCCGGGACCTACGTTCAGCGTTGGCATTGATGTGGCGCTGGTAGGATTTCCTCCCAATCCTCATGAAAATGTCGGGAATCGACATCACTATGAGAGTTCTGTCCGTGCCATGAAGGCTATCGGAGTGTGATGACTCTTGTGTCCTAGGAGGATCTAGACTCGATGTGGAGAGAAATGAAGTCGAAGTAGGGGAGATACTACTTCTGTTTTCAATAGTTATGCCTCCCGAAAGGAGGGGAACTAGAGTAGGAGCTAAACTCACAAGTAGTGCTGAAACTATTGTGAGTCTACCGAGTGGTTGGATGGGGCGTGCAATTGCGTTGTTGGGTCTACAACATCTTCTCCTATGATGGTACTCAACGGATGAGTATCAACATGAGACTCGGTTACCCGGCAGGTGGTTGTTGGTATCTTACTCTCTTGCATATTAAGCTCCCCTTCACTCACTCTCACATTTTGTTTTTCGACTATGTCTCCCTCCACTCTCCTTATATCTCCTTTATTTGGCTCAGGTTGATGGATTTGTTCGGGTTCAGATGGTGGGTCGGTTTGAGAAGCGAAATCTGGATCGAACTCCATGGTGGCATTATCGGAAGACGATTCTTGTAGAGGTGGTTGTCGGCCAATGCGGGTAATTGCATCATCCGCGGTAGTAATTCTTCGGCGTTGTCGTGGTCGAAGGTCTTCAGAACTGTCATCAGGCTCAAGGATTGTGTCAGTGTCAGAGTCGGATGAGGAGTGTTCGCGCATGACCCGGTCACTACTGACTAGGATTTTCTGTCGTTGTGGTCTTACCTTTGGGCGAGAGGTTGTTTCAAAGGTGGTTTGGGTTGGTGGTGGAATGGGGATTTTGGGGTTGGGGGAAGTTTGGATTGCTGGATCAGATGCACCCCCCTCGTCGTTTCCCCTCTCTTCTATTATGTGCTCATTCTTCTGTTCAGGATCCCCTTGATCCTGAACCTGCTCATTTGCTAAAGGACCCTCACCCAACTCCTGTTGTTCCTCTGGGTTTGGCTCTTGGGCAGGCTCCATCGGAATGTGAGGAGCCATTAAGCCGTGTCTCTCCCTATATGTTATCACACTAGGTGCATTCTGATCCGCTATTGCTAATAGGGCTTCAGGTATAGTCATAATGTTCGGAAAGGCTCGGTCATTCAGTTTGATAAAGCGTTGAACGCGAGAAGGGCCAAGAGGCGAACCTTGTCTTCATGGAATTTGCGGGTTTGACTGCATCATGGAATGTATGAATAGTTGCAGGAACCGCTGAAATGGCAGAAACTGCTTATCTCGTCCGGTGCCCTTTTGATTGACGTATTTAACCAGATCCATCCATATAAGTGCTGCCTAGTCGTAGTTGCGACTGTAGATGATGTCGTGAAAGATTTACAGGGTTGCTGTGCTTGCGCGGTCCGGTGTGTTTCCCCGTTAGGCACCGATTCACTATTGTGAATAGTGTGAACCATATTGGTGGTAAGTACATAAGTGGGTTTGTAAATCCGAGGGCAAGAATATCCCGGCAGAGTTCCTCTTCGGCTACTGGTTCGTCATAGTGGTCCGAAACTGGGAGTTGTAGTATGGTTCGTAGTCGGGAGAGTGTCAGGCGAGATGTGTAATCATCAATCCTTGCCGTGAAGTGGTGATTGCCTTCCACCGAATGGTACGTTAGAGTGTACCAGAATTGTTGTATGTAAAAGGCCGGTACGTGATGTTCCAAGCTGAAGGCATAACGAAGTGGATGTCTCTTTAGTATTTCCATGATGACTTGATGTTCCACCGTCATGCTCGTGTCTAGACGATGGTTGTTGGGATCGAAGTCTTTCTTCTCCGCGGATGGCATGAGCACATCGTCGCGATTTGGAAGATGGATGCTCGGTTGGGATGATCTTTCGGATGGCATAGGATGTTCGTCATCAGACTGGTTCTGGTCTTGAATGGCAGCCATGAGAACTGAAAATTAGAGTTAGATAACCATTGAAATGGGTTAGAAAACGTCCAAGTGAGGATGTCGGGTCATGCTGATGCAGTGTTACCCGACATACCCGAGATGTCGGGTTAATAAGTGTGCACTAGATGGTTTATCGAATGAAGGGAGTCGACATAATAGGATATCGGGTCAAATATGTTTACATGAGAATGGTCAAGTTGAGGAATAATTCTCGGGTGTATAAGAGCCGACATAGATTTATGTCGAGTCTTATAGAGTCGATGCAAATTCTTAACTTGGAAAGATTTGTCAACGTATAATGAGCCGACATCAAAATATATCGGGTCTTATGTAATCGACAAAAATTCTAAGTGAAAGTAAAGATTGGAATAGAGCCGATAAAAAATATGCAAAAATACCCTTATGGCATAGTATCATGCGATAAACCTCCTAAGTCAAAGATTAAACATTTTGTCGGATTATTGTGATGCGACAAAATGACTTGGCCATTTTAAAGGGAGTTTGTCGGTTCAAAGGGGGCCCGATAAAAAGACTTGGCCATTTTGAATAACACCATGGTGTTTTTGTCGAGTTAATGGTACCCGACAAAAATGCATATAAATTTGTCAGAAACCCTACGAGTCCGTCAGACTATCTTAACCCCATTAAGACCAGAAATCTACTTTTTAAGCCTAGAGTGAGTGGTTATGGTGATCGACTAACATATTAAAGTGTACGTGTACGAGTTTTTGAGTCCAGAATCAAGATCAAGCATCAAAATCGGAAACCCAAGGGTTTAAACCCAAATGGGAAGCCGAACAGTTTATGGTTGAATTGAAGCACATGCAAGAATTTAAACAGAAAAAATGCAAGAATTAAAGTTGTTCTAAAAGAGATTACGAACCTGGTGGTGTGATCGGATTTCGAAAAATCGAGGATTTTGGAATTTGATTGTGAAAGGCTGTGTTCTTGAGAGTATTTAGAGGGGAAGAGGATGAAATTTTGAAAAGATGAACAGTGAAGGGTGGGGGCCATGTGTTTAAATAGTGGGCCCGAGGACACATGGCGTGCAATGGTGTGGGCCGAGAAAAAAAAATGAAGGTCAAGTTGTAGTCATAAGCACTCGATAACCAATTATGTCGGGTGAGTGATATGCGACACAAAGATGGTTGTCGGGTCCTATGCATGTGACTATAACCTTTGTCGATTGTGAATCATGCAACAAGTGTATGTTATCGGGTCTTAGAGACACGACAAAGACTGGTTGTCGGGTCCTATAGACGCGATAAAATAGGTTTGAGCGAAAAAAAATTCTCCCTCTATGATGATACCGAAGAACAGAAACCTTAGCTCCCCCTATGAAGATGCGAGTTAAGGAAGACTTACCTTACCGCTCCCCCTCGGAATTTGGATTGGTGACGAAACAGCTTGGAATGTTGTTAGTAGCTCAATAAAAGAGAAGAACGAAGTAAAACAAAAGAAAATACAGAACTAGATTTTTAAACTTTACAAAATGAGAAGTCAGATAAAGTGAACATGCATTCATAGGGAGGTATGTGCATTTATGATCGGACTGGACATTTTGTACAGGTTAATAGAAGAGTTTTGGATTTTAAGTGCGTAAATTGAGCATGCCTAACTTGGACACTAGGAATTGGAAGCGTTTTTCATCCAATGCCTTTTTGAACAAGTCGGCAAGCTGTAGTTCTGTATTGACAAAGTAAAGTTCGATCGTACCTCGTTCGACGTGGTCTTTAATGAAGTGGTACCTTACATCTATGTGCTTTGTCTTTGTATGTTGAACCGGATTGCTCGATATGGCAATTGCACTTTTTGAGTCGCAATAAATCGGAATCTTATTGAACCAGAATCCATAGTCTTTGAGTTGAGTGCGCATCCATATGACTTGAGAGCAACAACTTGTGGCATCAATGTATTCAGCTTCCGCAGTCGAAGTAGACACACAAGTTTGTTTCTTCGAAGACCAGTTCACCAGTTTATCTCCCAAAAACTGAATATGACCCGTCGTGCTTTTTCAATCCAGCATGCAACCAGCATGATCGGCATCTGAAAAAGCAAATAACTCGAAGCTCGTATCCTTAGGATACCAGAGGCCAAAATCAGTAGTACCTTTTAAGTAACGAAAAACGCGTTTAATTGCACTAAGCTGTGATTCCTTGGAAGATGTTTGATATCTTGCACACAGACATGTAGCAAACATTATATCTGGTCGACTAGCCGTTAAGTACATTAATGATCCAACCATTCCCCGATAAGTCTTGGGATCTACCGATTTACCCAAAGGATCAGCGTGTAGTTTTGATCCCGGAGACATGGGAGTTCCAATTGGAGTACATGTCGTCATGTTATATTTGTGTAACATATAGGAGATGTATTTCGATTGGTTAATGAATATTCCCGTTGAAAAAATTCATTACTCCCATCATGCTCATGTTGAACTTTGTTGTCATGAGTTCGGAGAAATGTTTGCATTGTTGAGGGTTAGTCGAGCCAAAAATAATATCGTCTACATAAATCTGAATAAGCATAATATCTTTACCTTCCTTTTTGATGAACAAAGTTGGATCGATCTTACCTTTTGAGTACCCGTTTTTCACCAAGTATTTAGACAGACTATCATACCATGCACGAGGAGCTTGCTTGAGTCCGTATAGTGCTTTGTCGAGGATATAGACGTGATTGGATTTCGAAGCATCGACAAAACCGTCCGGCTGGGAGACATAAACTTCTTCTCGGAGAACCCCATTCAAAAAGGCGGTCTTGACATCCATTTGAAAAACTACGAAGTTTTTATGAGCGGCATATGCCAAGAAGATTCGAATGGCTTCTATACGTGCAACCGGAGCAAAGGTTTCGTCAAAGTCAATACCTTCTTGTTGTCGATATCCTTTAGCAACAAGTCGTGCTTTATTGCGTATGACTATTCCGTTTTCATCTTGCTTATTCTTGAAGATCCACTTGGTTCCAATAATTGTCCTGTGTTGAGGTCGGGGAATGAGACGCCATACTTTCAGGCTTTCAAACTGATTGAGTTCTTCTTGCATGGCGATAATCCAATCTGGATCAGACATAGCTTCTTGAATGGTTTTTGGTTCAATTCTGCTCAAGAATGATGAGAATAAACATTCATTGGCCAAGGCCGACCGTGTTGTGACTGGATTGGAAGGGTTACCAATGATTTGGTTGGGTGGGTGAGATCGAATCCATTTGGTTGTATGAGGAAGTGGTTAAGAAGTAATGGTTCCGGAACTTTCATCCACGTAATGACCGAGGGGAAGATCTTGCACATATTCTAAGGCTGGTGAAACATCGGTAGACAGTTCCCTTGACGTGGTAGGTGGTTGCGTCGTGGAGGATGATGGTTCCAGATTTGATGTAGTGTGAGGGGTTGTTTCGGTTAAACGTGTTTGGAGAGGTTGAGCGACTTCACTTGTAGTGGGTAGGCTTGTTTGAGGGATGGGGGAATTGACTGTAGGGTTGGTCGAATTTGGAGTTGCAGCAGATGAGACATTGTTCTCGAGATTAGGATTTTGAGAGCTAGTGGGTGTTTCGGCAACTTCCAATGTTAGGGGGGGGGGGTTTAGTTGTTGTCTCGGAATTAGTTCCAAGGTATTCTATGTACATGTGCTGGAACAGATTATCCAAATCGGATGTTGAGCTTGGATTTGGAATAGTCGGGTTTTGAGTAGGTTCCGAACTGAGGTGCTCGGAAGCTAATACGCCAGTGATAAACGGTTCGGTACTATAAGGTTCGAAAATCATTTCTGCTTTTGTGTCGAAGTGGACATTTGCACTCTCGGTGACACATCTTGCATTCTTCATGTAGACTCTAAAGACAGAGGTATTTGGCGAGTAACCCAAAAAATAGGCTTCATCGGATTTAAGTTGCAACTTTCCAAGATTGTTGTTATCATTCATAACAAAACATCGTCCACCGAATGTATGAAGATGATGGAGGGAAGGAATTCGTTTGTTGATTAGCTCATATGGTGTTTTGTTGAACCTTCTATTGATGATCGACCGGTTTTGAGTGTAGTATGCGGTATGAATGGCTTCAGCCCAGAGATGATGTGGGAGTTTGGAATAAGCGAGCATTGTACGAGCAGCTTCGACTAGCGTACGGTTTCGGTGTTCCACGACACCATTCTGTTGGGGAGTTCGTGGTGCGGAAAACGTATGAGTGATGCCCACAGAAGTGAAATAGGTGTCAAGCATGCGGTTTTTGAACTCGGTGCCATTATCTGTACGAATCGTTTGGACAGAGAGCTCCAGTTTAACTTGAATGTTTTTTCAAAAATGCGATAATTGTGTCGGGAGCTTCGTCCTTCGATCGAAGAAATTTTACCCACGTGTACCTAGAATGATCATCCACCATCACGAGAATGTACTTCTTTCCGTGGATGCTTTGAGTTCTCATGGGACCACATAAGTCCATGTGTATCAGTTGAAGAGGACGTGTCGTGTTGTGTTCTAATTTTGGTTTGTGAGACGCCTTCTTCATTTTGCCCATTTCGCAAGCACCACATAAGTGTGACTTCTCAAATTTCATCTTTGGTAGACCGGAGACTAACCCTCCATTTGCGAGTTTACGAAGATTTTTAAAGTTTAAGTGGGATAGTCTGTGATGCCATAACCAGTTTTTCTCTTTGTCTACCTTTGAGAGAAGACAAATGTCAGTGGGTGGTTTAAACGTTGACAGATCAATTGTGTAGAGGTTAGACTTGCGGCTTCCGGTAATCAACTCTTGACCTTCATATGTTCGAACACAACATCTTTCGGTACAGAAATTTACTTCAAGTTCCTTGTCACAGAATTGACCGATACTAAGTAAGTTGTGACCAAGTCCTTTGACATAGGAGACTCTTGAGATTGTAAGATTATCATTGATAATATCACCATATCCCTTGATGGGTGAGAAATTATTGTTCCCAAATCGTACCGAGCCGCCTCGTTTTTCAACATTATTGGCAAGAAGCTCCTTCTTTCCGGTCATGTGCTTGGAGCATCCAGAATCTAAGTACCACACATGACCAGTCTGCAAAATTTAAGAGGATTTAGATACCCATCTGTAAATGGGTCCTTCGGGGTTAGTTGGCTTGGCAACCTTTGGCACCCACTTTAATTGCGGTTTCGGTGCCGAAGTCAAGCGCCTCTTGGGAATCCACTTATAAACAGGTTTATATTCAAAGGAATTGTTATAACCATAATGAAATGAATTGTAAGAATTATGCACATCATGAAAACGATTATTACCATAAGCATTTAGACGCACAAAGTCATTCACACCACAATTGGAGCAACATATTTTATTTCTAAAAAAATGAATCAAATGTTTGTACGAATGAATAGTAGATGGAAAATAAAATTTGCGACTATTCCGAGCAACATCGGGGAAACTATGTTTATTGTGGGAAGATGACTTTGATGTGCCTTTGCTTCTTTCGACCCAGATTTGCTTTGTCTTTAAAGAGCGTAGGGCTGAAACATTAACAGGAGTTTTATGAGTAGGTAAAATTTGAGAAATAATTTGTGTAGGTGTCTTTGTTTGAGATGATTCGGGTTTTGAAAAACTTGTGGAACATTCATCTTCAACCGTTGGAATAGATACAGATTCAATTGGCTTCTTACCTTTATCAATAAACTCCTCATGACTTGGAAGTGTGGGATTGAAATCAAAAACATCAACAGATACATTTTCATTATCCGAGAAGTTATGTTCAGAAGTAGCTGTGCTATTAAGTTCATCCAACTATTTATCTATTTGTTTGCGAGGGAGGGAAGATATATGTTTAGGAGGAACAATAATCAGGATCAAGTTTGTGGTAGGATTCCCAATCATCCAAGTTTGAGCTAACAAATGCTTTACATGAAGAGATGTTTGATGCAGTTTCAATTTCGGGATTTGATTGTAAACCTTTGTTTTCTAATATTTGGATTTTTGTGATTAATGCCTCTTTTTCCTTTTCCGAGGAAGAACGTTCAGTTTCCAACACCTTTTCTAATTGAACTATTTTCTTTTCTAAAAATAAGGTGGGAATATAAGGTTTATATTCCGGAGGGTTGGTTTGAAGTTCTTCATCGGAGTATGAGGGAAAATAAGTAGGTGGAAGAGTTCCACTTGAGGAAGCCTTTTCTACTTCTTGCGGATAGCAAAAAGGAATTTGATGGAACTTGTGATTTTTCCGACTCCAATCTTCCCGTCTTTCCACTTTGGGATTAGACTTCATAAATTGAATTTTAAATTCTGGATCAAGGTCTAGATATTCAAATTTGTAGAGAGTTGGGGTGTTGTATAAGTCCTTTGCTAATCTTTTGGGATTGTCAAAGCCTAGACCTGCTTTTGAACATAACTCCTTCAGAGCATTTAAACGTATTGTTTGTTCAGTTTGTCCTAATTTGTACAATTTGACTTCCAAGGTATTGAGTTTGTTGAGAAGGTCTTCCTTTTGATTTGTGACCAATTTTAAGTTTAGACGACAAATCTTCGACCTCATTTTCGAATTTTTTAAATTGTTTTGTGAGGTCGGAGTTTTGTTGTTTAAGTTGAGTATTTTCGTTTGTTAAGACATCATTTTTGTGCACATCACTCTTATAGTTGGCAATCTCGGATATGGCTAGAATGAGTTGGTTACGATTATTTTCTAGACGTGCTTCTAATTTGGAAACTGAGAGTTTCTCGGTTTTCAATTTAGAGTTAAGATCTTTCAATTGAGAGTTTAACAAATTCATTTGAGAAAGAAAGTGCTCATATTTAGAATGACTTACCTCGGGTGAGTAGTCGGAAGCGTTGGTTGATGAGTCATCATCATTAGGATCAGAGTAAGCCATTAAGCTGAAATAAGTTTGAATTTCTTCGTCCGGTTCATCGTCGTCGTGATGTAGAAAGTAGTCGTCTTCTGCCATTAGCACTTTACCGGCTTCCTCTTGCTTGGCAAGCATGAGTTTGTACGTGAAATAGTTGGCATCTTTGACCACGGGTTTCTTGCATTCACGAGCGTAATGACCCGTTTTTCCACAGTTATAACACAAACTCTTTTCGCCTTTAAATTTGTCTTCATGATTAGCCGATGGGCGGGTATCTTCTTTCTTTTGTTTTGGCTCGAATATGGCTTTACGTTCAAAGTTTTTGGGTCCCGAAGCATAGCGCAATTGGTTGTTATTCGGACGACGAGAGAACTTACGTTGAAAGGATTGTGTGAGAAAAGCCAGTTGTTTTTGAAATTGGGCTATCTCGGGATCGTCATATTCTTCCTCTTCTAGATCAGATACGTTCTCTTGAGGTATGCTTCGAGTCGTAAACTTTTCTTCTTTGGCTACTAGGGCGATCGGTTCGGGAGTCTTTTTGGCTTTGCGGTTTTCTTCCATAACTTCGAGAACTTCTGCTTCATCTTGTTGTAGAGTCTCATAGACCTCGTGAAGATCGAGTTCAGCATGAAAATTGTTGTGTTTGATTTGATTTGCAAACCGGCGCCAGTCCGGTTGAAGGTTACTAACAAATTTCACGTTGTTTTCAATATTTGACTTACGTATCTCGTTTTTGCTTAGTTCGTTGATGAGGTAAACAAAACGAGTGTATGTGTTAGTGAGACTTTCATCTTCCTTCGCTTTGAACTCCTCGTATTGAGTGATACAATTTGTAATCTTCATTTGTGTACCGATTTTCATACCAAGCATATACTACTCGATTTTCTCCCACATGCCTTTTGCCGTTCTTTTGTGACTATCAATACTCATGTATATATCATTCGGAATACTGAGTAATAGATATGAACGAGCAAGTTGATCTCCTTTTGCTCTATTTGTTTCCTCAACGGTGTATTTACTTTTGGGCTTGATTTCTCGTCTAGCCTCAAGAGGAGGAACATTGTTAGGCATAGCAGGAGAGTCTTCCTTTATGGACCGCATTATATCCTCGGCATAATCGTTTCTTTCAACAAAATCCAGAAAACGATCTTTCCATTGGGGATATTCCCCTCGGAAGAGAATTGGAGGTCTTGTGTCGGTACTGATGGCCATAGCTTTCCGTGAAGTCATTGTACTTGATTTTTATTCAGATCTCGATCAGAAAGTTTTGAAAAAATTCTGAGATTTCGCGAATTGAAGAATTTATCTCGGGCAATTGTGCTTAGTGTTTTATCGGGTGATTGGGGTGCGATAACAATGAATATGGTAAGTGAGTTTATCGGGTAAAGAGGATCGATAAAAAGGAAATATCGGGTAATAAAGATAAGGAGAAAGAATATATCGGGTTACCTAAAGTCGACAAAAACTCAAGATTGGTTGTTTATCGGGTTACCTAGACGCGATAAAAGTTAAAGCGAAGTAGGTTAAAGCCGAGAAAAAAAAATTATTAGCAGATGCGATAAAACATGAAAACAAAATTGTTATGTTCTTTTAATTGATGAACCTGAAAACTAAGATACGGAGGTTTCTTGACCAAAAGATCTAGCGTAACAGAGTTATCTAGTCTTTTTAAGGAAAAGAATGGCTTAGTTCTCGTGTTCCAGATTTTCTCAATTAAGGTTACTGCAAACTTCCTAACGCTTAAGATGTTTACTAGAGGATTCTTTATCCAGAAAAGCTGCAGAAATCAAAAGACCCTGAGTTTTCTGTTGAAAAAGAAGTGGTTTGCAGATTATTAAAGAAAACAGATTTAAAAAAATTGAGGTTTTATCGGCTGCTATTGATGCGATAACCCTTTAAACAAAGAGTTTTGAATTGATGTTGAATGGTATATACGCGATAACTATTCAAAATAAAGTCGAAAAAAATTTGAGAAACTGCAGAGATAAGATTGATTGTCGATTGAAACAGAAAAAAATTCTTATCGATTTAAGCAGAAAAGAAATCAAGAACAGTTATCGATTCTAATGAAGGTACTCATGATGCGATAAAAATTCAAAGGATAGGGTGATTGGGGTTTTATCGGGTAAGGCTATGCGACAAAACATCATAACAGAAAATACGAGATTTTTACCTCTTAATCCGCGATTTCGATCAGAATTAGTCCAAAACTCGGATTGTTTGGCTCTGATACCACTTGTTGATCCCAGTGTATCAAGTACAAGACAGAAAATAGATTAAAGCAATATAAATCAATTAAGAACAATAATGAAGAACTTCATAATTCATATATCTTACTTGTGAATGAGAATACAATGTAAGCACCAAAATATCTATAGCTCTCTCTCTATGTATGAAGTACAACATAATGAATGATCTAAGCCTCTATATATACTAGAGAGTTTGAGTTGTATAAGGAATGTTTAGAGTTTAAGGTCAACTAAAGTTGCCTTAATTACAAAAGTTTATCCATTCCTTATTTTACACTTTTGGCACAATCTTTCATGAATTCTACAAAACTAGAATTCCTAACAATGAATTTACTAAGCATAATCAACTTTTGAAACTAATGCAATTTCTAATGGGATTAGATGATGTCTATCAACCTATTAGGAGCAATATTTTGACTACTGAACCTTTACCGTCTGTTAAAACCGCTTTTTCCCTTGTTTCTCGTGAGGAGTCTCATCGTGGAGTTTCTGGGTCCACATCTAGTAAGACTCAGAACTCTGCCTTCTTTAGTAAAGTGCCTGAAAATAAAAGAAAATTTTTGGTGTGCAAACATTGTGGTGTCAACGGTCACACTATAGAAAGGTGTTTTAAACTCATTGGGTTTCCAAAAGACTTTCAAAGAAAATCTTCAAATCAAAATTTTAAGACACCTTCTAGCAATGCTAGTTCATCTTCTATTCAAAACTTTAAGACACCCTCTAGCAATGCTAGTTCCTCTGAAAGCCCTAATTACAATCAATCATCTACTATGTCTCTCACGGCGGACCAACTATCTAGACTTCTGTCATTACTCGATCAACATGCCACTGCAAATCCACCTTCTGCCAACATGGCATGTTTGTCAAAGTTTCCCCGATCAGGTTGGGTCATTGATTCTGGGGCAACCTAACACATGACATCTTCTACTCCTTCCCTTGACCATGTGGTTGATATTTCTGACTTAAACCTAAAAGTAAATCATCCAAATGGTACTGAGGCCAAAGTTAATAAGATTGGTAATTATAGATTAACCAATAATGTTATCTTATTTGATGTCTTAGTTGTCCCAGAATTTAATGTAAATCTGTTGTCGGTTCACAAATTAGCTCGTGACAACAAACTTTTTGTTGGTTTTGATGAGTCAAGATGTTATATTCAGGATTTGCATCAAATGAAAACTGTAGGGACTGGTAGCGAGGAAGGTGGTCTTTATTTCTTTGATGTTATGGGTGAGCCTATTTGTTCCAATTCCTCTGCTACTTGTTTCCTTTCACGCCAATTATGGCATAGTAGACTTGGTCATCCTGCTGACCCTGTGTTGTCTTAAAAGAAAAACTTAATATAGGAAATGACAAATTATCTCTTTGTGAGATTTTCCATAAGGCAAAACAGTCACGAACAAAGTTTGACCTTAGTGAGCACAAATCCATTGAGAAAGGTGAATTAGTTCATCTTGATTTATGGGGCCCTTACAAGGTTATAAGTAAAGAAGGTTTTAAGTTTTTCTTACCATTGTTGATGATTTTTCCAGATCGGTATGGGTATACCTTTTAAAAGGAAAAAATGAAGTCTATGAAAATATAGTTAGTTTTGATAATCTTCTACAAACCCAATTTGGAAAAATTGTTAAAATTTTTCGTAGTGACAATGGATCTGAGTTTGTGAATAACAAATTAACATCTTATTTTAAGTCTCATGGTATTATTCATCAAACTTCTTGTGTTTATACACCTCAACAAAATGGTGTCGTAGAACGGAAACATAGACATCTTCTTAACGTTGCTAGAGCTTTAATGTTTCAAGCAGGAGTTCCTGTGAATATATGGACTGAGTGCATATTTATTGCTACATATCTTATAAATAGAACTCCATCTTTCGTATTAAATGGTAAATGTCCTTACGAATTAGTTTATGAATTTGCACCTGTCCTCACTCATCTTAGAAATTTTGGTTGTTTGTGTTTTGCTGTAAAACCAAATGTTTTGGATAAGTTTGGTTCTAGAGCAGAAAAGTCTATTCTTCTTGGTTATTCCAATTCAAAAAAGGGTTATGGACTTTATAGCCTTGACTCAAAACAAATTTTGGTCTCTAGAGATGTAAAATTTTATGAAAATGTTTTTCCATTTAAGACGAGAGACGATAAATGTGGTTCAAACTCCGAAGATTTAAACTTGCTGAATGTTTTTGACATTGTTTCTGTTCCGACTAATCATTTTTCTGATCCTTTTCCCAATGATGATAATAGGGATCAATCTTTAACTGGGGATTCTAACCGAATTAGTGGCCCTAGTTCTTTTGGTAGCCATAATAGAGTTGCCAGTCAGCCAGTCCTGAGTAGCCCTGACTTGGCTGCCAGGGACCAGAGCGCCGTTAATAATGAGGCTTTTGATAACAGATTTGATACCCACGTTAGAGATTCTTCTCCTGGGGGTGTTTTTACTGAAAATACTCCATCTAATTCTATAAGAAAGTCTGATAGAGTTTCAAGATTACCTAGGAAATTTGATGATTTTGTTGTTGAAGGCAAAGTAAAATTTGGTTTAGAAAAGGTTGTTAATTATTCTTCTCTAAATAATGAGAATTTCTGTTTTGTTTCAAATCTTAATAAGTCTGTTGAACCAACAAACTATTTTGATGCTAGTAAAGATTCTAATTGGGTTACTGCCATGAACAATGAAATGGAAGCATTATATAGAAATGGTACTTGGGTTATTACAGATCTTCCTCCAGGAAGAAAACCAATAGGTTGCAAGTGGATTTACAAAATTAAGTACAAATCTACGGGTGAGATAGAGAGGTATAAGGCCAGATTAGTTGCTAAGGGTTATAGTCAGAGAGAAGGGTTGAATTATGAAGAAACTTTTTCCCCAGTTGTTAAAATGGTTACAGTTAGATGTGTCATAGCTTTGTCTGTTCAAAATGATTGGGATTTATGTCAACTTGATGTGCATTTTTATACGGAAGCTTGAATAAAGAAGTATATATGAGTCTGCCTCAAGGTTATATCTCACCTGGTGATAAACGTGTTTGTAAACTTGTTAAGTCATTATATGGACTTAAACAAGCTCCTAGACAGTGGTATGCTAGACTCTCTGATTGTTTGTTTAAATTTGGGTTTGTTCAAAGTAGTAGTGACTATTCTCTCTTAACCTTTTCTGGTAATTCTGTGTTTTTAGTTCTATTAGTTTATGTTGATGATATAGTAATTACTGGTAATAATAGTAATAAAATAAAAAAGGTTAAGGAACATTTGAAAACCAATTTTATGATAAAAGATTTAGGAAAGCTTCAGTTCTTTTTAGGAATTGAAATTTTAAAAGGAGAAAGTGGTTTACGTATGTGTCAAAGGAAGTATTGTTTAGAATTACTAAATGATTTTGGTTACCTTGGTGTTAAACCTATAAATACTCCGACGGACATGAATCTTATTGTAACAGATTCTGCTGGGTCTGCATCATCTGATCCTCCTTTATCTGATTTTTCTGGATATCAAAGTTTAGTTGGTCGTTTAATTTATCTTCTTGCTACTAGACCTGATATTGCATTTGTTGTCATTGTTTGAGTCAGTTCATGCATTCTCCTCGTCGTTCACATCTCAACCTTGCTCTCAGAGTTTTATTTGAAGTTGTCTCCTGGTAAAGGTATATGTTTCATTAAATCTGATAGTTTTAAACTAAGAGCACTTGTTGATGTTGATTGGGTAAAGTGTCTTTCTAGTAGGCGGTCTGTTACTGATATTTTTTATTTTTGGGTGATTGTCTAATTTCTTGGAGAAGTAAGAAACAAAATACTGTTTCTAGATCTTCTGTTGAGTCTGAGTATAGAGCAATGGCATCTGCACTTTGTGATATTATCTGGGTTCTTAGCATTTTGAAAGATTTATGTTTAACGGATTTACTTCCTGTAAATTTGCTTTGTGACAATAAATCCGCAATTCAAATTGCAAATAATCCAGTTTTTCATGAAAGAACAAAACATATTGAAATTGATATTCATCAAGTCAGGGAAACAATTGTTGTAGGGTTATTAAAAACTGTTAAAATTGAATCTTTAGAACAACCTGCAGATATTTTTACAAAGTCTCTTGGTGTAACTCAACACAATTATTTATGTTCTAGGTTAAATATGTATGATGTTTTTAAGTGTCAAGATTGAGGAAGGGTGTTGAAATATGCTTTATATTTCCAATCTTGACTTGTTTTGTTTATTTTTGTTTATTTTTGTCAGGTTTAGTAGATATTGGTTGATTCTGTCAAAGTGGTTAAAGCTAAGGGACTGCGCCTCACTTCTTCTGGAAACTGAAGGGTAGCGAAGCTTTAGTGGTCAATCTTCAAGGGGCTAATGTGGAAATATGATAAATATATATTGTGTTTTATTTTCCTTGTGTATCACAACTACACAATATACTTTTCATCAGATTTGTAATTTCCTCTCAAGATTAGAGTTTACTGTCTCTCTCTCTAGGTTGAGTTGATTTCTTTTGTAAGCTAGTCTAGATTCTTTGTGATATGCGATGTATCTAGAGTAGGTGTTTTCTTTTGTATTTTGCTTTGTAATATTAGTAGAGAAAGTGTTTTGGTTATGAGTTTTTAGAATGTAGCATCAAATCAACTATAACCTCGAAGTCCGACACCCTATAAGATTTTTATGTCTTCTATAATATCCACGTCTTAGTTTTTTTTTCTTTTTGAGTTCAGGCGAATGTTTTGGCTCAAATGTCGACAACAAAGTCCGTGATGCACGGTGGGGAATGCCGTTTTAATGGCCAACTCAATAGAAACAACCTTTTAGTTATGAAGGTTAAGTTGGTCACTTCACAACTAATTGCTTCAACCTATATAAAAACTATGTCCATGACTACTCATTTTTTTCTTCCCCCGTCCCATTGCAATGGGACAACCTGGTTGTTTCCATTCATGTCGACTAGTAAGCACATGGTACCCATGTATGGCCCTTTCAGATGGACATCGTCCATTATAAGTAGCAGTCACAAGTGTCCTAAAAAAACAAATATACAGATGATTGAGGTTACAAATAACAATATTAACGCGAGATATCTTTATGAATTAAAACATGATAATAAATATTACGCTTACCGAACAACCAAGCAGAACAAACAACATATTGAACCGTCATGATTCATCCAAAGCGATTTTGTCCTCATTCCCTGATTCACTATCTTCATATTGTGACAATAAACCAATAGTTAGGCAAACGATGATTTTGGGGTCTGCCTAAGCAGTTCTATAGCATACATCTTTGCTTAACATGTTTGAGAGTAGAAGGTGCTAATCTTGAACCGTACATTCACATCTTCCATGATTTATTTTCCATAGTACATGATAATATATAACCCTAAACCTTTTTTATCCATATTGCAGTGGTTCAGTTGGACTAGGGACCTTGAATTTTTCGAACCTCGAACATAAGGGTATCATTAACAGAAACTGCCATTAAACACTAGTTACAATACGAGGAGTGACAGACTCCCTTGTTCGGTTTTGGATGATTTTTAACCTTTATTTTGCATTTTTAATCATAATGTTAGCTTCAATGATTACTTTGAGTCAGATGTTTGTAGAACTTTTACATATGATGTAGGCTCGTAGATTTTTTTTATGGGTTTGATAGTAGGGGTTGGGCAACGTGGTGGGTAAGACATACCCCAACACTATTCTATATCCCTATTTCTTCAACACCTAAGTTATCATCTGCATCATCATCTTCAGATGTTATTCAAAATCTCTGCTGCAACTTAAACGTCATCATCCTTATTTCCCTCCCAGAACAAAGACAAGTTCAAATCTTGAACCAAAAACCTATCGGTATATTTTGTTGAAATACCAATGTCTAGTAAGGTTTGATGCTGCTGATTTGCTATCCACGTCTCTGACACATGAAGATAAGTATCAAAACGTATTCGACACATGAAAAAGTATCGGGTTCATTGATGTTGGCAACACCATATGGATGTCCACCACTAGAACTAGGGAAGAAAATAATGAGTTCATTTTTTTCGGGCAACACCATATGGATTTCCACCACTACCACCACTAAAGAAACTACTAGGTTCATTTATTCTGACACCACATTATGGATTTTCATCATTACCATAGGGAATAAAATAATTGGTTTATTGATTACTACACATGGTTGATCTCTACCCTCACTACCACAGTCAACAATAAAGACTGTCAATGTTTGCGGTAAAAGGATAACCAACGTTTTGAAACATCGACACGTCGTCGTCATGACCAAGCTCAAATATCTCACCACTCAAAAAAATATAAAATAACATATACACACTGCGTAAACCTAACTTTTGCCACACGCTTAACCAAGGCAAAATGTGTTATTGGTGACGACAAATGTAAATGTTTGGGTTGCTCCTAACAACATATATCTGTAGCACCATTACTTGTCTACAACGAACCGTCACAAAATTTTGAAATGATCCCTTATTTCCATGTCTTATATATATAGTGCGATGATCAAATAAAAACCACAAAAAAGTTACAAACTAGTGAAAACCGATGAAAAAACACTTTTTACATGATTTTTTTTGCATCAAAACCTATGAAAGAATTTTTTTGAAAGAATTTTTTTGACCTATGAAAAAACCTATGAAAAAACACATATGTGTTCACCTTGTGAAAGAATTTTTTTGATTCACCTAGTGAGACGAAAAATACACGTAAAAAATATTTATACGGTGAAACAAATACATATTTTTTTTAAAAATTTCACATTATGAAACAATTTTCACATTATGAAACAAATATATTGAAATAATATCATGAAAAGAAATCACGAAAAAATTATTTCTATATCGGTTTTCACGAGTTTGTCACCTTTTATGGTTTTTATTTGAAAGAGTCTCTCTCTCTCTCTCTCTCTCTCTATGTATATATTATTGAAAAAGAAACTTGTGTTTTAATGTTGTACAAACACTCAAGCAAAATGTACAACTAGTTGACCATTTTGGTAGAAACCTTGTCCTCTCTTGGAAACTTTTCTCGTACATATGTATGGCAAATGAGGAAAAAGAAAAGCTTACCTATTCTACAAAAGCTTACCTATGTTGTACCATGCCAACTTGCAACCTAAAGTCAAACTCTAAGGCTTGCATTGGAAGATTTCAAGACCATCGATCTTGGCTATAAATATGCATATAAATGCAGTAGCCAATATATGAGAAATATAAGTGAAGCAAGAAATAGAGAGAAGTAAGAAAAACCCTTATTCTTTCATTTGGTGTTTTCTTCTCCTTATCAGTTCTCTTCCTAACTATATATATAGTTTAGTTTGGTTACTCTCAATTAGTTTAGTTTCCAGCTTAGGAAACTTTGTTTTGAGAGAAACACTTGGTAGCTGATTCGTTGATCCACGAATCTTGTAAACACGTTGTAATCTCTTACGATTGGTAGTATATCGAGCTCTCTCTCTCTCTCTTTGGTGAATGTACACTATCACACCGAAAGTGGAACCACATAAATTCTCGCGTTGGTAATATTGTGTGGTGAATATTGTCATTTACGTAGATAATAACTATAATATCCGTGCCCCGGTAATACGTACAAATCGTGCATAACGTGTTTATACCGTATGCATACCCAACTTGTACCTCAGACTAGATTGTGAGGTAATATCATACAAGGGGTCATATATGTACAAAATGAAACTTAACTTAACCTAAAATGTTAAGTTTATGCCTACTAGGGAATAAAGCTGGTAGTCTAAACTTGAAAGGTTGAAACCGTCAAATGCCCAAACTCTCAATAATTATAAAAGGGCATAATATTGAGAAATTTTTTTTGCAAAAAATCATCATCTTCTTCTTCTCTTATGACAGACTCATTCTTCTACTTCTCTAAAACTCTTAATTTCTAAAATTCTCTCAATTTACTAATAGATTCAAAGAACTAATCACAAATTGGGAATCATCTCTTCAAATCCTTCCTAGAGGTATAATTTTCTTTCATTTTTATCAAGTTGTTTTATGTTAGGAATTATGAAGTTAGTGTATGTTTGTTTAGATGTTTATAAAAGATCATGTATTGAAAATTATGGTCATATATATGTTTTGGATGGTTATTTGATAAAAATTGTTGAAGAAATCAAAAGGGTTAAATTATGTTTTCAATATAGTTAGAATTGGCGCTTATGTTTAACCGCATACCAAATGTTCGGTTAAATGTTTAAAAGGTGCAAAATTGTGTCATTAAGCTTAAGGTTATAACCATTAAGCTCCTTTGTAGTTTTTAGTATGTTATATATGATTTGAAGCATTTAAGTGTTGAAAATATGAAAGTTGGACCATAAAAATGGTTTGTGGAAAAAGATGGAAATTGGAAATTTAAACAGCCTTATGTTCAGTATTTTGAGGATGCGTAACTCGCCAACCACACTAAGCTAATATTTTGCATATGGAAAGATCATACCATAGACTACAACTTTTATGAAAAGTCGAGAACCCAATTGCGAATCTAAGTGACTCAAAACAGTGGGTTTACAGGGCTGTTTGGGCTATTTGTTGTGCATACGGCTTAATAGCTGCTGTTTTGGTTAAGCCGTATCTCATAGATGGAGTATCCAAATGAGTTGATTCCAAATCCATTAGACTCATAAGATTTCATTCTACAACTTTCATTAAGATTATAAAACCTGGATTGATCTCCAAATGGAATAGTATAAGATTAAAATTGTGTTTTAAGTTCTGAAATCATATACGGCTGTACTTTTTGATGTATAAGTTGTTTAGGGTCATTAGGATCTAAGTAAATTTATTAGAATAGTTATATTATGGTTTTTACGCCTTGCAAATAATAACCCGTTTATGTATTCGTTAGGCACGTGGGCGAATCAAGCTTGATCGTGAATTCTCTTAATCGTGCTTTACTTGACACGGGGATAGCCATTTGTATAAGGCTTTCTAATCCGAATACGTTCATTCCAAATTCCCTTTATGTTTGGTAATATTATGGAACTTTGTTTCCTTCCGAAATATGATGTACACTCTTATTTGAATGTTGCTCACTTTGATCATTTGATTTGTTAAATCGTATTTATTGTGACTTGGTAATATAGACTCAATATTGGGAGCACCGGTATTGAGATGCTTCCATGGTGGCTAAAACTATCATGGCGTCCTCAATGGTAAATTGACTTCACTTGGTATCGGTCAATTAGAGGGCGTATGGCTCGATCCTAGGAACTTGATTGGATAATAATTATGGTCGTGGTTAAATCCACGGAGAGGATTGCTTGTGTTGTGCTCGCACTCCTTTTCTCACTGACGCCCGAATGAACTGATCATCCTTTGGGAACAACGTATCCTCGTGATACGGTTTGGTCTTCGGACCTTTGATATGCCTTCGGGCTATTTTTTGCCTAACGTTCTTTGTTATTTAACGTTATGAATCCCTTTTGAACTTGTTATCTCATATTAATTGTTTATTTATTATTATCTGTTCACTGAGCGTTAAGCTCAGCCGAGTTTTCTTTTTCCTCGGCAGGTACTTGACTTAGCTGGGACTTTGGGCAGAGTGCTGTGGAGATAACATGACCGGACTTATCTACTTTTGTTAAACTTTCTAGGGTTAATGTAAACGTTATATACTTGTATTTTGGGACTGTATTTTGTTACTCGTTATCTCCGTTTATGGTTATGTAAATTATGTTAGTTGCTCTGTTTTAACCAATACTTTGTCTTATAATTGTCCTAAAACAAATTGTGGCATCTTCCATCCTTGAACCACGCGGAACGGGGGTGTTACAAGTTGTGGTATCAGAGCTATAGGTTATCATTCTGTAGTACAAATTAAGTTTGATCTGTGAGGAATGGGTAAGACTAAGATAGGATTATCTTAGATCTTATATATGTTAATTATTTGTATTCTGGTATGCTTCGTTTCTTATTGAATCTAACCGAGCAAATGGTTTCCATGTTGTTTGTGTTAGTTCTAAATTTCGCAAAGAAGAATACCGGCAATAATAGGTGGGCCCGGGAAAAATCGAACGGGTCTGAAAATGAAGCAAATCCTCCGCCTACAACTCAAGTTGATCCTAATGTGATGGAAGTTGTCTACCAAACAATTAATGAGATACTACCAGAGATTATAGCACAGATGGTGGAAGTAGTACGTCAGACCGGAGAAAACTCAATGCCGGTAATTATGGGCCAGAAAGAAGGGATCAGAAAACTAACACCGGTAATCAACTAGCTGATATCCACCAATGGTTAGAGAGATTTCACAAACAAAAGCCATGTACTTTTATTTCAGCAACCACTCCGGTTGAATTCGAAGATTGGATATCACATCTTGAAAAGATGTTTCGAGTCTTGGGTTGTTCTGATAGAATACGAGTGGAGTTGGCTACTTATAAACTTGAAGGTGATGCAAATCGTTGGTGGCAAGCCTGGAAACAATCTTACGGAGGTGAGATAGCTGTTGAAAGTTTATCATGGTCGGGATTCAAAGATGTTTTCTATCAGCAATACTTTACTGCAGCAGACAAAGATGCATATATTCAAGAGTATTCCAATCTGAGATAGAAAGAAGATGAATCCATATCTGAATATGTAGCCAGATTTCTACGGTTGGCTAGTTTTGC
Organism: Silybum marianum; assembly: GCA_036898165.1. Taxonomy (NCBI): domain Eukaryota; kingdom Viridiplantae; phylum Streptophyta; class Magnoliopsida; order Asterales; family Asteraceae; genus Silybum; species Silybum marianum. The sequence goes on from CM072528.1 coordinate 14,030,540, forward strand.
AGGTGTTATGGCAGGTACGGTGGAAAATCAAGTTAGTAAGTTCAAGTGGACCCTCAATAGCAAATTCAGACCTGAACTTATCAATCAACACTTTACGAACGTTGCTCAAGTTGCTGATGCTGCGAGAAACATTGAAATGGAGCGACTAGATTCTATACTTTTCCGAGGTGATAGTGGTACTAAACGAAACAGAGATGTGTTTCAAGGAAGTTCTATCGGGCGGGGAGCCAGTCGTACAGTTCAGTCTAAACAAGCGAGTTACAGACCTCCAGTTTCATCTCAGGGAACTTCTAACAAAAGTTTTTCGAAGGCAACTTCTCATATACGGTGCAAAGATTGTGGTTTTAGGCATCGCCCTGGCCCATGTTCTCAAATGACCGGCGCCTGTTTTAAGTGCGGTCAACGAGGTCATTTTCATCGTGATTGTAAGCAAGGGCCGAAAGATAATTCCAAAGACAAAGAGAAGCAAACTACTACCGGTGGTCGAGTGTTTAGCCTATCTGCTGAAAAATCTACTGCGGGTATGGTTTCTGGTACCCTTTCTATTGACAGTAGAAATGTATATGTTTTATTTGATACAGGTGCTACCCACTCGGTTGTTTCTGAAAATTTTGAAAACAATCTTAAACCATATGAACAATCCATCGAATTTTCGTTACATATTACTACTCCTATGGGTAATTCAGTATGCATATTTGTTGAATTTCCAAACTTATTCATTGGCCATCGAATTCGGGAGGTTACTTTACTTCCGATGAAAATAGATCACTTCGATATCATCCTTGGCATGGATTGGTTGTCTAAACATCGAGTGACCATCAATTGCAAAGCCAAACAAATCATCTTCGGTGATGTCAATGAACCCGAATATGTATTCCAAGGTGTTTCACCTGAGAAAGGGACCTGTGTTATCTCGTCAATAATAGTTAAGGCGATGATCTGGCAAGGATGTGAAGGATTCCTAGCTATACTACAACATCCAGGAGAGGTATGCCTTAAACTTGAAAATATTCCTGTTGTTAATCAGTTTCAAGATGTCTTTCCGGATGAACTTCCCGGAGTTCCTCCGAAAAGGGAAGTTGAATTTACAATTGATCTTATTCTGGGGGCTGCCCCAATCTCAAAGGCTTCGTATCGTATGGCTCCAACCGGGATGAAAGAACTTAAGGAGCAACTTGAAGACCTTTCTAATCGGGGTTTTATTCGACCTAGTGTATCTCCATGGGGTGCAGCGGTCCTATTCGTTAAAAAGAAAGACGGATCGATGCGGTTGTGTATTGACTATCATGAGCTAAATTGGATCAAGGTACGTAATAAATACCCTTTACCCCGTATTGATGATCTCTTCGATCAACTCCAAGGAGCGAAGTATTTTTCTAAGATCGATTTAAGATCTGGGTATCATCAACTCCGGATCAGAGATCAAGATATTCCTAAGACTGCTTTCTGTACTCGATATGGTCATTACGAGTTTATTGTTATGCCATTCGGTCTTACTAATGCTCCAACAGCCTTTATGGATCTTATGAACCGAGCTTTCAAAGATTATTTGGACGACTTCATCATCGTTTTTATTGACGATATTCTCGTATATTCAAAGTCGAAAGAAGATCACGAAACTCACTTGCGTATTAACTTAGAAACTCTTCGAAATAAGAAATTGTATGCAAAGTTTTCTAAATGTGAGTTTTGGTTGGAACAAGTGGCGTTTCTGGGTCACATTATCTCCGTTGAAGGCATTAAAGTCGAACCTACAAAGGTTGAAGCTATCACTAATTGGCCAAAACCTACAAATGTATCAGAAGTCCAAAGTTTCTTGGGCTTGGCAGGTTATTACCGACGGTTTGTCGAAAACTTTTCCCGGATCGCGCTCCCTATGACTAAACTTCATCGAAAAGGAGTTAAATTTGTTTGGGATGAAGAAAAGGAAAAGAGTTTTGAAGAACTAAGAAAAAGATTGATTATAACGCCCATTCTTACATTGCCATCCGGATCAGGAGGTTTCCAAGTATATAGTTATGCTTCTAAAAGTGGTCTTGGTTGTGTTCTAATGCAACATGGCACAGTGATTGCTTATGCCTCTCGCCAGCTCAAACCTTATGAAGTAAACTACCCTACTCATGATTTGGAGTTGGCAGCAGTCATTTTTGCTCTCAAAATATGGCGTCACTACTTGTACGGAGAGACTTGTGATATCTTTACGGATCACAAAAGCTTAAAGTACATCTTCACACAGAAAGAGTTGAATATGCGGCAACGACGGTGGCTCGAACTTCTTAAGGATTATGACGTCCGAATTCAGTATCATCTAGGCAAAGCAAATGTAGTTGCCGATGCCCTTAGCCGTAAAAGCATTGGTAATGTATTGTCTTTAATCATTCAACCCCATATTGCTTCAGATCTGGAACGTATAGGTATCTCTTTATGCTATCGTGGTGGTAAGAAAGTTCTTGCTAGTTTCACAGTTGAATCAACTCTAGTATCTCGAATCAAAGAGGCTCAACAAGAAGATGGAGAACTTTGGAATATCTTACAAAAGGCTGAAGATGATCCACAGTCAGATTTTCGAGTTGACGATAAAGGTACTATCTGGTAATCGACTTTGTGTACCTAACAATTCTGAACTCAAGGAAGCAGTTTTGAATGAAGGTCATAATTCACCATTCTCGGTTCATCCTGGATCCACTAAAATGTATCGAGATCTAAAACAATATTATTGGTGGAATGGTATGAAGCGAGATATAGCTAAATACGTGGCAAAGTATCTTACTTGCCAGAAAGTGAAGATTGAACATCAGCGGGCTAGCGGATTGTTACAACCATTAGAGATTCCGGTTTGGAAATGGGAACATATCTCTATGGATTTTGTGACAGGACTGCCGAAAACTCAGAGACGAAACGATGTTATTTGGGTAGTAGTTCACCGTTTGACAAAGTCGGCTCATTTCCTACCTATACAGGAGACATACCCGGTTAGCAAATTGTCCGATCTATTCCAACGGGAAATCGTGAGGTTGCATGGCACACCTGTTTCTATCACATCAGACCGAGATCCACGATTCACTTCTCATTTCTAGAAAAGTCTTCTTCAGGCATGGGGTACGAGATTGACTATGAGTTTAGCTTTCCATCCACAAACCGATGGTCAGACTGAACGAACTATTCAGACCCTGGAAGATATGTTACGGGCTTGTGCTCTTGAATGGTCTGGTAGTTGGGACGAATCTCTATGTCTCGTAGAATACGCATATAACAATAGGTGGCAAGCTAGTATCGGTATGGCTCCGTACGAAGCTTTATTCGGTCGAAAATGTAGAACACCGATATGTTGGAATGAGGTTGGGGAACGAGCTATTGAAGGAACCGAACTTGTCCGAATTGCTACTGAACAAGTTGAGATCGCAAGACAGAAAATGAAAGAGGCTCAATCTCGACAGAAAAGTTACGTAGACAAGCATCAAAAACATGTAGAGTTTCAACCGGGTGATCATGCCTTTCTCAAAGTTTCGCCGTCACAAGGTATTCGCAGATTCGGTATTAAAGGTAAACTCAGTCCGAGATATATTGGACCCTTTGAAATACTTAAAAGAGTTGGAGAGGTGGTATATCGCCTAGCGTTACCTCCTCAACTATCACATATCCACCATGTTTTCCATGTCTCATCGCTCCACGGATATCATTATCACCCTCTTCACGTGATTGATTATCCGTTAGACAAAGTTGAAATGGATCTCTCTTATATTGAAGAACCGGAAGCGATAATTGGTCGAGAAGAGAGACAAATGCGACGAAGAACAATACCGTTCGTGAAAGTCTTATGGCGAAATCATTCCGAGCGAGAAGCCACATGGGAAACGGAGGAATCTATGCGAAAGGAGTACCCGTACCTTTTCGATTAATGTAAGTCTTCTAACTTAACTTCATTTCGAGGACGAAATGTTCTTTTTAGAAGGGGAGGATTAACAGAAACTCGAACATAAGTCTTCTAACAAGCATATTTCTCATGCTTTTTTCGAACCTCGAAAATAATGGTATCATTAACAGAAACTGCCATTAAACACTAGTTACAATACCTGGAGTGACACACTGCCTTGTTCGGTTTTTGGATGATTTTTAACCTTTATTTTGCATTTTAATCATAATGTTAGTTTCAATGATTACTTCGAGTCGGATGTTTGTAGAACTTATACATACGATGTAGGCTCATAGATTTTTTTATGGGTTTAATAGCAGGGGTTGGGCAACGTGGTGGGTAAGACATACCCCAAAACTATTCTATATCCCTATTTCTTCATTACCTAAGTTATCATCTGCATCATCTTCTTCAAATGTTATTCAAAATCTCTGCTGCAACTTAAACGTCATCATCCTTATTTCCCTCCCAGAACAAAGAGTAGTTCAAATCTTGCACGAAAAACCTATCGGTATATTTTGTTGAAATACCAATGTCTAGTAAGGTTTGATGCTGCTGATTTGCTATCCACGTATCTGACACATGAAGATAAGTATCAAAACGTATTCGACACATGAAAAACGTATCGGGTTCATTGATGTTGGCAACACCATATGGATGTCCACCACTAGAACTAGGGAAGAAAATAACGAGTTCATTTTTTTCGGGCAACACCATATGGATTCCCACCACTACCACCACTAAAGAAACTACTAGGTTCATTTATTCTGACACCATAGGGGAGAAAATAATTGGTTTATTGATTACTACACATGGTTGATCTCTACCCTAACTACCACAGTCAACGATAAAGACTGTCAATGTTTGCGGTAAAAGGATAACCAACGTTTTGAAACATCGACACGTTGTCGTCGTGGCCTAGCTCAAATATCTCACCACTCAAAAAAAATATAAAATAACATATACACACTGCGTAAACTTAACTTTTGCCACACGCTTAACCAAGGCAAAATGTGTTATTGGTGACGACAAATGAGAATGTTTGGGTTGCTCCTAACAACATATATCTATAGCACCATTACTTGTCTGCAACGAACCGTCAGATTTTTTTGAAATGATTCCCTTATTTCCATGTCTTATATATATAGTGCGATGATCAAATAAAAACCTCAAAAAAGTTACAAACTAGTGAAAACTGATGTAAAAACATTTTTTACATGATTTTTTTTGCATCAAAACCTATACTTTAAGATATTGTTTCACATATGTGTTCACGTTGTGAAAGAATTTTTTGATTCACCTAGCGAAACGAAAAATACGCGTAAAAAATATTCATACGGTGAAACAAATACATATTTTTTTATAATTTCTGAAACAATTTTCAGATTATGAAACAAATATATTGAAATAATATCATGAAAAGAAATCACGAAAAAATTATTTTTATATCGGTTTTCACGAGTTTGTAACCTTTTATGGTTTTTATTTGAAAGAGTCTCTCTCTCTCTCTCTCTGTATATATATATATATATTATTGAAAAAGAAACTTGTCTTTTAATGTTGTACAAATACTCAAGCACAATGTACAACTAGTTGACCTTTTGGGTAGAAACATTGTCCTCTCTTGGAAACTTTTCTCGTACATATGTATGGCAAATGAGGAACAAGAAAAACTTACTTACAAAATCTTACTTATTCTACAAAAGCTTACCTATGTTGTACCATGCCAACTTGCAACCTAAAGTCAAACTCTAAGGCTTGCATTTCAAGATTTGAAGACCATCTATCATGGCTATAAATATGCATATACATGCAGTAGCCAATATATGAGAAATATAAGTGAAATAAGAAATAGAGAGAAGAAAGAAAAACCCTTCTTCTTTCATTTGGTGTTTTCTTCTCCTTATCAGTTCTCTTCCTAACTATATATATAGTTTAGTTTGGTTACTCTCAATTAGTTTAGTTTCCAGCTTAGGAAACTTTGTTTTGAGAGAAACATTTGGTAGTTGATTCGTTGATCCACGAATCTTGTAAACACGTTGTAATCTCTGTCGGTTGGTAATATATCGAGCTCTCTCTCTCACTTTGGTGGATGTACACTATCACACCGATAGCGGAACCACGTAAATTCTCGTGTTGGTAATATTGTATGGTGAATATTGTCATTTACGTAGATAATAACATTTATTGTTATTATCTATATTGGGGTTGTTTATTTCGTTAGAGTCATCGTGTAACATCTAGATCATTGTTATCCATATTTGTTGTCGGGTTATTTGTGTCCTTGGATTTCTATTCGTTTTAGGACCCTAGAAATCATTTGCTAGCATTCTTTTCGTGACATAAATTTCCTAACATATACACACACACACACACTAACATTATCACTTTGAAGTGATTTCGTATTTGGGTTAAGGGTTGATGATGAATGAAGGGTTTTCTGGTTTGTAGGTTTGTAAATAAGAAATTCAAGATTTATAGACTAGTTACATCTAATACGAATTAACTATTTGTGTTGATCCAAAATTCCTCTCAGTGATTTGAATATGATTCCTCTATTTACTTAGTGAAAATTCCATTAATAAGTTATAATTCAAGTTTAGTGATAGCATACGCTGATTGCACTCAGCGATCACTGATCATCAGGAATTCTAACCTTATCCCTGAAGATCTGAAGAACAACGGTCACACCATAAGTCCATTCAACGACAGTCAAAGACCAAGCTGAAGATAAAGATAATTAGTTAAGTGATCTGAAGCGGTACAGTGATAGCAAGGACTATCTAAACAAAAGTGTTAAGTCTTGATAGGCCTCAGCGATACTATGAAAGTTCATCCTTGAAGTTTCAAGTTCAACGATCAAGTGAAGCCTATCAGCGAGGTAAATGTTGATCTTATCCTCGATGCACAAAAGTCAAAACCTTATACTATGTCAGAAAAAGGACGTACGGATTCTCTCTTATGTCCCCATCAAATCTGATATGGTAACCACCAGGCTTGTGGCATACTGGTTAATGCTTGTGGGGGATGAGGCTAGGTAACCCATCTACCCCATGTTGGAATCCAGGCGCAAATAACTTGTGGCCACTGGGGAATTATCTCAGGGCTGCATGCTTTAGCAGTCTTAATTTTTCATGGGATTAGTCTAGGCAATTGTCTAGGATACCCTTTCCAAAAAAAATCTGATATGGTATTGTTCATATACAGCCAAAATCATGGTTGCTTTTGAACAAAGGACAAGCTTCCAATAAAGGCTTGACACGTGGCATATACCTTTTGTCTCGCATTAATTGCGATATGTATAAATAGATGAAGATCCATTCTTCATTCTTATGCATGCATGCTACGTTCTCACTCCTAAAACCTCTACTGCTTTTCTTTCTTTCCTTGTGCATCATGTTAGTGATTTCTTGAGTTACAATAGAATAGGTTTTATACTTGTACTTGTTCCGCTTGTAATTGTAAATTTGTTTATTTATATAAACTAATTTAAAAACCAAAATCTACTTGTGTTTGTATTTAACCACCCCACCCCCCCTTACAAACTGTTCTATATCCTTTGAACTCTTGTAGACCCCTTTGGGACCAACAATTGGTATTAGAGCAGTGTTTTCTGCTTACTTATCTTTAAAAACAACTTTTTAATCAAGTTATTTTAAATGGGTAACACAAACACCAACTACATAGATAATGGATATTTAGCTAAACCTCCAAGATTTAGCTTTGATAATTTCCCTCTATGGAAAGAAAGAATGACTCTACTCCTAGAAGGGACAGATCCTAAGATCTCCTATTATCTAGAGAATGGACCATTTGTTCCTACAGTCCTGGTTCCTGCAGTACCTGCCACTGCAACCTCTCCTGCTATTGCTGAGAGAAGAATTGTCATAACTCCAGATCGATGGAGTGAGGACGACAAAAAAGGAAGTAGCTATAGATGCTAAAGCTAGATCTATAATTGCTATGTCTCTACTAGATGAAGTTTATCACTTAGTGATGAAAATGAGAACATCTAAAGCCATGTGGGATACTCTTTGTATTCAATATGAAGAAACTAATGAAGTTTAGATTACTCGTAGCATCAATCTGGTGAGACAGTACGAAAGTTTTATGTGCACTAAAAATGAAACACTTTCTCAAATTCACCAAAGATTCAACTGTCTATTAATAGATATGAAGACTGTTAATATAGAATATTCTAATGCTGAAATACTGACAAAATTCATGGAGGCACTACCTGAACAATGGGGAGTGTACACTACATGTTTGAAATTGTCAAAGAATCTTGAAACTCTTTCTTTAAGTGCTTTATATGGAATGTTGCTCAATGAACAACAATCCCAAGCCTTAAAAAGAAACCTCATAAAGGATATCAAGAGTGCCAAAAGTATTTATTTGGCACTAGTGACTTCAGAGGTGGAACCTTCCAAACGTGTCTCCTCTTCCATCACATCTATCACTGAGTTAGATCAAGCCGACTCAGAAGAATTCACAGATGCTGACATCTCTGAGTTTGATGACTCTCTGACACTTCTCACTAACAATTTAAGGAGATTTGCTAAGAAGATTAAGTTTAGAAAAACACCGGCTATCACTAACTTTTATAAGTCAAAGACTCTTCCTGCTGATAAGGCCTCAGCAATCTGCTATAATTGCCAGCGCAAGGGTCACTTCGCAAGCGAATGTAGATCCAAGAAAGTCGCTACACCAACAACTTCTCAGATGTTTGATAAAACTAAAAAGGAAAAATATTCTAAGTTGAAAGAAAAATATCAGAATCTAAGAAATAATCAGCGAAAAGGAAAAGACCTTGTCGCTAAAGAAGCAGATTGGGATCAGGAAGACGATTGGGCAAATACCACTAATGAATCTGAATCAGATGAAGAAGACATAGCTTTAGTATGTCTTATGGCCAGAATTAAAGAAGCTGAAGAGGCATCTGACTCATCTTCTTCAGAATGTCCATCAACACAGGTACTCACTTCTTCTAACTCCTTTATACCTGAAAATGATAACCTGTCGGCTCTCAACTCTATGACTGTTGAATTTTACAATGCTTTGAATGGCAAGATCAAAGCTGAACAAATTAACATTGATCTATCTGAACAATTAAAGAATTGCCATTTAAAAATCAAATAACTTACTAAGATTGAAGAAAATCTTAAAGACCAAATCTTTGTAAATCAAACAATCAGCATTGAAAGATAACAAGTTATCACTGAAAAGGAAAAGGCCATCGCTGATCGAATGATGGTGTAAGGCTTCTGAAAAAGTCAGAGATCATCAATGCCTAAGTTCCTAAGAATGTCAGAAGTGGTTTAGGATATACCTCTGACAAAGAAGAATCAGAGACCAACCGTTCCATGTTAAAATTCAGAATGTTTGTCTCTTCTATCCCTGATTCTTCTTCTCAGAAAACTCCTATCACTGAGAAAAGGTTTCCTAAGTCTCATTCTAAAGATTCCAAGAATGTGATCAAAGACAAGTTCCTTGATCATGTTCCTACAATCAAAAAAATTCAGAAACAGAAAAAGGATTTATCCACTTCTTCAATAGGTCATTCTAAATCTAGAAAGACAGTTCCTAGATTCATTTAGAGATCTACTCGCAGAATTAAAATTGATCTGAATCCATCTGTCCCTGGAAAAAATAATCATTCCTCCAAGGACAATGGACAAAGGGATTCTTGGTTCTGGTCCTAATAATGCTTCAACCTCCTCCCTGAACACTTTCAATTCCAAACCCATTTTCAAATATAGGAAATGCTATCATTGTGGTGAAACTACTCACATTGCAAGCAAATTTCCTAATGCTTCAAAAGTTGAAAATTTGGCTCATGGTAAGAAAGTAGCTCAACTGATAAATCAGCAAGAACAAAATCCACCAAGGTTGGTAAAACTACCAAGGTGAAGATAACCACTGAAGAAAGTCTTTCAGCTAGCACTTCATCCGCCAAACCTTCCACTAACTCTGCAGGGCCCATAGTAGTATTGGTACCTATAAAAAATTAATTCCTTTGTTGTATGCAGAGTGCTAAGGGTATCTGGTATCTAGATAGTGGATGCTCAAGGCACATGACAGACAGAAAATCTCTGCTCTCTGAATACAAGGAAGAAAATAGTCCCTCAGTGACCTTCGGTGGAAATGGCAAAGGGTACACCAAAGGTTATGGCGTTTTATCCAAAGGAACAACTTCCTTCTCTCGAATTGCATATGTTGAGGGACTAAAGCACAATTTATTGAGCGTTAGTCAACTCTGTGATAAAGACTTTAAAGTCTTGTCCACAAAGACCAGATGTGCAGTCACTGATAAAAATCATATGCTTGCTTTAAAAGGAAAAAGATCAGAGAACGTATATGTTATTAATATGGATAGCACTTACTCTGACAATGTTTGCTTTCTATCGAGAGCTTCCTCTGATGTCAACTGGCTTTGGCATAAGAGCCTTTCTCATCTTAACTTCAAAACGATAAATGATTTATCAAGAAAGGAACTTGTTAGAGGCCTACCTAAGCATGGCTTTGCAAAGGAATCTCTTTTCTCTGCATGTAAAAAAGGCAAGCTGACAAGAGCCATGTTTAGATCTAAGCAAGTATCCTCAGTAACCACTCCTCTTCACTTACTCCATATGGATCTTTTTGGACCTGTCAATGGTCAATCCATATCAAGGAAGAAATATACTCTTGTGATAGTAGATGAGTATTCCAGATATACATGGGTATTCTTTCTACGATCTAAGAGTGATAACCCTGATGAAATAATTTCTTTCATCAAGAAGATTGAGTTGCTGAACAATGTTCCAGTTTGTTCTATAAGAAGTGATCATGGTACTGAATTCAAAAACAGTACCCTGGTAAGTTTCTTTGAAGAAAAAGGCATTACTCACAATTTCTCTTCAGTAAGGACTCCTCAGCAAAATGGTGTTGCTGAAAGAAATCGAACAATTATCGAAGCAGCTCGCTCAATGCTCAGCGAATCTCATCTTCCAACTCAGTTTTGGGCTGAAGTAGTTAATACTGTCTGTTACACTCAGAATCGATCCCTGATTGTAAAAAGATTCAAGAAGACTGCTTATGAATTATTTCATGAGAAGTCACCCTCAATAGAACATTTACATATCTTCGGATGTAATTGTTACATCCTGAATGACATAGATCACTTGGTAAAGTTCGATCCCAAAGCTGATGATGGTATATTTCTTGGGTACTCTTCAGTATCCAAGGCATTCAGAGTCTTCAATAAATAAAGACAATATGTCGAAGAAACCTTCAACGTCAACTTTGATGAATCTATACCTTTAAATTCCTCTCCCATCCCTGAAGAAGATGAAGAATTAAACAACTAGATGAAATCTCACTATGGGGAACCTGAATCATATTTCAGTATACCTCCTGTCACTGAAAATAATGATGATTATGGTCCTACTCTTATTCCCACTTCGCTGAATAGTAACAATTCATCATCAGGGATGAATATTACTCCATTAAATCAAATTCCTCCATCCAGTCCCTCTATTGATAATTCTTCAGTGAATAATCAAACATCTTGCTCTTCTCCAGGAAATGAAATTCCCTTAGGATCTCCTCCTGAGATGATTAGAGAAAATGAAGAAAGTCACGTTGATCTAACATCTTATCCTGAACAGGCCACTGAATCATCAATTGATCCAAATCCTCAGCTACCAGCTCAGAGATGGACTCAAAATCATCCCATCAATCAAATAATTGGATCCCTGTATAGGTGTTCAAACAAGAAGAAGTATGGCTAACATATGTCTATATCTAAACTTTATTTCTGTTATAGAACCTGAAAAGATTGATGAAGCTATCCTTGATAAAGATTGGATAATAGCCATGCAAGAAGAACTCTCTGAGTTTAAAAGAAACAAAGTATGGAAGCTTATTCCCAGACCCTCTGACAAAACTGTTATAGGCACCAAATGGGTGTTTCGTAACAAGTTAGACAAAAATGGCATTGTAACTCGCAACAAGACTAGACTTGTTGCTCAGGGATACAAACAAGAGAAAGGGGTAGACTATGATGAAACTTTTGCCCCTGTAGCAAGGTTTGAAGCGATCAGATTGTTCCTTGCCTTTGCTACTCACAAAAATTTCAAAGTCTATCAGATGGATGTCAAAAGTGCATTCCTAAACGGAAAGTTGAAAGAAAAAGTCTATGTCGAACAACCTTCTGGCTTCGCTGATGCAAGACATCCCAGATATGTTTAGAAGCTAGACAAGGCACTCTACGGGTTGAAACAAGCTTCCCATGCATGGTATGACACTCTCTCTAAATATCTTCTCGCTGAAAAGTTTGTTCGTGGTAAGATTGATCAAACCCTATTTCTTAGAAAACGTAAGGGACATATCATTCTTGCTCAGATATATGTAGATGACATTATCTTTGGTTCCACGAATCCTAAACTTTGCACTCATTTTGCCAAACGTATGAAAAAGGAATATAAAATGAGTAAGATGGGTGAACTAACATATTTTCTTGGTCTTCAAGTAAAGCAATCTGATAAAGGCATCTTCATATGTCAAAGTAAATATGTTAAAGATATGTTGAAGAAATTTGATTTAACTCAGAGTTCTTCAATGAAAACTCCTATGGCACCTCCTCTGACTTTAAATAAGGACCCTAATGGTAAACCTGTTAATGTCACTGCTTATACAGGAATGATAGGATCCTTACTTTATCTAACTGCTAGTAGGTTTGATATTATGTATGCAACCTGTTTATGTGCTAGATATCAATCTGAACCCAAAGAATCCCAGCTCATCGCTGTAAAGCGAATCCTCAGGTATCTGAAAGGGACTCCTAATCATGGTCTCTGGTATCCTAGAGACTCAGGGTTCGAAAAAAGTAATAGGGACGATGAACATAAGAGTTCTATTTTCATTAAAATAACCTATACTCTCACTGACATTACACTCTGTAATTAATAAGTGAATGTACTTTATAACTTTTATACTTGTAAAAATTGTGATTTCATATCCTTATAAAATAAACTCAATTCAGAAAGTAGATTAGCTGAAAAAGATCTCCCGGATTAGTACTTTGAATTCTTTACTTTAAAATCTTCTAAGTCCTTACTAATCTTTTCAAGCAATTTTCCTATGTTGGTTAATCATAATCAAATAGGGGGAGATTGTTGATCCAAAACTCCTCTCAGTGATTTGAATATGATTCCTTTATTTACTTAGTGAAAATTTCATTAATAAGTTATAATTCAAGTTTAGTGATAGCATACGCTGATGCACTCAGCGATCACTGAACATCAAGAATTCTAACCTTATCCTGAAGATCTAAAGAACAACCGTCAAACCATAAGTCCATTCAGCGACAGTCGAAGACCAAGCTGAAGATAAGGATAATCAGCTAAGTGATCTGAAGCGGTTCCATGATAGCAATCTAAACAAAAGTGTGAAGTCTTGCTAGGCCTCAGCGATACTATTAAAGTTCATCCTTGAAGTTTCAAGTTCAGGGATCAAGTGAAGCCTATCAGCGAGATAAATATTGATCTTATTCTCGATGCACAAAAGTCAAAACCTTATACTATGTCAGAAAAAGAACGTAAGGATTGTCTCTTATGTCCCCCATCAAATCTGATATGATAATGTTCATATACAGCCAAAAGCATGGTTGCTTTTGAATAAAGGACAAGCTTCCAATGAAGGCTTGACACATGGCATATACCTTTTGTCTCGCATTAATTGCGACGTGTATAAATAGATGAAGATCCCTTCTTCATTCTTATGCATGCATGCTACTTTCTCAGTCCTAAAACCTCTACTGCTTTTCTTTCTTTCCTTGTGCATCATGTTAGTGATTTCTTGAGTTACAATAGAATAGATTTTATACTTGTTCTTGTTCCGCTTGTAACTGTAAATTTGTTTATTTATATAAACTAATTTAAAAACCAAAATCTACTTGTGTTTGTATTCAACCCCTCCTTCTACAAACTGTTCTATATTCTTTGAACTTTTGTAGACCTCTTTAGGACCAACAATTTGTATAAAATCGAATAAAATATTTCAGATGTGACAATACACTGCATAAAATTGAATGAGATATTTTAGGTGTGACAATACATTGAAATTTCTGAAAAAAATCACCAACCTTGAAATTGACGATTTTTTTAAGTATTGACGATTTTCGCGTGTCACAACCTGAATGGTAGCGATTTTTGATCAACTTAAAAATGCCAATGACGTCTTAGTTGGTGATTTTTGCACTTTTCGTTGGCGATTTTTTGCGTTTTCAGGTTTTATCTTATCCTTTTCATCCATGTGGATCCCACAAGGTCTGAAAAGTAAAAATCGCCATTCACGGTTTAGGATGGAGATTTTGATAGTCATTTTTACCTTTTTTAGAATAAGTAAAAATCCGGTTGTTTTATAATAATTCATCCCTTAGTATTCATTTTGGTTAATACCCCTAAAAACATGCCTAGCAAGTAACAAGAATTCTTTCTAGAAAACTGTAATCATCAACATAAAAGACAACCGACTTTTTAGCTTGTGAAAACCATCCAATGATTCAAACTTTAAATCTCTCTTTCAATTGGGGATTTAAATTAGGTGATGTTTGAGCTTTGAGGTTGTGGTTGGTAGAGCGCACATAAAACTTTTTTGAATGGTGGTACCATTCAACTAATAGAAAACGAAGCTATAAATATTTTTCTAAAATTCATCATTGATCTGTTGATTAGTCTTCTTATTTTTGTCTGTCAGAACAAAAAAGTTCAAAATTATAATAAACCTAAATACAGCAACTAAAAACTAAAAAACTGATTAAAACTAAAAACCAACTATATACAAAGACAAACTTATGTTATTATTGTAGTTTTAAAATATATATGATGACACGGCAACATTATAATATGGTGACACATTTCACAACCGTAAATATGTGTACCTTACTGCAGAGGAACGAAGCGATGGTCCATGCCACCGTATCTTATATATTGGACCTGCCCATAACGTTTGGTATGATGGAATAAACTAAAACAAAATTTATTGTTTTATATTTGTTATTTGGACCTTTCAATTTAAATCAAAACACCGAAAATATAAGAAAAGAAAAAGAAAATATACGATGATGTTCTTTTCGATAATAATAAAGTTCACATAAAATATAGAGAGAGTTTATTTAAAATTACTCATTAACATCAATCTTTCACGAATCAATCAACCTTTTTTTGTCACTGATTACATCAATCTTATTTAATGTCATTATCTTCTTGCTCATCAATTTCCTACATTCATCACTTCAATCATCTTCATCGTGTGTCGTTAATCGACTACTACCTTGATTCATCGTTCACATAAGGTGTTGCTAAAATGTAAAAAAAAAGAATGATGTTAATGCGTGCGAGTGTAAAATTTGTAGAGGGATATCCAAAATAATCTATTCACATAATGAAGTGGTTGTGGTTTCAATTGATTGTCGAGGTAAACATTACAAAAAAATTTAGGTATAACGTTACAATAGAAGTGTGTTTATAGTAATAGACTTATTCTTACCTAATCTACAATATAGTTATGCCGTGCAAGTAGGTTGTCCGACAATTTTTCATGTACATGTGGAAAAGAATTAAGGGTCTGCCACCCTCCAGAGCCTTTTCAGCACGTGGTTGTTCCAACTTTTTTGGAGGCCTTGCTATATTTCTACCAAGATTTTTACATGATTTGACGAGTAATAAATAAAAGACTACAAAAGTTAATGTGTCATATATTATATTAAAAGACAATAAAATTAAACCACAACAATGTCTTAAATTTACAAAGTAACATAAGAAATTTACTTAAATAGAATCATTTGTCTACCATTATTCAAAAACCGGAATCAGGATGCCAAATTAATTAGCTAAAGGATTAAAAACCTAAAATACTTCAATTGAGTAAAAGCTAAAACATGTATAATTAAACCCAAATTTTTAGAAGATTCTATTTGAAATCATATATTGAAACACCCTGAGGCACCACCTTAAATTGATTATGTCGTTCCAAAGTCATTGTCTTCCGGTGTTTAAAAAAGCTCGCCACAACAGTTGTTTAAGGCTTGTATCTCATGCTACGTTAAACTTGTATACGCCATGACCTAATGCGCGGGTTTTGTAACGCAAATATTAGATTTTTCTTACTTTTTAATATCTTATTTCTTAGTTTCTAATGTATAACCTAATTTAAATTATTTAATATCGTTGACTCAGTAAGTAATAGTAGAAAATATATGTTTTTATATATAATGTTTATGGTATAAAGATTTGTCGTCATAAGTCACGCCTTAAAAAACGTTGCAACCTCGACGTGACTCCTAAAGCTTTTGAGGTTTGACTTTGCCGTCACGTCACGTCTCACGTCATTTAGAACAGTTGACGGAAACCAAATTTAAACATTTTCATGTACACATGCAATGTACAAAGATCCAACAATATCAAGTTGGTTCGGTTGGATGATACAACAATTATATATCTTTATAAAGAAAACAACAATCCCACATGAAAAGAAAAAGAAAAAAGAAGATATTCTAGAAATCATGATGAGAAAAGGCCAAAGGAAGATGGACACTAGTTATTGGACCACCACTTCAACTACATAAACGTGTCTTTCTTTGGAATTGAAGCA
Organism: Silybum marianum; assembly: GCA_036898165.1. Taxonomy (NCBI): domain Eukaryota; kingdom Viridiplantae; phylum Streptophyta; class Magnoliopsida; order Asterales; family Asteraceae; genus Silybum; species Silybum marianum. The sequence goes on from CM072528.1 coordinate 14,047,086, forward strand.
ACATAATATTATTGCAAAATTCTTATCTTCCATGGCAATCACCATAAGCTTTATTCTTGGAATTATTGGTAGCTAGATCTTCTCCAACTTAACATTCATCTTATTTCACTTTCCAATTTGATTCAAGTTTTTTTTCTTTCTGATTGATTCTTATAATGGGTTGCTTTTTGTTGCAGGTAATGTTATCTCCATTCTCATGTTTGCTTCACCAATGTAAGTGTGTGTATATATATATATAATATATACGTAGGATTGGGTTCTTGTAAGAAAGAGAGCTATGGTGAAAAGCGTAAGAAGGAATCTCCGCCGCCTTAGATGCATATTAGGATGAGGTGCACACTACTAGAAAATTGAGTGTTTTCAACAGATATTTTCAACGGAAAATGTCGTTGAAAATTTTCTATGAATTTTAGAGGGATTATTGACAAAAAAATACATTTTCTACGAATTTTCAACGAATTTCCGTTGAAAATCTCTCACAAAATGCATTTTCAACCAAAAACTTTTTGACGAGACATTCCGTTTGAATTTTTTTTGTTGAAAATGCATATATGTTTGTGAGAGATTCTCAACAGAAATTCGTTGAAAATTCGTAGAAAATTTATGTTCTGTCAATAATCCTCTAAAATTCATAGAAAATTTTCAACGACATTTTCCGTTGAAAATTAATTTCCGTTGAAAATACTCAATTTTCTAGTAGTGGCACTGAGATGAGGTGCACCAGATCAACTCCTTTCTAAAGCACAATTCATGGATGGGTATGAGATTAAAGTGATCAGGGTTTGGATCTCTTCTTACTTTTCTCACTTTAACTCTCATTTTCACACGATCCCAAGGCCTGTGTGTATGTGTATATATGTCATTTTTGAGATGTGTGGAATTTGGGTTTTTTTGCTAATCTATGCTGAATGTGTGTGAATTGGACTTAAGAGGGACGTTTAAGCGTGTTGTGAAGATCAAATCGACCGAAGATTTCAAAGGAATTCCGTATATAACAACGTTATTGAGCACAAGTTTATGGACGTTTTATGGGCTAATGAAGCCGGGAGGACTGCTTGTGGTCACGGTGAATGCCGTTGGATCGGGCCTTCAACTCATTTACGTTGTTATTTTTCTCATTTATGCTCCTAAACACAAAAGGGTGGGTAAATTATGTTTTCACCAAGAAACTCATTCTTCAAAAGTGTTTTCTTCTTGTTGTGATAATTTGAGATTATTTGACATTTTAGATACAATCGTTGAAGTTGGTGGCCGTGTTAAATATCGGGTTCTTTGGTGGTGTTGTTGCGGTGACGCTAGGAGCGTTTCATGGTAACGAGCGGCTTTTGATATCGGGCATAATATGTGCCGGTTTAACCATCGGCATGTATGCTTCACCTCTATCGGCCATGGTATATTATGTATACTAACTTCGTTTTACTTGTTTTATTAGTTTGAAACAAAATTACAAACATTTATATTGTATTATAAAACATTTTGTTCAAAGTCTTAAAAACAATCTTTTTAACGTTTAGTACTATTGATTAATGTATATTCTATAAAATTCAAGGTACATGTAATTACTTTATGCTTAGAAGTTTTTAAAGGCTATTTGAATTTAATTGTACTAACTAATAACAAAACTGATAAACTCGTTCAAATACCAGAAAATTATTGTATAGGATTAAAACTGACTTAAAACTCCTTTATTTATAAAATATTATTCCAATATTAAAAAACTAAATAAACAAAACAATAGTATTTATAAAATGTTCCAACAATTTTAAATCTAGATTACGGTAAAAACTTGAATGAAACAAAAATAACAAGAAATAATAATTTTATAATTTGATGTTGATCATATCGATATTTTTTGTTGGGATTTTTTACATGGTCTTTAAATTAGCAAACATATTAAAAAAATTATTTGTAAATCTATTTGTTCAAACATAAACTTAGAAATTTTTTAATGAGAAATTGTAAGAAATTTCTATTCTCGTTTTATAATAAAATTTTATATTTCTGTAATGTCGGACGGGGCACAACTAGTAATGGTAAAAGAACTCTAGTTTAAAAGCAAATACTAGAGTAAATTGCCTTTTTAAATAATTGTAATTGGCTTTAACGTTAAATGGATCAGCATTCATATGTGGCAGAGGACAGTTATAAAGACACAAAGCGTCGAATATATGCCATTCTTCCTCTCGTTCTTTCAGTTTCTCAACGGTGGTGTGTGGGCAGCTTATTCTTTGCTAGTAAAAGATATCTTTATTGGAGTAAGTTTTCTACTTTTATCACTTGTATCATCGTCAATAAGAATATATAGAAGTACTGAAACAATTAGATCCTCAGTAATGATACAAAATTTTCTCGATTAGGTACCTAACGGAATTGGATTTGTGCTCGGATCGATCCAACTAATCCTCTATGCAAGGTTCAAAAACAAGTCTTCATCACAAAATGCAAAAGAGGAGATGGAGGAAGAGGGCTCAGTACACCTCTTCGAAAGTAGAGTCGAAATGCAAGACGTCGACTGTAAACCTAGAGCTAATGAGCAAACCCGAACTCTTGGAAAAGTTCAAAGCCTCCCAAATCCATCTCGACAACATAGCTTTCAAAGGCTTGCAAAGATAAATTCCTTAAGCCCGAATAAACTTCGTACGAGTTTGCCAAGTGACAGCGATGTAATCAAGAATTAGCCACACAAGGCATATCTAACACAAAAGTTGGTCATGTGTATAAGTATCAATAAAATTCTTAGTTTGGTTCTTAATTTAATGTCGTATAACGAACTAATTTGATTTGGTTGGTTTAGTAAGAATTATTTAGGTTGTTTATTATCATATAAATGCATCTTAAATGCAATAAATATTTTATACATAGAAAATAGGGGTGTTTGTATTGCGCTTTAGGGCCAAACCGTACCACATATGCCT